>CM053584.1:80556323-80666687 GCA_028627135.1 Pseudochirops cupreus
GACATAGACATAGACATAGACATATAGATATAGACATAGACATAGACATAGATATATAGATATAGACATAGACATAGACATAGACAGAGATATATAGACGTAGACAGAGATATATAGACATAGACATAGACATAGATATATAGATATAGACATAGACACAGACCCAGGCATAGACATAGATATATAGATATAGACATAGACATAGACATAGACATAGATAGACTTATGTAGAGGTAGGTAGGTGACTCAGTGGATAGAGTGCTAAACCTGGAGTCTAGAAGATCTGAGTTGAAATACGGCTCCAGATACTTACTAGCTATGTGACCCTGGGAAAGTCACTTCATTTCTGTTTGCCTCAACCCACTAGAGAAGGAAATGGCAAACCACTCCAATATCTTTGCCAAGAAAATTCCATGGACAGAGTTGGCATGCTATGGCCCATGGGTTCATGAAGAGTTGGACACAACTAAACAAGTATTTATATAGCACTTTAAAGCACTTTGCACATATTATTTCATTTTATCCTCACAACAACTCTGTGATGTGTGTGTGTGTGCTAGGGGGGAAAAAGTGTTATTATCATTATTATTTCCATTTTAAAATGAGGAAATTGTGTTAGACAGAGGTTATGTGACTTACTCAGAGGTCACATAGTTAGAAGTTCCTAAGGTTAGATTTCAACCTAGGTCTTCCTCATTCTACCAGCCATTCTTTAACTTTAATCCACTGCCCCCACCTCTCTGCCTCAGTGCTAGAATGTAACAGCAAGATTTCAGCATGATTTAGTGTAGAAAATAGTGGGGAGATATCTCTTCATTGTTGCATTCTCCTTTGGTGACTACAAAATGGCAGCCTCAGGCCTTGATTCATTGTCTCAGTGCAAAGGCCAAAAAACCCCCCAAAACATGAAGATTCCAGAGTTTCTTCGTAGACCTTCAGTAGGGTAGGACTTAAATGATGATGGGATTCAGATGGGGAACAGGGAAAAGATACTTAATCCAACAGAAAAAGAATTCACTAAGGGGAAGTGGGAGTGTTTGGGAAACATGAGGACACCAATTTAGCTGGAGTGGGAGGTTGGTATAGTGGAGTAATTAGGGATAAGGAAAGAAAGCTAAGTTAGATTGTGGAGGGCATTGGAAACCAGGCTAGAAATCTGGACTTTTTTGCTGTAGCCATTGGGGAACAACTGAGGATCGTTTAGTCAGGCAGTGGTTTGATGAAGCAATGTGCCAGATTGACAGGACTGAGGAAAAACAATGGGCAGAGATTAGTTAGGAGACATTAGTTCACACACAAGATGATAAAGGTGGAACTATTAGGCAGACTGGGGAATGAGAAAGGAGGAGGGACATTTCCAATGTAGACTTGATGGGCTTGGTGGCTTATGCATCCACCTCCACCCTCTTTCCCCCGGTGGCTTCAGGACTAGTGGTACCTATGCTCCAAATGCCTAACTAGGGGCCGGGGTGTGATCTGTGGTAAGGAATGAAGAAGCTCCATGAGGTCATGTTTATCTTTGTGTCCCCAGTGTAGCACAGGGACTTTAATGTAGGAGTTACTTAATAAATGTTTATTAAATTGAATGGCAGTTAGCTTATGCATATGGAGAGCAAAGCCAGGGCTTGAGTCTCATTATAACCATTATCTTACCAGCTCTAAATTAATGTCATGCTTTCCTGGAAGAGGGTGGATCAACTATGTGTCCTTGGGTGGGGACATTCCAGTCAATGGGTCCATTCCCATCATGGACAGGTTCATATTAGAGAAACTGTTTCCATGAGGGAGGGAGAGCTAGGTGGTAAAGTAGATAAAGCACTGGGCCTGGAATCCAGAAGACTCGTCTTCCTGAGTTCAAATCTAGCTTCAGGCACTTACTAGCTATGTGACCCTGGGCAAGTCACTTAACCCTGTTTACCTTAGTTCCCTCATCTATAAGATGAACTGGAGAAGGAAATGGCAAACCACTCTAGTATCTTTGCTGAGAAAACCCCAAATGGAGTTGTGAAGAGTGGGACATGATTGACTACAACAAAAGGTGTTAATGCTGTTTCAACAGTTCTGGCTGCCTCTATCTTGATTCTCTGCAGTACTGATGAAGTTTTGGAAGCTATGTCAGAGCTGGCCTCCAGCACCTGGAGCTCCTGAGGCGGGATGTCCTGTGTTAGCCCAGGATAGCTCATGTTCTGCTCCTTCTCTTACTCAGGATCTGCAGTGAAGACATAGAGTGCAGTGGCTTGACTATCCCCAAGGCTGTGCAGTTCCTGAGCTCTCAGGATGAGAAGTATCAGGCTATTGGGGCCTATTATATCCAGCACACCTGTTTCCAGGATGAATCTGCCAAACAACAGGTAACCAACTGCATATTTTCCCCTTGAATTTGCTAGAGCAAGACCTAGATGTTGGACTGGTCCTATGTTTAAAGTTGAGTGAAGGCTTTCTCTCTTCTGGTTTTTCCTCATCATGCCCAGCCCCTGGAGTAGGTTGGAGTGGTTGGTATGGCCCATAAATAGATCTAGGCTGCATGATCACCAACACTGAATCCTCTTCTCTGTCCATTCCTTTTTTCTACCTCCTTCCCCCCTCCCCATCACTCACCAACTCCCCATCATTCCAACTAGCCTGACTTAACTTACCTGCTTTTGGTTAAATGGTTGTCCTTAACCCTAACCAAATGAGACACCACGTATAAAGCACTTTGTAAATCTTCAAGCACTATATAAAATGATATTATTATTAGCTCTTACGATAACTTAATGCTACCAACCTTGGCAACATCTAGTGATAGGAAGGAAGTATGGTGTAGTGGAAAAGAGGGCCAGATGTAGAGCCAGATGCCTTTGAAGTCGAGGGATTCACACCTCAGCTCTGCTACTTACTAATTGTGTCTTTTAGACAAGCCACTTAACCTGTTTCTTGTTTTCTTCATAGGTTAAAATAAGGAAGTTGGATTAGATGATCTCTTCATCCCTTTGAGACATAATGTTCTGTCACTGCATTGGTGACTTGTCCAAAGCCACATAGGTAGTTACAAAGCTGTCCACCACACTCCCCATTCAGCACTCTTCCCAATCCATCATGCTATTTCGGTCAAGTGCCTGGGTAATCCAGATGATTCATATTACATTAAAAAAATTCTTGTTCATTCAGAAATAAGCAGAATTCTCTTCCAAGAAATTTGAACCCAAATTCTGTATTTGATTGTATTTGTTTATTTTGATTGCCTTGAAAGAATAAAATTAAACCCTGCCTGCAGGAGCAGAGGGCACTTTAGCAGCCTGTAGACGGGATCTCTGCATGGTGCTGACCCATATTCTTTGATTTTAGAGCCACTGTTCTTCCTACTGTACCTCATTGCTTCTTTTGGATTGATTTCCATCTGAAATCATCTGCTAACATATGTGTCTGGTTAGTAAAAAAAAAAAAAGAGAACATGGGTTCAAATAACATCTCTGACTATCTGTATGTCTTTGGACAAATCATTTAATGGGCCTCTGCCTCAGTTTCCCCATCCATAAAAATGAGGGGGCTGGGTTTGAAGGCGTCTTTGGACTCTAGGTCTAGATTCACCATCAGTCCCAATTGTTATGTTAATTTCAAGCAAGCCAAGTAAGTATGTGTTAATTAGCTACCCATAGCTAAAGCAAAAATTCTCATTGCTCTAGGGAAGTTGCCCTTTTGATGTGGATCTAAATTGTTTCTCTAGTAACCAGTGTAGACACAGTCATGGAAGACGCCTTTTGGTACCAGCTATGAATCTAGGGAATCTCTTAGGCAAATCTAATTAAATAACCCCATTTCTCCTGCCCCCCCCCACATATGACCCCTCTCGTATGCCTTTCTGGTGCTTATACTCTGTTCTGTACAAGTCATGTGAAAAAGCAAGATAAATGTAATTTCTTTTGGTAGTAGTGAGAAGTAAGAGTTTTTTTTATCTCTGTCCTTGAGATCATTGAATAAAAGTGTTCCTAGGGGGCTGCTCTCTAAAGGCTATACATGGACAGCTTTGGGAGTTATGTGGATATTTAGCTTAAAGAATCCAGTACCCAAGTGGATTCTTTGGCTTGAAAAAAAAATCTAATTTGAATCCTGACCCATAGGTAAGATGAGAGGAATCCAGTCAGGATTTGAGGGAGGGAGGGGGAGAGCTGGGTGTGGTGACCTTGATCTAGAACACAAAGAAGGGAGGTAATGATAGGTGGTTCATAGGGGGATTCATAGATTCTGTTCCCTTGTACCTTAGTTTCCCCAATTATAAAAAGGACAGGATATTCTAAAAGTTAGCATGTGTGTAGCCTTGTTTAGCACCCCATTCCCTGTGCCACCTGGCTCCCTAGCTGTGCCAAATCTAGCCTTGAAATGAGTCATTGACTCTTCACGTTGGTGGCTTCCTTACTACTCTAGGTGTACCAGTTGGGAGGAATTTGCAAACTAGTGTCTCTCCTTGGGAGCCCCAACCAAAATGTCCAGCAAGCTGCAGCTGGAGCCCTCCGCAACCTGGTCTTCAGAAGCTCCACTAACAAGCTTGAGACCAGGAGACAGAATGGGATCCCGGAGGCCGTGAACCTCCTGAGGAGGACTGGGAGCACTGAGATCCAGAAGCAGCTCACTGGTGAGTTCCTTTCCCTTCTTCAACCTCTCTCTCTTCCCTTTCTCCTCTTCCAGCTTCTAACTTCCCTCCTCCCTTCTGCCTCCCATGGAAAACTAAGGGAACAGAGACAGGGGGAAAAGAAATCTCTTGTGCAACCACAGTCTCTATCTCCCAGGGATCCATATGTCTTTAGTTTGGGGAGTACGGTGAGGCAGCAAGAACATAAAGCCAAAGGAATTTGGGGCTCAGTAACATGAGACACATAGAATTCTAGAGATAAAGGGGCCTTCTAGATCACTTAGTCCAATGTTCTCAGAGGTAGAATCTGAAGCCAAGAGAGAGCAAGTAACTTACAAATTTTTCCAGCAACTGGTTCATATTTCTTTCACTTTACCCATGATCCAAGCCTGGGCATCAAATATGATCAAAGATGTCAGAGGCCAGTGGGTATTTTGGAAGAAGGGGAAGTGGGTTGACTAGTTGCCATATCTGACAGTTATCTTAGCAAAGTGGACTTACTTTTTATGGAGACGGTGTAAACATTTGGGAACTATTCTTCGAATTCCCCAAAAAGCAAATATGAGCTTACTCTTGGGCATGACAAAAAAGAATGGAACCTCCAACAAATGGAACTGTTGGGGTTACCCTAGAGATACACAATAGTGGTGTTCAGTTCATTATCATTGGAACTTTTCTTAAGGGCCTAACTGCATATGATGCCATGTTGGGTGTGGCATAGGGCAAGTTTTTAGTCATTTTTCAGTCATGTCCGACTCTTCATGACCCCAACTTGAGGTTTTCTTAGCAAAGATACCGGACTGGTTTGCCACTTTATTTTCCAGCTTATTTTCCAGATGAGAAAAGGAGTCAAGTGACTTACCCAGGGTTGAACAGCTAGTAAGTGTCTGTTGTCGGATTTGAACTCAGGTCTTCCTGACTCTGGGTTCAGTGTTTTATCCACTGTGCTGCCTAGCTGCCCACATAGCAAGTTACACAGATATATTGCCTGCCCTCTAGGAACAGACAGCCCAAGAGAAATACCTTAGGGGAGATCAGCAGAGAACATGGAGACAAAGCAACTTCATTACCGAAATTATATGCACTTCAAGGGCAAATGCATTTTAGAATAAAGAGAGTGAAAGGGTGAGGAATGATGAGTGATTAGTATGGTGTGACACTCTTGTCTTACACACAGATTTTTAAAATCCTCTTAAGTATGATATGGGAGAGGGGAGACTAGACAGCAGTTAATCTGAAAAGGAATTTTTAATAGATTATAATCTTGATACGAAACAACAGTGTGCTAGGGCAACCCAAAAAGTTAGTGAGATCTTAGGATGCACTGAGCAAGGCTGAGCTTCCAGAATGGTTAGCTGCACTGTACCTAGTCACATGACATGTAGTTTTGTGTTCGGTTTAGGGTACCACATTTTTAAAAGGGGTTAATATGGTAGAGAGCATCCATCTGGAAAAGCTATGCCTGATGAGGAAAGACCTCAAAATTACACAGTATGAAGACTTGTTGAAGGCACTGACGATGCTTAAAGTGGAGAAAAAAGACTTAGGGAAGACATGAACGGAGAGACTGTGATGTGGAAAAGAGATTAGAGTTGGCCTCAGAGGCAAAATGAGGAGAAATGGGTAGAAATGAAAAAGAAACAGATTTAGTCTCAATTTGAGCTTCAGTTGTGTTTGGATTAGTGGTTGATGGGACACTTTAGGCTTAGGTACTAAGGAAAAGTTTGATTTGTATTGCCAAGATATAAGGCTCTAGATTGGGTTGTGGAAGCAGGGGGCTTATTTTAGTTGTATGGGGGCCACCTGAGCAAAAAGGGGTCAGGGTTAACAGGCAGATGGTGAAAAAGTGTGTCTGACGGGAGCAACTTAATTTAATACATATTACCAGAATTCTGTTACATTCACAGAATTTGCTGTGGATGCCACGTGCCTCCGTTTCCTCCTTTGTAAATAAAGGATAATAATACTTGCATTGCTTTGGTGGGGAAAGGCAGGTAAAAATCAGCCTCTCAGGCTTGCTGTGGAAATAGCACTTTGCAAACCTTAGAGGTGTAAACAAACAAGAGCCATTATTATATTATTAATCCCATTATTTTATTTCGCTATTAATATTACTTAACGACAACAGTAATAAAAAAGTGGCTGTGCCTCTGAGGCACTTAAAATCCAGCTGGACACCAGCCTTACAGACAGGAAATAGTTAAAGAACAATATCAGATTGGATATGATCAAGGGCCAAAATAGTGGTAGAAATAGTCACTCAGCCAACATATCTTTTGAGCTCCTACTATGTGCTCAGCTCTGAGCTGACACTAGCTTACACTTACATTAAAGTTTGCAGAGGGCTCTCCTCACAACAGTTCTGAAAGAAAATTATTACACCCATTTCATTGATGAGGAAAAGGAATCTCTGAGAGTTTGTGACTTGTTCATGGTTTGGAGATGGCTGAATTTGAACCCAGGCCTCTTGACTCAAAGCCCCAAACCTAAAACAAAAAAACTATATTCTCCAGGAACTTGTAGTTTAGTTAGGGAGGGAAGCTGTACACCCAAGGACCGATGAGGCAATAAGTTCCTTGGGAAGAGATCTGATAATTTGTCTGGGAACAGCTGAGAGTTAATAGGTTTAGATGAGAACTTTCCTGACAGTTAGAATGATCTGAGAGTGCAATGGGTTACTTTGTAAGGTAATGAACTCCCTATCACTGGAAGTCTTAAAGCAAAGGTGAGATGACCACTTGTTGGGTGTGTTGTAGAGAGCATATTATAGAAAAGGCTAGGAATGCAGAGAAAGCCAAACTGGTGCACTCTCCCTGAATCTTGGCATCAAGGGGCTGTGGCTAAAATGAGACCCTTTTCTCTTTAGGGCTGCTCTGGAACCTGTCTTCCACCGATGAGCTGAAGCAAGAGCTCATTAATGAAGCCCTCCCTGTTCTGACCGATCGAGTTATCATCCCCTTCTCTGGCTGGTGTGACGGCAACAGCAACATGGCCCGGGAAATGGTGGACCCGGAAGTTTTCTTCAATGCCACCGGCTGTTTGAGGTGAGAGAAGCTGGCCCTGCCCTTATCACAGCATAGAGTAGACCAACCCAGCTTTGGCACTTCATTTAGTGGGGTCCTGCTAGTCCCAGATCCTGTCTGGGACAGAGAAATCAAAGGACCACTTTATTTTTATAAGCTTATTTTGTTGATACCATCTGGTTTCACATGACCTAAATGTAACAAAGTTTAAAAAAAAGAAGAAAAGGAAAAGAAGTTTGACAAAATTACCCAACATATAATCTTTATGTGGCGGTATGTGGACTACACACGTGTGCAGAGACCCCTAGCTCTGCAGAAAAGGGAAGGGTTGCCACGTCTCCTCTCTTGGGACCAACTTCAGTCACTACGAGTAGTGTCTGATTTTATTTTGTTTTTATCGTTATTCATACACAACATGCTGTATGAAAAATATATGTGTGTGTTTGTTTTCTGATAATTCCCTCAGCATCAGTTCATGGAATCGGCTAACATTCTTCTGAATTCTTCATGTTCATAATTTCTTACATGTATAATATGTTCATTTATATCCATTATATCCTACATGCATCACATGTTCATTTATATTCATAATTTAGCACATATGTTACATGTTCATTACACTCTATATTAATCCTTTCTTACATGTTCATTTATATTCATCATTTAGTATACATGTTACATGTTCATCAATTCCATATTCATCCTTTCTTATAGTGCAGCATGTGTATGCACATGAATGTTTCCATGCCCAATAGCCAACACTTGTACCTATGTCTTAATGTTCTAACTAATTCAATTCTTGTTTTTCTTTTTTTTCCTCCTTTATTTACCCATATGCACTCCCTATGATATCTGAAGAGAATTTCCCCACACAAAGGCTTCTGCTAATGAGTCACTTTCAGCCGTAGGCCACTGTGTCATATAGATCGGCGCAAAGACCATGTCTATACCCAAAGCATTCCAAGTTCCAAGCCAGGGTGTGGCTAGGGTAGAAGGTGGTTTCAGCAAGAGCTGTTGGGTGCTGGAATCTGGGTGTGATCATTATGTAACAGCCACTCAGTGGGGTACTCAGAAAAGGGTAAGACCCCCTTTAACATCTATACCTTGCTTCAGTGGTTTTAATCTTTTCTACTAGGAGATTTTCTTCTTAAAGAAAAGAAAGGATTGATGGCTACCCTTTATTTTGCCCATCATCACTTTGCAGAAAACCTCTTCCTCCATAGAATCTTTCCTTTAAAATAAATCAAAACAGTTAAAGCAAAATCAACCAATGCAGAGACTTCATCTAACACTGTATGCAACATTCTGCACCCGTAGACCCCCTCCTCTCTACTAAGAGCTTTCTGTTGAGAGGAGGGAGGTGTATCTCGTCATCTGTTCTCTGGAACCAAGATTGGTCATTGCATTTCAAATGCATTCTGCCTTTTAGAGATGTTGTACTTGCATCATCATAGTCATTATGCATCTGGTCTATTGCTTTTGCTGCCTTCATCAGTATCAGTTTATGCAAGCCTTTCCATGTCACTCTGAATTCTTCATACTCATTATTTCTTATGGTGCAACAAGATTCCTTCATATTCATATATTACGATTTATTCAGCCATTTTCCAATCCACAGGCAGCCACTCTACTTCCAGCATATTGTTTGGTTTGGTTTTTTTTTTTTAGGTTTTTTTTTTTTACTACTACAAAAAGAACTGCCGTGAATATTTTTATATATTTGGGGCCTTTCAGTCTTTGACCTTTTTGAATATATATGCTGAGAGTAGTAAGTAAGGGTCAATGAGGTCAAAGGAGATGAACACTTTTAGTTGTTGTTCAATCATTTTTCTGTCACGTCTGACTCTTCATGACTCCATTTGGGGTTGTCTTGGCAAAGATACTGGAGTGGTTTTACCATTTCCTTCTCCAGTTCATTTTACAGATGAGGAAACTGAGGCAAACAGGGTTAAGTGACTTGCCCAGAGTCACACAGCTAGGAAATGTCTAAGACTGGTTTTGAACTCAGGTCTCCCTGACTCCAGGCCTAGCATTCTATCTACTGAGCTACCTAGTTTTAGCAACATCACATAATTCTAAATAATTTCAACTGAGGGAACTTGCAGGTTTCTTGGGGAGACCAGAAAGAGTTTCTTGGCATATGATTCTTTGTCTGAACTTGTAGCTTCTCCTTATAGCTTCTCCAATAGACCACCTGCCTCATAGCCTGCTGAGGCATAGCGAGGCCTGGAGATGAAAAAGCCATGTAATTAAGGCCTTTATGGAGTTGCTGGAGGGGGAGAAGAGCAGCCCCGCCCATCTCAGGCAGATGGGCCCAGATTGCTTGGGAACCTGCCTAATGTGGCAGCTGGGAAACACATTTGCCTGCTTGAAAGTACTGGGTGGGGAGGTGGATCAGGTCTCTGGCCAACAGCCACTTAATCTGTGTCCTCCTGCACCAGAGGAAGGTGCCCCCAATAGAAGAAACAATGAGAAGCAAGGGGCTTTCAGACCTCTCTGAAAGGAATACCTTCTTGGGGAGGAGGTGGCAAATGTGTTTCCAGGGGCTTGTGTGGGGTGCCAACTACAGCAGTCATAGTGGGAGGGTTGTAAAATTGTGGGCATGAGGAGTAAGTGGGCAGAAAGTAGGTCAGAGAAGATGGCATTGAGACAAAGTTTAAATGAGGCCACATCTCAGCCTCTGTCAGCATATAGGATGGCAGTCAGCCATTCTGTTGTTCGTTCTTTGCTTTCTCTTTCTTTACCCTTCCTTTTTCTTCTCCGTCTATTTTCCCTTATTCTCTCTCATCTGATACATTCCTTCCTCTCATTCCTCACCCTGCCTTCATGCCTTTATTCCCTTGTTTCTTTTCTTCCTTCCTTCTTATTCTCCATTGGTCTCCTTTGGCTTCCTACTCATTCATCCTCTTTCCCCTCCCATTCTCCATTCATGCAACCACTACCCTATGGCAATGGTCCCCTGCTTGGTCCTGCTTTCAGTCTCTCCCTTTCCCAGTCCGTCCTCCTTACAGCTGCCAAACTGATATTCCTAAATATCACAGATCTGAATGTGTCACTTTTCTTCTCAAGAAACATCTAAGTAATTATGTATGTCCATGGCATTGTCCTCCCAAGAGCTCAGAGAGGGCAGGACTTCTGTTTCTGACTTTATATTCCAAGTGCCTGGTACACAGTAGACACTTAATAAATGCAAGAATGAATTAATGGTTCTCTATTACCTCTAGGATAAAATAAATGCAAACTCTCCTGTTAGATATTCAAAACCTCTAACAGCCTGGTTCCAGTCTCTTTCCTTCCCAGTTTCCCATTTCTCCACTTCATTCACTCTGTGCCCTCACCATACTGACCTCCCTTCTGTCCCCTGTTCACAGGGACATGCTGGAAATGGTTAACAATTAATTCCCCCCAAAAAAGTATGTATGACACTTTCAAATTTAATCTGCATCATTAGCATTCTATCCTTCCCTTGCTCAAGCCTGGATGGCCAACAAAATGATCAATCAAGTCCTGATTTGTGTCATTCACTGGCTTTCGGAGCGTAAATGCTGATGCGGAAACTCTAGCAGTTGGTTCTTGAAAGTTGCCACAAGCTGGCTCCAGCACACCTCTGCCTGTGCAGGGACATCCCGTCCTTATTTAGGATAAAACACGAGGCTGTCCTTGCCTGGTTTTTCTCTTCACTTCTCTCCCTCTCTCGGAATTCCCCATTCTCTTTGAGGCTTAGCTAAGGTGTCATTTCCTATGCAGCCTTTTCTGATGCCTCCACTTGTGGGGTTCTCTTAATTGAAATCACTTTTTATTTGTTTTGGATGTGTTGAATATATACTTGACCATGTGTGCACTGTATCACCTCCATAGAATGCAAGCTCCTTCAGGTGAGGTCCCTTTTTAATTTGTGTCTTTCTTATCCCAAGCCAGAGGTTCTCAACCTATGGGTTATGTTCAATTTGTAACAATGAAAATACATCCTGCATATCAGATATTAACATTACAATTCATAACAGTAGCAAAATTACAGTTATGAAGTAGCGATGAAAATAATTTTACAGTTGCAGGTCACCACAACATGAGGAACTGTATTAAAGGGTCGTGGCATTAGGAAGGTTGAGAACCACTGTTAAGCCTATATAAAATATCTTGCATATAATAGGAACTTAATAAATACTTCTGAATAAAGAAATTTTTTCTTTCCTCATTTCTCTCTCTGTTCTCTCCTCTCTACTCCATTGTCTCTCCATCTATTCCTCTCCTTAATGCTCTTCTTTTCTTTCAGGAACCTGAGCTCAGCTGATGCTGGTCGCCAGACTATGCGTAACTACCCAGGGCTGATAGATTCCCTTATAGCCTACGTCCAGAACTGTGTGGCAGCCAGTCGCTGTGACGACAAGGTAAGAGCCCAATTCTTTTATATATTTACATACATACATACATACATATATATATATATATATAAATATATATCTAAGTCAACCATGAAGCTTGCTCAGAGCCTTCTAGGAATGTGAGCTAGGCTAGTGGAGGCCCTTGGATAAGACAGTGTGTAGTTCTGAAGACTAGTGGAGAGTGATAGCCAAGTCTGGACTAATAGATTCCACTGGTTCTTTCCATCTCAATGGCATTTTGGCACATGGAAACAAAACGTAGAGGAGCTGGGCTTTAGGAGTCACTTGGATAATGGGAGAATCCCTGTGGCTCTGGCAAGGTAGAGATCTGACCTTTTGGGATCTCTGGATAGCAGTGATGTGCCACAGAGAGTGACTTCCTTTTGGAGGAGTTCTGCCACCAAAATAGGTTGTCAAAGTAGACACTGAAGATCCAGCTTTAGGAGGAAAGGCATTCCCATGATTATTTATGACCATCTCTCAGTTTTCCACATGGATATTTCTCCTCTGAGACATACTCCCTTGTCAATATGTAATGTGTAATCCCAGCCTAGTTCTAACATCAGCCTGGACCAGGCATGATTAGATAAATTTGCTGCCATTCTTCTGCCCTTTGCCATTTTTCCCCTACCCCTAATCAAATAACACAATTGACTTTGGAAAGAGCTGGGTTCTTGAGGACCTGGGTTCAAATTCTACTCTCTTATGGTTTTGAGCAAGTGACTCAGCCTTGGTTTCCTCATCTGCAAAACCAGAAGGCTGGATTATAAAGCCTCTGTGATCCTTTACAGCTCTGCAGTTATGAACCTGTGATATTATAAACAAATCATTTGCAATTTTCTAACCATGTGACTAAGGGCAAATTTCTTCACTTTTCTGAATTTCAATTTCCTCATCTGTAGAAAGGAGATAATGGTGTTCACATGTACTATTTGACTCACAGGTTTTTTGAGGAAAGTATTATACAAACTGTAAAATACTATAAAAATGAGAGCTATTGTAATGCATTCCAAAACCAGAAGACATGGTCCTTGGATGCCTGGATACTGAGGTTATCAGTGTTACCCAGAGCTGGTGCAGGGATAGAGAATGGCTGTGATGACTCACTAGCCCTCCTCCTAGGCACCACCTGGGGCAGCCATTCTCTTACTCTGAGCCTGTTCTGGTCTGGATGATCAGTCCTCTGGGTGGAAGCATGGGTCAGACCTCTGTGCTCTTTCTTACCTTTCAGTCTGTGGAGAACTGCATGTGTATCCTGCATAATCTGTCTTACCGACTGGATGCTGAGGTGCCCACCCGCTATAGCCAACTGGAATATAACACCCGCAATACCTTTACTGACAAGTCTTCAACAGGCTGCTTCAGCAACAGGAATGAAAAGATGATGGTGAGGATCCCCTCCCCCTGCCTGGGTAGCCCAGGAGAGCCAAGTGGATCGAACCCTCAGGGATGGACCTAGATGAGGGGAAAGTGGGAAGTCCCGTGCCGGGACTCTGGGACACACTACCACACTGCTGAGGTGGCACTCAATGCTGAACTCATAGAATAGGGTCTCAGACTTTGTTGTAATCAACCCCATCTCCCCACTTCGCTTCCAAAGCCCTTACTTAGTTCCAGAGGATGGTGTTCATATGAGAGTCCACATACTTTGGGTGTTTTTTAGCTTTTGTTTTTTTGTCTGCATTGCTTTGAGAATAAGATATTACAATGCACACTTTGGGGTCATCACTTTACTCTTTCCTGTCCTACTATTGATCCCCAGTTTTCCCCTTAGTCATTATTTTTTTTGGTACCATGAACAATCTGGTGAAGCCTATGGACCCCTTCTCAGAATATTTTTAATGCATAAAATAAAATATGTAGAATTATAAAGGAAATCAATTATATTGAAATATAGTTACCAAATACTTTTTTTAAATGTTAAAAATAAAAGAAAACAAGTTCATTGACTCCAGGTTGAGAACCCCTCCAGTCAGAGAGAAGGAGGGATATAGGGCTATTTGAGGTATGAATGGGAAAAGACTTCTCAAATGAGCATCAAGTATGGTAGTCACCTATTTATGACATTTGGGCCTTGAGCCAGCTCATATGACCTGCCACTCAAGGGAAACCTGAGTTTAATGGCCCCGACTTGGGAAGTAGAATAACTGTCAGGAGTTGGGACCAGAGAGCAGCCTATATGCCTTCTATTCCCTGGATTGAAGACTATAGCCAAATGGCAAGTGACAGACCATACTTTTCAAAATGTATAAACTGATCTCAGTGTCTGTTCTCAGAGTATGCATTTTATGAGGGTTTGAAAGAATTCATTCTTCCCTACTGTTGTCAGAATCATTGAGTCAGATTCTGGCCCTTTTCAGCTGAATTTGCTCTACTTGAGCAGAAATTGGAAAAACCAAAGGCCATATCAGAGTCTCCTAAACTTTGAGGAGGCAGCCCAGTCAGGCTGTCTCTGCCTGCCAAGTTGCCTTCCATTCTTTCTCTCTCTCTCTCTCTCTCTCTCTCTCTCTCTCTCTCTCTCTCTCTCTCTCTCTCTCTCTCTCTCTCTCTCTCCTACCATGGCAGTCCAACCAAGTATAGGGGCAGGGAAAAGTGTGTGGGAGATATACTCAGATCCATTGGAAACATCCACAGGTTGGGTGCAGCTTCGTAATGATTTGCCATTTGTCCTTTAGAATAACAATTATGACCTACCTTTGCCTGAGGAGGAGACCAAACCCAAGGGAAGTAACTGGCTCTACCACTCTGATGCCATTCGCACTTACCTGAACCTCATGGGCAAGAGCAAGAAAGATGCCACCCTGGAAGCTTGTGCTGGTGCCCTGCAGAACCTCACTGCTAGCAAAGGACTGGTGAGAGGAATGGCCACTTCCAATTTTCATATCTCCACCACCATTTCCTACACTCTCTCTCTCTCTCTCTCTTTCTCTCTCTCTCTCTGTCTGTCTCTCCTTCTGTTTGTTCTCCTCTTCCCTTCCCTTCTAAAATGTAAATTCTTCTGTTTCCTTCAGTCACAGTATATACACTTCTGAGATTGGGATAGGGAGCAATTTTGTTATTCAAGGGGGTCCAGTTTAGTGGAGTTTCCCTACTGGAAGAATAAGGTTCCTCTTCTGAAATTTGAGTATGTTTAATTCTAGGAAGATTTGGAAGAATCCATTCTTCCCTACTGCATTTTATCTGCTGCCTATGTACCTACCAATGGTATTATGAGTACCAAGGATTGCTTTGATAATTCTACAGGATAAACATTCTGGGTTCTGGAACTATGTCCAATATGGCCTAGACTGGTTCAACCCAACAAGTACTCAACTGAGTATTTGCTATGCTTAATCCCCCTTTAGATGCTTTGATATCACACTAATTTTTTATATTGGGATCCATACTTATTCTTTTGAAAGTTTTTTCTCATCTAACAGCTTTAATGTTCAACAATATGTCTCTGGTAAAAATCCAAATTGATCATAACAAATCATTTTTCAGCCACATTGCTATAATCTTATTGCTAGGATTTTGTTCCAAATGTTGAAATAATATTCATAACTTGTGTTGTTTTCTAGTTTTCTTTCCTTACTTTATTTTTTCCTGGTTTGTGTATTAGGACTATGTTGGTCTCTTAAAAGATATTTAACAGAGTGTATTCTTTCTAATTTTCTGGAGAATAATTTGTATAGTATAAACATTAGTTGTTCTTTACAAGTTTATTAGAATTCTCCTGGAATCCTTCTTAGACTCCTATACAATATCTTGTTTATGTTTCGCAGTAAACCTGAGAGGTGAGGCATTTGGGTTTATTTATAAGGATGCTAAGGCAGAGAGAGGTAGATTTGGAAAATGTCCAAAGGAGGGCAATCAGGATAGGAAGAGCCTCAAGTTCATGCTCTATGAGCTGCAGACATTGACAGTACAGTTATTTAGCCTAGAGAAGAGAAGATGTAGGTGGGAGGTAAGGATGCTTTCAAGTATTTGAATGGCTGTCATATGAATGAAAGATTGGACTTGGTCTACTTAGCCCCAGGAGGAGGAAGTGGGGACTGTGGGTTGAATTTATCCATACACATTTTTAGACTTGGTGAAAGGAAAAACTCCAATTATAGCTATCCAAAAGTGGAATGAGTTGTCTTGGAGGTAGACTACCCTACCGATAGGTCTTCAAGCAACAGCCTGGGGCTTTAGGCAAAGACTTGGAAGACTACTTCTCTGGTATATTTTAGATGGAATTTTTATCCTGGTATGGTTTGACTAAATGGCTTTGGGGTCCCTTCCTATCCAGAGAGTCTTCAGTTCTGGGCAAGTGTCTTATTCAAGGTCACACAACTTATCAGTGTCAAAGCTGAGATTAGAACCCGGGTCTCTTGACATTCAGACTGGTATTCTTTCTCCTAGTATGGTAATTCTTGTTACATAAAATGTTTGGGATGTGCAAGGAGAGATGACTATGTTCTGAAACCCTGTGGCTTCAGAATGTTTGCATGATTACATCTCCTTTGTGGTTGGTCCAACATGTGAGGTCATCCTGTGGATTTCAATCAATCAACATTTATTAAGAATCTACTATGTACCAGGCATTGTGCTAAGTGCTAGGGCTACAAAAAGAGGCAAACACAATCCCTGCCCTCAAGGACCTTGCAATCTGATGGATTTCATCTGGAATGCTTCATTATGGTATGGAGGTGATCCTGGGTTTTTGAAGGCTACATCATTATAGCAAAAGATTGAGCTGGAAAGGTTGTGAATTTGGGTCTAGTGATAGATGATATGTCTGTTGTTGGAGAACCAAACTAGCTAAGATCAAAGACTCCAAAAGGTTGGCCACCATGTGTTGAAAGTTTTCAACCATAGGAAATTATGAAGGTAATTTAGTAAGGCACTGATGGATTATAATCTGTGTTTGCAGATGGAGAAAACATCCTCTCTCATGAAATAATGATTCTTTAAAATGTTTTTAGTACTTAGTAACATAGATAATCAGGAATGGTGTTGTCTTTCCTGGAGTCCACAAGACAAGTGATTGGTCTACATTTCTTTCCTAGATGTCCAGTGGCATGAGCCAGATGATTGGGCTGAAGGAAAAAGGCTTGCCTCAAATTGCCCGCCTTCTCCAGTCAAGCAACTCTGATGTGGTCAGATCTGGAGCCTCCCTTCTGAGTAACATGTCTCGACATCCTGTGCTGCACAAAGTGATGGGTAAGAGATGTTCTCCATGGTGCTTCCCCCCTGAATCATCTCCCTAATCTCTTTTCCACATTGGACTTTCCAAAAATGCTACTAATAAGCATAGATATCCTGATGCAGAAATCTCAGGAGTCTGTATTGGCTTAGGCAAGTGTTTGGGGATAGAAATTCATTTCAACAATCATTTATTAAACATTTTCTATGCATGTGTATTATGGAATGAAATGACAAAAAGAATGTTAAGACTAAGGGGAAAGTCCTAAGAATGAGATGATAAGGAGAAAATTGGTCAGGTCAGCTAGTCTAAGCTAGGAAGTCAGTGTAGAGCAGCAGAGAATTCTGGCTGGGATGATATAGAGCATTAGTGATAGTTAGGGGTTTTGATGGGTTCCAATGGAGTTCAGTGAGAGCTGGAAGGGCTTTTAAAGGCTTCCCAATCCAACCCTCTCTTTCTATAGATGAGAATATGAAGGCCCACAGAGGTTGAATGACCTGCTTAGGGTCTCAGGAGTCCTAAGGGGCACAGCTAGGATTCAGGTACAGGTCTTTTGGCTTCAAGTTAGGGTCTTCCACTGGAAGCCCCATGCTTCTGGATACCCAAATGATGGAAAGTGTGGGCCATAATGTTGAAGGTAAAGATATTATTCTATCCCTTACTGATTTTCCTGGGTCCTGAATTTGTCCTCTCACCCTTTTCTCTTAAAGGGAACCAAATATTCCCAGAGATGACTCGTCTCCTATCTAGCCAGACGGGTAACACCAGCAACTCAGGGGACATCATGTCATCTGCTTGCTACACCATGAGGAACCTGATGACCTCATTGCCCCACATGGCAAAGCAGCACTTCACCAGCAGCATGCTGAACAATGTGGTCAACATGTGCCGGAGTGGGTAAGGAGGGTGTGGACAGGAAGAGGGCAAGGTCAGTCTCTAGGAGTGGAGGACAGGATGCTCTAAATGCACAGATCTCATGTCTTTCTCCAAAGAAGAACAGACAGACTCACCGATCAGTGATAGGAAAGAAGACACTGGGGTTCAGCTCCTCTGCCCCTAGATTCCACTCCTTTCTCCCTCTGGGATCTTGCCACTGAAGTGGAATAATTTTGGATTAGATTTTATCAAAGGATTTAAGAATGAGCATAGACTAGCAGAAGGCAGTCATATTGTAGAGTGAATAGAACACCTGGCCTGGAGTTAGGAAGGCCTGAGGTGAAATCCGACCTAAGACACTTAGTTGCTTTGTGACTCTGGGCAAGTCACTTAACTGGTGACTGCCTCAGTTTCTTCATCTGTAAAATGAGTATAATAGCATCTACCTCTCTGGGTTGTTGTGAGGATCAAGTAAGATATTTCTAAAGCATTTTGCAAACTTCAGAGTGCTTCTATGAATGGGAGCTAGTTTTAGAAGGCACTTTTTTTTTGGAAGGAGGTTTGGATGGGAGAAAAGTAAAGACTGATCTTTCTCTTCATGGATTAGGGATGGTCTGTGTCTGGATGTTCTACTTTTACATTATAGGGTCTGGAGTTTTTAGCATCAGGAGAGACCCAGGTTTTGTATAACACAGCTAATACGTATTGACTGTGTGCCCTAAGGGCATGGAGGGCATGTAGCACTGTACCCCAAAACAAGGGAAGCCAACAAGCAGTTACCGAGTTCTGACTATGTGTCAGACCCTGTGCTAACCTCTGGGGATACAAAGAAAAGTAAGATAGTCTCTGCCCTTAAGGAGCTTACAGTCTAATGAGGGGAGACAACAAGCAAATAACCATGTCCAAACAAGATCTATTCAGGGGAAATAAGAGGTAAGTCCATAGGAAAGGCATTGGGCTCTACAAACATCCTGCTGATAAGTATAGATATTCATCAATTCCCAAAGGCAGGAATCTCTGGAGTCTGCAAAGGCTTAGGCAAACATTTAAGGATAGAAATTCATTTCAGCATTTATATAGTTTTAACGATTTCTGCAGTGCTGTACTAAGTAATTTGACAAAGATCTCATTCTCTCACCAGCATTAAACAGGATGGAGAAGGGCTTCTTGCAGAAGGTAGGATTTGAGTCGAGACCTCAGGGAAGCCAGAAGGCAGAAATGAGGAAGACAGCATTTCAGGCATGAGAGACAACCTGTAAAAATACCCAGAGTAAGGGGGTGGTGTATCTGGTTTGAGGAAGAGCCAGGAGGCCACTATCACTGGATCACAGCATACTTGGAGGGAAGAAAAGGAGAAGACTGGAAAGGTGGAGAGGGGTCAGGTTGTGAAAAACCTTAAAAGCCAAGCAGAGGATTATATATTTGATCCTGGAGATCATAGAGAGGCACTAGAGTTTACTGAGGAGAAAAGTGGTGAGGTCAGAACTTCATTTTAGGAAGATGACTTTGGTGGCTGAGTGGAGGATGGCTTGAAGTGGGGGAAGACTTGAGACATAACAGAAAGCTATGTCAGTAGTTCGGGAGTGAGGCCTCTATTCAGGTGGCATCTGTGTCTGTGGAAGGATGGGGACATATATGAGAAATATTGTGAAGACAGAAAAACAGCACTTGACATCACATTGGCCACATGGTATGAGAGGGAGAGGGAGAAGTCTATGATGAGACCTAAGCTGTCAGTCTGAATAACTATGAGGAGAGTGTTATTCACTACAGTAACAGGGAAGTTAGAAAGAGGGGAGAGGTTAGAATGGGATGGGAGATATTGAGTTCAGTTTGGGATATGTTGAGCTAAGCTATCCACAGGACATCCAGTTCCAAGACATCCAGTAGGCAATTAGAAGTGTGAGACTGGTGGTCAGCAGAGAGATTAGGGCTAGATAAATGGAAATGAAAATCATCCACATAGAGGAGGTTATTGAATCTATGCCAGATAATGAGATCACCAAGAAAATTAGTAGAGAGAAGAAAAAAAGAAGAGGGACAAGCACAGACCCTTGGGAGATAACCTCAGTTAGTGGATGTGGCTGAGATAAAGATAAAGATTCAGCAAAGGAGACTGAGAAGGATCAATCATACATATAGGAGAAGAACCAGAAAAAAAATATGGGTGTCATGGACTGCCTCCCAGGGGCTAGGTCCAGTTTGAAGTTGGATACTTCAGAGAGATATAAGAACATTGACCAATATAAGAGCACTTGGTAAGGGAAAAACAATAATATCTGACATTTATACAATACTGTAAGTTTTGCAAAGCTCTCATCTGATCCTTTCGGTAGGCCTGGAGATAGAAACTAAAGGCATTATGGTATAGGACTATTTTTACAGATGAGAACATTGAGGTTTAGTGCAGTTATATGTCTTGCCTAAGGGCACATAGCCAATAAGTATTAGATGTGTTATACAAACCTGGGTCTCTCCTGATGCTAAAAACAACAGACTTTCTACTATAACCCATTGCCTTTCACAGAGAAAGAGTTTGGGGAAATGTTTGGTTCTTTGGGGCTCTCAAGCCTAGGAAGTGGGAGCCTGCTGAGGTAACATGGAACACTAATGTCAGGAGTGGGGAAAATGCTTCCACCGCCTGAGGGTGAGCATGTATGGAGCCAAGAGGCTGGATTAGGGTGTATAGGGATTCAGCTAAATAGCAGAGCAAATAATGTCCTGGTGACTCTCTTTGCCAAGGCTTCTTCTTCCCGCATACCTAAGGAACTCTCCAGGTTTCCCAAACTCAGCAGCTAGACTGTTTATGTGTATTGAGATTATTTGGGGAAAATGAAGAAAGGAAGAATGAATGCTCTATCCCATGATTAAATGGCTCTGTCCCCTCATGAATCACTTCTTTTTTCTTTGCCCAATAGTTCACCAAAAGCTGCAGAAGCTGCCCGACTCCTTCTCTCTGACATGTGGTCAAACAAGGAGCTTCAGAGTGTCCTCAGACAGGTAAAAAACAGGGTCATCCATCCCCTCTGTGCTAATCACCTCAGATGAATGCCCCACCGCTATTGGCCATGGCTGTTGCCCATCTTGAGCTCAGTAAGATGTTTGACAAAGTCTGTCATGATGCTTTTGTGAACAAGATGGAGGAAAGACAGAGTAAGGGTATGCACAAATTTATTCATAATACTCTGGATAGTCAGAGTGAGGATTAATGAATCCATGGATTAATAGACCTTAAATTGTATCTTGCACAGGTCTGTCCTTGAGACTTCAAACTTACCATGTGCAACAACAACTTCAATAAAGACATAGATGTCATGGGATGCATAGCTGATATAATGGATGAAGGAATTCACAGAAGGATTAAACAGGCAAAACTTACGGGTGGAAATTAACCAAAATAAATGCAAAGTGTTCTCTACTTGGGATCAAGAAATCATCTGTACATTTCCAATCTTGTCTTTTCCCCTTTCACCCAGAATGCTTCGGGGTAGTCCCTCCTACAGCTGTCATTATTAATCTATATCTACAAGGCAGGAAGATCTATTTAAATAATAGGCTAAGTGTTTTTGTAAGGAAGTCAGTGAATCTATTGAAGAAAGAAAGAATGAAATACATTCTTAAATGACATCAGATTTTTTAAAAGGCAGTTTATTGGTTACCTATGCTATCACATCCCTCATATTATGTGGATAATTGAAAGTGATATTATGCATAATTCATGTTAGGTCAGATGTGGCAACCGAAGGCATAAAAGGAAAATAACTACAACTGAAATTTATACGGAGTATTAAAATGTACAAGACACCTTACTTTTATTGTCACAATCACTTCTTAGAATACCTCTGTAATACATACATATCTATATCTATATCTATATCTATATCTATATATGTATTATCATTTTCATTATAAAGCTAAGGAAGTTGAGGTTCAGAGGGGTTAAAAGTGACTTGAGGAGCAGTGTGGTAAAGTGGAAAGAGCACTAGATCCAAGGTCGTAGGACCTGTCTTCCAATCCTGCCTCTGCCACTTACTAAGTGTGATCCTGGGCAAGCCATTTAACCAATCTGGGTTTCTCTTGCTTCATCTATAAAATGGCAGGAGAGAGGTTGGATGCTTTCTAAGGTCCCTCCTAGCTCTAAATCCATTGTCTTGTGACCTGCCCATGGTCTCCTAACTAGTGAACGTTAGAGGAGGGATTAGAATACAGTTCTGTCGGACTCCAAGTTTCGTAAAGATAGCCCAAATTCAGGAGAGGCAAGGGCTGGCTGTACCTCTACATCTCTGTCCTTGGTGCTTTGGAGACTTAGAGCAGCCAATTTGTTTGCTTCTGTTTAAAAGGTTATGTAATTATTTGCTAGCCTAAGGCTTGTGTTGGTGCTATGTTTTAGCATGCATATGTGCAATCCAAACTTATCTGTGGAAATTAAATATATTTTCATTAACATGTATGTATAGTACATACGCATATGTATAAACATTCATTAATGTGTGTATCATCCCTGGCACCTGTATTCATGCTAAAACCCTGATTAATACACTTTTTCTCCCCTTTCTGTCTTGCTCTCTGTATACACACACACACAAATATAAATATATATTGATATAGATATAGATATACACAAACACACATATAGTCACCTGTGGCAAACATATGCATGCTAAAACCTTGATTAATGCATGTGCATTCTCTCCCTCTTTCTACACACACACACACACACACACACACACACACACACACACACACACAAAGTCATCCCTGACACATACATGCATGGTAAAACCTCTATTAATATGTTCTCTCTCTCTCTCCATCCCTCTCTCCCCAGATCTATATCTATACCTATATCTATCTATATCTGTATCTATCTCTATCTCTATCTCTATATCATCTACATCTACATCTATATATGCATATATACATGTACACACATATAGCATTAATCAGGGTCAATCATTTTAAAGCCAATTGACTATTGGTCCTCACACACAACATCATGATAACCCCCATTTACATAGTGCATTTTCAGATACATCCAATAGTTCGGGGACCAGCTAGGGTGGTCTTCAAGATACAGAACCAAGCTTGGGCTCCCTGAGAAAAGTGAGATCTCTGGCATGACAGCTTGTCATTCTAGTAGAAAGTCATTGATCATCCACTTTCTGTGTTCCATCAGGGTTAACATTATTGATGTTTCTCTCCCTGCAGCAAGGTTTCGATAGAAATATGCTGGCATCCTTAACTGGGACCAATGTCCTAAGGAACTTCAGCTCCCGGTTCTAAGAAGAGGACATTATCATATGTTCAACTTGCAGGTGAGAATCTTCTGAGCTCAGGGTAAGAGGGACCCTCCACTCAGGTTATTACAGCTATGCCTCTTGCTTCTTTTAGACATTGCAAAGTTGAAAGAGTCCTATAACCATGTCAAGTCAAGGTCTCACAGTGTCCCCTTTGACTGTTATATATCATGGCACTGAGTTCCAGAAGGGGAACCCAGTGGGCTGATCCAGGAGGGGCTTTGAACTGTCTAACCTCAGGTTAAAGAATAAAGAGAGACAGTCATCCTTGGCAATGCCAAATACCATAAATGTTGGCACTGCCAACTTACTGTCTTACAATTATGCACTTTTACAGTATATGGCATGTTTTTAATGTCACTAAGGTTAGGAGATTCCTGACACAGACTTCTTTAGGGCCCAGAATACATGCTAGGAAACTCAGGTCGGGTTCAGATTAGATGTGGGGCTCCAAGGATCTCCTGCACTGAGATGAACTGATAGTCAACCCACAGGTTGAGTTGAGCACCTTCTGCCCTGCATGGAAGTTAGGGACTTGAGAATAGAAAGTGGAGAAAGAGATGAAGACACAAGAAATAAGACACAGCCTACATTTTAAAAAATGTATAGTTTATTAAGGAATATAGGACCCATGGGGGAAAAAGACATGAGAACACTTACAAAATGAGATTTTACTTGAGAAAGGGCATTGAGTATTTGGAAGCTGAGAGCGGAAGGGCTGAGGATGTTCAGTTTGCCACATACAGACCAAAGGAGCCCCCAGTCAAGTTGGGGCTGATCAGGGAAGGTTGCCCAGAGGAAGTGATTGTCAAACTGAGACTGAAAGATAGGGAAGGATGTGAACTGTCAGACAAAGGGGGAGTGACTGTGTTCAAGGACTACTTGGATCCCAATTGAGCTTGCTCTGGATTCAGTAAGATTTCAAACATTCCTTGCCCATAGTTTACCTTTAACAGAGAAGAGAAAGTGATTGATAATACAATTAAGTTAAACTTAGCATGTAGACCTTTTGGGTGTTCACACCATGCCCAGAATTGGGCATGAGAGGATGTTAAGGAGGTAGGTACGTGATACATTGACCTGTCCTCAGATAGCTTATTTACTGCCTTGCTGGGAAGGCAAAGAAACACATGGAACAGTGAAAGTGTGTGTGTATGTGTGTGCATATATGGAGACAGAAAGATGCAGAGACAAAGACAGCGAGAGGCAGAGAGACAGAGACAGAGAGAAAGGAAGGGAAGGATAAGGAGAGAAAAAGAAGGGAGGGAGAGAGAAGGAAAGAAAAAGAAAGAGAAAAGAGAAGGGAGAGAGAGAAAAGAAAGAGAGAGAAAAAGAGAGAGACAGGAACAGAGACAGAGAGAGGGAGGGAAAGAGAGAGAAAGAGAGAAAGGGGGAGGCAGAGAAAGAGAGAGAAAAAGAAAGAGTGAGATAAAAGAGATTGGAGGGAGAAAAAGAGAGAGACAGAGACAGAGAGAGAGAGAAAGACAGAGAGAGAGAGACAGAGAGTGAGAGAGAGAGAAAGACAGAGAGAGAGAGACAGAGAGAGAGATAAAGGAGAGAGAGGGAGAGTATGTCAATAAGTCAAAAGCATTAATAGGATCAAGAAAGCTAGGGAAGCTAGGAGGCAGAGAATTACAGACATGAAAGACAACCAGTGAAAATGAATAGAATTGAGAAATAGAATGTTTTGTGTGAAGACTAGGAAGTGTCACTGGACCACAGAGTATATGAGGACAGTAAAGTGTCAGAAAAGAGGGGGAAAGCATGTACACTATCAAGTAAACATGTGTTCTGAAATGAAAAACAAAACAAAACGAAACTAAGGAACCAAATGTATGATACTGATAGGATGTGCTATGATAGTCAGGGAAAAGATCAGGTTTGGGGGGAGAGGGAGGGAATTATAACTTTATAAATATTTATATGTGGACTTCTCTTTTATCTTCCAGAAATGCATTGATCCAACCCAAGAAGACTGAAGGTCTTACCGGATGGGTCGGTCTGTCCACCCTTTGCAGTATTTGGAAAAGTTAAAACTCATTGAGAACAAAATCTGAAAACTGTGGACAATGAAGATATTTTTAAACATCCTTTTTTTCCCACCTTGGGGTTATAGGCAAGGGATTTGGGGGGGGTGGGATGGGGTAGAAGTGGGAGGGAGCTTTCCTGAGTTAAAGGGACTTTTATCTGATGTCAATAATTCCTTCTCCAAAAAGATGGTATATATATATATATATATAAATATAAATATATATGTAATGTATGATTGTATGTGTGTGCATGCATGTTTGTATGTGTACGTATGTGTACCTGAAAGTGTGAGCAGAAAGAGAAGACAGATACCTATTTTCACTGCTGTGTGTAAAAAATGGTGAAAAGGATGCTTCTCTGTCTCACTTATAGACAGATATAAAATGTTACACTTTTGTGTTAGCTGTCTATTAGCTTCTAAAATGTATTAATATTGGGCAGAAAATTTGTTCCACTTTTCCCTGCCTCCATCATAATCATATCTGCAGGCCTCTGAAGCGAGCCATGGGAGGAGGCAGCCCGGATCAGAACTCCATGTCTGGCCAAGCAGTCCACTGCTTGACTTTGTCTCCTATGGCTGAGGGAAGCCACTCACCATGTCAAGATGATGCTCTGGATGGAGAGAGTGGAGCTTCAACCTTTATTATGGAAAGACCAGACAATGAACTATTTCCTGAAATTTTCTATATCTGACACCTCCATGCCCTCTGAATTATTCTGTTCTCTTCTGTTTTGTTCTTTTCTGTTCTACAAGGACCAGGTTTCTGTAGGATGTGGGACTCTCAACAAGCATGAAGGGGGATTGTTTTGGTTTGTGTTGTCTGATGTCAGTGCAGGGGGTAATGGGAGCTGAAGAGATAGTTATTACCATCATCGTATGTATAGGGCTGGGCTAGGTTGAGTGTCATACAGAGAGTAAGGCTAATGGACATGGTCCCTGCCTTTGGGAAGTTTTCAGTCTATAAGCTACAAGATACAGACCGGGAAAATGCTGTTCGAAGGTCACACAAGATGCTAATCAGGACACAGTGGTTTCAGCCTGGATCTGAGGGTCATGCTGGGATGCAGCCTTCCAAATAGAATGGGTAGGAGAAGATGGGGGTGGCTCTCAATGGAAGCTGCAGCCATCCAGACAAGTCAAGCTGTGGGAATGTTTGGGGCAATGGCTCCAAGTGAAGGGCCGTACTGACTCCCAAGAACCAGAGACCCCTGAGATGGGATTCCAGAAAGGAGAAAAGGAGTCTGGCCACACTAGAAGAAGGGAGCAATGCAGCCAGGGCAGCAGAGAACCACAACCCCATTCAGAGGCCATTTCATCCACTTCTCTTTAGCATTGAGCAGACTGGCATCTCAGAAATTCAGAGAAACAGCTTGCCCTCTCCACCTGCCAAGGATGGATAACTGCCTCTGCTATCTTTTCCAAACACTTCTCTTTGCTAGCCAGCCCTCACATCCCATCCAAAAATAGAATGGGCTGCCTTGGCAAGTAGTGACTTCCCATCAGTGGTGGTCTTCAAACTGGGTATAGGGGGGAAGAGAGGTGAGCTAGACTTCTGAAGTTCATGTTGCATTCTATATTTCTATGTCACAGCCTTGCCAGGTGGGCAAATGCCTTTGGGTAGACTGTAGCCCACTTGAAAAGCAGTAGAGCAAGAAGAGCACTGGATTTGAAGTCAGGAGCTAAGCTCAAATCCTAGCTTTTCCGCTCACTAGTTGCATGACGTAGGTCAAATTACCTAACCTCTCTAGGCCTCAGTTTCCTCATCTGTAAAATGAAGGGGTTGATTTTAGATGACCTTGAAGATTTCTTTCAACTTTAAATCTATGAAATTACAATCCATATTTAGTTGAATGAGTTATGGCTCATTCTGCCATATGAGACAGATGGAAAAGGGATGCTCATCCATTCCTCCCTAAGGATCAGCCCCAGGTGGGATTTCACCAGCTCCCCTCAGCTCTTTCCCAGACTGGCCTAGTGGACTATGGTTCTAATAAGGGAGGCCCATCAGATGTAGGAAGAGAAGGGAAGGGAAAGAGACTAAGCATTTATATGGCACCTACTATGTGCTAAGCGCTTTACAAATGTTATCTTATTTGATCAACAGCCAAGTCACTAAACTCACATACATTTCAGATATTAGGTAGTGACCCATCGAGAGTCTCTAGTGAAAAATCAACCTACGTGTGTATATACTGTAAGATAGAGCCAATGACAGGATTCAGAAAACCCTCCTTAGCTCCTCTTTCCACTTCCCTGATATTTGCCTAGTGCTACAGCATTCTTGGTATAAAATATTAAAACCTCCCTCATAGCTCCAATCTTTTGTTAAGAAAGGATAAGATGGCCCTTCACTTTCCCCTTCTCTAAGACTTTCTATATAGTCTTAGTTATCCATATTCTTCCCCAAGCAGTCAGGGCCAGACACTGGTCCTTGTGTATTGAATATTTGGGATCATCATAACAGTCATTCATTTTAAACTAACGAGATATTGGGGAAGGGGGAAGGATAAAATCAGAGACTTCTCCAATATACTTTGACAATGAATTTTCACATTGGGTTGGTAGCCTCCAACAGTCACCTACTAACTTTCTCAGGGTAATTCTGCCTGCTAGCAAGAAAGATCTTTGAGCACCACCCTCCTGTCCACCTTATCCTTACTCCTAATTCCTTCCTGGTGTTCTTGAAAATCTGATCTTACTAGATGGGATTTGACATAGCCCTCAGGAAGCTCCCAGTCTGATGAGATAAAACACACACACACACACACACACACACACACACACACACACACACACACACACACACACACACACACCCTAAAACACAGATGCAGAGATTGAGAAATATAGGAACAATTTTAAGTAAACTTAAGGCAGACATGCCCATCTCCTGGCTGTGGTCTAGGAATCCCCCTTTTCTCATCACTGCCCTGGGAAAGATAATAACCACAAAGGCCCATTTAGTTTCTCCCTGAGTAGAAGAAATAGTCTGGTTTCTGGCTCCCTTTCCTTTTGTCCTGTTTAATAATGCTTAGTGTAACACAGAGAAGAGACAGGGGGCCTCTGGCATCCTTCCCTGTGGTACATTGTTGGCCATCCTAAGTGGACAATAGGTCAAGGTTAAGATACCTCTCCTGAGTTATTTTTCTTGTCCTCTAAGGTGGGGAAAAGAAAAAAAATATGCCAGCCAGAAGAGACCTGTCTGTGTGATGGCTGCTGCTTTGGTTGAAAACATGCCTGGGGAAGAAGTTTAGGGTTCATAGTGGGCAGGTCACTTTCCTTCTACAGGGTTTTCTTTCCTCTAAAATCGAAGGTTTAGAGTAATGGAGTGGGGAAGCAAATGGCAGGAATGACCCAATTCTAAATTATATGATTCCAGGAGTTCCCAGAATTGCTTTCTGGGAAGGAAGGTATCTAACTCTTCCATTCTGAGTCTTTGTTTGGCATTTTGAGGTAAAATTATCACCTTACCTACAACATTCTCACTAAACAAGACCCTCTTGGCATTGTTCTTTCTTTGAAACAAGCTCTTAGATAGAGACCTTTGCTAATCTCTCCTTCCCCACTTCTATACTTTCTGCCTGACTTTCACCTTGACAGCCCTTGGGAATTTAAATAGTACCTGCATGGAGGACTGATTCCATGCTTGGGATTCCCACTGGGAAAACAGAGAGATTGCTTATACTTCCATTTTCCCCTCAAAGACTTTATTGGCCAGAAACACACCTCTAGTTGTGTGTTGTGAGATAAAGAAGGGATATAGGTGACCTGAGGTGTCTCTGGATATTCTGCAGAAAACTTTGAGGCAACTTTTGTTCTCCTGCTCCTGGACACAGCTGGCTGTGGCAGTACCCTGTTCCCAAACTAAACCATGTGAATTTCTTGTGTGAGGACCTTGTGGTTTCCCTGTATGGCGCTCTATGTATTTGCTTTTTTTTTAAAAAAAAATAGGAAATCAATAAACTGCTGGAGTTTCTTTGAAGTTTTTTTTGAGAGGTGGCTTATTTGGAGGGGGATAGATTTGAGTAGCATTAACAAAGGGAATATGGTCACATTCTGCCCAAGGTTACCAGTAACCAGCCACTAGTAGGTAGGTAGGCACTGGTAGACAGAGCAAGCTCTGCCCAAAGAACAGAAGACTCTTGATTTCAGAGAAGGATATCAGTAAAGGGGTACTGGAAGTAAAGTTCACCTTTCCCCAGTTTTACCTGTGTTGACCCTGCAGTCAATCTGCCACTGGAAATGTCTTGGAGTATTCAGATGCACTGAAATCTGCAGTGGCTTTATGACCTTAACTCTATAGCATCTGCTTTAGATTCATGGGGTTACTTCCAAGAGTTGTAGAGGCAATTAGGTTCTCCAGTCCATTCTTTTGGGAAACTTTTCTCCTGCTCTTCAACTTACGTAAGGAACCATGAGTTTGCAGGAAATACTAAATCCTCACTCCCTGTACAAAGACAGAGATTCCCACAGGGATCCAATTCCAAGGTGAATGGAAAGGAATGGTAGAATTTAATAGACATTCTTTCAACCTCCTGTTCAATTTATTTCATGAATTCAACCAACAATTCTTGAGGCAAGACACTGGTGGATACATAGATGCATAAGGCATTGTCTATGACTTCAGGAAGCTTACAGTCTAACTGAGAAGGCAGGGCACACAGTAAATGATTATAGGCTGCGTATGCTACAGTAAAGTCAAGCACTAATGTCTTCAGGAGAAGCCATATTACCATTAATAGAAATATGGTTTCTTGCTGATCATTTGGATGGCAAGGATTCAAGTTCCTTCAAGGCAGAGTGTGGGAAGGGTTTGGACTCCATTGATATGCTGCATGGATCCAAGAGGGAAGAAGGGGGAAAATATTGAATTTTTAACTGCTATGAAGGAAAGAGTGAGGTGTGAGGGAATCAGGTCCCTACACAGGTACATGAAGTCTCTCAGGCTTCAGGCCTCTGGACTAGTCTTTGATTCTTTCCTCTCCCTTGACCTCACACTCCAATTAGTCACCAAACCCTGACCACAATTCCTTTCTATAAAGGGAACAAAGAGGCATCATTGTGGAGTAGAAAGAGCAGGTAATTGGGAAATCTAGGTTCTAGACTCAGTCTGCCTCTAGCTGGGTGACCTTGGGCAAGTCTGTAATCTCTTTGGGCTTTGGTTTCCTCATTTGTAAAATGAGTGGCTGGTTGGTTTGAATGATTCTATGATCACATCAGTCAGTCAGTCAGTCAGTAAGCCATCCAATTTACTGATGTCTTGGTCCTCTTTGAGTTTGAAGAACAAACAACAAACAACATTTATTCTGTGCCTATTATGTGTGTCAAGCACTGTGCTAGAGATACAAAGAAAAGCAAAAGACAATCCGTATCCTCATGGAGCTCACGGTATCTTGGGGGAATATAACACATTAAAAAGAAACAGAAAAGGAGCAGGGGAGGGGTGCATGATGAAGTCCAGAAGAGTGCAATTGGGTGGGATATGAAGAAATAACTGCCCTGGGTACCCTCCTTAAATTGAGGATCTGGGAAGAACTCTCCACTGTCCATCATTCACTGTCTCCAGCCAGAGCAGAGAAGGGGCCCCCAAGATCCTATTATTCAGTGAATCTTGGCTCTTATGTCTGTCCTATTTAAAAGGCCAGGGATATATATAATTCCTTTTTCTATACCCTACAGGTCCTATCAAGGTACTTATGACGTGCATTGTTTGTTGAATGCTTGAATAAATGGATCCGTTTCTTTCCATTTCCACAAAGATGACCTTAGGTTAAGCCTCTATTATCCCTCAAAGGAACTGTTTAAATAGTTGCCTAATTATTCTCTGTCTCTGGACTCCTCCCCTTCCCCATTTTTTCATACCACTCTCATTAATCTTTCAAAAGTACAGCTCTGATCATACTATTTCCTGGCTTAAACCTTTCAGTTGCTCCTCACTGTCTAGAGAACAGAGCTTTAACTAGGATAGAACTACTGGGATTATGACCTAGGGGTGGAGATGGAGGGATAGGATGCTTCCTCCCCCATAGTATGGCAGAGATCTCCTTTCTACACTTTAAGATCATGTTCCTGGTGATTTGTAACCTTTGCCAGCATCATTCAGTACTCCTTTGATCCCTCACTTGGGCCCATCTTCTGGATCCCTATAATGTGTCCTAACTCCCATCTCCTAAGGTCCCATCCCCAAAGTTTTGTCACCATGGTACCCCTCCCTCTGGGCCTTATCTCTCCCCATCTCAAATCTGATGGGGACATAGGCATACCTTTCTGAGGGATGGGCTGCCTCCTTTCTGGATACAATTCACCTCTCTATGGAACTGTCCTTTGTACCACCATTACCAGCTTCCCCCTCTCCTATCCTTTACCCCTGCAGAAGAAATATATACATACATATATAACTTTTTTTCCAATATAATCAGTTTCTTTTGTAATCCTACATATTTTATTTTATATATTTAAAAGCATTATTTTGAGAAGTGGTCCATAAACTTCATTGCACTGCCAAAGGGATCCATGGCATAAGAAAGGTTAGCCCTTACTCTATAGTATCATCATTTTTATTTTAAAATTGTTCCTACTATCATCTGTATCACTCCTTCAATATCACCACTACCACCATTTTCATAGTATTCAGTATCACCACCAACTCTATCACTTGTCATAATTATCAATTCTACAGCATCTGTTTTAGGGTCAAGAGACACTTCCAATAATTGTAGAGGTGACTGGGCTTCCTGCCCATTTCCCAATATTTAGCAGTAAACATAACACACAACTCACATATAGTCAGTACGGTTTATTGATGGATATGAATTCAAGAAAGCTCGGGGGAGTAGTGAGAAAAAAGAGCTTGAAAGCTGCTGAAGTCACCTCCACAGGCACTTCCAAATCAAGAGACATGTTCCTTAAGGAAGGTGGTTTTTGTAACTCCACCAAATCCCAGAAAGGATCCCTTATGGTTTGTGAAGGGTTTTTTCCCCTCTTGGGTTCATACACTAATAATTACCATCATTCAATATAATATATGGAGTATTCCTAAAATCTGAGTCCAGTTTTAAGCTGTTGTTAACATATTGTTGAGTTGTTTCCAACTCTTTGTGATGACTCCATCAGAAAGATCCAAGGATGACTCTTCAGTGAATTTAATTTGCTGGATTGCTTATTTATATAAAGAAAAAGCTCTCTTTATAATTAAGGTCCTCACTCTTTGCTTGTTCTTGAAGATTTAAGAATGCTGATTGCCCAAGCTACATATATCTAGCTTGTAGACAGTCTTTTCCACACTCATGATTTGTCTTTTACTCTTAGCAGGATTAGATATTGTCTAGGGGTGACAGAGTGGGGAGCAGGGGAAGCAGACCCTCATAACTTCAGGATGATCAACAGCCAGCAATATTGGGGGATGACAATTATTTCCAAAATGGCAATCTACTCAGTTCAGATATTAGTAAATAACCTGAGAATGATCTTGATAGAACCTATTATATTATCTTTGGCAAGGAGGACAGGGGGGAGAACATTTTGTAAAAGTTAGAAGAAAAAACTTGTTGAATTTTTGACAAACAAATTTACAAGGCCACAAGAAACTATGCTTCAAACAAAACTGCAAGTTGAAAGTGAAAGGGATTACAACCCATATTTAATACAAACATTTCTTCTTATGAGAACAGTGACTCGCCCACTGGCTACTGTACTTGCAGTCCCATATAATAAGTAACAATAAAATAATAATAACAACAATAATATTATTGATTTGGTCCATCATTTAGCCTTCCTTTCATGGGTAGAAATGAACGCGTCATTGGCACCTGGGATGGTGAGCTAGGTCACAGGACTCAAAATAAGGCCCTGGTTGATGAAATTGGACTTCCAGGACAGCAACATTGGCGCCATTTTTAACACCACTGTCACCGCCATCATCAGCGTCACTCATTAGCGCAGTTACCATCACCATCATCACCGTGATCATCAGTATCATCTGTCATTATCATCACCAACCCCGCTGGCAATATTATTATCCTTGCCATCACTATCGCCATAAGTATAATTTATCATCATCTTCACCATCAGCTCTGTAGATTCATCCTCATCCTCATGGTCATCGGTACCGTCCATCACCATCACAGTCTTCAGCATCACTGTCACCATTATCAGACCAGCATTACAAGAGCATCATCAAGAAGACTTGATTAAGCTTGAAATGACACAAAATTCCACATGGCTTAACAAATATTGGCCAGGTGAATGAACATGTGCATGATTTGATGTTGGGTTCTATTCAGAGATAGCTTATAGAGCTATATCTATTTGATTTATTCCATGCCCTCTGGTTAGAGTCTGAGATGGACAGTTTTCCACCCTACTCTCCTAATGTTCCACCACTCCTGTTACCCTCCAATCTCAGGCATCCGACTCTGGATCTCACCCCTCACTTACTGAAGCCCTGGGATGAGATCAGTCACCTGAATCTTTGACCATTTCAGCTTATATGGGGCAAAGGAAGGAGTTGCTTGTCAGTAATGGGAGAGGAAAGTTGGACCATTGACTGGGAAAGAGAAGAATGGGAAAGCAAAGGCTTTCAGGACTTTAGAAGAGCATCAAGTAGAAATTGAGGCAGGAAAACTGATATAATGATTCTAATATTCTAAGAGGACATCTTACCTTATTCTTCCTTACTTAGAAAACCCTATATCCAGGCACAAAGGGAGCAGACTATCTTTACATGGACCACCATGGCACAAGACCTTTCCCCAGTCTGACTGGATTAAAGCCCCTAATGTCTAATCTGAGTCTGCACATTAAAGGAAAATTTCCCTGGGAGGGATTTCAGAGATTTCTTATTCTTAAGAGGGACCATTCTCTAAGACTCTAGGGTGTAGAGAAGGCAATAATCTGCACTAATAGAGAGAATTTTCTCGTCCAGGAGTTTCCTTATTTCGGTGAAATCACAGATCCAATTCCTATCTCTAAGAGGAGCCAAGGTGACAGTAATGTAAGGAAACTCTTTCCATCGCTCCTCCTTCCCCATGACCTTTAGTCATTCCTGAGGCTTGGACTTTCCTAGAAGGAACTCTTTCCTCTTCCATCATTCTAGGGGCTGTCTGTCATGATATAATTGGTAAGAATAAGATTCATAGCATCATAAATCTAAAGCTAGAGGGAACTGCAAAGGCCATATGTTGCAACTCTGTCATTTTGCAGAAAAGGAAACTGATGAAGTGATATAGTCCAGGAGAAGGAGAAGAAAAAATAAGGATTCCTTCAGAATCTCACTGTCACCGATATAGTTAAGCAACAAAAAGAGTGGCTGGATGCAATTTTGTTCTGTTTGGTTGGTTTAAAGTGAAGAAGGAAAAGGGAGGGGGAAGGAATACACTAGGGAAAAAAAAGAACAATAGAGAAGACATTGTTTTGTAAAATTGGAATTCACATGAGGGAGTATAAACTATAGAAGAGGCATCTTATGAATGTAACTACTCTGAACCAGATAAAAGAGAGGTTTGATATATGCCCACATGCATGCGCACACACACACACAAACACACAACATTCAAACACACATGTAAGTTTGATGTAGAAATATATTAAAACTCAACAAGGAAATAGAGATGAATAGGGTTTGGGGAGAGTGGGATTTAAGAAGTGCAGAGTTGGAGAGAGAATAGTCATGAGCAAAACAATTTTGGACAATCAATCACCAAGGGAGAAATTTTAAAAAGAGAAAGAAAGAATAAGATTCATGAAACAGGGTCTAGGCTTAGGGAAGAGGAGAAGTGCAGAAGACTAGATCAAGACCACTCTAACACTATATTGCTAGTTTTAAAATTTTAATCATATTCTTTCTATTTTCCCTCTGCCCCTTTCCTCTTTTGCAAAGAGAGTGATGTGGGAAAAAAGAGGGGAAAGTATGAAAATATTATGGATATTATATGTAATATTGTATAATTCACCACCATAGTTGAGAACATGAATGGGAAGAATTTACCTATAAAATAGTAGCAATGTTTCTTACATACAACTGGGAAATAAGATATACAGGCAAAGGGGTATAGAAATCCATCTTGCCCTACGAGAAAGTTGGGGGGGGGGTGGGATAGGGGAGGATATAAGAGAGAACAGATTGGGGGAAGGGGTATTCAGTGGGATCGCTATTTTGGGGTGGTGGGTAGGGGAAAGATGGGGAGAAAATTTGTAACTCAAAATCTTGTGGAAATGAATGGTGAAAACTAAAAATAAATAAATAAATGAAAAAAATTAAAGTAAATGAATGAACGAACGAATGAACGAATGAATGAATTGGTAGCAGGTAGAATAATAGATTAGAAAGTAGAGCCAACAATATATTGATTATAAGAAATACTCATGAAACAAAGATTTGCACAGAATTAAACTGATGGATTTAAGTATCATTTGTTATGCTTCAATTAAATTGTAGCAATCATGATCTCAGCCAACGCAGCAGTAAAATGGACATGGTTAAAAAAGATAATCAGGGAACCATGTTATATTTAAAGGCACCAAAAATTATGAAATAATTTCAATAATTTACATGTACTGCATGGCATGGCATCTAAGCATTTAACGTAAAAGTTAATTGAATTTAAGCGAGAAATAGCAAAAACATAATAGTTGAAGATCTCACTTACAGTAATAAAGATGGACTTAAAGAATATAAAGATATTAATTTCTCATGGTTGGTCCATGCCAATATAATAAAAATTATAATAGAATGTAAATGATTTTACTGGTAAAGTGGCATACCAATCAAACCACCAGAGGAATATTTTTCTACAATTAGAAAAAATAATAACAAAATTAATCTTGAAGAGATAGTCCAAGGAAAAGAATGGGGAGAAATATGGAAAGGAAGAGGGGCTAACACTTTAACATCTCAATATAGCAAAGTTGATCAGTAGAAAAGATTAGGTAAACAGGAGTAATCAAACAGTAACCATTCTGGAAAACAATTTGGAATTATATTCCCCAAATCATGAATCCAGGCATAACTTTCATCCCAGTATTTGAATGTTATGAAGATAGTCTAAAGAAACAGGTAAGGGATATAGGTGAACAATAATAATTACTGCAACACTTTTTAAATTTAGCATAGAACTGGAAACAAAATAAGTGCCTGTTAATTAATGAGTGGCTGAACAAATTATGGTATATGAATACTATGGAATATTATTGTGCCATGAGTAATAACAAAAAGAATGGATTCTGCTAAATCTTCAGTAACTTAGATGAATTGATTGTAGCACAAAGTGAACAGAACCAATAGAATAATTTATATGACTTCCACATTGTAAAGGAAAACAGCTATAAAAGACTTAAGAACTCTGATCATTCCAATGACCAGTCATGACTTCAGAAGGTCATAAAGCTTGCCTCTCACCTGTAGACAGAAACGTGATGGATGAGAAGTACACAATGAGACACACATCAGACATGGGCTATGCATACATTTATTTTGTCTGACTGTGTTTCCTTTTTACGAGGGAAAGAATATGGCTTTTATTTGGGGTGGGTGGAGAAATTTCGAATGGAGTGATGGGTGAGTGATGATAGTGGACCCCCCCAAAAGAAGAAAGAAATAAAAGGTTGTCAATGAAACACTAAAAATGCACAGAAGAGAACAATTAAAAGTTCAGAAGAGGACACAGACAAGCAGGGAAGTGTAAAGACTATCACGTTAAATTTAATATATACTTTAAAAAAGCAAGCTGAATGTAATAGAAGTTCAAAGTGTCACATATATTTCTTCTGTTCTTTATATAAGGATATGGTAATGGGTGTTTATGTGTGTCAAGTTAATAATGATTTTAAAAAAACATTTATATTTAAAAAAGAATGAAGGCTTCAAGCTTGAATCCAGACGTCACATCGAACTATGGATAAAGGCAACACCTACCTACCTACCTACATACATATGTATGTACATACATACATACATACATACATACACACATATATTTTATTCTTTTCCAGGCAAGACATAATGAGCATAAACATACAAAACAGAGAGCTTTGGCTGAATACATTAAGGGATGTATAGGCATTCTTAATTCAAAGGGGAAGGGGAAGAATGCATTTAAAGAAATGAACACCTTTGCAAAAATTCGTCCTTAATGTACACATTTTGAACTGGACTGTAACAGATCTGGAAAGTAAAATGGACGATAAAATCAACCATTGTAGACCTGGAAAATATAATAACAAAAATCCATATAATATTAATGAAAGATAGGACTGATGCTCTAAAGGAAGCTATAGAAAGATAAATATGGGGCAGCTAGATGGCACAGTGAATAGAGCACCAGACCTGAAGTCAGGAGGACCTGAGGTCAAATCCAGCCTCAGACACTTGACATACTTACTAGCTATGTGACTTTGGGCAAGTAACTTAACCTCAATTGCTTTGCGTTCCCCCCTCCAAAAAAAAAAAAATAAGATAAACACTTCCTTGACAAAGGTGGAGGTGAGATGGGGAAAAGAACTGATAGATATTTTTAGAGCATATAATTAATGGGTCAAAAAACTTAAAGAAATTATTTTGGAATAACAAAATATCACTTCAGTAAGCAATAGTAAAGGGTGATAACATGTACACATCACTTTATTTGTTGAATACAGTAAAAAGTGATTTACTTCTAGATGGAGACTATGTAACAGCTAAGATCCAAAGTAGAATCAAAAGGCTCTTGATGGACATCTGTTTGAACTCAGCCAAAAATGTTTCAAGAAAGAAGCACTGAAAAAATGGCCAAGTTACAAGGACATATTTGTGGAAACAGAATAATTCATGACAACGATTCAAGACCAGGTCATTGCCTTCTGAAATTAAGAAGAATTATCCTTAGGATTTAGTGATCAATGTAAATTATACAAAGGATAAGAGAAACTATGCTATTTATAACTGTAGGCATAAAAATTTAGCACCTACCTACCAAATACTTAGTAACAAGTTGCCTGGTGGCTTGAATTGTATATCAGAAAGCTGATGACAAAACCCCAGACTATATATAGTCCTCAAAATATTCTGGATAACTCAACCAATAAATTATAATAGAATAAAACCATGATTAGTGAGTCAACTGTTGCCCACAATCACCCAGACTTAATAGCGATCCATAAAAACTCAAGAACCACATTGTAAATAGATGTCCTAACATCAGACACTCATGGTTTCCAAGGTACCTGGAAGAAAAAGCTTTCAAATATAGAGTCTCATCAGAGGAGATCTCTTGTCCTAGCTGCTAAGGGAGTTTTACTGAAGATGCTACCATCAAGTATAGAGCAGTGTTCTCAACCTTCCTAATGCCATGACCCTTTAATACAGTCCCTCATGCTGTGGTGACCCCAACCATAAAATTATTTTCGTTGCTACTTCATAACTGTAATTTTGCTGCTGTTTTGAATCGTAATGTAAATATCTGATATGCACGATGTATTTTCATTGTTACAAATTGAACATAACCCACAGGTTGAGAACTGCTGCTCTAGAGGAGGACCTTACATCTTAATACTTTAATTCAACCAGAAAAAGCAATAATTGCATTCACTTGCATAATATTCCATGGAATATTAAATATAAAAGATTAATAACAGGATAATGACTTGTCCCAGGATGATTACTATCTGAGTCCCCTAAAAAGATGAGAACAAAAGAATAATGAGGCATTCCATTTTTAATTTTTTAAAGCACTCTCACGTATGCTAACTTAATTGCTTCTTAAAACACTTCTCTTAAAATAACTTTCAAAAAGTTCTAAAAGAAGGGAAGATACAGTTATTCCCATTTTATGGTTTAGGAGACAAAGACAGAGAAATTAAATGACATTGAAAGTCACGAGGAAAGTTAGTAACCAAGTTGGGACTAGAATCCAGGTCTCTCCCTCATACATAGATCGCCAGTTTCAAAGAATTATAATAAAATACACTTTACACTAAAAGTACACTGATTTTACCATTTGATGGCTTTGAATTCTGAAGGACCTTGGGACGTCATAATGAGCACTAGTTATAATTTTGCTGTAGGTGTGGAAAAGATCTACTTAGAATTCTGGTTGATGAGGTGACAGATCACCAATTTTACTGCAAATTTATGTCTGTATCTGGCTGCCTTAGGTCATGTTGCTAGTGAGGCCAAAATCACTCCATATAGATCTGTTAGCTTTATACCAAAGAAAAACTCTTCCACAGCTGTGGTCTAAACCCCAGTCATAGCCAGACACTTTTCAAATGCGTACTGCTTGGTCCAGATGAAAGCAGGAATGACTCAACACAGCCCATCACTCCTTCTTGAGAAACAATTTGAGGCACATTCCATAATAATTGATGGTGGTTCAGTAGCATCAACTCAGTATATGAAGGATAACATTTTTACTTACAATACTCATATGCTTACAAAATTCACTCATCTTTAGTGAATCATAAAAAGAGTCTCATGGTCAGTAAGTTAATTGGACATAACCACTTTGTTATTTATTGCATATGTCCAAATGTCTGACTCGACTCTCTAGGCAATAAAATGCCAACTCTTAGGTTAGTTTGACCTAACACTGAAGTGCTGTTCTCTAGGCTGGTTAGTATGGTATCTTACAGCCTTTGTGTAAAGCTAGCCATATGTCCTGGAAAACCCAGGTCCTCTTAAGTATTCTGTGAACCAAAAATTCAACGAAGAAAAATGATCTGGTAGAGGATAAGTGCGTAACTAAAAGCCTGCTCTGGACATTTATTGGGTTCCAGTTCTCCATGTCATTAAGTATAGAGTAAACATGACTTTTGTCTGCTCTCTTGATCTTGGCTTCTGAGTCCAGAGACTCAGTGCCCATCATCACATCCTGCTTTTTCCTCTAAACTGTCTGCCAGCCAGAGTTTTAAGGTTGGAATGACTTCTCTCTGAGTTTCTTCTACTCTACTTTTCAATTCAACTCAACTCACAATTACTAAGCACCTCCTGATATAAGCCATTGTGCTAATTACTGGGGTTACAAAGACTGAGTGCCAAGTAGTCCTGCCCATGTAATTTATTTCATTTAATTTCCCTGTGTCTTAGTTTCCTAATCCATAAAATGGGAATAACCATATCTTCCCTTCTTACCTCACAGAGTTGTTCAAAAAGCAATCAAGTTAATATATGTGAAAGTATATTGAAAAGTTAAAAAATGTAATACACCAGTATTCTTTTGTTCTCAAAGAGTTTACATTTTATCGAGGAGATACAAGATATATAGATAAGAAATAAAAAGAGGGAGAGGTTACTAACAATGGAGAGATTCAGGAAAGTTTTCTTATGGGAAATTATGAGCTGACAGTTGAAGGAAGCTGAGGATTCTAAAAGGTAGAGTAAGAAGAAAAAAGCATTCATAGCACTGGGGACAGCCTATGCAAGGGCACCAAGATGAGAGATAAAATGTCAAATTAGGAGAGCAGCTAAAAGTATCTCATGACTAGAAGGCAGAGGTCATGAAAGAGAACACTAAAAAATAGATAGGATCCAGATTGTAGAAGATTTGAAATGCTAGGCTGAAGAGTTTGTGTTTTATCACAGAGATAATGGGGAACCACTTAAGACTTTTTTGAACTGAAGAATGCCATGGTCAGACCCATAGTTAGGAAGATTGCTTTGACAGTAGTTTGGAGGCTAGATGTGAGAGGAGAATGAACAGAAGCAGGGAGACCAAGTAAGAGGATATAACAGTCATTTGAATGAGATGATATGAGGACCTGAACTAGAGGTGTGGTCTTCTGGGTACAGAGGAGAACGATGGGGAAGGAAATGATGGGAAAGAATGTTGTGGGGGTAAGGTGAGTTTAATCAATCGATAAGCATTTATTAAGTGCCTATTCTGTGCCAGGTACTATTTTAGGCACACAAATGCAAAAAATAAGACACAAGTATAAAAAAAGTACGAGAGAAGAGTCAAGTATGATTCCAAAGGCGCCAATATGGATGATTAGAAGAGTGTTCACAACAAAAATCAGGACATTTGGATGAGAGAGAGGTTAAGAGGGGGAATAAAATTCATTCCTTTTTGGAAATATTGACTGTAAGAGTCCAATGGGCATCCATATGGCTATATTCAGGTGGCAGTTATATGTGTAACTAGAGGTTAGGTGAGAGATTAGGGCTGTTTAGTTTTCTTTTGTTTTGTTTTACCAGACATGTGATTTTATCAATCAATGTGGAGAACTCCTGATGAGGAAAAAAAACCTTTCTCAAAGCAAATAAACTCCTTCTTTGCAACTTAGAGAGACAGACAAGAACATAATTTCATGTGGCTAATACATGTCAGAGGAAGGACTTGAAACCAAGTTGTTTTTACTTTGACAATGATTTTCTCTCCCCTATGTCATTTTACCTTTAAAAGTTGAATCTATAGATTTTATTTAAATAAGATACTTCCAAAAATTTTCCCACATCTTCCTTCTCTAATCCCAATATACCCTCCTTTAAGAAACTTTCCCAGACTAACAGAGACATAAATAGGCTCTCCGACTGTCCCACAAGCAGTTAATAAGTTCATCCTCCACTACATGTCAAAGATTTCATGAGGAACATGCACAAGAGGAGAGGATCTTCTGTACGTGAGGGACCATTTGTTCCATGGGCAGCAGACATGGATGAAGAGTGACACTGTGTGAATGTAGGTGGGGCTGGTGGCTAACTGAGATGAAGAAGGAAACCAGGACCAGACAGGAATGGAGTTGTCAAGATTTCTGAAGCCTCCAAGAGAAACCTGTCATCAACATGGACCCTTGAAGAAAGAGAGCCTTGACAAGAGAAAGGGGTAAGAGAAGCAGAGTCTCAGGGAAAACAATGGAGGAGGAGGAGGAGGAGAAGGAGGAGAAGGAGAAGGAGAAGAAGAAGGAGGACAAGGAGGGGAGGAGGAGGGAGAGGGAGAGAGGTGAGGGGGGGAGAGAGAAAGAGAGAGAGAAAGAGAGGGAAGGAGGAGGAGGAGGAGCAATGAGATATTGAGTCACAAGATAGAGGAGCAAACTCATGAATTTTGTTTTTTGCTGGTACTGTGAGTCAGGTGGACTCTGAAGGTCTAAAGATTCTAATCATCTTTGGAGTGGCTAGGTGGCACAGTGAATAGAGCGCTGGCCCTGGAATCAGACACATAACACTTACTAGCCCTGTGACCTTGAGCAAGTCACTTAACCCCAATTGCCCTCCCCCCTCCAAAAAGCAAAAAACAAAAAACAAAACTAGAGTCTAATCATCTAAAGGTACGAAGGTGAACCCTCTAGTGACCCTGAATTACACAAGGCCCTGCTGTAAATTGGCAGGATGTTGGGAAGAGGATCTATGTGCTTAGGTAGAAGTTTGTTTTATCTTCCTGTATAAATAAACCTGTCTTTATTTTAATGTCTTGTTAGTCTAAGTACTTTTGAGGAGTTAAGTGCTCTTTTTGGAGAAGAGAAAATGAGTCCAATACTAGAGTTCAAAATTCACTGGAAAGAAACATGAAAAACTTGAAATTTTGCCCAGATCCATTGCACCAGGACCCAGGGTCCAAATGATAAATAGGCTACATTTATGTACTTTTCTCATTCCATTCCTGACCCCTCTTCAGATTATAAACTCTTTGAGAACAGGGTCTTTGTCTTAGCTGTCTTGTTATATAAATGAGTGAATTGCCTTAAGGACAATTCAACAAACATTTTTTTCATGCCTACTGTGAGTCAGGTGAACTCTGAAGGAGGACGGTGTGCCAGGTGCTGGGAGTCACCTAGTGGTGTAATGGATGGAATGTGGGATAGAAGATCTGAGTTAGAATCCTGCCTCAGACCCTAACTAGCTATGTCATCCTAGGTAAATCACTTAATCTCTCTCAGCCTCAGTTTCCTCATTTGTAAAAAGGGGATAATCCCACATGTACAAAAATATTTATAGCAGCTCTTTTTGTGGTGGTCAAGAACTGGAAATTGAGGGGATGTCCATCAATTGGGGAATGGTTAAACAAGTTGTGGTATATGAATGTAATGGAATACTATTGTACTACAAGAAATGATGAACAGCTTCAGAAAAACCTAGACAGACTTACATGAACTGATGCTGAGTGAGGTGGGCAGAACCAGGAGAACATTGTATACAGTAACAGCCACAGTGTGCAATGACTGATTTTGATAGACTCAGCCCTTCTAAGCAATGCAAAGACCTAAAACAATTCCAAAGGACTCATGACGGAAAATGCCATCCGCATCCAGAGGAAAAAAAAAAACTATAGAGTCTGAATGTAGAGCTAAGCAGACTATTTTCTTTTTTGTTTCTATCTTTCTCATAGTTTCTCACATTCATTACAATTCTTCTATATAACATGACTAATGTGAAAATATGTTTAATAGGAATGTATATGTCATATATCAGATTGTATGCCATCTTGGGAGAGGGAGTGGGAGAAGGAGGGGGAGAAAATTTAAAACTTATGGAAGTAAATGTTGAAAACTAAAAATAAATAAATTAACTTAAAAAGGAAAAAAAATAAAAAGGGAGATAATAATAACACTTACTTCCCAGGGTTGTTGTAAGGCTCAAATGAGATCATATTGCATACTTTAAAATACTATATAAATGCTAGTTATTATTATTACTACAAGATAATTATGATGGATCCTTAACCCTCAGAAAGCTTACAATCCCCGGACTGAAATGCATCAAGTCTTCATCTGGAGGGAGAACTTTCTGACTCTGGTGGTTTCTAAGCACTGGCAGGAGTGCCTACAAAGGCCACTGTGATCTGCCTTCCCTGGAGCCCTTGAAGAGAATGACTGACCAATCAGTATTCAGGATGATAAAAAAATGGATTTTCAGCAGGTAGAAGGTAGATAAAATGGCCAGAAGTTCTTTTTTTTTTTCCGTCTTTTTGGAGGGGGAAGGTAGGGCAATTGGGGTTAAGTGACTTGCCCAAGATCACACAGCTAGTAAGTGTGTCAAGTGTGTGGGGTCTGATTTGAACTCAGGCTCTCCTGACTCCAGGGCTGGTGCTCTATTCACTGCTCCACCTAGCTTCCCTCAGAAGTTCTTAGGACTGGAATTTTTTTTTTCTTAGGAGCCTAGAATGGTCACTTCCTTCCCACCATCCCCCATTTGAGTGAGATTGATGAGAGAGTGTCTGGGTCCCAGCTCCCAAGCTACCTAGAATAAAGAAACTCAAAAGCCCTGCACAAAGTACCATTCTTAGCCTTCATGCCCAGTGGGCAGGGAGCATTGGGCAAATCTGCCAAGTGGCACTGACTCAGTGGGGAGCTGTGGGTGCTGTTTGTGTCTAGTTATTATAAAGCAAAGTTTATCTTGATGGAGAGATGCAAGAGCTCCCTGGAGAAGGGAGGGAGACTGTGAGCAGAGGTAGAGGAGGACAGCTCTGGTCTTGGAGATGTCTGCAGAAACCATGATTCGGTCTTTCCATGGAGTTGTGCTCACATGTCAGCTTGTTTGATCAAACCCATGGCTGTGGTTAGGTTATACTATTTCTCACCAGTCCTAGGAGACTTGCTGTCTCTCTCTTAAGAATATGGAGCCTAGAAAGAAGGGACTGGTGTAACATCACACAGCCAGTGAGGGACGAGGCTGAAGGACCCATGTGAAGAGATCTCTGAAACAAATCTCTCAGCCCAAGATGGCTCCCTCCTGTTTCCTAACTTGCTCACTTTCGAGCCTTCTCTCTTTCACCTTCACTGCTCCAGGAAGACAGACTTCATTTTAAAACCAGCCGGAGCCAAATCAAGTTTGTTTGTATGTTTGTTTTAGCTTTAAGAAAAATGTTTCTGGGTACTTGAGTTCAACCCTTTTGCTAGCATCATCAATATGCTAGGCAAGACCTCATCCTTCTGGGATAACATATGTAAAACTCCTTTGAGTCGTGAGCCGCTATGTAAATGCAGGCTATCACTATGATTATTTTTCCTCTTATCATCAGTCTTTGTGTGGAGGCCAACTGAGTTCTCAAAGGCTATGTGAATGGTTCCCAACAGTACCTCCCAAGCTGGAAAGGTTTTGAGTACAGGCCCATGAGGAACTGTATGGCTGTTGTCAGCTCAGCTAAAATCAGAGAATCTCATCACCTGAAGGTTGATCAGTAAGGGATGATTTTTCCTCCCTTGGTAATTGATATATGATAGATAGATATAGATAGATAGATAGATAGATACATACATACATACATACATACATACGTACGTACGTACATACATAGATGATAGATAGATGGAAGGTATAAAAGAAAGGAAGAAGAAAAGGAAAGAAAGGAAGGAAGGAAGGGAGGGAGGGAGGGAGAGAGGAAGGGAGGGAGGGAGAGAGGAAGGAAGGGAGAAAAGGAAGGAAGGAACAGTTATTAAGCCCTCGCTACAATGAATTTATCTCATATATGTCTTGTTTGTACTTAATTGTTTTCATATTTTCTCCCCCATTAGACTGTGAGCTCTTTGAGAGCAGGGATGTCTTTTTTCTTTAATTCCTAGTGCTTAGCACAGTGCCTGGCACAAAGTAGATGCTTAATAGGTGTTTGCTGACTGACTACTAGTCACTGTGCTAAGCAATCAATCCATATCATTCAATAAACATTTCTTTTTCTTTCCTTCCCTCCCCTCTCCTCCCCTCTCTTCCCCTCCCCTCCTCTCCCCTTCTCTCCTCTTCTCTTGTCTTTCCCATTGGACAGCCAAAGCATTGTGAGAGCCTGCTGTTATTCTCAGTTACAACTACCCTCAGTGGAGCCCTGATGCCATGCAGGGAGATGAGTAGAGCATCTTGGTAACTGGCAATAGGAGTATGTGCATATGTCTATAGGGGTTGGGGAGGTAAGGTGGTAATTTTTGAAAGCACCCAATCCCCAGACATTTCTTTGCCAGCCAGGGAAGAGACCCAGGAGCCACAAAAAGAATGCGATGACACAGGGATTAGAACACCTCAGTTCTGGTCCTGCCTCTTCCATTGATTGATGGTGCAACTAGGAGCAAGTCAACTCCTGCCTCTGGGAGTTAGTTTGCTTATCAGCAGAGTCACTGGACTTTGACCTCTGTAGGGGCCCGAGTCCTGCCTGTGATACTGCTATGTGACCCCGGGAAAGTCACCTAATATCTCTGAGCCTCAGTTGAGGAAACTGAGTGTAAAATGGGGATAAAAATATTTGTGCCACTTTACCATAGCCCACCACCCTTTGGTGAGTCATGTTCCACTCTTAGGATGTCAACTTCTTGAGGACCTTCTTTCCTCCACCCTATTTCTGTGTCGTTTTCTCCCATTCAAATATAAACTCCTTGAGGACAGGACCTACCTTTCTTTTGCTAATATTTTCACCCACAGCACTTAGCACAGCACGCAGCCTGTAATAAGCTCTTGACAAATGTTTATAGCCTTCCTTTGTCTCACTTTGCATGGGTAGATCTCATACATGTACCCACATCCATGTGCATCCTGAGCCCTGCACACCCCGGTTCCAACAGGCAGAGGGGTGGCAGGAAGCCCGCATTCCAGCATTCCTGCACCAGATTCTCACACCCATCCTTGCTAAGCCTCACCAAACCACACTTAGCTGGTGGGGATAGGGAGAGAGGTGGGGAGCTAGCTATACAGGAGGAGAGTGAGTCAGGCCATCAGAACTGGCCCTGCCAGTTCTATCCTGCCTCTAACCATAGAGTCAGCAAAAGGTTTGGTTGGGGTTTGTCTTGGAAAACATCACTAGTCACCTCCCCTCGTACTCCAGGATGAGCTAGGCAAAACCATTTCCCCCTATAAACCGAGACAGATTATCAGATAGGTAGAAGTCTTCTCTTTCCCTCCCGTGGGGATCACACCTTCTTTTATAATAGTTTTACGACCTGTCCACATCTGCCCTGCCCTCCCTCTGAGGAGCTTGGAACCTACCAGTCCCATGGGAAAGGTCCAGCCCTTCTCTCAGGAGACTCTGGCACCAGAGCCAAGCTGGCAAGTTTGGGGGAACAAATGACCATTTGAAGCCAAAAGACCAAAGCAGACCATTCTGCAAGAGAGAACAAGGCTAAAGTGGCCTGTTCCATATATGTGGGATGGAACTGGTTCTTGCCCTCCAAACTCACTACTATAGTATCACATCAGTTTGGACATCAAGGTCCAGGGCTTTTATTCACCTGCCTCACCTTGTGTTGTTGTTCAGTCGTTTCAGTCCTGTCTGACTCTTCATGACTCCATTTGGGATTTTCTTGGCAAAGATACTGGTGTAGTTTGCCATTTCCTTCTCCAGCTTAATTTTACAGATGAGGAAACTGAAGCAAACAAGGTTAAGTGACTCTCCTAGGGTCACACAGCTAGTAATCGTCTGAGTTCAGATTTGAACTCAGGTCTTCCTGACTCCAGGCCAAGTACTCTATGCACTGAACCACCTAGCTGCCTGCTATAACTGTATATAAAACTTTCTTCTCTTAATTTTGTGTTCACCTTACCCATCTTGGCAAGTAATCACAGCAGTGGAGAATGAGGCAGTATTATACCATAGTGGATAGGGCACTGGATTGAACTAGGAAGTTCTGGTTTCAAATCCCACCTCAGATACTCACTAGTTTCTGTGAACATGGACAAGCCATGTAACTGCTCTGTGCCTCAGTTTCCCCATCTGTAAAATGAGGGGATTCAACTTGCTGGCCTTTAAGTTCCCTTCCAACTCTAAATACGTAATCATATGAGTCAGAAAAGGTATAGTAGTACTAAGGAAAGGGCTCTGGAGTAAAAATCAGAAGATCTGGCTTCAAATTTAGTTTCTGTTGCTTACTTGGTGTGAACTTAAACCTTTCTGTGCCTCAGTTTCCTTACCTATAAAATGAAAGGGTCAGACACATTTATCTCTAAGTTTCAATTCTGTGATTGCAAAGAGCTCGGTGGACAATGAGAGGACCTTAGATAAAAAGAAGTCTCTAGTAATCTGCAATGGTCACAGAAAGAAATTATGTTACCATAATTACTTATAATCCTTATGAAAGGAACTAACTTTGGCCCCATGGGGTCAAATCCTGAATCCAAGAGAAAGGTCCTACTAGTGTATGGTGACAAGCTAGATGACCCACGACTTGAGGGGGATGACCATCCTAACATATGTGCCCATTTCTGTAATTTGAATGAGGTGGCCATCCCATAGGGCATGATGAACTCATGAGACACTCAGTTGGGCATTTCTGAAGTTTCTTCCAACCTTTAGGCAGATAGAGAAACTATTCTGTTGGCTCGTGGTTCCCAAATTCCAATTCACAGACCAGAGTTGTTGCCTTGGAGTAGGGGCTGCAAGGGATCTCCAATCAATATATACACCAAATACTGATGTTTTAATCTTTATTTAACTCCAACAAAAGATGCACCAGGGATCATGGAGTTTGTTTCCAGTGCATAGAATGCTGGATGTGGAATCAGGAAGACCTGAATTTACTAGCTTTGTGACCCTGGGCAAGTCATTTAACCCCTGCTTCAGTTTTCCCATCTGTAAAGCGAGTACAATAACAGCACCTACCTCCCATGGTTATTGTAAGGATTGAATAAAAATAACACACAAAATGCTTAAAACCTTAAAGCATTATAAAATCCTTTATTCTTTATTATTGTTGTTTATTACTGTTGTTGTTACCAATGCTTCCTTTCTTCCTAATAAGAAAAAAATTATTTCTGAATTCTGAAAAAAATGATGTTTTGCACATCTTCCTTTCACACGTCTTACTACGTTTCTTTTTTTAATTTTTTTTATTGATTTGTTTGTTTACTTTTAGTTTATAAGATTCTGTTTTACAATCCCTTGATCTTCAAATTTTCTCCCCTCCTCACCCCCCCCCCCCATGGCGGCATGCAATCAAGCATAGGCACAGTATCTGCAAATACTTTCATGCTGGACATTAGTCTGGTTGTAAAGAAGGATTGTAATTGATGGAATGAACAATGGGAAAGAAGAAACAAAACCAAACATGGAAAAGAAAGGGAGCGTGTAATTTGCTTCAATCTGCATTTAAACTCTGTTCTTTCTAGATCTTTCTCTGAATGTAGATATCTCCTTCCATCCTGAGTCTTTTAGAGTTGTCTTATAACCTCGCATTGCTGAGAAGAGTCCAGTTTATTAAAGTTGGTCATCACACATACATTGTGTCTGTCATTGTGGACAAATTTCTCTTGGTTCTGCTCTTCTCACTTAGCATCAGTTCGCATAAGTCTCTCCAGGTAAATATGAAGTCCATCTGCTCCTCATTTCTTATAGCACAATAGTATTCCATTACATTCATATACCACAACTTGTTTAGCCATTCCCCACTTGATGGGCATCCCCTTAATTTCCAATTTTTTGCCACCACAAGAGCTGCAATAAATATTTTTGTACATATGAGTCTTCCTCCCACTTCTATGATCTCTTTGGGATACAACCCTAGAAGTGGTATTACTGGGTCAAAGGGTATGCAATTATTTATAGCCCTTTGGGCATAGTTCCACATTGTTCTCCAGAATGGTTGAATCAGTTCACAACTCCACTAACAATGCATTAGTGTTACAATTTTTCCACACCCCCTCCAGCATTTGTCATTTTCCTGTTTTGTCATCTTAGCCAATCTGACTGGTGAGATGTGATACCTCAAAGTTGTTTTGATTTGCATTTCTCTAATCAATAGTGATTTAGAACATTTTTTCATATGCTTAAAGATATCTTTAATTTCTACCTCTGAAAATTGCCTGTTCATATCTTTTGACCTTTTATCAACTGGGGAATGACGTTTCACTACTTTTCACATGTATGTAGATGCTCTTTTGATTGATAAAATACAAATGAATTGTAAAGGTGTTACTGAATGTATAGTAGATTCTTGTGATTTTTTTAATCAATAGAGATTAATAGCACAGATATAATCAATAAAGTTGAGAAAGATCGCTGGAATTAATTTGACATTAAAGAGAGGTCTTCAAAAGGATCCTCATGTACTAAAATATTTATAGAGGCTCTTTTTGTGGTGGCAAAGAATTGGAGATTGAGGGACTGCCCATCAATTGGGGAATGGCTGAACAAGTTGTGATATATGAATGTAGAAATGATGAGCAGGTGGATTTCAGAAAAACCTGGAAAGACTTACATGAACTGATGCTGAGTGAAGTGGGCACAACCAGGAGAACATTGTACATTGTTACTGTACACAGTAACAGCAACATTGTGCAATGACTGACCTGGATAGACTTAACTCCTCTCAGTAATATCTGAGACAATCTGAGACAATTCCAAAAGACTCATTATAGAAAATACTTTCCACAGCCAGAGAAAGAACTGATGGAGTCTGAGTAGATCAAGGCATACTATTTTCTCTCTCTTTTTTCTTTCTTGTGATTCTTCCCTTTTGTTCTGATTCTTCTTTCACAACACAACTAATGTGGAAATATGTTAAACATAATTGTACATGTATAGCCTATATCAGATTGTATGCAATCTTGGGGAGGTTGGAGTGGAGGGAGGGAGAAAAAAAATTGGAACTCAAAATTCAAAGAAATGAATGTTAAAAGCTAGATACATACATACATATATATATATATATATATATATATATATTTTTTTTTTTTAAGAGGTCTTCAGGCTTGAAAGAGGCAGCATGCATGGTCATTAGACAGCTTCCCTTATACCCAGGAGCAGCCTGGTTCAAGTCCCACCTGTGATGCACGCTGGCTGTGTGACCCTGAACAGGTGACTCATCCTCTTATTCCTCTAGGAAACTCTCTAAGATTTAAGTTGCAGAAAGGGTACAACAGAAAAGGTGTAGATCTAACCTACAGGTGTAGAAGGAATTTCCTCACTTGGGAATTCCCTATAAGAATGAAATCACAGGTCTAGTCCCTACTCAATCATACTTGAAAAGTTTGGGAACTCGCAGACGATTCAAAAGAAGGGTTTTCTGATTCCTGGATGGGTGTAATTCCATTTCCATTTAAGGATGATCAGATGATGGTAGCCCCACTGGTCCAGGTCCTCAGCCCCACCCTTGTGAATCTGATACATCACAAATGGCCTGAGATATCATGATGTTCTACATTTTCTTAAGAGCTTGTGGGTGAGTGATTGGGTAAAGGTGATACAGACTGGAATGTCCTAGCTGATCTGGGTCATCTTTCTGGAAAGGATTGTCTAAAAAGATACAGAATAGAAGGGAGTATATGAGAAAATAGAAGATTAAGGGGGTAGAGGGATCATCATATCCTGGCTTCTGCATAGGAAGGGACCCTAGAGATCATCGAATCCAATCCCCCCTTTTTACAGATAAGGAAACTGAGGCTCAGTGAGGGTCATGCACCACGTAAGTCTTTTAAGCAGAATTTGAATCCAGGGAGTCTGAGTCCAACACTTGACTATGTATACAAATGAGGGGAGTAGAAAGAAGAGGTAAGAATTAAGGAAAGCAGGATGGTTTGGAAGATGTTAGGGGCCTAGAAGCTCAGAGTTTATACGTGGAGTTAGCAGAAAAATAAGGAAGAAGTTCAAAGAGCGTCAGAAGCCAGGAGACAAGAGGGTGATGGCAAACAGATGACAAAAGTCACAGCTAACAGTGCCAAAATTAAATGGGTTAAAAGTGATGCTGGTAAAGGTCCTAGATCACACCCTAAGTGAGCTCTAATCCATGAAAGGAAGGGGTGTGGAGACTTGGGGCTCAGCCTCTGTCTCACTCAAAAAGAGATTTCTGCCGTCCTTCCAGAGCCATTAGGGACTTCCCTGCTTAGCTGGTCTCTGGGAGAAGAGTCCTAGAGAGAGGGAGGGGAAAAGAAGGGTGGGTGAAAGGCTGAGTCAGAGTCCCAGGACCATCTTCCCATGACTGGTCAGGCAAAAGCTCCTTCATGGAGAGAGAGGAGGAAGGAAAGAAGGAGGAGTCGCAAGAGGGCACAGCCCCAATGCCAGGGGCACAGGAGGGAAAGGAGAACTGAAACTTCCAGGGGAAAAAAAATAGAAGACGTACCTAGGCAGGGAGGGGTATCCTGGGAGACGGAAGAAACAAAGCAAGAGAAAGACAGGGAAAGGAGGAAATAATTGAAGCACTTAGAAAGGCAAAGGAATGTATTTCTCTCCTCCCCCTCCCCCCACTACCTGGGCCACTAGTCACTAATCCAAACTCTCCAAGAAAAAGAGGATTCCAAAATCTAAGACTCAGAATTTAATTCTTATACAATTATATCTATCACTACTAAGACTCCCTGGTTTGAACATAGACTGAGGATTGAGTAGTTTAGGCTACAATCAGGGCTGAAGAACCTGCAGCCTCCAGGCCGCCTGAGGCCCTCTAGATCCTTAAGTGTGACCCTTTGACTGAATCCAAACGTGAAGCTTGATTCAAAGGGTCACACTTGAGGACCTAGAGGACTACATATGGCCTCGAGGCTGCAGGTTCCCCACCCCTGGCTCCACTGTCTCATCTCCGCCCTCAATTTCAGACATCAGGACAGGACGCCTCCACCTTCAGCCTATTCCCCTCCTCACAGAGTCAGAAGGGACCTTTAGAGCAAAAAGGGATCTTTGAAATAGCCTAGTGACTAGTCCAAGGGTTTTTAAACCTGGAATCCAAGGACTCCCAAGGGATCTCTGGGATTGGTTTAAAGAGTCGTTGAACTTATTGGGAAAAAAATTACATCTTTATTTTCATTAACCTCTAAGTGAAAATTAGCATTTCCTTCCATTTACTTTATTTTTTGCTATTGCTGAGTCATTTCTGTTGTATCTGACTCTTCAGGACCCATTTGAGGTTTTCTTGGCAAAGATACTAGAGTGGTTTGCCGTTTCCTGCTCCAGTTCACTTTACAGATGGGGAAACTGAGGCAAACAGGGTAAAGTGACTTTCCCAGGATCATATAGCTTGTAAGTGTTTGAGGACACATTTGAACTCAGGTCTTTCTGATGCTGGTCCAGTGCTCTATCTGCCCAGAGCCTTCAATTTACTTATCACGAATAAAAAATTATTCTGAGAAGGGGTAAGTTTTACTAGACTGCCAAAGGGTTAAGAGCTTCTGTTCTAGCCCAGTCCCTACCTTTTACAAGTGGGGGTACAGAGAGGATCAGATCTGTGTTGGCTAAAGAACGGACTTCTACTGAGGTAGCTGAGGCCCAAATGTTTCTTGTACTATGTCTCTTTTTCCTTTCTAATCAACCAAAATGTCAGGCCCAGACCTGCTGCCCTGAAATAGTTCCTGTTCTTTTTCCCAAGAAATAAAGTATTTCTGATGATTCCCCTGAACACACCTGATTTGTTTCATTCTTTAGGGATCTGTAAAATGAGAGGATTGGGCTTGTTGGCTCAAAGTTCCTTCCAGCTTTAAATGTGTCATTCTGTGATACTATCATCCATGCTGATTTTGCATTCTCTGTCTCCCCAAAGTCAGGCATTGCACATACAGCTGAAAATAATTGGTTATTAGCTTGCCTTTCTCTGTCTGGTGATACTTTGGAAACTCTTTGAGTTCCCAAGTTTCCATTGTCTACAGAAAAGGGAAATTCTCTAAGGAGAATACTGTGTATAGATTCCTAGAGAAAAATGCTGTTTATTGTCTTAAAGCATAGATCAGACCATGTCACCTATTCCCTATACACCAGAATTATTGTTAATCTTAGCAAAGATACTGAAGTGGTTTGCCATTTCTTTCTCCAGCTCACTTTCCAGATGAGGAAACTGAGGCAAACAAGGTTAAGTGACTTGCCACTAGGATTACCACTAGGATCAAATCTAAAATTCACTGTTTGGTTTTAAACCTCTATCATAACCTGAAATCCTTATAGTTTTCTTGTCTTCTTACTCCTTTCTGTACATATTCTGTGATCCAGTGACGTTGGCATCTTTGCTGTTCCTCTAACAAGACAGTCCATCTCCCGATCCTGGGCATTGTCATTGGTTGTCCCCTAGGCCTGGGATTCTCTCACTCCTCACCTCCATCTCCTAACTTTCCCTGGATTTTTTCAAGTATCACCTAAAATCTCATCTTCTGCAAGAACCCTTTCCCAACCCTCCTTAATACAATCTCCAGTTTGTCCTGTATCTATATTGTCTGTGCCTATCTTTGTGATATTTCTCCCCCATGAGAGCAGGAGCCAGTATTATCTTTTGCCTTTCTTTGTATTCTCAGTGCTTAGCACAGTGAGTAGCAAGTAGTAGGCACTTAACGAGTACTTCTTTTCCAAGACAACTATATGTAGCTTTACTGAGCCGGCAGTGCTCTCCGGAGGTCTGCATTTTCAAACTAAATGTCCTCAAATGCTACTGAGTTTTCTTTTTTCTTTTTTCTCTTTTTTCTTTTTTTCTTTTTTCTTTTTTTGAGTTTTCTTTCAGTCCACTTACACTGAACATAGGCGGATATGGTTTTCCCATGCCCTTGCCCAGACCAGAGCCATAACTAGAACTAATTTTGCCTGAAACAAAAACAGTGGGGTGGGGGGGACAATGAGAGGTGGTGGTACAGAAGACAGTCTGATCATTGGTACAATCTCGAAGGTCTAGGCTTTTACTGGAATGCAAGTGAGCTCCCTGCCCCTGCCTCCTCCAGAAATCTGTACCCTGGAGTAGACCCTCCCCCCTTGCCATGCTAGTTATAGCTCTGGCACAGGCCCTAGGGTTTGCCCAAGGAGCTCTTATAGGGAGACAGAGCTCCTAATTGGGTTAGAATGGCTTGCTGAAGTCAGTGGTTAGGTATCCCAATAGCATCTCAAGGATATGGGAAAGAAGATGTTTTTTTCTTTATGTTCATCATTCTGGATCCCAGAACAAGTGTTGTCCTTCAATCAATCAGCAAGCATTTAGTAAGCACCTACTATGTGCCAAGCACCTTGCAAAGTGTTTCCAAAATGAAACAGTCCAGAAACTTGTATGAGATGATGCCACATCATTATCAGAGGATGATCTTGCAATTGCTTCTTCAGCAAAGGGAAGGGTTCAGATTGCTTAAAAAATGGTCTGTTTTCTGATCTCCTTTGGGGTTGCTGTGAGGGAATCCTTTGTGAGTGGATTCATTATGAGCGGGTAGATTAAGGCAGGAAGGAACCCCCAGGTGTCCCTCCTATGTTCAGCTTCTCTGTGTCTCTTATTTGCCTGTTCTCTTAGGCTCCAGGGCTGGGGCGCCTGGAATTCCCCTTTTCTCACCCCTACTAAAATGATTTCTCCTATCATTCCCATATAGATATCTTCTCCACCCTAACAAGACAGAAAAAATCCCTCTTCACAGTCAAAGCAAGTTAGGAATTTTTCCAAAATGAGTATTAACTACAAAACTAAGGATAGGAGAGAATCCCTCCCATGCCCCCCAAAACCAACCCTAGGAATAAATGCACTCAGAGTACAGATTTCTGATCCTAATTTTTAACCAACCAATTAAGTTACCAACTAATTAACATCTAGTCAAAGATTGGCTTAACTAAAATGAAGAAAAAAGAGATTTTTTTCCTTTTCAATATCAGAATACAGAGGGTGCTCAGTGTGCCCCTAATGGTTGTGTTTAGTGAGGGGTTGCCACTTGAAACAAAGAAGAATCAGATTTTTGAGAGAGTCAGGATGACTAGAGCAGAAAGAATGAGGGAGCTCAGGAGATATAGAGTGAGGGAGGGCTGTGGGTAATGGTTCCTTCATACTGGAGTCCATTCCCTCACAAGCAGTAACAGAAGTGAGGTTATTGGTCCCTTTTCACCTGGGTCTATTCTCTCATAAGTGGTAGAAGGCAGTGGAATCAGACCAGCTCCAGATTATGGAGAGTGGGTGAAGATGTGTCAGATAAAGGATAGATACTGAAGGAGGTAAAGAGAAGGGGTCAGCTACAGGCTTGGTGCCTCATTTGGACCATGTCCTATTAACAGCAGCTTTGGGTTGTGAGTAAATGAGATGAGGTTGGAAACTCTGCCTGCTGTTACGGGGATATATGAGGCTGGGCCCCTTTGCTTCCATTAGCATTGTTCTAGATCTAACTAGGTTGACCACAGATAAGCCAGGAAGGAAAACTAGCTTCTCTTGGAGTAATGAAATGTTCCTATGGAGAAAAAAGGGTAGTAGATTTAAGCCTCTTGAATACCTTGGTCATATATAAACCACTATCTAATTAAAATTCAAATGTGATATTGATTGAATTGGGAGTAACTAACTTGTTTACAAGGGCAGCTAAATGGTACAGTTACAGTGCCAGAACTGGAGTCAAGAAGACTCATCTTCCTTAGTTCAAATCCAGCCTCAGTCAAGTTACTAGCTGCGTGACCCTGAGCAACTCACTTCACCCTGTTAGCCTCCCTTTCCCCATCTGTAAAATGAGCTGGAGAAGGAAATGGAGAACCACTCCAGGATCTTTACCAAGCATACCCAAATGGAATTATGAAAAGTTGGAAAAAAGTCAACAACAACATGTTCAAGTAACCAAATTCCACATGCGTTCAGCTGATTAGACCGTCATGTCTAAGCCAACTTTCCTAATGTTGGAACTGCTCCTAAGAGTGATCTCATACTAATTTACTCAAATATTTGCTCTAGTGGGCAAACTTTTCCAAAAATGAAAATGATGCAAAACTTGTGACCAAAAAATATAGCACATAAGTCATCTGATGAATTTCATTATGGTGAAGGCTAAAGAGCGCACTAGTCATAGAAAATGATTGGTAGAATGTCCAGTTAAAAGGTCATCCAGGGGCCAGTGGTTCTAAAAGTGTGGCTCAGTGAAGGAGGAAGAATCCCTGGGAGTCTTTCAGGGCATCTGCAAGGTCAAAACCATTTTCATAATAATACCATGATATTTTAATTTTTAATATGGTAAATCATCCAATTGATACAACCCACATTAACCAATTGACCCATTGACACAACCCATATAAACCAATTGACCAACTGTCATAACCCACATAGACTAACTGACCAACTGATACAACCCACACAAACAAAAGCTTTTTGAGGGGGTCTTTGATAATTTTGAGAGTATAAAGGGATCTTGAGAACAAAGAGTTTAAGAACTGCTGATCTAATGAACCCTTTCCTCTTCCAGACGAAGACAATAAGGCTCAGCATTCAGAGGATTCTTACCACATCACCCAACTAAGTCAGAGGTAGCATGGGGACCCAAACCTGAATACCCTGATTCATGCTGCACTGCTCTTTCTCCCACATTTTGCACTCTTGATTACATAGACATTATTTGAATATATGCAAAGATTCAGAAGGCATTGCTTTAAAATAAATATCACTACAATATAATTTTTTCCTATTGCTAACAAAGAGGCCAGTATGGTGTAAGAGAAAAGATCATTAATTAAAAAGTCAAGTCACTTAAACTTTCTAACCCTCACTTTCTTCTTCTCTAAAATGGAGATTATACCCATTGCCTGGTTCACTATACAGGGTTTTGGGAGGACCAAGTGAGGACTAAGGACAAGGTGAATACACATATAAAACATGTGCATGTATGTATGTAAACACACATATACCTATATACATACATACATATGAGATTATTATGTCTAACTTGGTAAGTCAAGGTGGAAAATATGGAAAATACTATAGTTTTCCTATACCTGTGATCCTGAATGCTTTATTTCTCTGAATAATTCCTGATGCCCACAGCCATACCAGGGCACAGGTAAATGGCACTTTTTGACATGAGTGGTCTTCTTAAGGTTTTCTCGTTACGAGTGATTTGGAAGAGAGACAGGTGAGCAGGATCTCTTTTACAAATTAATCAAGCATTTATTGAAGGCCTGCTGTGTTCAAAGCACTCAACACTGGGAGAAAGTTTAGATAGAATTCAATCCCTGCCCTCATGGAGCTTTTGGTCTCAACAACTAGGTGGCCCATTGGATACAGCATTGGACAGGGAGTCAGGAAGACCTGAATTCAAATCCAGTCTTCACCATTAACTAGCTATGTGACCCTGGGCAAGTTACCTAGTCGCTATCTGCCTCAGTTTCTGTATTTGTAAAGTGGAGATTACAACAGCACCTGCCTCCAATATTACCTCAAATGAGGTAATATTCATAAAGTGCTTTGCAAGTCTTAAAGCTCTCTATAAATGCTAGTGGGAGGGAAGAAGAGGGATTTGACAGGTGCACAACTAATACTAAATAATATATGATTAATAAATGAAGGAGCAAAGTGCTCTGCATGGGCCCAGAGGGGGAAATTTCCTTGGTAGCGTCAGGAAAATCTTCCTGGAGGAGATTGTATTTCAGTTCAGCTTTCAAGGATGGGTGGAAAGATGAGTGGTTAGTCTACATATAGGGAGGAATAGGAACAGAAGAAGGAAACTGGGATCTTAAAAAGAAGGATACAAAGGGAGACAAAGAATCCCATTCAGCTGGAGCATAGACGGTGTACAGTGAAGTATGAGATCTATGTGGAACTATTGGGTGGTGCCAGGTAGTAGAGGGCCTAGCTAAGATCTGAATGTTAGCTGGAGGCAAGGACCCACCATATGTGCCTGAGTGGGAATGTGCAGACCTCCTTTTTCAGACCTCCCCTCACCCATGTCAATGGGCCAATCCCTTTTACCCATCTGCTGCACACTCTGCTCCTTCTGGGAAACAGGAGGGTGTGGGCAGGGTGGGGCTGCTGATCCTGCCTTGTCATTCTGCTCACCAAGCACAAATGCTGCCCAGGGACAGCTAAGAAGAATCTCAGGATCTCCCCAGAGCCCTGCCCTGCTGCTCTCCTAAAATACAGGCCCCAGCCCAGGTCCCGCCTTGCTTTACTTAGCTGGTGCTGTTCTGCTTCCTCCCTACTTTATGGGGAAAATGCTTTGGGACCAGAGATGTGCTGGGGGTGCAGTTTTGTGGCTAAGGTTGGGTGCAAGGGTTTAGGGTGGAGATTACCTCTGGGCCCAGGTACTTTGCAGATGTGTTTGAGGTTTGTTTTTTTTTTTTCCTAGTCCTCAAATTATGGGTAATTTAAATACCCACAATACTTCATAACTAACTCATAAGCTCAAAGATTTAGAGCTATATGGAACCTTAAAGGTAAATTAATCCAACTCTCTCATTTTACAGATGATGGAACTGAATTAAAGTGACAAGCCAATGTTACCCAGATGAAAAATAGATAATGGGATTCCAGCCCAGGTGATGGGACTCCAGATCCCACACACTTTCCAACGTGCCATCCTCACCGTCCTTATTCCTTAAGGCGTCCAAAGAGTTTTCTCCCAGCATAACCCTGTAAAATCTATTCAATAAACATTTATTAAGTGCCTACTATGTCCTAGAGATATAAAAAGAGTCATGAGATAGTCTCTGCCCTCTGGGAGCTTTCAGGCTAATGGAGAAGATATGCAGACTAACATATAAAAAAGGAACTCATCAGCAGAGGGCAAGCACTGGAATTTGGGGAAGGCTTCCTGGAGGAGGTGGGATTTTAGCTGGGACTTAAAGAAAGCCAAGAGATGGATACAAATGCCATAGAACACTTAATAATAATAGTTACCATTATATGACGCTTTAAGGTTTACAACATTCTTTACATATTGTCTTATTCGAGCCTCACAACAACTCTGTGAGTTGGTTGTTATTATCATCCCCATTTTGCAGTTAAGGAAGCTTCATTTAACACAGGTTAAATGACTTGCCGAGGGTCACACAACTAGGAAATGTCTGGAGCACGTCAGGCACTCTTGTCTTCCTAACTCCAAATCCAGCGTGTTATCCACTGTGCCACCTCCATTGTATATTGTCACACGAGGTGTCCCCAAGGACTAAAGTCTAAGACTTTGGGGACACTTTGTATAAGATAATATTATTTTGTTGTTTAGTCATTTTTCAATTGTGTTCAGGTCTTCATGACCTCATTTGGAGTTTTCTTGGCAGTGGTACTGGAATGGCTTGCCATTTCCTTCTCCAGCTCATTTTACAGATGAGGAAACTGAGACAAACAGGGTTGAGTAACTTGCCCAGCATCACGCATCACACATCAGAATCTGAAGCTGAATTTGAACTCAGGAAAATTAGTCTTCCTGGTTTCAGGTCTGGCACTCTATCCACTGCACCACCTAGCTGCCTATATATCAATACATGCTTTTCTGTTACTCATCATATTCATTGTTTCTTACAGAACAGGAACAAGCTATTACACTCATATACCACAACTTATTTAGCCATTCCCTGATCTATGGGTATTTCCTTTGTTTCCAGTTCTTTGCTACTACAAGAAGGGCTACTGTAAATGTTATGGGATAAATGAGAGCTTTCTTTTTTTTTTTATCACTGACCTTTTTGGGATATATAAGTAGCAGTGAGATATCTGGGTCAAAGAATATAGTCATTTTGATCACTCTCTTAGCATAATTTAAAATTGTTTCCCAGAATGGTTTCACTAAATCATAGCTCCTTCAACAAAGTATTAGTGTGTCTATCTTCCCTTGATCTCTCCAACTATGACTATTCCCACTTTTGGTCACTTTTTCAAATGTGATGTCTATGAGGTGAAACCTCAAAGCTGTTTTGATTTGCATACTTCTTATTATCAGTGATTTGGGTCATTCTTTCATTGGTAATTTGCAATTCTTTTTAAAAAATTTTTAAATTAAATTCTTCTGACTATCTGTTGATTGAGGAGTGTCTTTTCATCTTATCTATTTCTTAGTTCTATGTCTTGAACATCATGTTCTTATTAGAGATATTTACCTTAAATATTTTTTACTCAATTGATTATTTCCCCTTATCCTAATGGTCAATTTTGTTTGTGCAAATGCTTTTCAATTTCACGTATCCCAAGTTGTCTGTTTTATGATTGATGACCACCTCTGTCCCAGGTTTGATTAAGAACTTTCCTCCTTAGCAGAACCAGGAGAACTTTGTACACAATTACAGACACATCGAATGTGTGTGGCAACTAACTTTGACAGACTGGGCTCTTCTCAGTAAGGCAGGGTCATAAGAAAACTCCAAAAGACTCATGATGGAAAGAGATATCCACATCCAGAGAAAGAATTATGGAGTCTGAATGCAGACTGAAGCAAACTACTTGCTCTCTCTTTTTTTTGTTTTATTTCTTCTTTCTCATTGTTCACACCATTGGTTATAATTCTTCTTTACAACTTGACTAATGTTTAATGTGAAGGTATTTGTAGATCCTGTATTTGATTGCATGCCACCATGGGGAGGGGGAGGGGCAAGAGAGGGAGGGGGTGAAAATTTGGAATTCAAGGGAATGTGGAACTGAGTGTTTTAAACTAAAAGTAAGCAAATAAAATTTTTTAAAAAGATTAAAAATAGAAAAAAGTTTTTAAAAAGAACTTACCTCCTCACCTTAACTGTGAATGGTTCTTGTTCTGGTTCTCTTATAATTAAAAAAAATGATATGACCTTTAATATTCAAGGCACATATCCATTTTGAGCTCATTATGGTACTGAGTAGAGAATGTTGGTCTAAACTGAAAAATTCTGTCCCACAGTTTTACAGTTCTCAACAGGGGACATTTTTGCAGCCCTTTCCACCTACCTTATCTTATATGATACTCACTTACCTGGTGATTTAGGGAGCATATCTTAGTCTCATCTCACTGAAAAACCTGGCCCCTCCAATAATTTTGTCACTTTGCTTGGAGGAGGTATGTATCTTTTTGACCCTTAGGGGTGTTTGAATGATGTGTGTGTGTGTGTGTGTGTGGTGTGTGTGTGTGTGTGTGTGTGTGTGTGTGTGTGTGTGTGTGTGTGTGTGTGAGAATATGTGTTAGAGAATAGTGGGAATTCATTTATTTAATCCACAAACATCTTTTAAATCCCTAGGATTGTAAATTACATAACAATTACTAAACCTTATTGGGAAGGGGAAACAGTCTCACTGAAGGGGCTTTATGCTAAGGAAATCATAGGTTCTGGCCCAATGCAAGGTGAAGGGGATGGGAAAACAAAAATAAAACTCTTGGCCTCAAGGGGTTTTAACTTGACTGGGAGTGATATCACAGATACACAAGGGGAAAAAATCCAAAATCCAGAGAAGTGGGCATGTGGTGGGGGCTAGCGTAGAGGAGGAAAGAAGGGAAAAGCATATAGGTAACACATAGAAGGAATATGAAAAGGAGCTTTCTTTTGCCTCCAATGCAACAATAATTACAATGATGATCACTCTGCATTTAGCTACAGACTTTTCTTATATCCATAATCATTCTTCCTCATGACAGGGTTGGCAGGGATCCATAGGGAAGAGTTGCTTTTCAAGGGGGAGATTAGTATACTCAGTGGGGTTGAGTGATTTGCCCAAGGTCATACCTGGTAGCTAGATACTCACTACCTAGAACAGCGTCTGGCACATAGTAGGCATTTAATAAATGTTGATTGATTAACTCAGTAGTCAACCTTAGAACCAGTCTGAACAGCCCCCCAGGCCCCCCAAATAGCAAACACACCCAATACACATACCATATGCATACACATGGCCCACACGTATGCATACAGATGTGCCTAGTTCTCCCAGGGAGGGCCTCCTCTGAATGCCTGAAGGCCTTTTCATGTCTTGTTCCCAAAACAAAGCTGCATGAAGAGGGAAAGAGTGAGGCCTGTAATCTCTGGGTACTTTTGCCCTAGGCAGATCCAATGCAGGAATGGAGAAGAGAAGCTCCTAGAAAAATTGCTGTAAAAAACAACCCCCAAACACTAGCCCTTTGTAGGTTTTTGGACTCAGCCTGCTGGAGGGCAGAGATTATGCACAGAGTCTCATATCTGAGTTAGGGCTTTCTTCCACCCATTCCAGGCTTTGGGTTAGGTCTTTCTCTTCTAGACATTCTCCAACCTCATTATGCCAATGGCCAGATTACGGAGGGGGTCATTATCTCCCATATAGTGGCCAGAAGAGCCAGGCAGGCAAAGACTCCACTACCTGGGATACCCCAACATACAGAGTAGGCAGATGTGGGAACAGGCTAGACACCGTCCAAGACACAGTCTACTTGGGCCATGGGACAGACAAAAAGGCAGAGCTGGAAAAGAATAGGGAGAGTTGGGGGAATAAGGACATGGATGTAGAAGAATCATAGATTTAGGATTGAAAGGGATTTTAGAGGTCATCTAACCCAATCCCATCCTTTTACAAATAAAGAAATTAGCTCAGAGAGGTTGAGTCATTTGCCCAGGGTCTAATAAATGTCTATGATAGGATTTGAACTCAGGTCTTCTTGACTCCAAGGCCAGAGTTTTATCTACTACAACCCTTTTCTTCTGTACATATATATATATATATATATACATATATATATATATATATATATATATATATATATATATATATGGGGGGAGGGCAAATATGTGTATATACAAGATAATTGGTATCCTGGTGTGTTTTCTAGATACACCTCATTGAGCATGTGCTGAACCTTTGTAAGGACAGATGTACCTAGCTGAGTCTACTAAATTTGGAATAGAAAGACCTGAGATCCACTTACTAGCCATGCGACCGTGGGTCAGTTACTTCTTTCTAATCCTCCATCTCATCACCAATGAGCTGGGAATGATGAGGCAGCTTGTGACAGTGAAAGAGCCTTTGACTTGAAATCGGGAAAGACTTGGATTAGAGCCTTTCCTCTAATGTTTATTGGCTTTGCGACCTTTGTGACCTTCTCTGAAGGTCAATCTTCACATCTGCAAAATGGGGATAAAATAAGATAGTCTCATATAATGGAAAAAGTGTTGGACTTTAAGTCAGTAAAGAAGTGGTTTCTTTCCACCTCAAATACTTCTTAGCAATGTGACCTTGAGGTGTCATGTAACTTATATGAACTTCAGTGTTCTCAACTATAAAATGGGGATGACAACGCCTGGGGTATCTACCTTCCAGGGCTGTTACAAGGATCAGACGAGATAATGTTCGTAAAGCTGTTTGTTAATTTTAAATTCATTCTATAGACATCTCATGAGAGAGAGCTCAAGCTTGGGGACAGACGGCTAGTCCTAGAGACAGGAAGATTTGGGAACAAGTCCTGCCCCTGCCTATCTTAGGTGTGTGACCCTGGACATGTCACATAACCTCTCTAAGTGCCACTGGGAAATTCTTTAAAACTCGCAATTGCTAAGGAGTCGCTGTGATTGTGTACCGGTGTCAGGAGTTTCCACAAAAGCAGCTCTCCATGCTAATAAGATCACAAGTCTGCCAAGAAAATAACTTTAACTACAATATTGTTTGAATGGAAGAAAGTGCCTGACACATAGGAGGAGATGTATAAATGTGGTGGTGGTGGTGGTGATGGTGATGGTGATGATGATGATGATAATAATAATGTTATGGTGAAGAAGATGTGGGTTCAAATTCTACCTCTGCTACTTACCTCTTTGTGACCTAAGGCAAGTCATTCAAACTTTCTGAGCCTTGATTTTCCCCATTTCTAAAAATGAGGGGTTTGGTGTAGTTGGCCTCCAATATACTTTTTGGTTCTAGATCTGTTATCCCGTTACTCTAAGTCTCAGCTCTCCACTTAATAGCTGTGCGACTATGGACAACTTCCATGAACCTCAGTTTCCCTCTCCATAAAATGGAATAGTAACAATAGCTTTCACTACCTTGTTGGGCCATGAAGAAGATGCTCTGAAAACCTCAAAACATTATGTAAATTTCAGTCATATTATTATCATGTGCTTTACTTGGTTGTGCTGAGAAAAGCCCTTTGTAATGTACCAGGTGCTACATTAATGTGAACATTATGAGATATACCTCTGGGTATCTCAGTTTGGGTACATGTATGCATGTGTCTAGGAATTTCTTTGTGTGCTTATCTCTACAGAGAAGTATAAGCACACCTGCTTATCTTCCTTTCTTTCCCCAAAGATATTGTGCAGGGGGCCATGAGATTACAGCTTGCTAACCTAGGCATCTAGTCAGCCCACCTGGATGTTCCCTTCAGACCTGAACTGGTTTTGTTTGCAGTTTCACTGGATCTTGGGGGAGGAAGAGGCAGCCAGGAGTCCCAGCCTATCTATGGAAGGTCCAGCTGCTTTCTCCATCCCGGGTCCACTTCCTTCCTCCCAATCTCCCCCATCCCTCCACAGGCTCTCCCTCCCCCCACAAACAAAATTTCACACTGGCTCTCTTTGTCTGCTGCTGCTGGAAGTTGTGTTAGTAAGTGGGATAGGATGGGACCTGCCTTCCCAGTCTCAGTTATCTACAAATGTTCCCGCACAGGCAGGTGCCTGAGTAAGCTGATGGGGAAACACCCAACTTAACCCTTTATGTTCCTATCAGCTCCATGGCCTACTGAAAGTAAAATGGAGTTTTCCTGGGCATTATGACTAGAGAGCTCAAAATATTCTTATGTCTACTTTGACCAATGGACTAGAGGCTAAGCACCAGAAAGGTGATGAAATCAGAAGGCAATAGAATAAATAGGATCCTATTTACAGAATTGAAGGGCAGAGGGAGGGTTTTGAAACTCCAGAAAAAGAAAGTGAAGGATGTTGCAGAATCTCTCTCAATACCTTAAAGAAGAGGGCAGGTGCCCATCAGTTAGAGACAGGGGGGTGGATGTGTTGAGCTCTGTGGGAGGAGGGGGGAGAAGTAAGAGGAGATAGGATCCCAGCTTTTGCTCCCTGGGAAGGTCATTAAACTTGACTATGTCAGTTTATCAATCTGAAAAGCACGGCACAAGAATTGGGCTGGAGGAGAAGTTAAGTGTCTTACTCTTGGCCTTTCTACCCTGTCTACTGGGCTTCCTCACTTTTGTCCCCCCAGTTTACGTAGCATGAAGGGAAGACCGCAGCTACTCAGGGTCTCCAACCAGAGCTGAGGAGAGGATGAAGGGAGAAAGGAAGGAAGCTGCCCACCCTGGGAAGAAGACACTTTGAGCTGACTCAGCTGTCTCACCCAGGCTAGGGCAGGGCTGGGGAAGGGCCAGGGTGGTGCACGGGAGAGCTGACAGGTGAATGCAGAGACAATGCTGGGAGCTGTTTGGGGCTGGGCTCTGGAAAATCTGCCCAAGGTGGGGGCTGGGAAGGGCATGAAGCTTATGCCCTACACTAGGTCAGGTAGCACCATCTGATGGGAAGAGAGAATGCCAACAAAGGCATGGCGAACCATCTACCCTCCCCGCCTCAATAACTCTCAGGATCTTGTTAAGTATATATCTTTTGAGAATAAAATAGGCAAGCACCAGTTCCCTCACCCTGACTCCAACTACCACCACCACATTGTTGTTCATAGCAAAATGCAGGGGAATCAGGAGGTCTAGAGTTTAACCTTGATTCTATTAACTAGCTGCTTGCCTTTGGAAAAGTCGTTCCTGTACTTTGGGGCTCAGTTCCCTTATCTGTGAAGTGAGACAGTTGGATAAGATAATTTCTCACAGCCCTTTTTGCTCCAACAGCAAGGCTTGATAGTAAAGGGAAATGGTGGACAGCTCTTCTCCCTAACCAAATCTGCTGTCTCCCTCCTAAGCTCCCAGCACAATCACCTTCTGCCTCCTCCTCTTCCCCTCCTTACCTGACTTCTCCCTCCATCACCCTCATTTACCCTAAGAACCTGATCCGTTAGCATCTACCCAGCCATACTTTTTATTCTCTTCGGTCAAAAGATTCCAGAGCTCCTGGCTGAACTATAGGAGTAGGGGATGGAGGGCAAATGAGAAAGCCCAGAGAACTTTCTGCAGACAGGAGTTGGAAGGTTGTCTGGTAAACTTAACTCTCCTTCCCCTCCCCTCCCAGCTTACCCAGAGATTCCTGACTTAGTGAGTAGCCCTTGGACAGCAATGAAAACAAAGTCTGATACTAGGGAGGCTCTCCTTTGTTCTCCTCTCATGACTCACTGCTGAGAAAATCCACAGTCCCCAGTTGACAACCAACCCCCTGCCACAGTGTTTGCTTCCCCTAGTGACTCACAGGAGACTAAACTCATCATCCCCTGCAGCTGGATTTGTTATTCCTTAGTTTTTCTGCCCTGGGTGGGAAGAATATCAGATTAGATCACCTTTCAGGCTAGAGGAAACAGACTTCATTTGTGCCTGAAGCACTGTGTTGGCTGTGTATATGCCATGTATGGGATAAAGGGTGGTAAAGAAGGAAGGAGGGAGGGAGAGAAGGGAGGGAGGAACAAAGGAAGGGAGGGAGGGAGGAAAGAAAAGAGGGGGGGAAGGAGAAGAGGAAGGAAGGGAAGGACGAAAGGAAGGAAGGGAGGGATGGAGGGAGAAAGGATGGAAGGAAAGGAGGAAGGGAGGGAGAGAAGGAGGAAAAAGAGGAAGGGAGGGAAGAAGAGAAGAAAGAAAGGAGAGGGGGGAAGGAGAGAAGGAAGGAAGGAAGGTAGGAAAGAAGGAAGAAGGGAAGGAAAGAGGGAAGGAGAAGAGGGAGGGAAAGGAAGGAAAGAAGAGGAGGAGGAAATAAGGGAAGGAAGGAAAGATAGAGGAAGGGAGAAAGGAAGGAAGGAAAGGAGGAAAGAAGGGAGAGAAGAAGGAAGGAGGAGAGGAAGGGAAGGAGGGGAGGAAAGAAGAAGGGAGGGAGGAAAGGAGCAAAGAAGGGGAGATAAAGGGTCTCTAGAGGCTGAAGAGGTTGTTTTTCTAGACAATACATTTTTCCCACCTGCCACCCCTGTATGCTACCTGCTAACATTTCCCCTTGAATGTCCCTCTAGGACCTCAAGATCAATAGGTCAGGTCCAAAACAAAATTCATGCCCCAATATCACCTTGTATTCACTTCATGTATATTTAGTGTCTACTTACATGTGTTCACATTGTCTTCCTTATGGAATACAAACTCCTTTAGAGCAGAGAATGTTTTGTTTTTGTGTTTGTGTCACCAGAGACCAGAGCACTGCCAAGTACCCAGTGCTTTAAAAAGTGCTTAATAAATGCTTTTTGATTGATTCTTTCCTAAGCCTCTCTCTCCTCCCCAATATCCTCCCTATTTCTGTCAATGGCATCACCATTCTCCCAGTTATGCAGGCTTGAGATCTTGGTGAAACCTTTCCCTCTTCCCTCCCCCTTGGACCTGATATCCAATCAAGGGCTAGTCCCGAGGACGCTATCTCCACAACATCTGGTGATTCCAGTCTTTCCACTACAGTTGCCACCAGGCCCTATTTCATTACCTCATGCCTGGACTATCATAATGGCCTCTGCAAATCATCCCCATGTACAACCTCCACATCTCTCTGCCTGTTGAAATCCTCCTCTGCCTTCAAGACTCAACTCACATGCTTTGTCCTTCTTGATCCTCCAACTGAATGTGATCTTTGCCTCCGAAATTTGTTCAGAGCACTCTATCTAAATTCTTCTTATTTAGGTCTTTTCACATTCTACCCTGCATTGTATTCATATACATATCTTATTTATGACCCTCTAAAGGTTTCAAGTTTCCCAAGGGTAGAGACTGTCATTCTTCATCTTTGTCACTCCTGGACCTGGTATAGTGCTGAGTCTTGCTTTTTTTTTTTTCAATCCACACCTGTGATTTCATCAGAACAGAGAAATTCCTGGTAAGGAAATCCTGTCCACCAATGCAGATCAGTAATCACTCTGCAATTTATAGTCTTAGAAGCTGCTTGGGGACAGTAAGACATTGTGACTTGTCCAGGGTCCCAGAGTTCATATGAGTCAGAAACGGGACTTGAACTCAGCTTTCCCTATCCACAATGTCATGCTACCTTGCAATAGTAGCTTTCAAACATTTACTAAATTGAATCGAATTTGAGGTTCCTCATGGACTTGACATTTGTGTCATGATTGTAGGGGATGGGTCTTTAAAAACTCAATTTCTCTCCTTGTGAAACAGTTCAAGTGACAAGGATGTTGTTTAGTCTGTTGACTTTTATTAGAGGCGCTATGTGTGTGTGTGTGTGTGTGTGTGTGTGTGTGTATGTGTATCTGTGGAAGGGGGGAATAGCCAGCCACTTAGGCTATATCTTTGTGCATCCAAGTACAAAGCTCTCTCTGGTCTCCAGAGTGGACCAAAGGAACCGAGTACAAAGCGGGGGTGTGACACCACAGAAGAGTGGAGAAACATCTAGCAGATTCATCAGTGAAGAAGCCTGGGGCTCTGAGGGCCCTCATAATCTCCATGCCAAGGAGGTACCCTGACCCTCTTCTATTTCCATCGACCAGTGACTTTGGCCTTTCCTCGGGTCTTGGAACTGCAAGGAAGAAAGCAGTACTAAGACTTAGAATGAGCTTGAGTAAGTTTCATCAGATATGGTACTGGGGAGCAGAAAGAGGAAGATGATTGATGCTAAGGAAGGGGGAATAAGGGTTAGAGAGGCTGCTTTGAGGATGAAAGAGGGAAAGAGGGAAGAGACAGGAAGAACTTTGTAGAGGGGGAGCAAAAAGAGAAGAGTATGGAACAAGAGGAAGAGACAAAGGAATCATACAGAGCAGATGTATGGAGGGTTGGGAGGGAGAGCAGTGAACACTTACACCTTCTGGTTATCATTGATCCTGTTTCGGAGAACATTAATCTGCAAGAAGAATAGGATTGGGTGAGCAGAGCCTGAGTCCAAAGGGCAGAGCCACAGGACCACAAAAGGGCAGGAATAGGACAGAGCATGGTCCAATGGAAGAGAGAATAGGAAAGAAAGTGAGCCCAAATGTCCCATATCTTCACTGTCTTGTATTACCTTATAATTAAAGTTCAGTTTCTTCTGCCTGGCATTCAAGGCCATCTGCAATTTGGTGCTACCTTGCTTTTTGAACCTAATCTCATATTACTCTCCCAAACACACATTATACTTCACCAACCTAAGCAATTCTCTGGACCCCAGATATGGTCTTTGCTATCCTGCCTCACAATTTCTGTTTAGGCTGTTCTGAAGCTCAGGAAGCATCTATGATTTCTTTGAAGTGGGAACTCCCCTCCTCAGTGGAGGACTTCACAGACTCTTAGAGAGTTGCCTGAGGATGTGAAGGGTGAAGTGACTTGTCCAGGGTCATATAGCCCAAGACAACAATTTACTTTGCATACATTTGGTAATTACCCACCACCTACCCCCAATGAAATGGAAGTTCCTTGAAGTTAGGGACTATTTTAATCTTTCTTTTACCACCCCCTGCCACTACTGGTACAGCAAGTTACTAAATACTGGCTGAACTGAACCCAATGACAGCAATAGCTCGCAGGTATATGAATGTTTTAAAGTTTCTGACGAACTTTAAGCTGGTTCATTTTGGCAAACTTAAGAGAGGGCTCAAATGAGATTCACAGAGTTTCAGCCACAATCTACCTTGTTGGAGGGGATGCCCATGTCTCCATAGTGAAGAGATCCGTGATTCAAGGGGGAAGAGGGAGGTATTTACATACATTTGCTGATTTCATATTTACAACAACTCCACTGAGGGAGGGAAGTACAACATACATTATTACCCCCACTTGTAAAACTGAGGTTAGAGAGGTTACTTAGATTCTTGCTCAGGGTAACACAACTACAGAGGCCAGAGTCGAACCTCCTTCCTCACTTTTACCCATTGAACTTTTACCCTTCTTTCCAATCTCCATTTAAATGCCACCCCCTCCCTTTCCCTCAGACCTACATAGCTCTTGGTTTTGTAACCGTGTAATATACTCATCATGTGATATTGTGAATTATGGCTATCTGAGTTGGCATCTAATTTTCCTACTAGACTTTAAGTTTCTTGAGGGCAGGGGCCATAGCTTAAATGATCTTTGTTTCTCCTTCTCCCTCAATAAACATTAGAGTACTCTGCATACAGTGGACATCCACTAAGTACTGGTTTATACTGTAAGACTTCAACCAGGTATGGAAAGGTAAGATTCTAGGCCCACCCTGAAGTCCAGGGAGGGGTGTCTATTTTTTTCATTTTCACATTCCAGGATTGCAGGATAATGTTAGGCTCAAAAAAAAAAGGGGGGGGGGGTTTCAATGATAAAGCCTGTATCAGGGGTATACTGGTAAATACTTAACAACTGGCTATCCATCTTAAAAATTTATATGCAGGACACACTTTAAAATATAACTTGCATTATTAATATTTTCTTCATCACCTTCTTGTCTGGACCATCAACAAACCAATAAATCAAGACCAGATTTGTAGCGTTTGTCAAGTTCCAAAGCGTAAATGCTCATGCTGAAAATTTCACAATCAGGTCAGCAGGTGGAGCTGACTTCAGCACACCATTGTATCCACATAAGTTTACTTGATGGGGAAGCTTCTAAGTATGTGAACAGAAAGTTCTGACAGGGTAGGAGTCGAGGTGGTGGTAAGAGAAGTGGGTTCTAGGTTTGTCTGACCCTGAGAACTCAGACTGATTCAGGTGTCTGGAAAATTTCTTGAGATCAGAAGCACTAACCACTTGGACTTCTGGGAATCCCTAGTTTCCTTCATAGTTTAGCTCAAACTGCTTGAAGCTTTCCCTGAAAAAAAAATTGAATTTATTCTGCATATATTTATCTTTATATCTCCTCTGATGAAATGTAAATTTCTTATGAGAAGAGATCGTCCTGTTTCTACCTGTCTGGTACATACTAGATTCTTATTAATTTGTTGATTGATAAGAGCAGGGCAAACAGCTTGGTTCATTCAAATCACTTACCACCACTCAAGGGAAAAGACATTGACATAGAATGTTAGAGCTAGAAAGTGACCTGAGAAATCAACTAGCCCAATTCCTCCATTTTAGAGAGGAGGAAACCAAAGCCAAGAAGTAGAGGAACTGAGCCTCTGTTGCTCCCGCTGCTTATGGGGATCAGAAATATATTCCCAAGGCCATGGCCAGAAAGAAATTCCAAGTCCTTGGGTGGTTAGTCACAATGCTTCCCAATATTTTATCTTTAAGCCCCTGTTTGAGGCATCCCACTTTCTGGCCATTTTGCACTGTCTTAATGTGTCTCTTCTGCCTGGTGGAAGTTCTGAAATTACATGTCTGTGTACATGTGCCTGTCAGTGCAAGTGAGCCCCAGATGAAGAGGGCAGTGGCCCCATTTACTGAATTCTCCCTGAGCATCACCCAACTTCAGCCAAGGGAATAATTAAGTATTTAATCAAGGATTTGGCAAGAAAAGAATGACACTAATACCTTATATTTATATTGTACTTCAGAGTTTGCAAATCCTTTACATTCCCTACCTCACTTGATCCTTAGAAAAACCCTGGGGGTTAGAAAGGACTCAGAAAATTTCCTCCATTTTACAATAATAAAACTGAGATTCAGAGAGGTCAATACAGCTACTAGCAGAGTTAGAACTCAAACAGAAATTTCCCCAACTTCCAGATTAGGGTTCTTTTTACTATATCACTCTTATTAGCAATAGTAAAGGCTTAGCAGGAGACTGAAGGACCTTGGAAGGACTTCAAAAAAAGATTTTGAAGAAGATATTGTAGGACTAGATTGGGGTTATTAGGAGTCACCAGGCAGAGAGGTGTTGTGGAGCAGCCAGAGGGAGTGAGGCATATTGGGAACTCAGGGGATCAGTTAGGACAACAGAAGAGATAAGAAGAACAGGGAAGAATGAGATTCTCTTACTTCATATTTCTGTTGCTTGAATCTCTCCTGTAGGTCAAACTTCTCTGCCTCCAGATTGTAGATTGTTTGCCATAGATCCTTAGCCTTCTCCCTGTGGTGGAGGAAAGTAGAAGGTAGGAGAGGTAGGAGGGAGGCAGGTCAGAGCAATGGAGTCACTGAGCCCACTCCTGTGGACTCATTACCAAAATTCCAGGTCACCCAGAAGATTCTCACCACAACCCCAAGCCCAACAGCAATCTTTATCTCAGGTACCTCAACCACTCCTGCCATCCCTAGAGACACTGGGAATTTCTCCAGTCCATATTAACTGTCCATTGCCCACCAAGGGGGTCAACGAGCCAAGGCTTCCTAGAAGATTGTAGAAGACGGAGCCAACCCTTTGGATGTGAGGTCCAATCTCATGGCTTCCACTGATCCAGGGTTTAGGTTAACTCTAAAATGTCTCTTAGGGATCTCTAGGAGTGAGACAGAGTAATAGGGGAAGCCTCCCAGGAAGAGGCACCTGACATAAGTTGGTGGTAGGTGACCAATGATTCTTTGGGGAGGTAGGAGCCAATGGAATTTCTCAGCTCATGGGGACACCCCATCTCCTTCACCAAACTCATCTTCATTGTCAGCAGGGATCAGCATCTTCACTTCAAGGTTTCAAGGGACCCCCAAATGAACCTTCTAATTGGGCATTCTACATGTAACACTCTTGTTCGTTTTTTTTTCCAGGCTCAACAAGGGCCATGCATGGGATGCTGCTGCCCCCTAGTGATGCTTGTTGAGAATGGTACCTCCCCCCTAAATCTGCTCTGCCTTGGACTCTTCCCCTTCAAGCCAGCTGGTCATCTCTCTCACCTCAACTGATCTTCATTCAGGTGGTCAATAGCCAACACCTTCCTCCTCTCTGCCAAGATCTTCTTTTTCTTCTCCCTTTCTGTCTGCCTTTTCCCAGTCTTTCGCTCTGTCTAGAGTGAGGAAGAAGGGAGACCAAGGAAGATGTCAGGGAAGGGAGAAACTGTCACCCCCTGCCCCTCCATTAATATGTATCCCAGATCTAAGGATTGCAAAAGTTTCTTCAAATTCCCTTCTTGGGCCCTAGGCCCTAGCCGACATCTGGAGTCCTTGAAGAAGCTTAGGCTTTCTGGAAAGTTACTAGTGAGGGAGGATTCTCCTAAGGGAAAGAGAGATTATATGGTATAGTGGAAAGAGTGCTGGACCTGAGTTCATATTCCATCTCTGCCATCTGTATAGATGTGGGCAAATCACTTAACTCCTCTGGGCCTCTAATTCTTCCTCTGTAAAATGAGGCAGTTGGACTAGATGGCTTCTGAGGACCCTTCCAGCTCTTAATCTGTGATGACATTACAACCATTTTCCTCTTTGTCTCTCTACTCCTGTCCCCCAACTCTGGATCTTTTTCTTTTAATAATCCACTGGCATTGGAACCCTTAAATCATATAATATCAGAACTTAAAGTGGCTTCAGAGGTTTCTAGTCCAACCTGTACCTAAATGAGGATCTTCTCTATAATACCCTGGCAAGTGGTCCGCCAGTCTCTGTTTGAATAACTCTAGTAATGGGAAAGCCATTACCTCCAGAGGAAGGGTCCTTGGGGGTCATTTAATGCTATAACAACCCAAAGCATCAATCCCTTGATTGTATCCCTAACCCTGCCTGCCATTATCTTTTTGTGGTCCTTCAGCAGAGTCACTTCCTCTTCCAGGGAACCTTCTCAGATTTATGAAGGGACTTCAAATGTTGATACCTACCTGAGCTTGCTAGACCAGGAAACCATGAGAGAAATACCAAGAGAAAGAAAGACAGACATAAAAACAGAGACCCAAGGGAGATGTGGGGAGTGGGGTGGGGGAGAAAAACAGAAAAAGGGAAACACAAGGAAAGGGAGAAAAGGAAAGGAAAAAGCAGCAAATGTTAACTGTTATCTGTCTATTGTGACATAAGTCTCTGTGGGACAAGAATGGGGATTCTCTTTTCCAGAGAGAATGAATGTAATTATATCTGGGGCATGCGGAATAGGATGGGGTTAACCCTGAAGGTTTCAGATTTTGGAAATTTGAGAGACAATTTCCTCTGCATTGTGGAAAACAGCTGCCTTTCCCACCCCCTAGACACATGGTTGGAATATAGGGACAATTTCCAACCTATAAGGGCTTTGGGATGCAGACTTGCCCCAATCCCTGGGGCACCTAAACATAGCCCTATAGCATATGTTACTAGATCCTACTAAAAAGTGAGGGTATGTTTGGTGACAATTTAATGGAGGTAGAGCTGTTACCGTGGTCCTATTCAGTGCCTTTAGGTAGCTCTTACTATCCATCCTACCAATGTCAGGGGTGGGTGATCCTTGGGGCAATGGGGAAGGCTTGGCTTGCCACTACTGGACAAGAAGAAGTATTCCAAGAGATGCCAGAGTCAGCTTCTAAGGGAATCCAGAAGGTTGGACACACTATGGAGCTGAGAGAGAGATATCTATGCTTAGGAGATGTCTTAAACTGAGAAGTCTTGAAAGGATGAGGTCTATAACCAGCAAATGAGAGATTCTTCCTGAGGATCCAACCTAAATCCTGTCTAGGTTAATGGAAACTTCTTTCCTCATGGATGTTGCTGTATCCTCACTTATTACTAGTGCCCTACTCAGGGACTGGACCCCTATCTCCATGACATGCTCTTCCTACCTTCTGAATGTAACCACCAAAGTGCATCATATTGGAGAGAGCTTTCTTTTTCCGAGCCTCATCTTCAGCCTTCCTCCTATTCTCTTCCTCCTCTCGTCGGGCTTTTTCTTCCTTATTATTGTAGGGTGAAAGGCAATGGAGTGGGATATAAAGAGTTAGTAGAAAATCCAGGAAGCATAAACCAGCTGTTGTCCTTGGGAAAAACATTTGTCATGGGTGGGAGGCACATGGCTTATAGAAGACCATGGCTGGTCAGCAGGAGTTTCTGAACATTTATTTTTGAGCACCAATACAAATGTTCACATTTATTCTAGTTAAACCATTTGCCCAATGTCATATGTCAAGTAATGACTAGAACCTCTTTCTTCTGACTCCAAATCCCAGTAATTTTTCCAACATAGCACAGTCAAAAGGGCTATATTACCCTATGTTCGCCCCTTATCTGTCAAACATAATCTGCAAGTCTGTAAAACATAATCTCCAACTAAATCATTTCACCTAAACATTCAGATAGACACACACACACACACACACACACACACACACACACAGAGTGGCTATCTTTTACCTTTCTTTGTATCCCTAGCACAGTGCTTAGCACATAATGAATGTTTAATAAATACTGGCTGACAGGCATATCTAGTGGGATATAGTAGAAGTATTGCTTGATGTAGAGTGAGGAGACCTGGGTTCTAGTTGCAGCTCTGCTACTAAGCAATTGTGTGACCTTGAGTAAGTCATGATTACTAAGGCCCTTTTTCAGCTCTATGATCTATGAGGCTTTATTCCTTTCCCTAAACCTTAATGAATCAGGAGCAACCAATTTTCCTTCTATCTAGTCTGGACATTGGGGTTTGTGTAATGAGGAGTGCAGCCTGGTTGGAAACGATGTATTATTAGGGGTATGTCTCCTGTTGTTGCTATGGGTTGGGCAACAATAGAATGGGGTGGTGGTGATGGTGGTAGGAATACCCTGAATGAGGGGACTATTGGTCACTCACTGCCAACCGGTTCTGACGCTCCTTCTCCCGTTCACTCCGGATGCGCTGCTGTTCTGCTCGCTCAGCCCTGCGATTCTCCTGCAAGAAAAACAATTATGACCAGTGTGAAGGGGAGGGGGAGAGAAGTAGGAGCCCCTTTCCTCAAGGGTAATTAGGCAGCAAACAAGTGTTGGGAAAATGCAAGAGGAGCAAATCCAACACAGAGCTCCTGTCTGATCTCACTTTCACTTTCACCTTTCAAATCAATGCTTGACCTAACTGCCTGAAAATCTTTATGATCTTATCATGTCACTCCTTGGCTCAAAAACTTTTAATGTCCCCTATTGCCTATAAAATCCTTAGCCTAGAATTCAAGTCCCTCCACAGCTGGTGCCATTTTCCCAGCTTTACTTGTACTATTCTCCTCCACATACACTCCACTCCACTCAAGCTAGATAACCCACTATCTCTAATTCATGTTAAAAGCACACTGTATTTGGAGACATGGGCTCAAATCTCAGATCTCTAAGAGTAAAAGGTATAGAGCAGTTGGTGGTCTATACTAGTAGCGATAATTTCCTCACCAGGAGTATCCTGAATCATTGAAAACACAAGCATGTAAAAACAAAAACAAAGAAACCCATCTTTTATGTATCAGGACTAGGTTATGGCTGCTCTTTCTATCAGTCTGGGAAGACATTTTGTGCTTTTTCTGTCTGCAGGTCACTTAAATTTCCTCATCTGTAAAATGGAGATCATGCTAGCATTTAAACCTTTATCTGCCTCAGTTTCCCCATATGTACAATGGGCATGATAATAGTGCATGCCCTCACAGGATTGTTATGAAGATCAAAGGAAATAATATATTATATATTCCACATATGTAGTACTTTGCAAATTCTGGAAACACTATATAAATGTGCCCTCTCATTATTAGTTGTGAACACTACATATAAGTCCCCTAATCTCTCTGAGTCAGCTTCCTCAGCCATCAAAAGGCAATAGCAATCCTTAGACCACCTACTTCACAGGGTTACTCTAGGGAAAGTGTTTTGTAAACTGTTAAGAGCTTTGCAAACATAACCCATTATTACTAATACTGGATTGTAGGCTGTTAGGTGGGATGAGACTCAGAAGCACCTTCAAACTTGAACACATTACCCAGAGGAACAAGCCTTCAGCTCCCAAGGGCAGCCTTGCAGTGCTCCCCAAAGATTTTTCTACTTACAATCCTATCCTTCAGCGAGATGAGCTCCTCCTCTTCTTTCTTTCGATTCTCAAAGTGAGCCTCAATCAGTGTTTGCAGTTCATTCAGGTCCTTCTCCATGCGCTTCCGGTGGATGTCCTGACAGAGAGGAGGATATGTTCATAGTATCAGAGATTTACAGTTGGAAAGGAACCTCAAGGTCATCAAATCCAACCCTTCATATTGTAGCTCGGGAAGATGAGGTCAATAGAGGTAAAATGACTTGTTCAGGGTCACATGACTTGTAAGTATCTTAGGGGATTTGAACTCAGGTCTTCCTGATTCCAATTTCAGCACTCTGTGTACCTCACCAAACATCTAACAAGGCCTCTAGTCCTAAATTAGGATTTCCAAGTCTGGAGTAGGGACAGAACAGTGGTGAGGAGGGAGACATCGCCCAAGTGGACAGTCAGGCATGATGGTGGCCAATGGAGGGACCTGACTTTTTCCAGAACGGTCCCAAGCAGATGTTGGCCAGGACCCCTGTAACTATTCAATGATCTGGGCATGGGCCTGCCTGTTCTGGAGGATAGAAGATGATCCCATTCAGATTGACTCCAACCCATACAGAGCTCCTTCCTTGCCCATGGAGAAGAGTTCTCTTGACTTTCTGGTCTGTTCTCTACAGACTCAATACTTACATCAAAATCCACTCTCTCCCCATCAGGGATCTTTGGTGGTATCAAGTTGGGCATGAATGGCCTGTAAGGAAGAGGGAGATAGAGTTAGTGAAGATCCCCTTTGTCTGGATCATAAGGTTTGTAGCTGGAGGAAACCATCTAGTCCAAATCTTCCAATTTTATAGAGGAGGAAACTGAAGCCAGATCAGTCAAATTGTCTAAAGTCCCAGGAAGTAAGACACAAAGCTGTTTCAAAGGAGACTTGAGTGAATCTGGCAGCATAGATGACCTATTTCCTTTCTCCAAACTCTAAGCCTCTCCTACAATCAACTCTCAACTAACCTCAGGACAGTTGCCTGGGATGTAGCTTCTCCAACCGAAGCCTTCAAGACATTTTCCTGCTTGTTTAGAGGACAGAACAATGAGAAAAGGGGAACACAACCCTGTCCAAGGTGGTTATAAGCTCATAGAGCACTTGTGAGAGCTGAAAAGGACCCCTTTACATTGTGAGTTCATTGAGGACAGGAACTATCTTTTACTTTTTTGTGTGTATCCCCAGCATTTAGCACAGTGCCTGGCACATAGTAAGTACTTAATTAAAGCCTGTTGACTGACTGACCTCACATCTCCCTAGTCCAATCTCCTCATTTTTTTTAGATAGGATCTTTGTGATCAGCTCTGATGAAGGGAATAGAAGAGAAGGTGTCAGAAGCAAAGTGTAAGGAAGAGGTTAGAATTCTTGTCAGGTTTCAATCAATCAGTAAACATTTATTAAGTGCCTACTATATTTCAGGCACTGTGGTAAGGGCTGAGGATACAAAAAGAGGCAAAGACAATCTCTGCCCTCAAGGAGGTCACAATCTAGCGGGGGAGACAACGAGTTAATGCATATATATCCAGCAAGCACATATATGCCAAGATAAATAAGCAGTGATTAAGAGAGGGAAGCACAGAATTAAGAGGGGATGAGGAAGGCTTCTTGGAGGAGGTGGGCTTTTAGTTGGGACTTTAAGGTTTCCCTATGTTCTTGTAGCACAGAAGATAATCAAGCCTGAAGTCAGGAAGACCTGAATTCAAATCCAGCCTCAGACACTTACAAATTTTGTTACCCTAGGCAAGTCACTTAACCCTCTTTACCTCAGTTTCCTCATGCATAAAATGAGCTGGAGAAGAAAATGGCAAACCATTTCAGTATTACTGCCAAGAAAACCTCAAATAGGGTCATGAAGAGTCAGACATGACAAATGACTGAACAACAAATGTTCTTCCCATACTCCATTACTGCCACAAATGGAAAGAGTCATTAGATCATAAGCTCATTGAGTGAGAGCTGGAAGGGACTTCAGAGGCCATCTAGACTGATCCATTTATTTTACAGGTGGAGAAACCAAGCTGGACTCAAAGAAAGAATCTGCATTGTAGGTTTGTGGAAGAAAAAAAAGGTGTTACACGGCTGTAAGGAAGGCGGGATGATATGGTGGAAAGAGCATTGGGTTTCAAGTCAGAGATTGGAGCTCATCCTTTTGCCTGAGTCTCAGTTTCTCTATCTGTGAAATGAAAGGGTTAGATTAGAATGTAATCTCTAAGAACCCTTCCAGCTCGAAATCCTGCAATCCTATGTCCCTATAAGGAATGAGATTGTAAGTAGGACTAATCTCCATTCATTTTCAGAAGGTCTCATTGAAATGGAAAGAAACTTGAGGAGGTATTGAGACTCTGGCTTTACTGCATGATTTTCCCCTTTCATTCCCCTTCTCTCCATTCCTTCTCTAAAGATGGGTAAGAGCCAAGTCCTAAAGAACCTCTGATCGGGCACCTTGTTAAGGTCTTACTGAATGAAGGCTAGCACAGAACCTTCGACTGTGTATCATCCTCACACTATGGAGTGGCCAAATTTCTCCTCCTCCTCCTGCCTCTCCAGGTATGTCTCGCAGATTTCCCTGTTACCCAGGTTGACCATAGCCTGGAAAAATGCTGGTTGGAATGTTCATACCCTTAAGCCAGAGATTCTATTGCTCAGCACACATATACCTGGATGTGCTCATTGACAAAAAAAGAAGGGCTCCATCTGTTCCAAAACATTCATACTTTTTGTGGTAGCAAAGGACTGGGAACAAAGTAAATGCTCATTAATTGAGAATGGCTTGAACATTTTTGGTATGTGAATGTAATAGAGTATTATGGTACTGTAAGAAATGATAAATACAGAGAAACATTAAAAGACTTACGTCAACTGATGCAGAATGAAGTAAACAGTCAAAATCAAAACAATATACCCAATGACTACAATGATGTAAATGGAAAGAACAACCACCACAAAACAGAAATAAATGTTGCAAAATTATAAAACATGAGCTTGGCCTCAAAGAAGAGATATGAGGAGACATATCCTCCTACTCCTTTGCAGAGAGATGTTTGTGGGGAAGGCTGGGTGGTGGGTGGATACAGGTATGGAATATTATATATATTGCCAAATTTCTTCAATGTATTGATTTATGTTGCTAATTTTTTGCTGGGGAGAAGGCAGAGCAATTGGGGTTAAGTGACTTGCCCAAGGTCACACAGCTAGTAAGTGTGTCAAGTGTCTGAGGTCAGATTTGAATTCAGGTCCTCCTGACTCCAGGGCTGGTGCTCTATTCACTGTACTACCTAGCCACCCCATAATTTTTTTCTTTTAAAAATTTCTTTGATACATGACATGAATTTCTAGGAGGCTGGAGAAGGAAGGATTCAGGAGACTAGTTAGGCTTATATAAAAACAAAATAAAAATCTATTTTTAAAAAGAAAATCCTCTTTGAGTTCTACCTAGGTGCCCCCTCTTCCTTGTTTCAGTCTCAGTTGCAGGGGAGGCCCCTGATCTAACTCTCCCTTAGGACAGGAAAACACTGTTTATCCTTTTCCTCCTCCTACTTTCTTGTCCACTCTGCACCAGTCTACATTTTCTCCACTCTGATCTTTGGGTCAAGACCTTAAATCTCCAATCTTGTATCACCCAATCAAAAGGGTTTCATACTCACTTGGGCTTGGGTTTAGATTCTTCCACTGGGCCATCTAGAGAAGAGAGAGGAAAAACACTATGAGTCAGGAGACCTAGGTTCTAGTCCTGGCCTGCACCTGATCATTACAACCTGTATGATCTTTTGAAGATAGCTTTAACTCTCTGAGTCAAGCTCAGAATTATCAACTGTGATAACCTGGGCAAACAACATCGTCTCTCCGGCCTCAGCTGACTTCTGAGTAAAATGAAGGGATAGGGCCAGTTCATCTGTTTCCTTTCATCTCTAGAATTCTGTGGTTTTTAGCAAACAAGGGACACTGCCAGCCAGTCACGTTAGCCTTTTTTCAGTGACAGTTGCTAGGCTCTTATTCACCTCAGCAGTTATACAATCCTCTCACCAGCAGATGGCACTTAGGGAAGACGCCAAATTCTCCAGGGACTCTCAAACAGTACGAAAGTTCAATCTCCTCTCCTAGGTCCCCTCCTTTTATGGGTGGCAGTGCTCACCCTCTTAGCCTCTGGATGTGGTCCGTATGGATTTATCCAATTGCTGTCTTGTCTTGGCTCAGCTACCACTCACTGGGAGAACTCTGCTCTCCTACCCTTTGAGCTGTATAGGCATTGGACTCTAATCACGTGAACCCTGGATTATGGAGTCAGTCACACCAATATTGTTTATTGTATATGGTCTTTACTTGCAATTGTAGAATCAAAGGGATAAAAGTCAGAATAGAATAGGAAAATATACTAGGAGTAATATCAAAATACATTAAAACACAGATACAGCTTCTCCTATACCCAGATCACCATAGGCTATAAGGCAGCAAGGTATAGATAGACTTTGAGTCAGGAAGTGGTTGTGTGTGTGTGTGTGTGTGTGTGTGTGTGTGTGTGTGTCTGTGTCTGTGTCTGTGTGTGTGTGTGTGTCTGTGTCTGTGTCTGTGTGTGTTCAGTACTTTTTCAGTCATGCCTGACTCTTAATGACCTCATTTGGGGTTTTCTTTGCGAAGATACCAGAGTGATTTACTATTTCCTTCTCCAGCTCATTTTACAGATGAAGAAACTGAGGCAAACAGGGTTAAGTGACTTACCTGGGGTCACAGAGCTAGTAAGTATCTGAAGCTGGATTTGATCTCACAATGACAAGGTCCTGACCCCAGGACCAATGCTCTATCCACTATGCCACCTTCCTGCACTAGAATCACTAAGACCTGAATTCAAATTTTATACTCGGGAAATCACTTAATGGTTCTCAGCCTCTGTTTCCTCATCTGTAAAATGGGGATAAAAGCACCTACCTCACATGGTAACTGTGAGGATAAAATTATGTCATAATTGCAAAGGGTTTTGCAAACCTTAAAAGCACTATGTGAATGCTACCTATTTTAAGCACCTCAAACCCTTGATATGGTTCAGGTGCTTACACCCAGAGTATAAGTATAACCCTTGCTATAGTTTTAAGAATGGAGAGTTCCTCAGCTACTCCCTAATCACTAAGGATTTCAATTCCTTTTATCTTTTTATCCTATAGTCAATTAGAACATTCCTAGAGGAGGAGAAGCAATGGAAATGTAGTCTCCTGTCTCCATTCCCTCTATGACCCTCTCTCATCCCTAACAGGGGAAGGTGAGCCTGAGATCCCTTATGAAATATTGTAGGTGGATTGAGATTGAGGGTTCAGAAAATCATGCAAGCTAAAAGAAACCTCAGATGTTGTCTAGTCCATGGGGTTCTTCTTTTTTGAATCATCCACTGATCCCTTGGGCAGTCAAGAAAAGCCTAGATGCCCTTCTCAGAATAACACTTTTAGATAATGAAAGAAATGCCCAATTTTAGTTAGAGATTGCTGAAAATAAAGATTTTTTTTTCCTATCCAAGTTCATAGAATCCCTGAAATCTATTCATGGACTTGTTGAGGGAGGGAGGTGATCTGTGGATCCTACATTAAGAACTCCTGATCTACCAAGAAAATTCCAAAAGATTCATGATGAAAAATACCATCCATATACAGAGACAGAACTGATGGAGTCTAAATGCAGGTCAAAGCAGACTGTTTTCACTTTTTTGTTGTTTTTTTTCATGGTTTTTTCCTTTCGTTCTATCTCTTTTTTCACCATATGACTAATGTAAAAATATGTTTTACATGATTGCACATGTATAGCCTGTATCAGATTGCTTGCTGTCTTGGGGAAGGAGAGGAGAGGGAGGGAGGGAGAAAGAAAAAATCTTTCAAAAAATCAGTATTGAACATTGTCTTTATGTGTAGTTGAAAAAATACTATTAAATTTTTTTTAAAAAGAACTCCTGAAAAAAAATAAAAAATAAAAAGAACTCCTGATTCAGGTCAACTCTCTCGTATTCCAAATGGAGAAACTGAGGCTCAGAGAAGGGCACTTGCTCAAGGTCCCAAAACTAGTTAGTAGCAAAACCAAGATTTGAACCAGGAGTCTTCTACCTCCCAGTCCAGTGTCTTTTCTCCTATATCATGTTTTATGCATTTAATACTAAGATCTCCAAACTCCCAGGCAATTATAGCATTGCCCCCCATCACATGACTCCCTACCCCCACCTCTGAGTGAGAAAGATCTTTGATAAATAGTCTTCCAAAGCTACTACCCCAGAATTCCTCCCCTCCCACATCCCCCAACCCTCTCAGATTACTCCCCCTAGACTCTATGCAAGCCCACAAGGGTGAGTCACCCAAAGCTAGGGCAGCTGCTGGTGGTGTTTCAAGTCCACAGTAAGCCTCTGGCCTCCCTTTCTTCCAAACTATCCTCAACACCTGCTTTTTCTGCTAACCCGTTCATTGTATATACCCGAGGGACCACTAAAATGGGCATTTAAACCAAGTTGCATTCATCTGCCTGTAGATTACATAGAGCAGGAATCAGCTAATTCTTCCCTTCTAAAGAGTACAAAGTAATTTGAGTGATTTAGCTTAAAGGAATGTGAATCCAGAAAAATATTTGGTCTCCCCACACCTCCTCAGCTCCACCCCCACCATCCAGATCATCTTGTATATCAAAGTTGCATGGAAGTGTCTTTTTAATTATCTGCTATTTTGGGTTGCTAGCTATTTGGGACTGTCTGTACCCAACAGTATCTTAGTAAGGCAAGGGATGAGTATTTTCTGGGAAGACATATCTTCCCATCCTTCTCCTGTCCTCAGCCAAATGCCAAAACACTGGCTACCGTTCAGGATTCCATTGGCTTAATTGCTGTTATGTGAGATCTGGGCCAGCTAGATGATGGCCAGCTTGATGGAGTCAGGAAGACCTGAGTTCAAATCTGGATTCTGACACTTACTAGCTGTGTGACCTTGGGCAAACCACTTAACCCAATTTACCTCAGTTTCCTCATCTGTAAAATGAGCTGGAGAAGGAAATGGCAAACCACTCTACTGTCTTTGCCAAGAAAGGCCCCAAGGGAGTCACAAAGAGTCAGACGTGGCTGAAAAATAACTGAACAACAACAAATGTAAGATCTATGATAAGGTATTTGGAGTACTACGGCTTTTTATCTACCTCAGATTCAATTTATCTATGTGTAACCTGGGTAAATTGTCAGGGATTTGGAAGATGCAAACATTGAGATTTCAACATCCAAACCATATGCCTGGTTCTATCCACCTGTCCTAGAACATCTTTCCTCCTCACTTCACTCATCCCATTTGGAGTCTAGAATATCTCCCCCAGAAGGAGAAATATGAGCAAAGCTCCCCCTCTCCTTCCTTCCCCAGCTGTTAGAAACCTCTTCCTCCCTGTGCCTAATGCCCCACCACATCCCGGTTCCCCTCTACCCAAATCTATATCACCCCCAAATTACCTTCCACTTCTTTAGCTCCTTCTTCTTCTGCTTCTAAAGAACAAAAGAAATGGCAGGAAAAGGATACAATCCTAAGATCTGAGAGTTCCACATGAATATAGCCCTTCCCTTGCTACTTGTCTGATTGTCAACCACAGAGAGAATCTCAGCCTGTTCACTGGACTATCTCAAGCTGTGGTAGGTTCTGAATGAGAGACAGAAGGAGCAGCTCCATGCACTCTGATCCTAAAGGTCATTATTCCATGGTGGAGTTCTTTTTGAAACAAAAATAAGAAGGGAACCTTCAAAACTAGCCAGGCTATTTAAAAAAACACAACACCTTTTAGGTTCATCTAGGTATCTAACTTTCACTTCCTTTATCTTGAACATCAATTCCACCCATCCATATCTCATTGTCCTACCTTCTACCTTGCTCTCCTGGACCTCTGGCTCAGCCTCTTCCTCAGCAGCAGCAGCCAGCTCTTGCTCTGGATGATGGGGAAAAGGCAGTGAACAACTGAGATTTCTACTTTCCTTGATAACAAAGATTCTAGAGTAGACAATTAGGACTAAGGACAGAGAAAGAACCTTGGAAATAGACTCAGAGAGGCACAGACTGTAGGACAGACTGAAGTTGGAGAATCTGCTCTAGATAAAAGAAACAATTCATATCTTCACCTAAGACTCAAGCCTAGGAAATAGCCAAGTATTTGAGAAGGAATACTTGGAAGTGAATTTTCATTTCATGCATTATGTTTAGTTACAGTCAGCACAGTTTTGGGGGGTAAGGTATTAATGAACTGTAGCATGGAAGATAATCCAAAGAAGGCAGTCAGGATGGTGAGGAGAATACTATATAAAGATCTACCAAAGGAACAGCAGATGTGTAATTTGAGAAAGGGAGAGAAAAGAAAAGGAAGAAGGGAAGGGAAGGGGAGGGAAGGGAAGGGAAGGGAAGGGGAGGGAAGGGAAAGGAAGGGAAAGGAAGGGGAGGAGAGGGAGGGGAGGGGAGGGGAGGGATGGAAGGGGAGGGGAGGGAAGGGGAGGGAAAGGGAGGGGAGGGAAGGGGAGGGGAGGGAAGGGGAGGGGAGGAGAAGGCTTATTTTTTAAAAAATAAATTATTGCTGTCTTCAAACATTTGAAGAGCTATCAGGTAGAAAAGGAATTAGACTTGGTCTGTGTGGTCCTGGAGAAGAGGCAATGCGTAGAAGTTGAAGAGAGGCAAATGCTGGTTCCAATAAGGAAAAATTTCCTAACAATTGGGTCTATAGCAAAGTGTAATGGATTGTCTCAATAGATGGTGAATTTTCTATTACTGTGGGTCTACTTGTCAGAGATTTTGAGACAAGATTCCTGTTCAAGTATGATTTAGGCTAGGTCCAATGCAATTCAATTCAACAAACATTTATTGAGCTTCAACTATCTGCAAGGCAATGTAGTAGACACTGAGGATACAATGACAAAATGAAACATTCCCTGACCTCAAGGAGCTTGTATTCTATTAATGCTCCTTCTGACTCTGAGATTCCATGGTTGTAGTATATTGAGGACAGAGGATGAAATCTGATCTTTTTGAGTTAGGGGATGGGGGTAGGGTGGGGTTTGATATCCACCAAGATTTTTCTAAAAGTATACAAAAACTGGAACAGAAAAGTGATCTGGTCAACACTACAAAAGAATTATGCACCCAGACTTACATTGCTCTGAGTAGGAGATAGAGGGGAGAGAATACCCCAACATCTCCAATGAGCTGGATTCAACTGGGTCAGTCTGCCATATTTCCAAAAGGTAAGGTAGCAACAGCTAATTCGACCTTTCCTTCCCCCCCTTCCTCAATGGCAGCACAAAGGATGTTACCAGTAGAATGCAGGTTCCTTAAGGGCAAGATTATTTCTTTTTCGCCTTACTGTCCCTAAGGACTAGTGCAGGCCTTGAACATAGTAGATAACTAATAAATGTTTGTGATGTTGAATGAAAAAGTCCTCTGAATTTTTGTTATGAAAGTTCTATCCATTGACCTGATACCATCTGAAATGGTCCATTCTTGGGGTAGAGGAATGCAAGGAGGAAAGAGGAGTTGTTCCACCCTAGAATTGTCCACTCCTGTATGAAACTGGTTCCATCTTTGAAAGCAAATCTCCTAAGTCTAGAGAGACTTGTTCAAATGGAGCAGTGATGGTGTGGCTATGAGTCTGCCTTAGGCCTACGCAACCTAGAGCCTGCCAAAGGATTTCGGGTGACCTGTGAAAAATGTAGAGGAAAATATTTTTTATATGTGGAGGAAATCCTTTGGCATGACACAGGTTGTGCAGTTCTATAGACCTGGTCTATATTATACTCAAAATATCTGTATGTTTATAAGTATCCAGAAAGTTGGCCAATTATTTCTGTTTTCATCCATATATTTGCATAAAAATTGTCCATCCACCTAGAGTAGACAGGTAGAAGACAGTGTACCATTTATGGCAGGACTCCTATAATCTCAATGGATCTATGGTCACCAATGACAAAAATCTCAGTCCTTCCACGCGCTCATCCTGGGTGACTCTTGGCCACATACTCTGATAAACGTACAGCCAGAGTCACCCAACAAGCTAAGTACTTTCCTCTAGGTTTCTTGCCCTTGTATGGACCTCGATAGAGTATTTGATGTGAGGTGTTCATCAGTTATCTCTCACTCTCCCTAACTGACTAGCCTATCTTTTTATCTCGTAATATATCTGATGACGCCTTTTAGTGCTAGTCCTCATACTCAGTTTGCAATGCAATGCAGTACCATGGATATATATTTGTTAGCTACTGACTGATAAAGTGGTGGCATCTTCATTGGGTAGAAAGGAAAGTCTTGGTGATTGAAAAAGACTGCTTAGGAGGCTTAGACACAACATTAGAACTATAAAGGACCTTAAGTGCATTTAGTCCAAAGCCTCATTTTACAGGTGAGGACACTGAGGCCAAGAGAAGTGTCTATGGTCAGGCAGTTAGTTAGTGGTGGAGCTGGGGCTAGAAGCCAAGTTTCTTGACTTCCAATCCAGTATTCTTTGCAATACATCATTGTGAGGCCATGACCTAGTATTTTTAGGAGCTCTTAGCTCCTCTGATTTTCCCTGACTATGGAGATGGGCCTCTCTGACTTTCTCCCATAGAAGCAAAAGGAGGGCAAGCTTCTTCTCTAGTAGCATGTCTGCCTCCAGCAGGGAGTGACCTCTTAGACCTTGTAGACTGATGGAGAAGGTGGGGAAGTAAAGCATCAGGGGAGTGAAGAGGTTGGGAGGATCCCAACTATCCAGGTCCCCAAGAAAAAGAATATGGGACAAGTGTAGAGTAGACGGTCCTGAAGAAAGCAGAATTCTAGGGCCATTATCAGAGGCCATGGAGGAGCTGACAGAAAAAGGACAGAGACAGAAAGACATGAACATTCTGATCAACCCCTCTCCTCCTCCTCATTGCAGGTAACACAGTTATCTCCCCACCAAAAAAAGACTGGGAAATATCACTGGCAAGTTGTAGGAAGTGTAGTAAAATGAAATATTGTACTACCGTCCTCTTCCTCTATCCAATCTTCCTCTTCTGAGGCACAGGGAATGGCAGCAGCAAAGGGGAAAAGTGAGAAAGGTTAGTTTGGCAGCAGAAAGCCAAGGATAATAGTGGACATTGTGCCCTCGTCCTCCATTATCTCCTCTACCAATCAGAAACTAAAAAACTCACAATTTTCCCACCCCATTTCAGCCATAAACATTAGTAGAGCTATAGAAAGTATGTTAGGCTCCATAAGGGGCAGTTTATGTGGTATGGTGAAAAGAGCCTTGAACCCTGGAATCAGGAGGCCTGGTATTCAACCAGCCTTGTGGCCAGGGGCGAGTAATTGTGTTTCTCTGAGTCTCTGTAGGTTGGTTTGGAAATCCCTTCATGGTCAACATAGCCACATAGCTGCTAAAAGAAGCCATTAAATCACACAGCTCTTTGATGCTCCTTTGAGCTCAGGACGCCACCAAACAGGAAAGCACTAAAGCTGAATCCCAGTACACAGAGCAGACACATTAATCCCGAAGCCAAGAAACCTAAGCCCCACCCAAGACCCTGCTGTAAAAAGTTGGCACATCTCCCAGGAGCCAAGCCCCAAGGGTGACCCACCTTACACAGATACTTCCTGGAATGCCAGTGCAGATCTGAGTCCAGCTATTATGATGCAAGAAATTCCCCAACTTCCAAAGCATTTGGGGGTCTTCAAAATAACCCTCTCACTCTCGCCCTCCTGTTCTCCCTTTCCCCTTATCTTCCATCCCCTGTTCTCCCCAATTTGGTTTCTCCCACAAGCAGAAATATATATCATCCCAAAGGCCATTTGGCTAGGGAGGTTGCCTGAACAAGGGAATAGATTATGCATTTAGCAAGGAAGAACACGTGATAATTTTCACCTCTAGCCCACTCCTAATGTCATCACACAGGAGATGACCAAAACCTGAAAAATCCTCTCTCCATAGAAAACTCATTTCCTGACTTTAAAAGCTACATGTAATGACTTGACCAGAGAATTAGCTTGGCCTACAAAAAGGAAAATTGTTCGACTTGGTTTATGAATGCCATAGAAATGCTTTTTTTCAGACATTCAGATGCCTGGAAGTCCTGTCTGTCATTTGGGGGATATGGTGGGGCAAGGGAATCTTATCTCTTAAGGATTTCTATCATTTTAGCATTTTAAGCAAACTGAAATGCTAAGTCCTATGGTCACCCGGTGAGATATGGGTATATCTATTTACACTATCTCAGTTATAATTTTCCCCCATGTTTTTCTTCCATTAAAATGTGAACTACTTGAGGCCTGGGACCATGTTTTTTTCCCGTCTTTATATCCCCTGCACTTAGCAAACTGCCTTGGAATATATCAAGTGCTTAATAAATACTTGCTGACTGCTGACTCACTGAGGAAGCTTGAAAGAGAATAGTTAATATGTTAGGGAGCGGTTATAGGAAAATGGCAGAGAGAAATGGGCAGTTTCTTTAAACAAGAGGAGAGGTTGGAACATTTCAGCTAGGTCCCTCTATGAAGCCAACTCTACGAGATCTGGTGGAGGGACTTTCCTCACATGGGAATTCCAGTATCATTGAAATCACAGGTCCAGTCCTTAGACCTAGTCCCTATGCATGGGGGAAGAAGGCTTTTGATTGGTCTGTTAAGAACGATGATCAATTGTGTTTTTCTGATTGGAATCTACCTGGTGGGGAAAGTTAGAATGGAGAATCTGATGGTTCAGAGACTACAGGCAGTCCTTGATTCAATGGACCCATCTCCCTTCTCCCCATTATGTACCCTAAGTGATTCTAGACACTTACCTTCCTCAGCCTCTTCTATGTGGAGAAGGAAGAAAGAAGAGAAAAGAAGGAGAGATGAGTGAGTTTTGAGACAAAACTTCTTCTGATCCAAATGATGACAAATCTCCTGCTCTTACCTTCCTGCTCCCTGAAAAGAAAAATAAAACATTATTCCATGATGAGCCAACAGATAGTCCTTTACAACCTTTTATTCCTATCTAACTACCTACACACATACACACACAGAGAGAACACTTGAACACACAAACATGCCCTGCCTGAGCTTTCCATGGAATTGACTTTACTGGAGTCTGTATTTTTCTGACATCAAGTTCAAACTCCTGAATCTGCCATTCAAGCCCTCCAACAATCTCATTCCAACCTGTCTTTAAAGTTCTCTCTCACTACTTCCCTAGCTACACTGCTCTCAGGACCACTTTCCTCAGTCCCAGCTTGGTGCCATTTCATTCATGTTACTTCCCACTGATGCTCCACACCCCTAACTTCCAACTATGAAAATGCCTTTCTTCTCTCCCCCTATCCAAATCCTGAGTGTTCTCCATCACTCCCATAAAGCCTTTCCTAGTTATTCCTGCCCACAGTGATTGTTATCTACCTCTTCTGCCTATAGTATATATACTATTTATCCTATAGTATTTGTGTCCTATAGTATCTATCCTACAGCATTTATATCCTATAGTATTTATGACTCAATTTCCTCATCTGTAAAACTGGGATAATTACAGCACCTCCCTCCCAGGGTTGTTGTATGCTTAAAATGAGACAATATTTGTAAAGTACTTTGCCAACCTTAGAGGGACCTACACATGCTAGCAATTACTATTGTTACTGTTGTTATTTTGATTAGCAGTATTATAATCAGGGCCACTGGAGTTCCCTGAAGGCAGGGACTGTGTCTCCAGCGTCTTCTCCTCCCAACATACCTAGTGTATTGTAGGTGTTTAGTAAGTTTTTGATTAATTTCTACGACTGATGTGCCAGGAGTGTTGAAGATGAGTTAGGAAGTTAACACTAATATCCCAGTGTCTTTGGAGGAGCTTCCATCCCAATACTCTAATCTAATTATAAGTCATTTGTCCACCTACATAACAGTTCACAGAACATCAGAGCAGGAACTATCCTTTGCCTTTATTTGTGCCTCCAATACTTAGCACAGTACTTGCCACAGACCTAATACTTATTGATTGACTGACTGACTGACTGTCCTTAAATATGAAAGAGTAATGACAGGCTAGTACCACATCCTGAGACCATTTCTATCTGAACTCAATCAAAAAACATAAGGTTGGTAATAATGATGAGAACACATGTATACAACACTTTCCGGTTTACAAAGCACTTTCCTGTTGAACGGGGGCTCTTCCCTCTGATTTGTGATTTTATCTGAGTGAGGAAAGTCTCTTCCCCTGAGAGAGTAGTGCAGTACACAGAGCCCTGGGCTTGGAGCCAGGAAAATCTGAGTTCAAATTTAACCTGAGATACTTACTAACTGCGTGACCCTGATAAAGTCACTTAACCTCAGTTTCCTCATCTGTACGATGGGGATAATAATAGCACCTATCTCCCAGGGTTGCTGTGGGGAACAAATAAATAGACAATGATTCTTTTATATGGTCCCTGTCACATAGTAAGAGCTATGAAAATATTAGTTATTATTATTAATTGCATCTATTTCTCTGGGTTGTCGTAAGGATCAAATGAGATCATATTTGTAAAATACTTAATAAAATGCCTAGTATATAGTAGGTGCTTATTAAATGCTTATTACCTTCCCTCTCCTCATGTAGATCAGGGATTCCCTTATAATTTATTGAGAAATGCCTGGGGCACTGTGGTGAAGTCATCCCAAAGTCAGATTGCTATTAAACTAAGCCATTTCTTGATGAGGAGGTTTTAGAGCCTAAATTGGCAGTCTAGGCTCTTTGGGGATGACACTGCCTATGTAACCTAGGGTGACCCATTTAACTTTTCCAAGACTCAGCTTCTCAACCGAATCACCTTCCCAGTTGACTTCATACCTTGGATCATTTGCCAGCCCCTTGCACAGATAGAATGTTGGTACCCTTTCCTTCCCACCCCACCCAACCCTGCCAGGTTCTGAAATCTGGTCCTGCCAAACTTCCAAATCCATCTCCAGTCCTAAGGTAATGGCTGTGATCTGAACTCCCCATAGACAGTGTGGAAAACAAAGAGTCATTTCTAGGTAAGCCTCTCCAGGGACACCAGAGAATGGACACTCCTAAGTGGTGGACGACCAGCGACTGGGAATGAAAAAGACAGAGAACACAGAAAACCAAGGAGGGGAGGGGGCACACCACTTACTCTTCATACTCCTCGACAACTTCTTCTGTGTCTGACATGGCGTCTGCTCCTCCTCCAAAGAGAAAGAAAGTCACTGGAAGGAAGAGAATCAAACACACCCCCTCCTCCTTCCTCAGCTCTGTGAGAAGTACTTGCAATGGTGGATGGGGACTTGGGAAAGGGCAAAGGCAGGGCCTTTGGAGGGTTCTCTTTCGAGCCTCACATGGGGGCTTCTCGTGATTCTTCAGGTTCTTTTCATCGCAGTCTCCAAGTCAAACACTCTGGGAGCACCGCTCTTTGACAAGCTTTACTTGTGGCAGTAGGAATCAGATGATCTGGGTTCTAATCCTGCTTCCTCCAAGAAGTGTGTGTGTGTGTGTGTGTGTGTGTGTGTGTGTGATTTTGTGTAAAGCACTGGATTCAGAGTCAGAGAAACTGGGTTCAGATTCACTTACTAACTGTATAGTAAGTACAAGCCACTTAACCTCTCTGGGCTTTGGTTTTCCCATCTATAAAATGAAGAGGGTGAATTGGATGAATGAATTCATAAGTGAATGAAGATATCATGTTATGGAAATGCTTGTTTTATTTCTTAAGTTCAGCATGAAATAAATGATTTTTTTAAAAAAGAAAAAAAATCACATTTGTGATTTAGACAAATCTAATTTGTTTCCTCACCCCCCAAAATAAAAGAAAAATAGAAATATGACATCCTCAAAAAAAAATAAATAAGTGAATGAAGAAGTGTTTATCAAGCAGGCACCAGTACCAGGCACTATGCAAAGCCCTGATGATAAAAATGTAAAAATGGAGCCGGTCCTGCCCTCAAAGAGCTCTCACTCATATGGAAGAAGATAACATATAAAGGGAACTGCAGCTAGCAAGCAAGGGGTAACTGTAAGAGACATCATAGGGATGGTCAGTGGAGTCATAAGGCTCACATGTTCCTTCTGAGAAGAGTAGGCAAGCACTAGTAATCTGAGTCTGATCAAAGCAGCATTTCCAGAGTTTCCCAACGTCATGTCCCTCAGAGCAAACAGTAGACATCCTTTCTGTCTCTCTAGCTTCGTGGTGTGAGGAATGAGTGCTGGACCTAAAGTCAGTAAGATCTAAGTTGAAATCTAGCCTTAGACACTTACTAGCTATGTGTAACCCTGGGCAAGTCACTTAACCTACATCTGCCTTAGTTTCCTCAACTATAAAATAGGATTCATAATAAATAAATAAATTCATAATTCATAATGAATAATAAAGTTGTTGTGAGGATCAAATGAGAAAATATTTGCAACTCAGCACAATGATTGACACATAGTAGGTGCTTAATAAATTCTTGTTCCCTTCTCCTTTTATCCCTCCTTCCTCCCTTTGTTTCTTCCTTCTTTTCTTTCCTTCTCCTCCTCCTCCTTCTTCTTTCTCTCTCCCTCCTCTCTCCCTCTCTCTCTCCCTCTCTCTCTCTCTCTTTCTCTCGCCCTCACTCTCGCTCTCTTTCTTTCTCCCCACCCCTCCCTCCTCTCTGCTTCTATATCTCAGTCTCTGTCTCTGTGTAAATGTCTCTCTCTGCGTGTGTCTAGAAATCTTACTTGGATAGAGACACATCTTTCTTTTGAAATTTGGACCAAATTTGTAAGCTATCCTGGTGATCTTGAAGAACCATTCATAGGTTACACATTCAGAACCACTGATTTGGGGTGTCCCTTTTCATGGCAGTCTCATTTGGTCCAAAGTGGTTTCAAGAGAGACTGATTCCAAATGTGCCACACTTCTGGGTGGCCCTTGACTGGCTAAGGTTCCCCGGTTATTTGTATGGCATGCAAAGACTAGAGTCGATTGGACTCTGAGGAAGATCTGATCCCTAATCTAGACTGATCCTACCCTGACCCAAAAAACCTCAGAGGAAATGAACCTAACCTTGGGAACTTAGTGAACCAGTCATCTGTACCTGGGCATTTGGTCCTGCAAGGGGCCCATCCCCATAGTGGGTTCTTTCCCCCACCAGGGTGAGTTGGAGAAAAGAAGTTTTTTCAGGAAAATTGAACTTTGTTTAGGCCCCCTGAAATGTTCTCTTGAATCAACAGCCTGCCAGCCCCACCCCCACATGCTACCATGTTCCCTCTGCTCTGTCTGACTGTATCCCCTGTAAAGGCTTTAAACATGAGGGCTGTGGGACAGATAAGGGTAGGTCAGGCCCTTCTCCACGTACCCTGGCACCACCATCCATCTCCGGAAATAGCAGGCAGGATAGAAAATGGGTGATGGGGTTCTGACAGTCCCAAGATCACAGCCAAGCTAATCTCTCACTAAAGGACAAGACTAAAGGGAGGGGAATGGTGCTAGCGTCCCCCAGAGCTGGGAATCTGACCTCTCTGGTAGATTAGATAAGGACCTGATAGAGGAAAGGCATGCGCATCCTAAATCTCCTCTATTCTCAGCACTCAAGTCACCATCTTCTATAGATTCCTCCTGTGACTGTTAAAGGTCACCTCAACCTTAAGTCTTCCCATCAGTCAGTCGGTCAATAAACATTTATTGTTTATTGTTCCAAAGAAGCAGTGGCTATAATTGTCAGCATTACCCAGTGGACTGGGAGATCAAGAACCACAGATAATTAAATACACATTTGAGGTTTATGGAGCCCTTTCTGCACAACTTTGAAAAGTTAGTAGCTAAAGTATTATTACGCCCATTTTACAGGCAGAAACTGAGACTTGTCCATAGTTACCCAGTTAGTAAGTGTCAGAGCTGGGATTGGAATCCAATTATCCTAATTCACTTTCCTCTACCACATACTGGCAGCAGAACTCCTCACTGGGAGGGGTGGGGACAGTGAGTTAGTGTTAATCCCAAGATTAGAACTCATTTCTCAGGACTCTTAATCCAATGCTTTTTTCCACTGCTCAAAGTAGCTTCCAAAGTTCTTTCCAATTCTAAGATACTATGTAATATTCATTTTTTAAAAATCATTCTTAAAAGGCTATTTGGTAAGGACAGTCCAATGGGGCATGATTAAAGGGAGTATGTTTGAAGGAGGTTGGGAGAGGGAACCAAAGGTGACCAAGAGATATTATTTATGTGATCTTGGGCCAGTCACTTTCCATCCCTAGGCCTCAGTTTCTGAGGATGTTCCAACTAGATATCTTTAAAGTCCTGCTAGCTCTAACGTTGTGTGGTTCCAAGGGGAAGGCACACCAGAAAAAGGACTTAAGCCTCTTTTTCTCTCTCAGTCTTTGCCCTCAGGTTCCTGCTTTTTGTCAAGTCAACAAACATTTAAGTACCTCTCACCAGGGATATGAAGAAAGTGAAAAACAGCCCACCATCAAGAACCCACAGTCCAGTGGGGGAGAACCTAGCATTTATATAGGGCTTTAAGGCTGGCAAAGAGCTTTATATATGTAATCTCATCTGATTCTCACAACCTTTGAGGTAAGTGCCATTATCATGTTCATTTTATTGATGAGGAAGCTGAGGCTGAGAGAGGTCAAGTAACTTGCCCAAGGTCGCATATCTAAGCATCTGGGGCAATAATTGAACTCAAATCTTCCTAATTCCAAGTCCAACATTATCTACTGCACCACCTTGTCTCTCACAAGCTCAGAGCTGCCCTTCTATCCCACCCGCTGTGAAGATGGGGTGGGAAATGGTTCAGGACGGGGAGAAGGGGCAGGCATCAAGGCTGGAGTTGAGCTCTTGACCCTTTCAATACCTTGATGCTCCCTAATTCCTTTCCTGCTCTTTCTCTAAACATAGAAATGGTCCTGTGAGAGGGGCAGTAGAAGGATAGTCATCAATCCTTATGCTAACTTCCCAGAAAGTGTGGAAGGTAAAGATTTTTGGGGGTGTTAGGATCCTCAGCTAAGTAGGCAGTTAGGTGGTACAGTGGACAGAGTGTCAGGCCTTAGACACTTAGTAACTATGTGACCCTGGGCAAGTCACTTAACCCCATTTGCCTCAGTTTCCCCATTTGTAAAATGAGCTAGAGAAGGAAATGGCAAACCACTCTGGTATCTTTGTCAAGAAGACCCCAAATGGCTTCATGAAGAGTCAATTGATACAACTCAACGACAGCAGCAAACAATAGGATCCCCCGAGAAGCAGAAATTGCCTGGCACATAGGTGCTTAATAGATCATTTATTGGTTGAATGATAGAAGTAGATAGAATGATAGAATGACAGAAGCTGACTGGCCATTTTCCTGAGATACTGTGGAGAGAATCCCTACACGGGATAATTCAGAGAGCTCAGACCTCCGAGGGCCCTATGGACACTAACATTCTGAATCCCTTACACTCCCCAAACCCCCTAAATGTTTCATCAGCCCCTCTAGGAGGATTCTGAGCAGGGCTGGGCCAGGGGGCGGGGGGGGGGGAGCTGCTTGTCTAAACTAAATAAAGAAGCTACCCTGGGGAGCAAGGGAAGGGAGGGGAAGGTCTCACCAACTGCTACGATAGCACCGACATCAGGAAATAGTTGTGGGGACAGCTGGACTGGGTGTTAACCCCTTCCAATTAATGAGAGAGGACCAAACCTCAAACACGCATTATTGAAATGTCTCCCTAGTCTGTCTCCTCACCCACCACAGCTCATTCCCTAAATCTACAGAAGGGAAGGAGCCCGAGGACTAGTCTGAAGTTGAGACTGTCTCCTCAAAGTGTCAGCATGGATGGAAATTTCCTAGGTCATAGCATCAATCTTTTTGCCTCTGGATTTTTTTTCTTTCTTGGGTTACCATGGCATTTCCCAGGTCCCCAGAAAGAGGTTTAGCACACAAGGATGGAGAAGAGAACTCTCAGGCTGTGCCCTCAGTACTGAGATTTAGGGTTTTGGAATTAAAATTTCCCCCCACTCATGACTCCCTCCATCCCCTTTCCCCGACAGAACCTGAAAATATAGAGGATGGTATATCCTTCCTTCCCTAGAGGCAGGGGAATGGACCCAGTGAGTCCTGGTGGTCCCTGCCAGGGCCTAAAATTAGATCTCAGTCCACCTTTTAGAGCTTGGTTTTATGGTTTCTCACCCAAAAGTGGTGACCTTGACTCTGGTATGGCTCCTAGATATACAACTCAAATTTCCACATACCAGGACCCTGAAAGACCAACAGCCTTTCTCTGGGGAAAGGTGTTGAGCACTTCCCTCCTCTCCTCCCATCCCTGCTTCTGCCTTCCCCTTTCTGGAGACTCAGGCTGGAGGCTTACCTTGGGCCGGGCTCAACAGAGATCCTGGTTAGTGTCTGCTTGTTGGGAACCAGCTACAGGCAGGGGCAAGGACAAGGTTTTAAGTGGGTGAGCATGAGAGACCCTGGTCCCAAGAGCCAAGTCCCGCAGTAAAAGGAATGTGTCGACACAGTCAGTGGGGCGGGGAATGGGTTGCTGCTATTTTGGCAGGTGCTGAGGACTAGGCCGGAGGAATTTGTCCCCCACGCCTTATATGCCCAAGCTATTGTCCAGCTGCTGAGACAGGCTATTTTAAACTAGGGCAGATATGGGGGGACATGGTGGGGAGGTGGGTGGGAGAGGGCTGTGACATAAGCCAGCTGTCTCTCTTGAGAAGTCTGATAAGCAGATGCTGAAGGCTGGGGCCTCAGAAATTGGGAGAGCCAGGATGGGAACAGAGTGGTGGGGACGGATAGATTTCAACCTTAAAACTCAGTCACTGCCCCTGCAATTTGGGACATGGCTGGCCCAAGTGCCTGTCCTTTGTTGGGGGAAAGAGTGTGTGCAAGGTGACATTCTTGAGTTCTGTATCATACTTGAAATGATATTATGTCATCTGGTCCTCTTAACTCCCCCATAATTGTGTGACCTTGAGCATTCCGCTTACTTTCTGGACCTCAACTTATAGTAATTAGGGTGGTTGACTGAAGGACTGGAAGGGTCCATAAAGATCATCTCTTTCTACATCTCATCCGGAGAGGAGGCAACTGAGTTTTTCCATTTGTAAAGCTAGATTATAGGGTCTGATTCTTCTCCTTAGATCTGTGATGTGGTGGGAAGGAGTGGGGTCCCCAGGGAAGAGAAGAGTGGGTGGGGAGTGGCCTCTGATGAAAAGGATTGGAGTTTGGACACAAGGGAGACCTTTTGACTACTGGAAGCAGTTGTGCCACAGGCAGAACAGACAGCTGGGGTAGGAAGGGGAGGGGTTTGAGCACCTGTTTCCCTGAAGGTCTCTACAAAGAAAGATACACAGGATTGTGGTTGTCAAAAACCTTGATGGGGCTGAACAAGAACTCTTGTGGAGAGAGGCAAGGACAGGTGGGTGAGATGGGGCCTTTAGAATGAGGGGCTGCTGGAGCATAACTTTCCTCTTCATCCTGGCCCATTTCCCTCACTGATCTCTGCCAGAACCCAGAATGCCAGATAAAACAGTCGCAGCTTATGACTACACTCCTCAATTGTTGGCATTAAAAGTACCTAGCTCAAAGGTAATCAGGGATATATATATATTGTGGAGTCAGAAATAATTTTATTTCAGCACTGGAAAGACACTCTTAGAGGAATTCTTGGATAATTGGAACAAGGAACTGGGCAGTTTCCATCAAGGTCTGCCAAGTGAGGGGAGAGAAGGATCAGGGAGAACAGACTAGAAGGGGCTCATGAGACCAGCTCAAGCTTGGAGTCTACTTCAAATGCTGCCTCCTCCATGCAGGCTTCCCTGATCTCCCAGCTAGAAGAGACCTCTCTCCTCTCAGCTCACAGCACTTCATATTCTTCAATGCATTTATCATGTTCTAATTTTCATTATATTTATGTGTCCGGACATGCCTCATCTTCTTCCCTTAGAGGAAAAGCTTGAGCAGAGGAGCAGATCTTAGCTGCCTTTGTAAGTGTTCCCATGCCTAATCCAGTGCTCCTTGCACCTGTATCAGTAGGTCAGGTACCTGTGAACACCTGTAGGGGCCTTGGAAGCCAGCTGAAGGAAGGGACCTTCATCATACTGCAATGTGCTGCAATGGAATAAGAATGTTGGGTTCGGGCAAGTCACAATTTCTTTGGTTCAGTTTCCTCATCTATAGAATGAAGAAATTAGACTAAAAGATTTCTGTCTTATCTAGTTTGAAATACATGCTCCTCTAATCTCTCCTAAAGTCCCCAGCTGCATCCTGACTTGAGGGTGGGGAGGGTTCAGGTGCCCCCTACTAATCCAGGTCAGTTCTGAGAGTGAAATAAGGAAAACTCCAGCCATGCAGGAATCCCTCTAGGTCTAAATAGACTTCCTTTCTCCCATACCCCAGACAGTCTTGGAGTAAAATGGGTGCTGAAGAAATGTCTGGGGATAAACTGAATGACTGAATGTGGGTCAGTTCTGCCCTTGCTTGGCATAGTTCCTGTCACACAGGGGGTGCTTCATAAATGTTTATGGACTGACTGCTTCCACCAGAGCTCTAAGCAGCTGAACCAAGAGAAGTCACCAAGGATCCTGGTCAGTTACCAAACCCAGCAGGAGCACTGATCTTACTCTTGCCGATCTTGTCTTCTTCAAGGCATCCAAGGGTTATCATTAACTCTTAATTTTCCACAGAAAGAAAGGCACACAAACCTAAATACTCTAAAATCACTGATAATCCAAAAATCGTTGCCAAAGCATCTAGAAGATGCCACGAGATTTGTAGAAGGCTGTGAATCGGCAGTTGAAATGAGACTTTTAAAGGATTTTGCCTTCCCTGAGCACACAGGAGTTAATGTATCTGGTTAATAGGAGTTTGTTGGTTGGCAGTGAACACCAGCTCTGCAGAAACCACAAAATGAACAAGCATCACAAAGGTCATAGAGACCTGGCATGAAATAACATCAGCTTTGTATCCTGAGCGGGCAGGGGTGACCCTACGGGTGACTCTGGCCTCCAGGTCTCCTTACAGCACAGAATGGAAGTGAAAGGGCTCAGCCTACATTTGACTTGAGCCAGAACTAGAAATGGGCAATAATTTAAAGGGTATTGATAAGACTTTCACACCTGGTTTCATCTTCATAGTTTAAAGCTTTGGTCCCTATTTAAAACCAAATTTCCCTCGGAGGGAGAAGAGTTGAAGTTATCAATCACTTATACCTTCACGCTAATGCATATATCAAGTCCTTTCCTGAAAGCAGATTTTGGCAGGGGAGATTAAGGAAAGAGCAGGAGGAGAGTGGGCTGCTGGAGGGATATCAAGGGGCTGCCCTGGAAGTGGGGAAGAAACCAAAGAACAGACATATGGACACATCAAAGCCAACATTCCATCCCTCACCATTTGGCCCTGGGTAGATAAGAGTGGACAGGTTGTCTGGTCTTGGGAGCCAGTGAGGGAAAGGGGGACATAGGAAGAGAGGTAAATCAGAGGCATGTGGTGAGAGGCAATACTAGGGGTGCAGACCTTCCAGATGGATAAGCCTGCTAGGCACATTAATGATGAGCCAGGACTGAGAAAATCTTTTTAGACAGGACTCTGAAACAACCCCTCTAACCCCTGTTGGGGCTGTTCTAGGTATCTCTAGTCCCACCCCGCCTTCCCTCCTAGAGTCTCCCCCAGGGATACACAGGATTGTTTCTCTGCTCCTTGCAAGGTTGGAGATGGCTTGAGTGGAGTGACAAGGCCTTTGGTCCCTGTCCAGTGTTCCCAAAGGTGTCAGAATGCCTAGGGTAGAATGTAAAGATGTCAAAGTGTTCCTGGGCCCGATGGCTTCAGCAAAGAAGGAGCAGGGTGAGATTCACCTAGAGTATCCAGCCCTCTCCCCTTTCACCCCTTTTGGCAGTGATATTTCTCTCAGGTAATCTTGGGTGCTCCAGGGACTGAGGCCCAGTCAGTTCTGAGGTTCAGGGGCTCAAAAGGAAGCTTTGCAGGGAGCACTGAGAAGTAAGGACAACATTGACCAAACACCCAAGCAGTGCAGGTGGGCTGCAGATCCAGGCCCTCCCACGTCCTGTGGGCACTTCCTGTCATAGCTGTGGGGACAAAAGTGATAACAAATTAGAAATGAGGAAGGGAAAGCTCAGGAGAAAAATCAGAGTTGGGGGTGGGGACTTCAGGGCTGGGAGGGTGTGCCCACTGCACCCCCAGTTAAATACCCAAAAACACAGTGGCCAAGAATGAAAGTGTCTGCTGGGAAGCTGTGAAGGGGAATTGTAGGGTTCTGAATGAGGCTGGGAACACTGAAGAACTCAACTAACCCTTCTCCACACTGGCCCAAATCACCTAGACATAGCAAGAGGGGGAAGATTTCTGGATTTTATGTATCACATGCGGATAAACATGATGGGAGGAAGTAGTGGTAACAGAGCAAACATTTATATGGAGTTTTAACATTTGCAAAACTCTATGTATGCATTTTCTCATTTGATCCTTACAACAACCTTGTGAAGCAGGCGCTACTATTATCCCTATTTCACAGATGAGGAAACTGAGTCAGGGAAAGATGAAGTGACTTACTTGCCCAGGGTCACACAAACCAGAAGTGTCTAAGCAAGGATCATACTTGGAATGTCCTGACTCTAGTCTGGCCCTCCATCCATTACATCAAGGCTCATCTTGGCAGCTCTACTGTACATTGACATATATACATGTGTGCATACATATGCATATTTATGTCTATAATACATATATACATATGCATATGTATGTGTGTATATACATGCATATACATATGTGTGTTTACATGTATATGTACACACACCCACTTACAGACAGATGCACCCCAACCCTACTATTTCACTACTGAGAATAAGAAAGTTTGACTAGGCAGGTGCCTGCTTTCCTAAGAAGATGCCCAGGCAAAGGAAAACTTTCCAACTGAAGGCAGTAAGATCCCAAATTCAAGTGGTCCCAGGAATATTTCCTGCTCCCCTCACCTGGGTATCTGTGGGAGAGGTGGCTTGCTTTCCCCATGACGTCCTCTTGGTAGATGCTGCCTCCCTCCTTATGTTCTGATGAGAGAAGAGGAACTGAGTGAAGGGGAAGGATTCTGGACCTGATACAGGCCCTGCCTTCCTAGGATGGGAAGTCTAGGCTTCATGGGTCCCAGACCCAACTTCTTGTTGCTTGTCCTGGTCTTTTCAGGAACAACCCCACCCCCTCTAACTCAAATTCCATCCCACTCACCCCACCGCATTCCAAATCTTTGCTTCAGCTGTTGGTTTCTAACAGAAAACTCTAAGGCAGTGGCTTAACCCTTGCTTGGGTCACACCATATTGTGGGTGAACAGGGAGGAGTTCATTACCTGGGAGTCTTGGTCTCCTCCACTGTCCTGGGTTCTGCTGACCCACAGATTGAGCCGTGAAGTCACCACACCTGAGAGTCTCAGGTCCTCCTAGAGGGAGAGAGAGAGAGAGAGAGAGAGAGAGAGAGAGAGAGAGAGAGAGAGAGAGAGAGAGAGAGAAGGAAGGAAGAAAGGAAAGAAGGAAGGAAGGAAGGAAGAAAGGAAAGAAGGAAGGAAGGCAGGAAGGAAGGCAGGAAGGAAGGAAGGAAGCAAGGAAGGAAAGAGTTCTGGGTCACAGGGCAACAAAAAGTCTGAGGTTTAGGGATACTGGAGACAAGGTATCTAGGCACTTTCAAAAAGAAGCCAGATTGCTACAGGCTCTGCCTCTTTCTCTGGAGCACCTGAGCCAGGGCTCTCTCTTTCCGCTTGGCTCTGGCCCAGGCCACACCTGCATATCTAAGGAAAGAATAACTACTTGTCAGGGACCTTGTAGAGTGAATACATGGGTAAACAAGGACTTTCCCCTGTCACGGCTTTCACCTAGTACTCGATTTTGCCATCCAATAAACAAGTCTGATACTGTATATCATAGCTACTTGTATTGCTACTAGACTATAAGATTCATGAGGGCAGAGATTATGTCTCATCTAAACTTTGTATCTTGTCCCAGTGCCCAAGATAAGTGCTTAATTTTTCCCAAATAACAAACGTTTATTATGTCCCTTTGTTAATTTAGCCTCACCCAGACTACTGTGGTAGCCTTCTAACTAGTGTCCCTACTTCAAGTTTCTCCACTGACGAATTAATCCAGCCTCCACACAGTTGCCAAAGTTCTCCTAAGACATGGGTCTGACCCTGTCACTTTCTGATAAACCCCACTGGCTCCTTGTTGCCTCTAGGGCCATATACAAATGCCCATTTGTCATCTAAAGCTCTTCTCAACATGGCCCCAACCTACCTTCACAGGCTTATCATCTTCTTCCCTTTCATGCGCTCTATGATCCAATCAAACCGGCCTCCTCAGTGCTCCTCATACACAGAATTCCATCTCCCGTCTCTTCCTCCTCACATTGACTGTCCTATGCTTCCTTCCTCTTCATGCCTCTCACCCCTGCTGTAGACTCTAGAGTTTTCTTCAAAGCTCAGCTCAAAGGCCACCTGCTACCTAAGGCCCTTCCTGACCCCTGGCCCCAGTAAGGTGCTAGCACTTCTCTTCTTCCCCCACATTTGTTTTATATGTGTATGTTTTAATTCCCGTCATAGACTGTGAGCTCCTTGAAGGCAGGAGTTTCATTTTTGCCTTCCCCAGGGCCTAGCATGGTGCCTGATTGGCACATAGTAGGCAGGTAAATAAATGTGTGCTGATTGCTTTAATGGAAAAAAAAAACCAAATGGATGAAGAATGCTTATTGTGCAGACCACAAGTAATCAAGTTGTTCAATAAGCATTTATTAAGTACTTACTTGGGCCTCTAGGTGGCGCCATTGTGTGCAGAGCGCCAGGCTGAGAGTCAGGAAGGCTTATCTTTGTGAGTTCAAATCCAGCCTCAGACACTTACTAGCCCTTTGATCCTGGTCAAGTCACTTAACCCTGTTTGCCTTAGTTTCCTTATCTGTAAAATGAGCTGGAGAAGGCAATGGCAAACCACTCCAGCTATCTTTGCCAGGAAAACCCTAAATGGGTTCAGAAAGAGTCAGACACATCTCAAATGCCTGAACAACAAGAAGTGCCTGCTGTGCGCCAGGCACTATAGTAAGAACTGGGGCTATGGAGAAAGGCAAACAACAGTTCCTATTCTCAGGGAAATCATAGTCTAATGTGGGAGACAAGATGCAAACGATCATGTTATATATAAACAAGACATAAAGATGTTACGTATAAATGTTAAAGATAAAAATAACACAAATTGGAAATAATCTCAGGAGCAAGGTATTGAGATGGAGGGGGTCTGGGAAAGCTCTCTTCTAGAACTGTAGCTGAGCCTTGGAGAAATCCAGGAGGGGGAGAAGAGGAGGGGGAGCATTCCAGGCATGGGGTACAGACATTGGAGAACATAGGTCTGAAGTAGGGACACTAGTTAGAAGGCTACCACAGTAGTCTGGGTGAGGCTAAATTAACAAAGGGACATAATAAACGTTTGTTATTTGGGAAAAATTAAGCACTTATCTTGGGCACTGGGACAAGATACAAAGTTTAGATGAGACATAATCTCTGCCCTCATGAATCTTATAGTCTAGTAGCAATACAAGTAGCTATGATATACAGTATCAGACTTGTTTATGGAGAACAAAATTGGATGAACGGTCCACAGAGCCGACCCATCAAGAGCTACAGTTCAGACAGATGATGCAGATGGATGAGCTGGAACCAGACCTAAGTAGAAGGAGATTGGGCTGGAGTGCCTTTGGAAATTTATGCAGAACTTCCGATAACTCCCAAGCTTCTCTCTGAGATAAAGGCCTGTTTTAATATTGATATTCTTCCTGAGTATTTGAGCAGTCTTTCTGTGCTGCTCTGTGACTAAGAGTCTTGGGTGGAGTGGCACAGTCTCAGAAAAATTAAATTCCCCCAAATGTCAATGAAGAAGCACATGGTGGAGGATGAGTTGGCTCTAATAGGAGATGTAGCATAAAGAAGGAAGTGGAAAAAGTCAGGATCATAGGAGCCTAGATTTAAATTCAGAAAGGACCTCAGAAATAATGAAATCCAATTTCTTTGTATTATGGGTGAGGAAATTGACTTGCCTGGGATTTATTTCACAGCTGGTAAATGTCTAGAAATTAGAATTTGAACTCAAATCTTATTGAGTCCCAGTCTAATCTGCTATCCACTTATAGCTTAGTGCAATGCCTGGCATATATAGTAAGCACTTAATAAATGACTAACCATAGAATACTGCCTGTACAATGTAACAAGCGTGAGGTAGAACCTGTCCCAACGCCCCATGGTGTTGACAGGGATCTAGGTGTTGGGCCAGTGATGGTGTATCTGGGTTGTGTCAGGAGGATGCCTACAAACATATACCCAAGATGACTATACTTTGTGTACCAATAATTAGAACTCACAGTCTGATAAAGGATATTCCTTTTGCAAAACCTCGTTAAAAATCTATTCCCTATGCCCCTTCACTCCTGCCTTAGAATCAGTATTGTTCCAGAATATGCAGGTGGCTTGGTTATCACAGGCACACCACCCCACTTGTGGAGTTGTGAAAGGACGGTATTTCCTTCCCAGCCTCCCATTCCAGGAAAGAGCCCAGATGCAGAAGAAATCCAGGCAGGGAGAATCCCAGCATGGACCTTCCTTACCTTCTTGCTCAGAGCTGGCTCAGCCCTGCTATTCCTGATCTGCTCCTTCTCAAAGAGGGTCCTCTTACTGGCCACTCCAACAGGAGCCACAAAGAACTCAGTCCGGGATGAACCTGGAGACCTGACAGATTCTGATCTCTGAGAACAGAGAAAACAGAAACCTCTCAGTCACCCTGAAGCAAGGGTGGAGTGTGAGATGGATCAAAGGATGGGGAGGGATGGAAGGGATAAGGGAGAGGAAGATGAGTTCCATAAGCACCAAGGACTTTGGCATAAGCGATACCCCCTTTACTCCTCCAGTGGTTTTTTTCCCACCTGTATACCTGGATGGCTCCTGGATCCCTCCACCAGCAGCTCTAGGATAGGGCCCTGCCCTTCTCCCACATATCTGGGTCTGTTTCTGCCCACTCACCTGTATAGCTGTGTGGTATCTCTCCAACTTCTCCCCTAACTTGACTGTGTTGCTCGGAAGCCTCACACTGGCACTGGGAGGAAGAGGAGGAGGTGGGAGGAAGAGAAGGAGGAAGAGGAGCAAGAGAGTATAGAAAGAAAGAAGAGTTGGTTAGAAGCCCCACCAAGACCAAGACTCTGTTCTGCGTCCCTGGGAATGGGGGGTGGAAGGTGGGAGCTCTGCATCAACTAATCTTTCCCCTTCTGCCTCCCAAAGGGCTGGAACCATTAAGAGTGACACTGTGCACCCTTCCTGCCACCTGGTGCCAGAGATGGGCACTTGAGGGATTCTGCTGATTTATAACTCCCTACCTGAACCTGGAGATGGTATCTGACTCAGCTTCTCCTCATTGGTTCTACGTCTGCTCAAGCAAATCTACTCTGAGAACAATGACTACGTGGGAAAAAACGTTGAGAACAAGAGACATTCTTGGGGTGGGAGTCCCCCCCCCACCAGAACAAAGCTAGCTGTGCTCAGCAGACTGTAGAGGAATCTGTTCTGTTTGTACTTTAGGAGTGAAGGAGAGGGAGGAATAAAGGGAACAATGTGTCTTTAGCTTTTTACTTAATGTATGTGCCCATCAGACTGGGAATTCCTTGAGTGAGGACTGCATTTCCAGCCTCGGACAGGGAGCTTCCTAAGTACAACAATAGGAAAGCCTCCACCAAAGTGGAAATTGTCTAAGAACAAAGGGTCATGATCCCCTCTTATGTTGCATTCCCAACTCTCCCTCCCTTAACTCAGGACATAGACACTTCTCAGTATGGCAGAGTGACTTCCACTGATCTGTCCTTATCCCAAATCTTAAAACCCAGAATACCTCTCCTTGGGGCAGAAAAATGGAAGCTAGAAATGAATAAGTCTTGGGCAGAACTCAGCTGTCCTATTTAAGGGCTTTTCCTTAACTGTCTCTGAGGCATTACAAAACCTTCAATTTCCTGTCCCATTCCTGCCCAATTCTCCCCAAAGTCCTGTTTTAGACAAGCCCTCTCCTCTTCCCATTTCTGTCCAGTTCTCAAAAGTTTCCTTGAGTTGAGGCAGCTACGTGGCGCAGTGAATAGAGCACCAGCCCTGGAGTCAGAAGGACCTGAGTTCAAATCTGACCTCAGACACTTGACACATATCCTAGCTATGTGACCTTGGGCAAGTCACTTAACCCCAATTGTCCTCCAAAAAAAAAGGGCAAAAAAAATTTCCCTTGAGTTGATCTCCTTACTGACCAAAGCTACAGCCCTCCAAGTCTCCTCCTCTCCATCAGTCCTAGGGACTGCTGGGCAACCAATGTATGTTCCTCAAGACAGAACCACAGTCCCACCTTCAAGCCATAACTTGTCAAGCCCTTCACTAAAGAAAGGAGCAAGGATTCTGTCCCAGATAGGACAGAAAGAGCTCTGGGGGAAGAATTTCAAAGCTAAGGAACAAAAGGAAAATGAATGGGAATAAACTCTGAGAATTCATTGATTCAAGATGTGCATCAGGTGCCATAGGCATATAAATAGGCAAATTTTCCTTATTCGCAGATTTGTGATTGCATCACTCCTCTGCTCAAAAACCTGTAATGGCTCCCACCTTCCATAGGAAATGAGAAGTCATCTAGTATAGAGGAAAGAGCATCATGAAAGTATAAAGTCTTGGAGTCTAAAGACTGGGCTTGAGCTCTGGCTCTAACAAGTCATCTTAACAGCTCTCATCCTAAGTTTTCATAATGAGGACGACAATAATAGTACACTACATGACTCACAGAATTGTGAGGAAGTTGTATCAGCCATGATCTGCTACATAAATATAGACTATTATTACAAATGAGCCGCTAGGTGGCGCCATAGTGCACAGAGTGTAGGGGGCTGAAGTCAGGAAGCTCATCCTCCTGAGTTCAAATACAGCTTAATAATACGCTAGCTACGTGACCTTGGGCAAGTCACTTAACTTTGTCTCAGTTTCCTCATCTGTAAAATGAGATGGAGAAGGAAATGGCAAACCACCCTAGCATCTTTGCCAAGAAAACCCCAAATGGGGCATGAGGAATCAGACATAACTGGACAATAAAACTATTATAAATAAAAAAATCCATATTTTCTTTCTGTCAAGGCCTTCTATAAGCTGGCACCACCTTACCTTTCCAATCTTCATTCTTACTATCCCCCTACATGCTCTGGCTACAAGCCAGGGGTCCCTCGAAGTATTGCGCCATCCTGGATTCCTATGTTTGCTCTCTATTTCTGGAGTAGCCCTTTCACCCATATTCCTACCCATCCTTTGAAGCCCAGCTCAGATGGGACCTCTAAATCCTCCTCCCAAGTCAGTAACGATGATAGGATAAAAGATTTAGATACCACCGGACAAGCTGAAACCAAGTGAAGCTAAGTGATTTCTAGACTGTAAGCCTGTGAGGGCGGGTACAGTGTCTTGGTTAGTCTTAGAACCCTCTTTAAATTCTAGCACAGTGCTCTTGTACACTGCAGGTGCTTAATGAAGGTTTGTTGACATTACTGAAGTTGATTCAAAAAGAATTTCAATGATTTCATTAGTGAGAAAATCAGAGAGGGTGCCTAAGAAATATACTTTTCCCTCAAAGTGACATCAGAGAAAACAAGAAGGGCCTCCCCTACACATCCCAGTCTGAATGGACCATTGCTCAGATCCAGGGTGATCATTCTTGTCGTCCCTTCTCAAATACTATTCAACTTTCAAGGTCCAGCTTATCCACCCCTTTGCTGGAAGTCCTCCCAGAGCAGGGTTCTCAACCTTCCTAATGCCTCTACCCTTTAATAGTCGTACGTGGGCGTGTCTGCATGTGGACGGACCTGCCTGGAGATGGATAGAGGAGGTTCCTAAGACCACCGGAAATATGTGTTTTCAGATGGTCTTAGGAGACCCCTGTGACCCCTGTGAAAGGGTTGTTTGACCCCAAAGGGGTCGTGGCCCACAGGTTGAGAACCGCTGTCCAAGAGCATCCCAGCCTACACTGACCTCTTCCCTTCTGTGACTTCCCTTAACATTTATTCCCAGAATCCCTTCTTTATTACTGTGAGCTTTGTCTCTCTATAATGGCCCTGAACACAGGGGTCACATAAGACTTCTCCTAAAATCACATACAGAGCTGGGCACAGAAGTGTTTGATATAAAAGAGAGGGGCAGACCCTCCCCAAACCCTTACCTACGGGTAAATGTTGTCTCTGGGTTTTCTCTCCTGGTGTTCATCTGAAAAGAGAAAGAAAAAATATTAGTGGGCAAGGAGCCCACACCTTAAGGGGTGTGAGTCTCAAACCTTTCCATCCCTATTAGCCTACCTCTTATCCCCATTACCTATGCATACTACTTCTTCATTGGAAAGAAAGAAAAACCTGGCCAATTGTTCACAAAGCTTAGTGGGAGAAGCAGCTTTCATTGTCTACATCCGAATCCTGGTCTAGAGAGTGAGGCTATAAGCCTTGGTTGAAGCTCAGGCAGTAAGGTGGTGCTGGGGAAAAAATACTGCTGCCCTTACTCCTTACCTTCCAAAGGTGGGTCAGGAAGAGTTCTGTGGTACGAGGTAGAAGCTCTGTGTGTGTTGGGGTGGGGGAGAGGTCTGTGGTACCAGGTAGAAACTCTGTGTGTGTTGGGGTGGGGGAAAGGTCTGTGGTATCTGGTAGAAGCTCTGTGTGTGTTGGGGTGGGGGAGAGGTCTGTGGTACCAGGTAGAAGAAGCTCTGTGTGTGTTGGGGTGGGGGAGAGGTCTGTGGGATCTGGTAGAAGCTCTGT
>CM053584.1:80667187-80760695 GCA_028627135.1 Pseudochirops cupreus
TCTGGTAGAAGCTCTGTGTGTGTTGGGGTGGGGGAGAGGTCTGTGGTACCAGGTAGAAGCTCTGTGTGTGTTGGGGTAGGGGAGAGGTCTGTGGTACCAGGTAGAAGCTCTGTGTGTGTTGGGGTGGGGGAGAGGTCTGTGGTATCTGGTAGAAGCTCTGTGTGTGTTGGGGTGGGGGAGAGGTCTGTGGTATCTGGTAGAAGCTCTGTGTGTGTTGGGGTAGGGGAGAGGTCTGTGGTAGGGGGTTATAAGGTGGAAAGGATCAACAATTTATTTAGGGGCCATCTGGGAAGTACAGGATATTGAGTGGGATGTGTTATTAGTTATAATTAATTAAAGAATTAGTCACCTAATTACAGATTGAGTTATTAAGCCTGACTACAGATGATAAAATAATGCTTTACCAAACAAAAAATTACTAATGATAATACTTGAATTCATATGCTACTCTAAAGCACACTGAGAAATCTCAGATAGCCCCTCAATAAACAGGTAAGGTAGGTACTATAGGTACAATTTTACAGATGTGAAAACTTCATCTTAGAGAGGTTAAGTGACATTCTCATAATCACACAGTCAGTAGGTGGAATTTGAACCAGGGTCTCCCCTCATTCTAGGTCTAACAGTCTTGGTACTACCACATACTTTCTCATATGGCACAAGTTGGGAAATATATGGAAATAGGCATAGATTATATAATGAGGCTTATATAGTATGGGGCAGAGGGAGTCATGGCTCAGGACTTATATGATTGTATGATCCAGGTTGGGAGTTGTGGTCCTTAGTGAGGGTGGGAATTATATGGTAAGGCATAGCCCCAGGGAATTGTGGTTCCTAGAATCATAGTATCTTGGATTCAGAGTTGAGAAGTACTTTAAAAGGACATCCAATCCAACTCCCCCATTTCATAGAAAAGGAAACTGAGGCTCCGAGAAGTCCAGTGACTCACCCAGGCTCCTATAGGTGAGTGAGTGTCAAGAGATGGGACTGAAGCCAGCCAGCATTGTACTATACCAAGATGGCTGGTGTGGGTGACAGTTATGGTGGCGATTTTTGGCAGGGAGATGAGATTTGTTGTTTGTCCTTCGTTTTCAAAGAGGATCGATGACATCATAGGCAGATGTCTTGACTTGCGCATGAATTGGATTTCAGTGAGGCAGAGTTACACAAAGTTGCCAGCCTCACGATCTCCTCCAGAGTTCTCAAAGTGGCAGGACAAAAGTTAAAATGGCCCGGGATGCAATGGGTAGCCTTGGTGTCTTCCATGCCTGACAAGCCTGCTTCGGCCGCCTCCGTGACTGTTGTAACAAATTGTTCTCATCTGCCCCTTCCACCAGGCAAGTCTTCACAGGACTACCGGTGTAGAGGCCATGTAGCTCAACCCCCTCATTTTATGGGTGAGCAAATTGAAACCCAGAGAAACCGAGTGATTTCTGGACTGGAGAATCTATGAGGTGGGGGAGCTGTGAGAGGAGGGAGGGTAGTTGTGTGACAAAGGATAAAGCCAGCCTAGCTCCACATCAGCCACCCCCAAACATGTGATCTGCCTGGTAACTCTGGCCTTCCTCGAGCGTGTGCCTGCTGTGTTGGAAAACCCTGTACTTATCACCTAAGTACCAATTTGACCAGTTAGGACCTCCAGGAGCAACTGATTGCTCATGTATATTTATCTTATTTCTCTTTTTCCTTTTTTTGGAGGGGGGAAGGCAAGGCAGTTGGGGTTAAGTGACTTGCACAAGGTCATATGGCTAGTGTTAAGTGTCTGAGGTCACATTTGAACTCAGGTCCTCCTGCCTCCAGGGCCGGTGCTCTATTCACTGCACCACCTAGCTGCCCCTATTTATCTTATTTTTAAAGGGATTCTAGCCTTTCCTACAGTCACTCATCTATGTCACAACTCTCTGCCCATTAGGAAGGTCTTCTTTGACTCTAACCTAACTCTCTTATGCTATTAAAAGTACCCATTTTACCCAACTTTATCTGCCATGCAAATGGAGACAAGTGGTCTGTAACTCTGGTATACAGACCTTCCTCTTTCCCCTGACTCTTACCCGAAAGGAGATGGTCCTGGGGCTGGAACGTGTGAGGGAACTGCTGTAGGTCACCTGGCTTGGAGAGGTCAATTCTGTTCCTGCCTCTTTGCTTGGGATCCTCACCTGGAAGAGAGAACAGAAGGTTTGTCTGGTCCTGGAGCACTACTGGACCCCTGTCGAAGCTCTATGAAGCCTTATATGGATGCTAGAGTGAGTTCCTATAGGAACCCTAGACTTAGCTGAGTCCCTATCTAGTGAAGAAAATAAGAAATCATGGAGTTTGAAGCTGAAAGGGAATGTAGAGATTATTCCCCATTGGTTTCCTAGTTATGTGGTAAAAGGGAGGAGTTCTTTAGAGAGAACAATGTGGTGGAGGTGGGAAGGCTGTGGTACAGAGTGTTCCACTCTCACCCCCCAGCCCAATACTCTTCCAGCGGGACAGTGAGTCACTGTGGGATGACCAGCTTCCAGGGCATGGGTAGATTCCAATCATATCAGGCCATTAGGAAGCCCTCTAAGTGAACACGGTGCTCCTAGGTTACAGGTGCTTCTGGTATCAGGGTAACTGTTGATGTACCAGATGGAGTCAATGTAGAAATGTTGGAGGGGAGGGGTGTGGCAGACTCTGAGATAGGCCCATGCTGCAGTCAGGCCCCCTCTGAATTTCTCTGTGTCTCTTCTCCATTTGGATGCTCTCAGTCCCTGAGAAACCCCTGTAATCCTCATACTGACTTAGTTTAAAATGTAATGTAACCTATGTTTTATTGCATTTTAATTTATTTTGTTTAATATTTCCCAGTTTACATTTTAATCTAGTCCAGGGGCTGAACTCAGTGTATTTGATAACTGTGCTCTAAGAAACATGGAGGGGAGAGAATTTTCTAAGACCAGACCCAGTCAGGTCTTTAGGTCTGAAAGGTCTTTAAGGATTCCAAAGGCCTCTGTGGGAGGTTGAATGAATGAATGAATGAATGAAAAAGCACTTACTTAGTGATTACTGCATGCAAAGTATAGTAATGCTGGTTAAAGTGGGGGCAGGACAGGAAATTATGGGGTGAAGATGGAGGGGAGAGAATGGGGGCAAGGACAGAGGTATCACCTACCTGGAGGGTAAAGGGCTGGAAGCGAGAAGGCTGAGGTTCTGACTTCCTCTCCTCTCCAGGCCCCTCTGAAGAGGGGGACCTCTCCGAGACCTCCCTTCTTTTCTGCTCTTTCTTTTCTGTTATATCTCTCTCAGAGTCCTTTTGCTCTTGCGCCTGAACAGGGGGCTGCTCCAGGTCCTGCTTCCCTGAGGCCATTCCTTTTTCCCGAACTGTCCCCTTCTCTGGGGTCAATGTTTTCTCCTGAGCCGATGTCCTCTCAAAAGCCATTGCCCTCTCCCGAGTTGATAACTTCCTTGGGGTTAAGGATTCCTCAGAGGCTGACTCTTTTTCTGAAACTAATATCTTCTCCGGGCCTGATGTCTTCACTGCAGTCAACGTCTTCTCCCTAGCTGATACCTTCTTTGGGGACAATGCTTCCTCAGGGACCGATGTCTTTTCTGGGAATAATGATTTCTCAGAAGCAGATATCTTCTCTGAAGTTAATTTTTTCTCTGGGGCTCTCTGGTCTTGGGTTGATATCTTTTCTGAAGTTACTTTTTTCTCTGGGGCTGTCTGGTCCTGGTCTGGTGTCTTCAAAGCTCTTCTCTCTGGAGCTGTCTGGTCCTGGACTGGGGTCCTTTCTGGGGCTGATACTGTCGTTTGGTCCACTGTCTTCACATCCTTTGTCTCTCCTCCCTCTGAACTCTTCTCATCTCTGGCCCAAGGGCCCCTCTGATTCTGGCTCAATCTCCGTCTGGATGGAGGAACCACATCCTTCTGAGGCACTGGGGGCTCCTGGGTGGCTGACCCTGCACTCTCGCTATCTTTTTTCTTCTCTACCTCTGGCTGCTCCTTGATGGTGGACTGGGAAGCCTCCAGGGCTTGCCGTCGTAGCCGCCGTTCCTGCCTTGTTCTCAGAACTGCCTGGAAATTCTCATCCTCTTCATCTTTGATGGAAGAATGACGCTTGGGAGTCTCAGCTTCCTCCAGGCTTGGGAGCCTGTAAGGGGGGGGGGGATATTACAGACCACTGGGTCTACTTCTTGTTCCCTAGACATGAACTTCTCTTTCTTGTTTATGTGCCCTTGCTCCCTATGCTTGGAAAGCCCACCCTCTGCTTCTCTACTAAGCTGGACCCTTTGCTGCCTTCAAAGCACAGTTTGGGTGTTCACTCTTACAGGGAGCCTTCCCTGATCACCCCGATTGTTGGTTTTCTTTTTACTACAACCACCCTGAATGACTCTGTATTTACTCGGCAGATATTTTTATATATTCCTATCTGTGCACATGTTTCTCCCTAGAAGAATATAAGCTCCTTGAGGGTAGAACTGTTTTCCTCCCTTTTGTATCCCAAGGGCCTTGTACAGTGCTTGGTGCATAGAGGGAACCAAAAAAATTCTTGAATGTAATAAAGTGGTTTGGAAGTTATACAATCCCATTGGAAACTGACAACTATAGACTTACTACTGGGAGGGGCCTCAAAGAACACCCAGTTCCTGTTTCTATAGATGAAATTGTAAAACTAGGGATAGACCGGTAAAGTGACTTGTCCAAAGTCAATCAGTGACACAGCCAGACCTAGAATGCAGGGCTCCTGACGGTTATCCCTGTATGCTTTCTATTACACTGAGATTTTTGTTGTTGAGGCTTTCTCAGTCATGTCCTACTCTTTGACCCCATTTGGAGTTTTCTTGGCAAAGATACTGGAATGGTTCGCCATTTCCTTCTCCAGGAAACTGAGGCAAACAGGGTTGAGTGACTCACCCAGGGTCACACAGCTAGTAAGCGTCTAAGGCTGGATTTGAAACTCAGGAAGAAGAGTCTTCCTGACTCCAGGCTGGGAACTCTATTCACTGCACCACCTAGCTGCCCCAACAGTGAGACACCTTTTGACTTTACTCTTAATTTTCAATTATGGAAAAGAAAGCAGTTTGGGTTAGGATGAGGAGGGAGTCTGGGAAGAGCCTTGGGGCACATTTTCATCACATCATTCTCACCTTATTGCTTCCCTCTCTCCTTCTTCAGCTGGGTCATAGATTCTTAACCCCATAGAACTTGGGATCTAGTCCAACCTTCTATTTTTAAGACGAAGAAAATGAGGAGCAGAAAGGTCAGCTGCCTTAGATCACACAGGGCAGTAAATGCCAGAGAGGGATTCGGACCTGTCTTCAGGCTGCAGAACTAGTCACCTTTCCACTACGATTCAGAGGGAAGCTGACTCCCTGCTTTCCTCTCCCATCTCCATCCATTTGAGCACAAACAAATACGTACCTTTCCCCTGATGGCTGATCTCCATTGTGGGTGACCTTGGGGGCTTCATCATCTGTGGTTGAACTCAGATTTCGGTGCCGCCGGCGTCGTTCTCGCTCTTGCTCCTCCTCATCCTCCAATGTCCTTTGCCTTGCCAAGCTGCAGTTGGGAAGAGGGAAACAAGGGAAATGAAAGAGGCCTCAGACCACATGAGATACTGGGGTTGTAGGTTTTCAGGGTAACCCAGTGAGAGACCCAGTAATAACTAGTTCACATATACCAATTGAAGGTTTGCAAAACACTTTAAGCACATCATCTCATTTCATCTGGATCCAGAGGGGAACTTCTAACCCAACCCCTAATTTGACAGAGCAGGAAACGGAGGCCCCTAAAGGTTAAAGGTCTTGGCAAGGTAAAAGACATAGTGGCAAAAGCAAAATTGATCCCAGATTCTTTGACTTCAAAGCCAAGGATTTTTTTCCTTGAGCATCTCAGTGAACCTAAAAGGCAAGTGATATTATTCCATTTTACAGATAAGGAAATTGAGAATAGAGAGATTGATGATGTGCTCAGGGTCATACAGCAAGCGAACATCTAAAGGAGAAGTCAGACCAATGTCTTCCTGGCCCCAAGTCCAGTACAAGGTCCACTCTCTTACCACCTTTCAAAAAATCTGTGACTATATATTTTTTTTTACTCTAGGGTGATGAATAAAGATAAAATGCTCTGTAGGCTTCGGTAGGCATTTCTGCCCATGAGTGATCAGGATTGCAGCTACAGTAAGGGAACTGAAGTTGTACTTTACATACAGAGAACATCTTTGATGAGCATGGTTAAGTAATGGACTTCTCTGCAAACCACAGAATCCCAGATCCCTGGAACGAGAGGAATGTCATCTAGGACAAACATTATGCAGAGTGGGGGAAGCCACTCATGAGAAATAATCCTCAAATCTCTGTTTGAAGCCTCCAACAATGAGGAAACCACTAACTCCTGAGGTGGCAGACCATTCTAACTGAAGACAGCTCTCACCACCAGGAGGGTTGCCTTCTATTCTCTCAAAGTCTTCTCTTCCCATAAATTTCACCCATTCCTCTGAAAATTGTACCCTCCTGGGACAAATATGACAAGCCTAAGCCTTCTTCTTTATGATAATCTCAAATATTTGAAGGCAGCTATCACGTCCCACCCAGTCCCTCCCACCGTAAGTCTTCTCTAGCCTGACATCCTCAGATCATTGTAAATAATTAAGAATAACTCAGTAGGGTATGTGTGTGCATGTGTGCACATGTGTGTGTGTGGGCAGGGTTGGTATAAGAAATAATATAGTTTATACTTATCTAGTACTTTTTAGATTAAAAAGCACTTTCCTTACAATAATGTGCAGTACAAGCAGTGCAAGTATTATCCCCATTTTACAGATGAAAGAAGTAAGTTTCTGAGAAGTTAAATATTGCCCAGCATCACATTGGTAAGTAGCAGAGTTGGCATTCAGCTTGTCAAGAAGCATTTAGGCACTGTGCTAAGATACAAAGAAAGGCAAAAACTTGGTTCCTACCCTCAAAGAGCTCACGTTCTAATGTGGGAGACAATTTTTGCTATTGAGTTGTTTCCAGCTCTTTGTGATCCCATTTGGGGTTTTCTTGGCAAAGATACTGGAATGGTTTTCCAATTTCTCCTCCAGTTTATTTTAAAGATGAGAAAACTGAAGCAAACAGGGTGAAATGACTTGCCCAGGGTCACATAGCTACTGAGTGAAGTGTCTCAGCCTGGATTTGAACTCATAAAGATGAGTCTTACTGATTCCAAGCTCAGTGTGTTACCTAGCTGCCCCAGGGGATGCAATATGTAAGATATACACATAGTAGACGGAAGGTAATCTGAGTGGGAAGGCACTAGAAGCTTGTTCTTTTTTCTCTGATCCCCGGATCTTTTACCTCTCTAATCAACATTCTTTTTACTCTGTGATTTTACAAAAATCCTCTCTAAAATGGGAGATGATAGGGTGGGTGAGTGGGCCTTGATGGTGCATCTGGGAGGAATTTCCTCAGAAGGAAAGTTTCCTCTAGTCTAGGAGGAGGCTATCCAATCCCCCTGGGAGAATTTTCATTAGAATATTGTCTAGCATCCTGTTTTTGTGAGGTTACTTTTTTTTTTTAATCAAAGTCTGGAACTTTATATCCATTCAGATTAAATTTAATTTTATTAGAATCACTCTATTGTTACAGCTTGTTGAGATCCTTTAGAATTCTGACTTGGTCATTCAACATGTTATCTTTTTGTCATTTAAAAACTAGGCAAGTGTGCCATCTATACCTTTATCCAAGTTACAAGAAAAATATCAGATGGCACTGGGCCACAGAAAGATTCCTTACAATACTCCCTGGAGACTCTAAACACACGTTGACCTACCAATGATTACTTGTTGAGTCCTGTTACCAAACATTTACTACAATCTCACCCAGAACACTACATCTTGTCCATCAAGACACCCTAAGAGTTTCTATCAAATGCTCTGTTGAAATCCAAGTACACTCAATTTAGAAAATTCCCCTCATTTATTAGTCCAATAACCCAGTCTCCAAAAAGAGAAATTAATATAGTCTGATGTGTTCTTGATTAAATCTATTGGGTTTTAATGACCACTGTTTCCTCTTTCATTTTTAAACTTTATTTTTGTTCTGAACATAAATGCCGAAAAAAATGGGCATTTCCAAGTACAAAGTAGAACAGAAAAAAATAGCATTTATACATGAAAACTACAGATCTCTCTTACGTACAGCTTGTTTTTCTTTTTAAATATCTAAGTTTGATCTTTAATTTTCAAAACTATCCTTCTTGTTTATGCTTCTCTCTGGCATTTCTTTTGTTCTCTTCTCTGTGTTTATTTTTAAGATGTCTCATCAATCCTTTTTACTCTTTCTTTTCTACCCCTTCCACCTTTTTTGCTATCCTTGTCACTCCTCACCCTCCCACCCCATCCCACCTCCACTAGAAAAAGAAAAACAAAACCCTCATAACAATATGGATAATCAAGCAAAACAAATCCCCAAACTGATCCCATCTGAAGATCTATATCATATACTGTATCTTTCTTTAATTTTATTTTTTTCTCAATTACATGTAAAGACAAATTTTAACATGTATCTTTTAAAATTGTAAGTTCCAAATTTTCTCCCTCCCCTTTTTCCCCGTTCTTGAAAAGGCAAGCAATTTGCTATAGATAATGCATGTACAGTCATGCAAAATATATTTCCATATTAGATATGTTGCAAAAACAAAACAGACAAAAAAGAAAATGAAGATAGTTTTAAAAAAGTATTCTTTGATCTGCATTCAAACTCCATCAGTTTGTGCTTTTTTTCCAGCTGGAGGTGGACAGTACCCTTTACCATAAGTCCTTCAGGAATCATATTGCCAAAAATAGCTAAGTTATTCACAGTTGATCATCATACAATATTGCTATTACTAAGTACAATGTTCTCTTGGTTCTGCTAACTTCACTTTGCATCATCTTATAGAAGTCTTTTGAGCTTTTTTTCTGAAAACATCTTGCTTATCATTTCTTATAGCACAATAGTATTTCATCACAATCATACACTGCAACTTGTTCTCATATTCTGTGTCTTAAGTCTATCATCTTTTGGTCAAGAGATAAGTATCATTATCCCTCGAATAATAGCTGGTTATTACAACAAACAGAGTTCTCAAGTCTTTGAGGTTGTTTTTATAATACTGTTATTATACAAATCCTTCTGATTCAGCTCACTTCACTCTGCATGCGTTAACACAAGTTTTTCCAAGTTTCTCTAAAACTGTCCATTTTGTCATTTCCTAAAGCATAATAATATTCTATTGCATTCACATGACAATCTTTTTTACCATTCCCCAAATGATGATCACTCCCTTCGTATCCAGCTCTTTGATATACTACTAAACAAGATGCTATAAATAGTTTTGTACAGAGAGGTCCTTTTCCTCTTTTGTCTCCCAGTTCCAACTACTCACAAATGTCCTTAAGTATGTGTTCTCAGATTTTGCCAGAAACAAAAGATGGACTCACTGCTTATAGATCGAGACTTCATGGGGTTGGAATCAGGAAGACATGAGTTCAAATCCACTATGGATATTTTCTAACTGTATGACCCTGGAAAATTTTTAAAATTCTCTCTGCTTCAGGTTTCTCATCTGGAAAATGAGAGAATTGGACTTCATGATTCTGAGGTCTCATCCAGCTCCAGATCTATGATCCAGTAACTCCACAAATGACTTACCCATTGTTACCTGAGAAGATAAGTGGAAGAATCAGGACTTGAACCTAGATCATCTAATTCCAGGTCAAATCAACAAATATTTTTAAAGTATCCCCCATGTGCAAAACGCTAGGCAAGGTCCCAGGAAAGATGTAAAGTTTAGCTAAGGCATGGTGCCTACATTGTTGGAGTTTACAGAGTAAGAGAAGGAACAGGGGAAGGGGGAAGAGGAAGAGGGGGGAGGAGGAAGAAGAAGAGGAGAGAGGTGAGGAAGAAAAGGAGAAAGGAGGGGGAGGGGAGCATATGTGAGATTTATATAGCACTTGAAGGTTTACAAAGCATTTTACCTGTATTATTTAATTTCATATGACAATCCTGAAAGGTAGGTACTACAAAACAATACAATATAGAACTTAAGCTCCTTGAGGACAGGGACAGTTTTCTTTTTATCCTTGTATTCACAGCACTCAAGACAGAGCCTGAGGAATGGTGCATGAGTAATAAACACTTGTTGAATGAATGAATTGCCATTTTTACAAACAAGACACTGAAATTTAGAGAGGGTTAGTGATTTTTCCAAGGTCCCATAGCTGCACACAATAGTACTCATTAATTCCATTAAAGAGTTACTTAAAAAAAAAAAAGAGCTACGGGGTAGGGAAGTCATTAATAAATAGGGATGCAGGGAAGTTTCCTGAACAAGATGGTCTTTGATTTGAGCTTTAGAGAAGATATAGAAATTCAACTGGCATAGAGGGAAGGGAGGGAATCCTTGCCATTAAAAACAGCCTGAGTAAAGATATGGAGGTGTAAGAATGCAATCTATAATTTCATGGGGACAGATAGTTGTCCAGTTTGGCTGGAATAGGAGGGAAACTTAATTACACGAGATAACATTAGAAAGGGAGGGTAGAAGTAGATCATGAAGGGCTTTGAAAGTCAGGCAAAATAGTCTGAACTCTATTTGAGAATCATTTGGAAGCCACTTATAATGTTTTTTAACAGAAAAGTAACATAACCAGATTTTTTTCATAAGAAAGATTATTCTAGCATCAGTATGAAAAATGAATTGGGAAGGAGTATCAAGATATATGGGGAGAAACTATGAGAAGACTATTGTGTCTATCCAGGTGAGTATTTATTAATGTTTGAACTGGAGGAGAGATGCTAGACAGGAGGGGGCAGATATAAGAAACATTTCTAAGATAGAATTGACAAGACCTGGTACAGGAGACAGGATGTGAGAACAGAGGAAGAGAAGATGCTGAAAACCTGGAGTATATACTGAAGGTAAATACAAGGACAATGACAGGAGATTGTGCCACATGTTGATCAGCTAAAGGAATAGGGAGGGTTAGCCTAGAAAATTCAAGATTTGGGGGTGGGGTGGTGAATGGGGCTTGATAATGATTTTATTTATTGGTAGTTAAGTAGAGAAGTGAATAGAGCACTTGACCTAGAGTCTGGAAGACTTGAGTTGAAATCTTTCCTCAGATACTTAGCAGATGTGTGACCCTGGGCAAGTCTCTTAACATCCATCTGCCTCAGTTTCTTTTTCCATAATATGGGGATAATAATAGTATCCACTTCCCAGGGTTGTTGTGAGGACAAAATGAAATAATATTTGTAAAGTGCTTTACAAACCTTAAATTGCTGTATAAATGTGCTAGCCCGATCTATAAAAAGTGTGTAAGGCAAGATTTGAACTTAGTTCTTCCTAACTCCAAGTTCCACATTCTAGCCACTATACTCCACTACAACTACCATGATGATTGTCATCAGTTAGTAGGTCTGTCAAATGGTAGAAGCAGGATTGACTTTTTCTACTTGCCTCCAGAGGCAAGAACAAGGAACAACAGGCAGAATTCCAGAATCGGATTTTTGTTTCTATGTAAGAGAAACCTTTCTAAGAATTAGAGTTGTCCAAAAGCAGAATGGGCTGGTGCTTTGACATAGGGGGGTCCCACATCTTTTCATGCTGTCCACAATGATAGCATAAGAGACGAAGTGAAAAGCTTTGCTAAAATCTAAGTATTCCATGTCAATAAGCATTTCCCCAATTATCAACCTAATTTCTGTCCAAAAAAAGGAAATAAGGTTATTCTAACATGACCTGTCTTTGATAAATCATTTAGGGTTTTAATGCTAATACCTCCCCCTTTTAAATGCTCACAAACCATCCCTTTAATAAGGTACTCTGGAATTGTGCCAGGCTAAAATAGATCTCACTGCAGGTTTTGAAGCCTTAAATTGATGACCGCTTATTGGGAATGGGGTAAGAAGGATTCCTCTTCATGTTGACCCAGGTCATGTCTGAAGGTCCTTCCAAGTTCAAGATCCTGAAGACAATCCAAAGTTTATAAACACGGGATAGTGGATGAAGCATGTTCATGGGGATAAAAGCCATAGACCAGAATTGGGATTTCAAAGGAGGAGCAGCTTTGAGGGAGAAATAATAAGTTCATTTGGGGATATGTTGAGTTTGAGGAGCTGATGAGACATCCCAGTGGAGATGTCTTGTAGCCAGTTCAGGATATGGGTCTGGAGTTCAGAAAAGAGGTCAGGACTGGTGATTTAGATTTGGGAGTCATCGGTATTGGGGTTGGTAGCTGAAATCCTGGGAATCAATGAAAGTCTCCAAGGAAGAGAGTAGGGATAGAGAAGAGAAGAGGGACAAAGACATAATTAGGACTCATAGGAAAATATGATGTTTTTGAAGCTGGGAGGAGTGATTACCCAACAGGGGCGGTCAACAGTGTTAAAAGTTGGAGAGAAGTTAAGGAGGATGTGGGCTGGGGAGGGGAAAGATCATTGGAATTGGCAATTAGGAGGTCATTGGTGATTTAAAAGAGCCCAGTTTTGGTAGAGAGCAGGAATCAGTTTGCAAAGGGTTGTAGTGAGTGTAGGTAGTGAGATAAAAACAACAAAATAAAACTTTCAAGAAGTTAAGGGATTGGGGCAGCTAGGTGACGCAGTGAATAGAGCCCCGGCCCTGGACTCAGGAGGATCCAAGTTCAAATCCAGCCTCAGACATTTAATACTTACTAGCCATGTGACAAGTCACTTAACCCCAATTGCCCTGCCTTCCCTCCTCCAAAAACAAAAAACAAAATACGTGGCGGGAAAGGGCAAGATGATGGGAACAGCGTCCTAGAGGAACCAGGAGGGAACAGAATCAAAGGAACAGGTACAGGAATTAACTTGAATAGAGAGTAGTGATAGTTGTTCCTTTGGGATTTAACTGGAGAAGAGAACATAGTAATGCCAAGAAAATTTAAGGAATGAAGGATCAGTGACTGAGCAATCTCACAGGTAGATGATTTTTTTCTCTTTTTCAATTTTCTTTTTTATTACGAACTTGACAATTGTCAACATACATGAATACTTCAGTATGCAAAGGACTTTAAAAAGTCACAATAACCTCTTTTTGACTCAATTTTCTTATCTATAAAATGGGAGTTATAATAATAACATCTATTTCTTCGGGTTATTGTGAGGTTAAAATAAGATTATGTATGTAAAGAGCTTTGCAAACTTTAAAGCACTGTACAAATGCTAGTTATTATATGAAACCATAAACTATGGTTACATAGTTTTTTTAAATGTATATTAAATTTAACACAATAGTAACACAATTACATTGCTTGTGCCACCTTTTGAATTTTTTTCTCTTATGTATTTTAACAAAGCTTCATGGGGTGGCTAGGTGGTGCAATGAATAGAGCACTGGCCCTGGAGTTAGGAGGACCTGAGTTCAAGTATGGCCTCAGACATTGAACACAAAAACTAGCCATGTGACCTTGGGCAAGTCACTTAACCACAATTGCTCTCCAAAAAGCAAAAAAAAAAAGAATGCTTTATTAACATTTCCTTCTTTTCCTCCTTTCCTTCCTTCCTTTTCTTTCTTCTCCTCTCATTTTTATTTTCTATCTCTTCCCTCCTTTTCTTTCTTCTTTGTTTCTCCTCTCTTCCTTCTTTCCTTTCTTCTCTTTCTCTCTTCCCTCCCTCAATTCCCTCCCTCCCTGCTTAGTTCTTTCTTTTTCCTTCCTTCCTTTTTTTTTCTTTTTTGCTTTCCAGTCTCAATCTCAGTGAAATAAAAAGTTAGGTCATTTGTTGGAGGTGATTGTGCATTAGGGAGGGGAAGCACTAGTTGGAAGTGAGAAGTGAGAAGAAAGTGTTTGGAAGCACCCCTGTGGGCTATGAGCTAAAGAACTGATAAGGAATAGCAGAAGGCCTGGTCAGTACCTTCGAGGTCCCAGCTAAGATCATATGCCGTGAACTTCTAGTGGGTGTAGGCCAGTGCTTTTCCATTGCCTCATGCTGCCTCTGATGTAGGGGAAGAGGAGAAAATCAAACATAAGTAACACTATCTTGTGCTGCACTCACTGCCAAGAAAGGCTGCTGGAGTCCAGATGAGCAAGAGGTCACTGAAGGCTGAGCAGGGGGACCATAGCATGGAAGAAGGACCTGACTGGGTCTTTGAGACTTTGAGAAGCAGAGATGGGAGCATAGGGGTGAGGAGAATATTCTGGGGCAATCAAGGTTGTGTGGGCAAAGGTGGGACATGACTTTTCCATGGCATGTTCAGATCAGAGAGAAAAGGCAGAGGTCAGGACGGAAAATCTTTCTTCAATTTCAGGGTGCAGAATTGGGGTGGAAGTGGGGAGGGGGGAGAGAAAGAGACAGAGACAGACAGAGACAGAGAGAGAGCGAGCCATGAACTGTCCTGGGAGTGGAGTTCTAATCCAAGCACTATCCCTACCTCACTTTGAGCAGGCAGTCACATTGCCTTTCTATATCTGGAAAAAAAGGGTTGGAGGGAACTACCCAGGACCCCTCCTTAGAAGCAGTTAGATGACTCTGTGGGTCAGAGATTGGGGCGACCTGGAGTCAGGAAGACAGGTTCAAATCCCATCTCAGTCACTGAACCTCCCACAGCCTCAGTTTCCTCATCTATAAAAATCAGGATAATAATAGCACCTAGATAAAATGAGATCATGTTTAAGTCACTTTGCAACCTTTAAATTAGATGCTATTAAAAATAATAATAATAACTTAGACAACTATATAAGGGCTAGTTATTAATAATACAGATGGGGAAACTGAGGCTGAAAAAGGTTAAGTGATTTTGCCAGGGTCCCAAGCTAAATATTTGAGGCAGGATTTGAAATTCAGTCTTCCTGCCTCCAAGTCCAGCTCTGACGAACTGTGCCACCTAGCTGCCGCCATCATCATCATCATCACCATCATCATCACTGTCATCATTGTCAAGCTCTTACATACTATGATAGGAATGCTATGCTCTTCTGAGATAAACATGTGTTAAGTTTGCCCCGCAATGGAAGTGCAAAGACAAAAATTAAATAGTCCTTGCTCTCAAGAAGCTTACATTCTATCTATACATTCTTTGTCTATAGATACCCCCGTCCCATTGCTTGGTTATGGCAGGGTACAACCAGACAGTAACTCCCTTTCTGTTTCCTAGGGACTCAGACCAAATATGCAGGCCTTTTGCAGCTTCCTGTCTTACCGGCATCAGAATTCTGTAATAATACAAGGAAATCAGAGCAATCCAGGTCATCTAGAGGTCTTTGTGTCCCTCCTTCTGCCCCAAAACAAAAAGCTTCTACCTCATGCCATGGAATCTGCCTTCAAGGTTCTCTCATCATCCCAGGAAGGAGACACTACCACTCTTTCCTTAGGACGTAGCTCTCTTCTTCTCCCTCTTTTTTTCCTCTGATGGCCGAAGAAAGGTTTCCTAAGTCTAGACTCGACCCACTCCCCTACAGCTTGGATTCATCTTTTCTTGTCCATTTTAGCCACTGGACATGGTTGTTACCATCTCATCCCCATTAAACACTTTACACTTCAGGGTCTTCCAAGGGCTTTCGTCCCCATATCTCTCCCTGCCTCCTTACTCCCACCCTGTGAGGTAAGCAATTATCGACTTTGGGCTCTGACCCACTGAGGCAGGGAGTTCCTGGGGAGGACATTCCCTCTACCAAACCAGACAGACAACTTCTCTGCAAAGGTAGGTGCTTCAGTGGACAGAATGCTGGACTTGGAGCCAGGAAGACCTGAGTTCATATCCTGCCTCAAATATTTATTCATCATGTGACCTTGGGCAAGCCATTTCTCTTCCTTCGCCTCACCTGTAAAATCAGCATGATAATAATATCATCTATCTCAAAGGGTTGTTGTGAGGATCAGATTTTATATACTCACACATACACACATATATGTACACATACACTTGTGTGCAGTTAAGTAGTACACATGTTAATATCCCTACTTTACATATGAAAGAACTGAGAATCAGGGAGATTGTGATATGCCCAGCTATTAAGTGTCTGAGTCTGGACTTAAAAACCTAATTTTCTGTCTCCTAGTTCAGGGCTCTCTTTATTACCCTACAACAATCCTTCTTTGGACAAGCCATCTCTTTCTATATCCTGGAAGACAGGAATTAGGTAAGGTTCTGTTAGGCCCTGTTGCTGAGTCACTTTTCAGTCATGTCCAACTCTTCATGACCCCGTTTGGGATTCTCTTGGCAAAGATACTGGAGTGGTTTGCCATTTTCTTCTCTAGCACATTTTACAGATGAGGAAACAGAGGCAAATAGGGTTCAGTGACTTGCCTGGGGTCACACAGTTAGTAAAGGCTAGGCCCTGGTGGTGAGGATTTATGAACTGTTGCCTCCCTTGGATCCCTTGGTTCCCACTGAGGCAAGGACCAGATCTACCTACCTCTTTCTGCAACAGGCCTAGCTGACGGTCAAATGCTCAACAGAAACATACCTCTAACAATGTTTTGAGCTATCCTTCAAAAACCTGAAAAATTATTAATGCAGCTTTCAAAATCAAGCTAGAGGGGCGGCTAGGTGGCACAGTGAATAGAGCACTGGCCCTGGAGTCAGGAGGAACTGAGTTCAAATCCGGCCTCAGACACTTAACACTTACTAGCCATGCGACCTTGGACAAGTCACTTAACTCCAATTGCCCTGCCCTCTAAAAAATTAAAAATAAACACCAAGCTAGAACTTGCAAATTAGTAAAAATCTAGGGAGAATCTTCTCCATTGCCTGCCTTCTTTTCTCCAGACTAAGTAATTCTTAGTTCCCTAGACTTGTCCCAAAGGCTTCTTTCTCAGCCACCTAGTCCCTTTCCCTGACCAATTCCTGCTAAGAGGGGTGTTTCCCAGGCCAGAGGTCAGTGCTCATTTTAGGAAGGACATTAACATGCTGAAGAGGAGGAAGAGAGCTGGACAGGGAGAGGACCAGAGAACATACCATTTGAGGATGGGTTTTAGGAACTGGTGATATTTAACATAGAGAAGAGAAGACTTGGGAGGACAAGATAGCTATCTTCCAAGGACTTGAAGGCACGGTAAAAGAGGGAAAAGGATTAGATTGAGTCTGCTTGGTCCCAGAGAGGGGCAATGAATGGAAGAAGCAAGGAGGCAGATTTTGGATCCTTATAAGGAAAATCTTCCTAAAAATGGAAAGTATCCAGGTGTGGTATTAGGAGGTAATAGGTTCCTCATCACTGGAGGGGAATTCTGTTTGAGTTTCAGTAGGTCTAGATGGCCTCTGAGGTTCCTTTCAACTCAGATTCTGAGACGAGACTTCCCCTCGAGAATGGATTATGTCAAGAGAAAACCGTACCACTGTTCAGGAAGTCACCTTTACAAAACTGAGCTGGAGTAGAGCCTTCAAGGCTCCCAGGCCCTGAAAAGCCGCCCTTCCCACAAGCTCTCCTCCCTCACTGAAGCCTCCCCTGGAGCCTTATATGGTATTAGCTTCTTGTTGATCAGAGCCTAAAAATGAATCACTCTGCTCGGCTGGTTCTAGTCATTCAGGCCCAGGACATCTGCAGCTCCTATACCCATATCCCTAGACATCGTTTTCATTGCTCATGCAGGGGCATTTGCAGAATGATAAATGCCCTTCCCTTCTATAAGAATATGAGCACCTTGATAAAAAAGTGAAAAAAACCTACAAATACAAAACTATTTCCAGCAGTTCTTTTTGTGGTAGCAAAAAATCGGAAATTGAGGGGAGGGAGGGAGCAAAATTTGAAACTCAAAATTTTGTAAAAATAAATGCTAAAAATTATCTTTACAAATAAATGGAGAAAATAAAATACTGTTAAAATTAATTTATTATTTTAAAAATATGAGCACCTTGAGGGTAGGAATGGCCTTTGATCTTTTATTTGTACTTCCAGCACTTGGCACAAAGCTTGGCACATGGGAAGGACTTAATATGTTGCTGTGGTGGTTTTTAATTTATCCATTTCCCTTCTATGTCCAGCTCTGAAATCATTGGCTCCCTTCTTCTTCTCTCTCCTTCCTAGCAAGATGCCAACCCCAAGGAAAAGTGTGATGCCAAGGATGTGGATAGCTGTAGACCTCAGAATAAAGGAACATGCTAAAACTCTAAAACCTTTCTGTGCCTCAGCTACACATCAAGTGCAGACATTGGATGAGATGATCTCCAAGCTGTATGCATCTGGCTTAGTGGATAGAGTCCTGGGCCTAGAGTCCAAAAGACCGCAGTCAAGTCCCATCCCAGACATTTACTAGATCTGGGACTTCGGACAAATCACTCAGCCTCCAACCACCTCAGTTTTCTCAACTGTAGAATAAGAATGATGACAGTACCTACTGCCCAAGTTTGTTTGAAGGATCAGATGAGATAGTATTTGTCAGGTGCCGCATTATGTGAATATTGTTGTAGTTGCTGTATAAGGTCACTTAAGGCTATTAACATGCTCAGTCTACCTCTAGTGGGGGTGAAGAAGCAGGAGACCAGACACATCTGGCTGGCAAATTAAGACGGCCAGGCAGGGCTCGGTCTGGGGAAATAAATCAGGGCAAGACTTGCGCTCCAATCACAATATTCAGGCCAATAATTAACCCAGAGCCCGGACTGCTCTGTGCCAGCCTCTCTCCATTCCCTTTATTACCCCCCACGGCCCAGCCTTGGCTTCTCCTGCCAAGGTGAGAAGGGGCAGAAATAGAGCAATAGGGCAATGAGCAGGAACAGGGAGAAGATGTCCCCTCCATCCACAGCCAGGCCTTGATGGAATGTGAGGCTGTGTTGTCCTCCCGAAAGCCACTTTCCCAAGAACACTGAATGCTCTCCAGCCTCTCCTGACCCCTTCCTGCTCTACCCAGTCCCAAGGACTCAATCTATCTTCTGAGACTATCCCACAGGGTCCTTCTTAGGCTCCCCAGCAACTGGCATAAGATAGTGATAAAAATATTGAGCTGGGAGTCAGAGGACCTGAGTTCAAATCCTGGCTTTGCTACTTACTACCTATGGAAGCTTGGGTAAGCCTACATTTGATTAATTGATTTAATATTTACAGGTCTCAGTTTTCTCATCGGTGAAAAGGAGTTGATCTCTCTAATTCAATTTAAAAAGCATTTATTAAGGTCCCCTCTATCTCTAACTTTATGGCCCAGTTGGCAATTAATATCTGGAGATGCAGCTAAGACCTGTGTCTGGCTCCAGGATAGTTTCCCCCTTGTCCTCTCCCCAAGTAGGCTTGGACTGTGGCTACACTTGCCCCACCCTCAGCTCTGCCCCACCCAGCAAAGAGCTGGGGGCCCTGGAGAACAAGAGGCTCAAGTTACGGTGATAGGTGACTCACAGATGCTTCCCACAGCTTGTTTTTTAATACAAGAAGCTTCTCTCTGCCCTAGGTGTCTCACAGGGGTGACCATGGTCCACCAGCAGCTGCCACTGCCCAGAGTGGGCTGGCTCCAGGAGGGGACCTAATTCCTTAAGGCAGGACAAGGCAGAGTTAAGCATAAGGACTGCTAAGCCTGTTATAAGGAAGGGATTCCTGAGCATTAGCCACATTCTGGGGCATGGAACTTTCATGGAAACAAATGGCAGCCTGAGAACAAAGCTGAGCCTCACCCCAACCTTTAAAAGTCCCCATAAGTATATACACAAGGGCTACGTGGTAGTTGGAAAATATTGGACTCAAAGTCCAAGTACCTCGTCATGGTTCTGCTGCTAACTATGACCTTGGGGCAAGTGACAATTTCTCAGGGCCTCAGTTTCCTCATCTGTAAAATACAAGTTATACTAAATAACTTTCAAGGTTCCTTCCAGCTTCAAATACTAAAAATTAAAGTTCTTTTACCTCTTTAGAGCAGCAATCTCTACATTATAATATGAGAGTAACTAGTGCCTATCTCTGAGTTTTGTTGAGTAGAGAATGTTTTTTTTAAACTTTAAGGTGTCGTATAAATCTAAGTTATTAGTATTTTTATAAATATATTCACACATGGAACACAGAATAATGGAAGGGTCATTGAACTGGAAGTCAGGAGACCTGGGTGCTTGTCCTGAAAGTGCCATTAGTTAGCTGTGTAAATTTGGATAAATCTTTTCACTTCTCTGGACCTTGGGCTCTTCATTTGGAGAATGAAGAGTTTGCACTAAATGATCTCCAAGGACCCTTTCTGACTTCGGCTGTCTAGCATTCCTTCTCTATGTGTATGTACAATGAGTCACTACTTTCACACACATGAACATATAGAGGCAGGGACAGACAGAGAGAGAGACAGAGAGACAGAGATAGAGAGAGACAGAGACAGAGAGCCAGCCATATGCTGATATATACACAGAGTCCAAGGCCATGGTCCCACTGGCCACACCCTGAGCACAGCCCTTTCCTGGGGCATCTCCACCAGCCCTGGCAGGCAAGGCCCCTTCTCCAGAGAGCTGGCTTCTCTCCTTTTGGGCTCACTGCCAGGATTAGGCTGGGAACTCCTGCTCTCCCACTTTCTAGAGCCCACCAGGCAGCACCTGTATTGACTCATTTAGGAGTTTCTGCCTGGTAAGGTTAATGAGGGATGGGGATTGGAACTGGCCTCCAGTCCCTGAGGTATTTGATCATGTATGAATCAGGGTCCTAAATCTAGTCTTAACTATGTTATTCGGAGGGAAGGTCCTGACCCTTTCTGGGCCTTGACCACCCCTGCCCTGAGACCTTGTGGTATGAGGATAGAGAGAAAAAGAAGTATACAATGAAAAATTTCTAAAAGAAATGAAAAAGTCAGACTTGACTAGGGAAGGGAACTGGGAACCAGACAGAACTACCCCCTGTCATCTTCAGTAACTAACCTGAACCTACACTGCCCCCCACTCTCCATACCCCCAACATACACATCAACTTCCATCAGTCTATTTCTGGCTATAGTCCCAGGATCTGGAGGACCCCAGTTCCACCTATGATCCTGTATCACTGTGTGACCTTGGGTAAGTCATTTATAATATATAAGTCTTAGGTTCCCCAGCCTTGAAGTGGGAAGGAACATGCAGATTAGTGATATGGCTGAAGTGAAGGTACTGCATACACCTCAGCAATGGGGGGGGGAGGAGGAGTTATAGACCCAAATAAGGTTAGGGAATCCACTGTCCATGCTTTGTCTGGTTGGAAATTCATCTGAGCTCACGCTGACCCTGGCATGACTTTCATAATCAAATGGTTAAGGTGTTGAGTCAGTCCTCTTGCCCTTTCCCCAGGTAGACTGAAACCTAACCTGGAGCATGGATAAGCTTCCAATCATGTGCCAAAGCTACGTTCTCTTCATGAGAGGTGAGGGACAAAGCATCTATCTCCTAACACACACACACACACACACACACACACACACACACACACACACACGAACAATGGGTATCTTCTTTTGGTCAGCATGTGTCCTAAACTGTGGCACTTATCTAGCTCCTGGATTTTTAATTTTCATAGCACCACTGTGTTCTGTCCAGGACATGTCAAAATGAATGGGGTTCTGCTCTCTGTAATAAAGTACCACCCTGAAGCAAATCAAGGCCAGGAAGTCTAAATATCAGGGACATGGCCCTCCAACCTCCCTTCACAGACATCCCCCTTGCTTGCATCCTTCTTAGAAAAGTTTCAGACCACTATGCAGGAGGATGGGGAGGTTGGCTCAGCCTCTTGCAGCCTCTAGCCCCTGGGACCATAACCATAATGGGAGGGATGACAGGCTACTTGAAGAAAACCCACTGTGGAACCCACACTCATATTGAGAGGACCTAAAGTTTGGGGGAATCCCAATTCTGCTTTCCAGATGTGAGTCTGCAAAGCCTGGAAAGAGGAAGCTACAGGGCTCTGTGAGAGTGCTATGTGTTATAGGGCAAATCACTTTATATTTCACCTCTATAAAATGAAGGATTTGGATTAGATCTTTTAAGATCTCTCCAGCACTGATTGCTAGGATTTTTCTACTGACTACCCAGGCAGGACAGCACAGGGCCCCAGGGAGAGGAGACACCTGACCCAGTCTGCTGGATCCACTAAAGTGTGAAAGGGAAGCTTTTGTCCAACTCCTAATTCCCCATCCTGAACTCTGGTCAAGAGAAAAGAATAAATAAGAGACAAAGTGCTAGGGGCCCCTCTATACCCTGGAAACTTTGGCCTTTCAGGGAGGCAGGATTCCTTGCCCCATTTCCCCTTAGATCTCTCCCTCTCCCCAGTGCCACTCACCTTGACAGGGCTGACCAGTTCTTCCTCTTGATAGACATTGTCCCTGAGGAGCTGGGGAGCTTCGTCCAGCCACAGTACCCTCCTCCTCCTCCTCTTCCTCCTTCTATTTGGCTCCAACCACCTCCTACAGGTATCCAGTCTGTGCCTCGCCTCACCTGCTCCTGGGTCCCTCCTCCTTGCACCAACCCAGTGCCCAGGTGAATCACATGGTCCCTTATCTCACCACCCCCCCCCCGCGCGCTCAGACACCCCCTCTCTCTGGCATTAAGGACTCCAGCCTCCAGGTCACACCTCCTGGGGAGTGGACGCCCTACGCAGAGCAGCGCTGGGCTCCTTCGGACAGGGGGAGCTGTCCTGGGCCCTTGGCTCCCGTGTCGGGAGATTCCCAGCCTGGGACGGTGCAGATAGACACTGGGGACCCAGCTGAGGCTGGTTGGCTGCCCCGGGCGAGGGAGGGCGACTTCCTGCTCAGAACCAGTCAGACCAGCTGGGGCTCTGAGCTGCCTTCCCCTGCAGGTGGCGCGGGTTAATGGGGGGTGCCAGGGGAGCGGAACTGGGGGACGAGTAACCCGAGGATCGGGGTCAGGCTGATCTCACCCGCTCAGCTCAGCTGCCGGTAAAGCGACTTATCCCAGAGAAACCCAAGAACAGGAAGCGAAGCGGAAAAGGTAGAGTGGGTACCGTAATGTAATGTCTAAAGAACGCAGCAGCACCGCCCCCCCACTCCTCCCCCACCCCCGACACACCCTTCTCCTTGGCTTTCGAACCCTTTCCTTGAGCGGATCATGCAAACAGCTCCCACTGCCTCCATCTAGCTGCAACGTTGGCTTACCAAAGTATAATGCATATAAGTCATACCCCAGATAGAGAGTATAGGGTCCCCTAAAATCGTGGAAAATGTGAGTCGGAAGAAGGTGTAAGACAGGGCAAACTCCTTTCTCCCAGAAGGGAAGAGATAACTGGGACAGGTATTTAAAACAGGCATTTGAATCTGGAGTCCCAGAGTAAGAACAGAATGACAGAATGAATGGTAGAGCTAGAAGCCTTAAGAGATTGTCTTATTCCAACCTCTTCATTTTATAACGAGCGACTTTCCCGAGGCAAAAAACAAGTAGCAGAGGAAACATTTGAAGCCAGGGCTGCTGGCTCCAAATTCATCTTTCTCTCTGAGCAATCTGTGCCATCTCCATCACCATCCAACTTCTATTCGGCATCTGTACGCCTTCGACAGTATCCTGGGTCCGGTGAGGAGCCAGCAGCTTCAGTGTGGGGTGAGGGAGGGTCTGGAGGCTGAGAGACAGGGAAGTCTTATCTTCTAATGACTCAGGTCCAGCAAGGACTGAGGAACTTCCTGTCCTCAAAGAAGGCAGCCCTGGATCAGTGAGACATCACTTTGCCTCTCTGGGCCTCAGTTTCCTCATCTGTAAAATGAGGGAGTTGGAGTTGGAATAGATAATCCACTCCAGTTTTAGTGTTCTGTGATTCTGTGAAAAAATGGAATTGAGTTCGAAAATAAGAAGGTAAATAGGGAGGTAGAGGTATCCATGCTATAGATCACGGCCCCAATCAATCAACAAGAATTAATTATGGATCTACTATGTGCCAAGCACTCTGTTAGGAGCTAACCCAACTAAGAGCTAGAAACAAAGATAAAAGTGAAATAATCTCAGTCCACAAAAAGCTCACATTCCATTGGGACTATACGCCATTATCCACTGGTTAGGTCCTTAGCACATCAAGTTCCATAAACTTAGTCTAGAAACTCTCATATAAGACACTGACCTGTATACAGATTGACTTCTAAATAAACACTGTGCAAATGCAGAGTCTGCTTTACCACCTTCTTCTCCAAGGAGCATTCAAAATCCTAGCTCCTTTAAGAAATTTTCCTCTAAGGCGTATGAACTGATGCAAAGTGAAGTGAGCAGAACCAGGAGAACATTGTACACAGTAATAGCAACATTGTCCTACAATCAGCTGTGAGTAACTCAACTGTTCTCAACAATAAAATGATCCAAGACAATTCTGAAGGACTTCTGATGAAAACTATGCTCCATCTCCAGAGAAAGAACTGCTGGAGTCTGAATGCAGATCGAAGAATACCTTTTTTTAAACTTCATTTTTCTTGGAGTATTTTTTTTGGTGGTGGTGGTGGGGTGTCTGTGGTTTCTTTTGGAACATGGCTAATATGGAAATATGTTTTGCATGATTTCACACATATAATTAATATCAAATTGCTTGCCTTCTCAAGGAGGGGAGGCGGAGGGAGGGAGAGAGAGAATTTGGAACTCAATTTGAAAAAACAAATGTCCAAAAAATTACATGTAATTCAGAAAAAAAAATTTTTAAAGAAATCTTCCTTCACTGTTAGAAGTGACTAATTTCCTTTCTCTGGGTTTCTGTTGCCTTTTCTGCCAAAGGGGAGGATTTGGATTAGGTCAGTGATTCCCAGCATTTTTTTTTTTAAGAATGAAGATTTTTTTCCCAGTGGCAAAAGATTTCATAGCAACCCCCCCACCCCATCATGATAACAACTATTTTATCTGCAGCCGTAGATTGAGATGGTACATAATGAGAAAAAGTTATGAGATTAGTTTTTGTATTTTATTAATCATATCAGTCACTATATACATTTGAAAAAATAGATATATAAATGAGAAATTTTGTTTATTTAGAGTAATATGCAATAGGACTTGATGGGCTGATAGGAGCCCAATTTTCTAGGCTGATTATATGTTACTACTCTCCCTCAATCACACTGTTTAAATGAAACTGTCTTACTTCCTGTTCCTTACACATGAGGTTCCTTCTTCTGTCTCTTCCTTTGCACAAGCTATGTGTTCCTCACACATGGAATGCTCTTCCTTCCCCACCTCCATCTCTCAGGATCTCTAGCTTCATTCAAAGATTAGCTCAAGTGCTAACACCTCCCTAAAGTCTTTCCTGGCTCCCCCTCGATGATGGTGCTTCCCCTGTTTAGGTCGTTAAAGTGAACAACTCTTATTTCTGTCTTTGCATCTCTAGCACCTGGGACAGTGCCAGAAACAGAGTAGATGCTTAGTACACACTTGTGATTACTTAGTTACCCAAAAGGCAATTCATTTTGACTTGAATACAATGTCCTGGGGCCTCTGCATTCTTTTCTTCTTTCCCGGGCTAGAAAATTTGTAGAAGATCCAGAACTGGAAGGGAACTTATTGATTATTTCATCCAATCCTTTCATTTTACAAAAAAGGAAACTGAGGCCTGGATTAAGTGACTTGCCCAAAGTTACACAGGTAAGCAATTCGATGCAATTTAACCAAGTATTATATTCCATACCCTATGCTGGACTCTAGAGATACAAAGACAAACAAAACAGTCACTACCCTCAAGGAGCTTACATTCTGTCATGGGGAAAGGACAAAAATTCCTATATACTTACTATACACACACACACACACACACAATATATAATATATATAAAATATGTTATATATCTACTATATGTTTTATAAATGTAACATTTTAATAATTTAATAATATAAATATCTATATAGTAATTTTGGAAGGATAGGAACAGCACAAACAAATAGAAGGATCAAGAAAGTCTCCCTGAAGACTGAGGCCCCAGAGCTACCCTGAAGGCAGAGCCAGGGCTCCTTTTACCTATCATTGGTGGAGGTAATAGAGTCATAAAGTACCTAACCACCATGCTAAGATTGGGCTTATTTAGTGGACAAGTGTGAGGTAAAGAGAGCAGTGGATAGTGTGAGACACCTCTAAAGAACTTGTAGGTACCTTCAGCAGAATCTGAATTTTTTTGTCCTTTAAGGAGATCCTGTGGTTCTGGGCCAGGGGCTGGACCCTCTCACTACTCTGCCCAAGGGAAATATCCTAGGAATGTGCCCTATCCCTACTCAGTAGATGATCCCATCTTGATTATGGGAGTCCAACTTGACTGTAATGAATGAATAAAAAAAATGTATTAAGTGCTTGCTTTGTTCAAAGCCAAGTGCTAAACCCTTAGTGGTAGTTGTGGTTGTTGTCCTTCATAGTTGAAGAAAATCAAAATGACATCACTATGTTGTGTCCAATGTACAGTATGTCTGACTGTGACTGATCAGACCAATGTGAGCTCGGAAGGCTCTACCACAGGTCAGGCACAAATAGTCTGTATGAACGTTTGGAAAGGAAAACCTAGGTATACAAATAGAAAAGGGAGACAGTCCCTGATCTCAAGGAGCTCATATGCTAATATGGTTTAGCAAAGGTCCCTTTGACTGAGGGCTGCACTTGAGGACCTAGAGGGCCACATGTGCCCTGGAGGCTGCAGGTTCCCCACCCTTGGTTTAGAGATGGAAATAGGAGAACTCAGCTACAAATCAAGCAGAAAGGCCTTAGTGGACAGCAGCCAGGCAGATGAGAGTGAATCTTCTTTAGCAACATTTCCATTGATAAATTCATACACATTGATTTGACTGTGCTAAGGACTATGGAGGTGAGAACTTTATTTTCGAGGTCTTTAGTACCTGTGACTGAGAGATTATAAACATCTTCTGTATCTGTATCTGTCAAACAATCCATCCTAAGGCCAGGGACATCACAAGTACTCAGTAAATACTTTTGAGTGATTGAATTGAGAATGGAGAGAAAACACAGTGGTACACACACCCCCTCACCAAAGTTGCCATCATTATATTACTATAGGAGAGGAATCTCGGCCAGGGTCAGGTACTGGGTAGCAGGTTCTGCTCCACATGAACCTGAAGGCCTGATTCACTTTCTATGAATTTCTTTCAACATCTACCTCTGCCTGGATCTGAAGGAATTAAAGAATTTTTTAGCCCAAGCTCTTCCTTGGGCTATCTGATTTTCCTATAGACCTTTAAACAGTGGGAGCTCCCAGGCCACACATTGCCTGGAACCCAAGCCAAAGACAACCCAGCTGGGGCTCAGTTCCTTCCTACAAGAGAAGACCCCTGAAGTCCCATGTCTTTCATTGATCACTCTACTGGGTGTGAAATCAGAGGGGAAATTCCTACAAAAGGTCAAATGGGATGGCATTTATTACTGGGGATTTCCAAACCAAATCCAGGGACTTTTGAGATAATCTAGGGTCATCTTCCCTTTGTGATCCATGTTGTAAAGAGTCACAAACAATACGTTTGTCCACAAGGAGGGTCTGAGTCAGGCTCTAGAGGCCACATACCCTCCATGCTGCCTCCCCTCAGGCCATCGATCTCATCTTCTCCCCTCTACCCCCTCCCACCAGAACTTTAGACAGTCTCTGGGATGCTGAGTTCTAATAGATGGTGGCCTCCATGACACTTGGCAGCCATAGCCACACCATGTTGCTGCTCCTCCTCCTTTCCCAGTACCATTTTTTGTGTTGTCTTCCCTAATTAGAATGTAATCTGAGGGTAGAGACTTACTTTTTAATATTTGAATTTCCAGTGCTTAGTACAGTGCCTGGAACATAGTAAGTGCCAAATAAAAGTTCTATCTATCTCTCCATCTATCTGTCTCTCTATCTATCTATCTCTCTAGCTTTTTGTTTCTCTCTTTCTCTATTATCTATCTATCTGTCTGTATCTCTCTATCTCTCTATCTCTCTATCTGTCTCTATCTCTCTATCATCTATCTCTATCTATCTATCTATCTATCTATCTATCATCTGTCTGTCTGTCTATCTCTTTATCTGTTTCTCTGTCTCTCTCTCATCTATCATCTCTCTCTCTATCGCTCTCTCTCTATCTCTCTATCATCTCTCTTTCTCATCTATCATCTGTCTGTCTGTCTATCTATCTACCTAGCTATTTGACTCTCTGTCTCTTTTTATCTATCTATATCTAGATGTCTATAGTGACCAATTTATCTATCTTTATTTATATATCTATCTTGCTGAGCCAAGATTCTGTTGCTCTGTGAAATTCTGGATTCTGAACTCCCTACCCCACCTCCCCTGACAAGGGGACAGTTCTCTTTTCTTCTAGACCTGCCAGGAAATGAACTAGAATGGAGAGCTAGGGAGATCTCACCTAATGTCATATCCAAACCAAACTAATACACACACATACACAGAGAGACACATATACATCTATAAAGTTTGTCCATAAACATAACAACTCATGTGTGTGTGTATATATATAGTCATATATATATATATGTATATATATGTATATATATATATATATATATATATAATGTTTTATATGGGTGTGTATAGTCAAAAAACATACAGGTATGAATATGTACTAGCACAATCATTCACATTTAAATTCTCTGCCATATAAGTAGCCAGGCTTGGCGACATTAACAAGGGATAGAAAGACTTTGGAGGATAGAGAAGACAGCTCATGGGAGAAACAGTTCTTACCTGTTGGACCAATAGTTACCTAGACTCCTAAGCTCAAGCTGGCCCCAAATCAGTTTCCTCCTCCAAATGTTATGGATGTGGCCAACCTATATATGAATATTTCATATATATATATATATATATATATATATATATATGTATGATGCATATAGGTAGGACCTTCTTTGGTGGCCCTGTGCTGGAGGTCTGACCCAACATACATGAGGTCAGGGAGAAAGGGTCAACAAGGTTCATGTTGTCTAGAGCAGGTTGGTAAGGGAGACCAGTTCATATCACTCATACCATTCAGAGATGCTACATAATCACCAGGGTTGGTGGGCTAGAGGTCCAGCCACCTGCATCCTTGGCCAGGGGAATAGAGGTGAGCTTTCCAACCTGCAACCTACTTTCCCTCAGAAGCCCTCAGTTAGTCATTGTAATGAAGTAAAAAAGAACACTGGGCTGGCACTCAAGAAAACAAGGTTCCAGACTCCAGCTATGCTATTGATTTAATTCACTATGCTATTGATTTAATTCACTGTGTCATTGGTCAAATCCCTTATATTTTCTGAATCTAGTTTCCTAATCTGTGAGATGAAGAGGGTTGGATCAGATGCTCCTTAAAGTCCCTTATAGCTGTAAAATTTTACGAGTCTTAGAATTCTCCTTTCCATTCCCCCCCTCAAAGGGAGTCTAATGATTAAGGGTGCTTTGGAATCCTTCATGGAAAAGTGCTCTGCTGGGGGTGGGAGGGGAAGCTGTTCCATGAACTGGTCTCCAGGCCTCTGCAGTCTGGTCACCCACCTGGAACAAGGTTGACCCTCAGGCTGACCTGAACAGAGCCATGCAGGGAATCTAGCTCCCTCCCTGGGGGGCCATCAAAGCTAATGTTTAACTCCCCACTCCCTCATCTGGCTCAGCACTTTAGCCCCAGCTTCCGGAGAACAGCCCTACCCAGCCCTGCCCTACTATACACTATACTACCTAGGGTGAGATTCCCCAAGATGACGGTGGAGTATGGACCTATACAGGAGGGAAAAGAGGCAACTGTCATCTAAACCCCTAGACATTCTCCCCAAGGGCTTAGCTTCTGGGGTTATATATACCTGGTGTGTCCTGGGGTAACGGTCTTACTCTGGCCCTGCCAATGAGAAGCACTACAAGTAAGTTCCACCCTCCAACAAAGATGGCGTCCTGCCTGGTAAGCCATTGTCAACAAGAGAGCAGGTTCCCTGAGCAGCCTCCACCCATGCTCCACACCTTATAGTCCCAAGAGTAAAGGCACAAGCTTGACTCATTCGTACATTACTTGTATATCCTATGTAGGTTCTGCTTTTCTCTCAAGGACCAGAGGGGTCCCCTTGCCCTCATATCCTTCCCTTTCTTTCTTCCTAACTCCTCAAGAGGTTCATGGTACAGTGGAAAATCTGGTGAATTTGGAATCAACTGTTCCTTGGTCTGAATGCTGGTTCTGCCACTTACCACCTGGGCGTACTCAGGCAAGTCAACTCTCCCAGGGATTAAACTAGACTCTCTCAAGCCCTGCCAACTCTAGATATGTGATTCTACTGTGCTTTGCCTAGGAAAGCTACTGATTGAAGCCTGGGGCCTGCCATTCATGCCCAGGTTTACTTAGTCCTGGTATGGTAAAAGATTTCTTGCCAGGAAAGAGCCAGCTCTCTATTTCATATCATGCTAGATTTGATACCTAAGTGTATGCTTAGTGACTCTATTAGTAAAAAATGTATAAAAGAGAACAGATAGGCACTTGGAGGTCATTCAGTCCATCCCCCTGTCTCCACCAGAGTTCCATGTAAATTATCCCACAAAGATATCAATGCTACCCCAAAGGAACTCTTTCTTGGATAGCAATATCCTTCCCCCCCCCCCATCATTTCCAGAGCTTTAAAAAGTCTTTTCCAATACAACATGAGTTCTTTAAAGGCAGAAGATATTTTAATTTTGCCTATGTATCTAGTGCCTAGCAGAGTTCCTGGTTCACTTTAAGCACTTCATAAATATCTGTCACTTGATCGATCTGTCTAGCTCAAATTGCTATCAATGCATCTGAAACCTGTCTGATCATCTATCTCCTTCCTCAGAGGACATTCAACAACATATTCAATTTTACAAACATTTGTCCAGTACTTATTACTAACCAGCATTGTTTTAAATGCTAGAGATACAGAAACAAAACAGGAAAAGCAATCTCTGCCCTCAACGAGCTTGTGTTCAACTGATAGATTCAGTACAATCCTGCCAGGAGACAGAAAGAGAGAGCAGATGACCTCAGGAATACCTTTCGATGGGGCCCTGCTGGTTGAGATTCTCAGAGGGTTAGGCTGAGAAAGCTGTTTCCATCTGTCTGTTTTAGTTGGCTTCTCCTTCAGTCCCTCCCTGCCTCCCACAGCCCAAGGCCTGGGGCCCTGTGTTTACCAGGTGTTTGCCTTAACTCCAACCCACGGGTTGGCCTCACAGCCTTTGTATGGCAGGGTGGAGGCTGCAAATCTGCCAGGGTCCCCCCGATTAATGAGCTAGACTGGCAAGGCTGAGATCTGGCTTTTGTGTTTGGGGTTGGGTCCTATAAAAAAGGGCAGGACCTAGGGAAAAAGCAAAGGTAGGATAGGAGAGGGCTATTCCCTGGGACCTGGGCCAGCTGGGTGGGTCTAAGTGGGGAGGGGTGGGTTTCTGTGGCTAGTTGGGCATAGGGCCCAAACCCAATCCTTTGTAGGGTTTACCAAGCTCAACAGGTTTTCCAGCTTCTTCTTCTGTATATGTATGTATGTTTACATGTATGCGAGAGAGAGAGAGAGAGAGGCAGAAACAGAGAATGATGCAGAGAGATAGGCAGAGAGGGTGGGGTGAGAAAGAGAGAGAGAGAGAGAGAGAGAGAGAGAGAGAGAGGCATATATACCTATACGTATGGGGTGTGTGTGTGTGTGTGTGTGTGTGTGTGTGTACTTTGCTACAATAGTCTGGGTCCATCCTCAGGGACCAGGCCATAGTGGAAAGTGTTCAGGGATTCTGGTCTGCTGATCCCTCTGCCACTGAATAAGAAAGGATTGTCTTTCAGGCCCAGAGAGTACATACCCCACTGTCCCTCTTCGGGAGCCTGGTCCCGTTCAGCCAACAACCTTCAGCAGAGTTCACAGACTTTGCTGTCTTGGGTGGTAGGTTCTGCCCTGAGGAGCTTGGGCCCTGCCCTTTGTACCTTCATTCTCTCCTGGCGCCAATAACTGATAAAGCTCTAGGCAGAATAGAGGGCAGAGCTGGGGCCAGTACATTTTTATTTTCAGGAGAGGGAATGAGAAGTCAGGACAATTCAGGTGGTGTAATCCTGGGGTGGGGAACCTACAGCCTCAAGGCCACATGTAGCCTTCTAGGTCCTTGGGTGTAGCCTTTTGACAGTCCAAGTTTTACAGAATAAATTAAGGGAATTTGTTTTGTAAAGTTTGGATTCAGTCAAAGGGCTGCACTTGAGGACCTAGAGGGCCTCCCATGGCTCCCATGGGTCCCTCGTAGCTACCACTGTCTATGGAACCTGGGGATGACCAGCAAGTTTCAGAAAGCAGTCACAGATTAGGGAATAGCCAGTTGCAACTGGGGCCTGTGTCAAGAGTTGTCACATCCTACCCAGACATCATCTGGGGCCTGTGACCTTTGGTCCCTCCAATAAGATGTCCCATTTTTGTCCTGGTATATTTGCTTATATACTTTTGTCTCTCCCGGCCAACTCTCTTCCTGACATGGGGAAAAAGCCTCGGCTAACTAGCTAGCCTGTGTTATGGGAAGAAGAGGGGTTGTACTCAGGTGGCAACAGGATGATGGGAGGGTCTTTGGCCATAGGTGGACCCTCCAAACTTCTCAGGTCCAGTGAAAATAGGGAGCTGGTGAAAATGATCAGGCCCTGGGGTCTCAGGAGGTTAGAACAAGGAATAAAATGTGAAGGGAAAGAGCAAGGGGGTGCAGATGAGAGCATCAGCTGAGGAGATGGAGGAAAGGTGGCTTAAAAAAGAAAAAGAAAAAAGTACAATATTCATTGTGGAAAATATACCTTGCATTGTTGTGATTATGGCAGGAGCCACCTGGTGGCAATAATGAAAAATGCAATGTCTCCCCTTGGCTAAACAGGAGTCCTAGATAATTTTACAGAATGGAAAAGTTGACAAGGACTTCATAGACAATCTAATGAATTTATACCTGAATAGGAATCCCCTTCAAAACACAATGACAAGTGGGCATCCAGTCCCTGCTTGAAGATGTCCATTGATAAGGGACCCACGGCCTACTGATGACAGATGTAGCTCGTTAAACTTTGGGACAACTTACATTGTTCAGAGACATTTCCCCAGGTAGAGATTAAATCTGCATCTCCACCTGCTACCCATCACAATTTGCAAGGGAATTCAATGCGAAAGATTCGATTTACAAAAATCTGCTCTGCAAGTGCTTCCATAATACACTGATTCCATATAGCAGGGTGTGCCTATGTGAAGAGTCAAGCCCAAGTTGATCTATGTTTTGATTCAGATTAGGTGGGAAACAGTCAGGTCCAATTACCCTCCCCATAGGGATGGGGGAGTTGGCAAAAGATTGGCACCTGGCAGGGGAAAGGAAGAAATGGAGCCAGGCTGGAGTGTAAAGGGGAAACCATTACTCCCTTTCCACTTATGGAGAGTAAACGCTAAGTAATTTTTCCTAACATTTAGCCAACATCCACCTCTCTGCAACTGCCATCCATTATTTCTGTTTCTGTGGTCTTGGGCCAAGAGGAGCATGCATAATCCTTCACCCACAAGCCAGAAGCAGGGACTAGGAGTCAGAATGCAAGACAGCAAAGACAGAGATGTTTCCTGAGTCTTGTTCAGCAGTCTCCCATCTAATTTTCATCCTTCAAATAGGACCTCAAAGTAGGACTGCCCGCAGAGAAACTGAGGTTACAGCTGAACAGTCCAGAGCCATTACAGAGAGGTCAGAATCTAGGTTGGATTTTCCCATCCCTGAAGAAGATACAGAAGAGGCAAATGAGGATAGAAGGTAGATTGTCAGGATGACCAGGCCTGGGAGGGAAGGGTTAGAGGTCAGTTTATTGTGATTTGTCCTTCGTTCTCAAAGAGGAGCATGACAACAGGAAGATGATACTATGACTTTCAAGTGAATTGGTTTTAAGTGAGGATGACTGTATGAAATCACCAGCCTCTATTTCTCCTCCAGAACCATCTGGGTCCAGTGGCCAGATATAGATCAGGACAACTGGACATGGCACAGGATGTAGTGGGAGACCTTGGCCTTTTTAAGCTAAAGTCTTTCTGAGTTCTCATTTTGACTGAGGCAATGCCCATTCAGTGATTAGGGCTGTTTAAGAAGTGAGCCAAGGGATGGCCCCTTTAATAAAAAAAAAAATCAAACTAGGAGGGAAAGAACCTCTGGGTTTCTGGTCAAAAGAGAAATACTTTCTATTCACATTCACTCTGAAACAATAACCATTAAGTGGTGGTTGGATAGGAACCTGTTGTTGACCAATCAATGGGACAGGTATAAAATCATGAGGAATGAGAGGGAGCCCTGCATACTACCAGTTCTGGAATATCACTTCTCATCATATTCCCAGTATATTTAGTCCCTGGTCAGAGCTTCTGGGATCAGGAATACAATTAACAGTTTGATAATATAGGGAGCTATTCTGTGTGATGTCACTAGGCAGCTAAGAATGGCATGTAGTATAGAGAATACCAATCTCCAAGTCAGGAGCCAAAGACATGGGTTCCAATGCCCCCTTGGATATTTAATTGTTTTATAATCTTAGGCAATTCACCATACCACAAAATGAGGCTGATAATAGTCACTCTACCACACAGTATTATAGTGAGTCAACTGATTTGTATACACACAAGTCAATCAATCTCTATGGCTCTCAGTTTTCTCATCTACAAAATGAGAGGGTGGATAGAAAATAGAAAATCACAGAAACACAAGGTGCAAAAGACCTGGGAGGCCACCCAATCCAACCCACACTTGTACCATCATGCTCTCAACCACATCCCCAAAGAAGGGTCCTTCAGACTTTTTGTGAAGGCTCTAGTAAAGGGGAAACCACTCTTCCCATTCTGCCATAGTTCTAAATGCTAAGTCATTTTCCCTAACATTTAGCCAAAATTGACTCGCAATTGCCAGTTTCTAGTCCTGTGGACTTGGACCAAGTGGAACAAGTCTAATCTTGTGAAAGAACCACAAGATGGCCAGCCCTTCAAATAATTGAAGACAGCTATCGTGGCATCTTCAGGTCAAATCTTCCCAGCTCCTTCAACCAATCCACATGTTCAAAGTCCCTCACCATCATGATTGTCATTCTCTGCTTATCAATATCCTTCCTAAAATGTGGCACCCAGATCTGAACCCTGTACTCCAGATATTGTGGTATTTATGGTGTTATCATTCCCATTTCACAGATGAGGAAACTGAAGCTTCCAGAGGTCATGTAGTTACCTAGAAGCAAAGATGAGACTAGAACCTATGACTCCTGACTTCAGTTCTTTCTATAGGACAGGTCTTACAGGGCTTCTTATCTAGCCCAACAGGAAGCTTATGGGATAACTGTCACAGTTTAAGTTGCTGGGGAGTTAGAAATGTCAAAAAGTCTTCTCCCATCCCAGGTTCCCAAGTCACCTTATCCTAAATACCTTTTAACTGAAAAGCTCTCCCTAAAATCAGAGAGCTCTCCAGCCTTCATTCCTAGAAAATGTAATGTGATAATGGTAATGATGATGAGGGATGGCCTCAAAAGCTAATTACTGTTTGAATTCCTTCCCAGAAAAGTGAAGATTCCCCTCCAGGCCATAAATCACAAGGCCTTCCACTCCTGGGAGGAAGGTAGAGAGAGGTAGCCCAATGGCCACAGCCCCACCAAATGTCTCCCCACCTTCAGTTCAAAGACTACTACCCTCACACTTAAGCACACATAAACTATTGGAGTCCCCAAAGTGACCAGGAAACTGTAACATTTAATGGACAGCACATAATTCATTCTGGCCATACCTCATGTACATAAAAGAAAGGAAAGGAAAGGAAGAGACAGTGGGGAGGGTTATAGGATCTATATCAGCCCTTCAGTGGCTATGTGAGTGTTCTGGGGCCTGAGGGCAGGTGGGAGTGAGGGACAAATGACTCAGGATGCCTCAGTGCCTAAAAATGAGCCAAGGAGATCCACTTAGCTGGGTGTGGTCTGGACCAATGGTTTTTACTTCCTTGCTCCTGGGACATTTCCATTTTTCTCTTCCCTTTGATGTTTATTCAGTTCCCAATTCTGGAGCAGGGCTGAGGCCACGTCCAGCTGTATTGAGTTGGGAGGGATAGGGGTATGCCAAGGCTGTGGAGGTCCCCTGTCACCGATTCAGGTGACATCTCTGAAGATAGGCCATGGGGACTTGGACAGGGTTGGAGAAGGGTGTGGAAGGTGAAAGGAGCAAAGGGTGAGATGGAGATCCTACAAAGCTTGTGAAAGCAACCTGTGAAGACAAAGAAATAGAATGTGTTCAGTACTCAATTGTTTATGAATGATCCATAGCACACTTTTAATCATAGGTTGGCTTTCTCAGGCAGTTGGTGTATACTTGAGGGAGGGCAAACCAATTTTCACAGAATCATAAAATCTACTTTGGAAGGGAACACAGAGGTCATCTCATCCAACCAATCATCATTCAGTCTGTACATGAAGCACTCCCATGACCAAGAACTCATTCTCTCCCAAGGTGACTCACTGGGGGCAGGGGATGGAGGGAGAGGGAGAGGGAGAGGGAGAAGGCAGATGTCATGGAAAAGAATGCTAGATTTGGAGTCAGGGGTCTAGGGTTCAAGTCCCAGTTCTGCATGATTATTTAATCGCTTTGATTCTTATCTGTGTGACCTTGGACAAATCGTTTATCTGATTTTAGGCCTTAATTTCCTCATCTGGAAAAATGAGGAGATTGGACCAGCTCTAAATCTATGATCTTAACTGTTAGAAATTTATTTCTTATATCAGCCGCCCTATTGTTGTTGTTGGTCCTTCCTTCTGAAAAGGACCCTACCCTCAGGAAGATGATACCATGACTTGCAAATGAATTGTATTTAAGTGAGGGAGGGCTGGGAAAAGTCCCCAGCCTCGCTTTTTCTTCTGGAGTCATCTGGGTCCAGTGGCAAGATAAAGATCCAGATGATTGGAGATGGCTCCGAGCTAGGTGGCACAGTGGATAGAGCTCTGGGCTTGGAATCAGGAAGACTCATGTTCATGAGTTCAAAACCAGCATCTGATGCTTACTAGCTGTGTGACCCTGGGCAAGTCACTTAGCTCTGTTTGCCTCAGCTTCCTCATCTGTAAAGTGAGCAGGAGAAGAAAATGGCAAACCACTCCAGTATCTCTGCCACGCTGCAAGCTCTACACAAAGTACAATGGTTCCCTGCACTTACTGAAACGTATCTAAAAATGCTAATGTAATAATAACAGACGTTCATAGAGCACTTTAAAGTTTGTAGACCACTTCATATTCATATATTATCTAAAGTATCTATCTCATTCGAAGCAGCTTCTGACCACGCAGCCTCACCCAGCCTTCTGATCCCATCATTCTTGTCCCTAAGTGTGGCCCTTGGGCTCCAACCAAGCCACCAGTCTAGCTCTTATCTCTTGTCTTTGGATTCTAAGCTCTTTGAGAGCAGGAACTAGGCCTTATTCATCCCAGTATCCAATGTGCGGATCACAACCACAACGCACACAGTAGGCACTAAATAAAGGTTTAAATGGTTGTACCAAACAAAATCTGCTACTTCCTGACTCTTCTTTTGTTGTCTCCTGAAAAACCCTTCTTTCTTCTCAGCTAATTCCGTTCCTTCAAGTTGACTTTAAATTCTCCTCTCCTCCTCCTCCTCTAAGAAGCTGTTCCTTGTTCACTCCACCCCAATGGTCACTCCCTCTCTCCACATTCCTTCAGCCTTCCCTCAGGTCAGGATGTGTGTAGCCGGAGTATTACGTGGGTAGATAGAATCTTTCCTCCTTGGCCCAGAAGGAAGAGCTAGAAAGAGCGGAAGTTACTAGGAAAATCACTTTAACTATTAGCTTCACTGAATCATCGATGGGGACTTGCAAATCAGCTAGCTCATCCCCTGATTTTACAGATGAAAATATCAAGTAAGCTGGAGTGACCTACCTTGGGTCCTACAGGCAGTTCAGGTGGGGCAGTGGATAGCTCTCTGGGCCCCAAATTGGGAAGATCTAAGTTCAAATCCAGCCTCACTGTGTGGTCCTGGACAAGTCACTTAATCTCTGTTTACCTCAGTAAACAGAGGGGATGAAATGGGGATAATAATGACACCGACCTCCCAGGATTATTGTGAGGGTCAAATGACATAATACTTGTAAATCGTCATTTAATAAATGCTTGTTTCCTCCCCTTGTTCCTAACTCTTCACTTCAGCATGGAGCTGTCCAAAGAGGCAATGGGCTGCCTCAGGAGGCAGTGGGCTAACTCTCAGGATCTTGCAGAGGGGATTCATCATCCAGGTTTAGGCTGGACAAGGTGACCTCTGGAGTGCCTTCCAACTCAGAGCTAGTGATTTGATGATAGTTTCAATCCTGTCCTCATTCACGTGGTGTTTTACACATTCATTTAGTGGGTTCTGGTGCAGGTCATTTATCTTCCTGAGAGAAGTTGGGACTCTCAGTTATTGGCGAGCAATGATTGTATCATTCCACTTGCTGGGAATGGTGCTGGTAGCACCAATGAGTCCGTGGACAGATGAATACTTATCTAAGATAAGCAGAGTTATGAGAGGATATCACCAAATCCCGGATTTGCTGCTTTAGATCATTCATATCCTAAGTCTTCTCTAATAGCAGCTCAGTCATGTCCGATTCTCCATGACCCCATGGACAATACTGTCCATGGGGTTTTCTTGGCAAAGATACCAGAATGGTTTGACATTTCCTTCTCCAGTGAATAAAAACAAACAGGGTTAAGTGACTTGTCCAGGGGGTCACACAGTTAGTAAGTGTCTGAGCCTGGTTTTGAACTCAGGTCTTCCTGATTCTGGGTACAGCACTCTTTCCACTGTACCATTCAGCTGCCTCCAGGCAAACAGAGGTTGAGTGACTTGCCCAGGGTTACACAGTTAGTAAGCATCTGAGATCAGATGTGAACTCAGGTCTTCCTGACTCCAGGTCATTCTCTCCTCTGAGCCATCTAGCTGCCTATCCACAGGTGAGGAAACTGAAATGATGTGTCCACATTGTGTAAATAAGCCCAATCTCCATTTTGTGGCATCATGCTTTATCCCTAGCTTTGTCTACTTCCCTTCTTCAAACCCCACTCCCCCAACATCATTAGCTGTGCCTGTCTTCTTGGTCATAGTCAGCTCTGGCTTTATATTTCTTACTATTGGGTAAAATATTCAGGATTCTTGGTGACATCACTAGAATTTCTGGCCCTCAGAAATCATACCATTACATTCTTTTCTTTGACTCAATCAGCAGGGAAGTCCCTAAGCCACCTTAAGTAGCCAGATTTCTCTCTAAGACTCAACCCCCTTCTCCTACAATATAGAGTTGACATTGTTAGAACTGGAAGGAACTTAAAACACCATAAAGTCCAAGACCTTAATTTTACAAATAAGGCAACAAAAACCTAAAGAAATGATGTGACTTGCCCAAGGTCACACAGCTTAGAAGCCAGCATCCAATCTCTTGCTTTCTGCTTCCAAATCCAGCATTCTTTTTGCCCAAGTTGCCCTAAGCATGACTAGTCTACCCTGAACCTCACACTTCTCATGGTTCTCATCCAAGCCACAGACCCAGTCCCACTTAAAACTAAGAGAGATGAAGAAGAAAGTGCCAAAGAAGAGGCATGCAGGTGAGGCTGGGGCAGCCAGGGTACCTGGTACTTTTCACTGGGTGGTTGGAGACTTAGCTGCGTCAAACATCTTCTTCCGGCCCTCCATGCCAGACATGGCCTCCACGTTCTTACGCCAGTCACCTACCTCCACAGGCCGCTCCTGTAAGGCAGAGACATAGGCCAGAGTTGTAAGAGAAATGACAGCCCAGGAAGTCAGCCTAGGCCTGGCAACCATGATGGAAAGCAGGCTAGGGGAAAAAAAAATCACCTTCTTCAAAAAATACAAAGTCCCCTCTCCTGTTTCCCTTCCCTTTATCTCTAAGGCCAGGAAGACTACAGTTATGAGGGAAATTGGACAAATACTGAGGTTTGAGTGTAGAGGCACTGTTTAGACCCTATGGGAAGAAGGAAGTAGCACGTGTTTCTGGGGGAGGTTCTGAGATAGCCCACTATGCCGTCTGTCCTTATTTCAGTCCCAAGAATAGTTTATTTCAGATGTAAGTGTCCCAATAGCAGGGTGAGATCTCATTCTTGTCTTCCTTAGTCTGCTGCCTTCATTCCAGGTTCAATCATTCACCCAGGCTTACTTCAATGTTTCCTAGTTAACATCCTATTCTAATTTCTTCTGGGCAGGGACTGTATCTTCACCACTGAGCTCAAATTTCCTCCAAGGCAAAAACAACTTCATCTCAATCCCAGCACAAACCAAGCTAGTAACACAGGGACCCCACAGGATGGTAAGGTTCTGTGATCACCTACACCTCAAACTCCTAGCATAGTCTATACCTTCTCCTTTATAAAGACATAAATAAATGATCAGACTCTAATCTGAGTCAATTGGACAGTCCATGTGACTGGCAGGAGATCTGGAATTACTCCTATAGCTGTAACAGCTGGTGGTTGAAGGGGTGAGTGTGAAGGGAAAAGAGGCCTCACCTTCTCTGTGTCCTCCTTCTTCACAGACTTGAGGTTGGCCCTCAGGTCCATGGACACCTTGTGCTTTGAGCCCAGCAGTGCCCGGAGCATGGCATCTGCAGAGACACGGACCCGTCGCAGGGGTGGGCGTTTGAACTTTCCTCGAAGATCAAGCACTTTCAGCTTCAAGTCCTTGATCTGGCAGGAAGGATGGAGTGAGTAGCCCATTAGGAGAGCTTTAGGAGTAGTCAAAAGGAACCTCCACCCACTCCCCAAGCAGACAATGACTTGTTAGTGTGATTAAAGGGGGTTCTAATTCATTCTGATTCTAGACCCCTATGGATTCCACTACCCCTTGGACCAGTCCTCCCAGGACAGCAGAGATGAAATACTTTGCAGAATCCAACTATCTACTGAGCCTGATTGCCCTACCAATGGGATGCGTCTTCTCTGCCCTCCTGTGTAACCATGCTACAACATCCACAGGGAGGCAAGTATCGCTATGAAGACCTGCAGAGGGCATGGCCAGGTGGACCATGGGATCAGAGCTGGAAATGACCTCAGGAATCACCCAGCCTAACCTCCTCATTGCATATATTCCATGGGCAGCATGGCACAATGGATAAAGCCCTGGCCCCATGTCAGGAAGACCTGAGTTCAAATCCTGCCTCCAATACTTGTTTTACTATGTGACCACAGACAAATGACAACCTCTCTGAGCTTCCATTCCTTACTAATGAAATGGAGACAATAATACCTGTAGCATCTACCTCACTAGTGCACAAAGCACTTTTTAAAAGATCAAAACATTATACACGTCAGTTACTGATATTTATAAATGCAGAAACCGTGACCCATCAGGGAAAGCCATTTGAGCAAGTTGATGTAAGTAGTGAGGACTAGTAAGGATAGATAGCTAGATTCTGCAAATGTATTTCATCTCTGCTGTCCTGGGATGCCTGGCCTGAGGGTTAGTGGAGTCCACAGAGACCTAGAATCAGAATCAGAAGGGATGTTGAAGGCCATGTAAGCTTAACCACCACATGAGTTAGACGCATCCTCTCTCTAAGGTGGAGAGTTGTGGACTTGGTTTCCCTGGTTCCTTTCTGATGCAGCCCTTGTTCCCTACTTTAGATTGTATACTAAGAAATACGTCAAACTTGGATGCAGAGCTAGGTGTTAGAAGTGCCTTTCAAAACTGGGTCTTCTTATCCCAAGACCAATGCTGCAAAGTTCCCTGCTATTCAAATGGAGAACCCAGAAATCCCTCATTTCTGAGTGGGACACTAGGCAAATAGGCATTTGGCTGTGGCCAGTGATGCTCTAGACCAGGGGTGGGGAACCTGAAGCTTCAAGGCCAATTGTGGCCCTCTAGGTCCTCAAGTGTGGCCCTTTGACTGAATCCAAACTTCACAGAACAAATCCTTTTATTAAGGGCTTAAATTCTTTTGTTAAGGGGATTTGTTCTGTAAGGATTTCATTCAGTCAAAGGGCCGCACTTGAGGACCTATGGGGCCACATGTGGCCTCTACACTCTGCTCTAGACAGGGTACCTTGAGCTCTATCTAGTACACTAGATTTGGAGTCAAGAGAACCAGAATCAAGTCCTAGCTCTACCAGGTACTGAGAGTGTGCTCCAGGAATCACTTCTTTGAACTTCAGTGTCCTTATGCATAAAATGAATCTAAAAGCTTTTTTTTTTTAATATATGTGCTACCTACCTCCCAGGATTTTTGCAAGGAATGCAGTTTTTAAACCTTACAATTCTATACATCATTATTATGCATTCACAGTGTGGCAGCTCTGCTCCATGCTCTCAGCTCAGAACTCCCCTCAGTCTATGGAAATCCTCACCTCTCGGGTGTTGTGATTGCATTTGGCTTCAATGTCATACCTCTCTTCATCCACAACCTCTACCTTAGCATGTAGCTCCCTGCACAGGTCCTGAGAGAAACACAGATTGAGAGAAACAGCTAAATTAGCCAACAGGTCCTGTGAGGCAAAATTCACACCTAGACCTTGTCTTATCATCTTTTGCCTTCCCTCCCCACCATCCCCTTCCCCCCATCAAGTTATATGTTCTAGAAAGAAGTTAACAGACTTATTCACACTAAGGTACACTTGGCTAATAAGGCTTAAAGTCTGCTCCTTCCCAGGGACATTTGGATCTTAACAAGGCCCTGAGTCTTAAGTCAAAGGGATGACTTTTTATCAGTGGAATTTCAGGCTAGGTTAGAAAGTTTTTCAGGGGGCAGAAGGGACATTCTTAGTACCGAGTACGAAATCACAGTATGGTAAGGTGGGTTCCCAATGGACCACCTTTTGAACGATAAATTGTTTTCCCCTCACCCATTCACCCTCCAAACAATTCTCTACCCACTGACCACACATTTCATGACACTACCCTCTCCTGCCTTCATTCCTATGCCTGGAATGCCCTTGATCTAATTTTTCACCTATTAAATTCCTATCCATCCTTTGATGCTCACCTGCAGTAAAATCTCACCTCCTGTTAGCAATACTTTCCTCCTCAGACCTCTTCTCATGCCTTACTGTGTCCCCTCCAATATCCTTACCGTGTCATATTATATATTCTAATTATATAGACTGGAGTCTTCTCTGCCCACCACTATAAGTTCCCTTGGGGTAAGGTCCTATCTAAACTTTGCCTCTTTCTGGATGCCTAGGACAGAGCTCAGCACACAGCAAAGGTTTAATAGATGTTTATTATTAACAAATGTCTCCCTGAAGCTCACCTGCAGGGCACTGAGTGACAAGCCTCGGGTCTGGAGTGTAGGAATCCTTTCAGCCAGGTATCTGGCCTTCTCAGCTTCCTTCTCCTCATGTTCTTGCTCCCAGCATTCCTTGGCTTTGGCCAGCATCAAGCTCTAGAGGGGCATGGGGATGTCAAGGGAAGCACAGGGATGGGGCCTTTTTGCTTTTCTCATTCTCTCCTTGGTCTCCTCCCCCAGAGCTGGCTATAACCATAAGACCTGTGGGTATCTGAGTGAAAAGGGAACCTAACATGCTGCACCAGGCTGCTGAGACAGAGCTGTTACTGTGTGTGTATGTCTGAGCATGGCCCGTGGGCTTTCTGCATTTCCATACTCAGGACAGAATGGGTATGATTAATTGCAGGGGGTATATGCCTGAGAGATTTTCCCATGGTGTTTGTGCACACACAGATTGATTGAGCAGGCCACAAGCTAGGGTGATCCATGTGCCTAAGTCACTTTCCATCAAACCTCCTCCTACCCTACTTTTAACTCTGCCCCTTCCAGACTCACAGAGCTCTGGAGTAATGTACATCCTGCCTCTCATCACCACTGATGCCTCCTCTACCCCAGGGACACCTCTCAGACACCTAGGATGAATTATTTGCTCACCCTTTGTGCACCAGTGCATTATGGGAGAGAGAGGGTAGGTTCTGAGTGAGCACACCTACTATCCATCTTCTGTATCCCATGGTAGGGCATAAGGATTTTATCCAGACACATTAACCTTCTCTACTAGTCCTGGCCCTCCTGGGCTTTTAGGGAGTTCTCTAAGGGGAGGGATTGAGTCTCCCCTATCAGATGGGGACCTTCTTGAGGGAAGAAGACTATTCTGTTCCTTTTAAACTAGGGGGTCTTTAGGAAGAAGGACTACTTCCCCCCACCCCATCAAACTGTAAGACCTTTATAAGCAGGAGCTGTCTCCCCTACAAGATGGAAAGCTCCTGGAAGGCAGGAACTATTCCCCCCTCAACATCTTGGAAAATTCTTAGGCAGAGGGACTCTTTCCTCCATCAGGCTGGAGACTCACCAAATGTAGGTACTGTTTCTTCCCCATCAAACTGGGAACTCCTTAAGGAAAAAGACAGTATCTCTCCTTCCCTGGATTCTCTCACAGTACCTAGAACATGAGGTTCTGTACACATGAGGATGTGAACCAATGCTATTTGCCAATGGACCAATTGACAGGTTGTCTAACTAGGCCACTGGGCTTGGAAATGACTATCTCAGACTAGCAGAGAAACTACACAATTACAGGATATGGGGACAGGAAGGAATAGGGGCTCTCACAGCCCAGAGTAATGGTGCTGAGGGAGCTATGTGCCTTCCATTCATCCCCAAGGTCTGAACTCCAACCTCCTCTCCTCCCAGTTGCAGCACCCAGGGAAGCTTCAGCTTCAGACCCACCTTGAGCAAGAGTTTGCGGGAAGCTGTGATCTTGGATTTTCTCTGAGAGGGAAAAGAAAAAAATGAGAGAGGCAGATGAGAAAAATATTGCAGGTCTGGAATTCTGAAGTGGGATGAGAGTTGGAGGGGACTTTGCCTATCGATTCCCAGAATATTCCCTTAAAAAGCTCCTCGTTGGATTGATTTGAGACCCCTAAATTCAGGAAAGGAGACTATCTATGTTCAACCAACTTCACTTAGAAGGCAAGAGACCCAGATTCTAGCCCAGACGGTTCTGTCATTTTAGCTCTGTGACCCTCAGCAAATCACAGCTGCTCATCTTCCCGGGCCTGTTTCCTCATTTATAAAATGAAAATTATAATCTCCTTCTCATCCATCTCACCAGGGGCGTTGGAAAGACAAATAAAATACCAAATATGAAATGGCCTTAAAATACATACAAAGTTATGGTGATACCAATTCTTATAATGATGCATGTGAGGATATTAAGAGTCACTTGTCTAGTACAATTCAGAAATGAAGCGAGCCTCGCAAATTATTTTTTCATGTAACTGAAAATTATCCTTTTTCTAAATGACACAAATTTAATCTGATTTTAGCCATTGGGGATTAAAATCTTTCTAAAACATAAGGCCTGCTCTCTTGGTTTCTTAAACAGAACTTTTAAACACAATTTTCATTTTCCTATCTTTGCAAATTTCAGTAGCTATCCTAAGACCAGATACCCTTGGGGACCACTGAGGGGAGTTGGGACTATTTGAGCCTACATTAAACAGTCCCAGGCTTCTGTGGCTTTTTCATTTTGTTTCCTGCTTTTTACAATTTTCCTGTCTCCTCCCTCCATGTGAGTCTGTCTGCTGTCACGTCTTGCTATTATCGGCATCATCCTGCCCTAATACTCTTATTGAAACTTCTAATCTGTTGTAGAACAGGAAACCAGATAAAGAAACACGTTAAAATTGTATCTGAAATAAAAGTAAATACACTCTGAGTGAGGGGCTCTCCTCTGTGTAAAATAAATAAGCTTTAAATGTATGGACTTGGAGACATAAAGAGCAATTGGGATGTTGTGGAAAGAGCCCTGGATATGATGTCAGAGGAAATGAGTTTGAGTCCTGGCTTTGCTACTTACAGTTTCACCTTGGGTAAGTCATTTTCCCACTCTGGGAGTCAGTTTCCTCGTCTGTAAAAGGGGATGAGCCCTAGATGACCTCTCCCAGTTTTCAATATTATGATCTATTTTGGTGGCTGAGAGGCCCATTTGTTTACTTCCTGGCTCTCACTTATTCTCCAGACAGGTGAGTTTGCCAGAGAAGTGACTTTTTACTATAAAAAAAGTAGCCATGGCTAAATTATCCCTTGTGAATTCTCCAAGATTGTTTAAGATCAGATTGTGATACCACATGCAAAGACTTGGAAAAAGAGCAGGGGGGAACTGGACTGAGAGCTATTTCTTTGGCTTTATCATTTTATGACTTCAAAAAGATTTGCCTAAGCTGCATACCCCTTATTTTCTCTGTTTATTTCTTCCCTGAATTTTTGAATAAAGTTTTATTTCAACCCACCTATTTTCTGTTAAGATAAGTTGGGGAAGAAGGGGTGGTGTTGCCTGGGCCTAAGGAACTGGAGAATGTCCGGATCCCCAACAGAACCCAAGGGGCTGGTGGTAGCTACCAGGTAAATTTCCAAATTACCCCAGAGAATGGGCCTGTATTCTTTCTGGCAATGCTAATTCCTTGTTGTTCCAGGGCATTTTCTCACACAGGATTTCCCTGCCATCCATGGCATCTGTGGACCACTTCTCTTCATCACCTATCAATGTGGTCTCAGGGAAAGTAGGCCTTTTTAAAAAAATGAAACCCAGGAAAACAGGGTGTAAATCTATAGTCCTTTAAATATCCCTCAAGGCATCCTCAAACTGTTTTGAATTTTATGTCAATGCTCTCTTCCACTAGTGCAAATACTGTAACTCTTCTAACCTTGCTAAGCTCTGAGGCCTTTCTGACATAGCCCTAAGGGACTCAGAGTGTCCCCCAAACCATAAGCCCTAGTGAAACCACAGTGGCCAAGAGCTCAACAGCTTCACATGGCTCACGTCATCCAGGTCAAATTGAACCAGCTGAATCAGGGTTTCCCAGGCTACTTAAGGCTCTGTCCCAGGACTCCCTGTTGGCTTAAGCCTTAACCATCATTGATCTTCTCTGGACTGGGGTGGAAGGACCCAGGATCCTTTTCCAATGTTCTTTCACAGAGGAGTTTGCTCTGGTTCACTTTTGCAAGAACCTGGAGATCATTCCAGGACTTGACTAATTCCAAAGGGCATTTGTTCACTTGTTAGAGAGTGCAGAGGGAGAGGGCAGTAAGGCTTGGCCCCCAAACTCTTGTTTCTTCCCTGTCTCTAGCTTCTCTTTTTCAGTGACATCACACAGAATGTCTCCAATCTCCATGGGCTCTGTCTTTGTAATACCCTAGGTATCAAATCTGGGGATTACACTGCCAGCCATACTCATCTGCTCTCCTGATCCTGGCCCACATGTACAAATTGAGAACTCTCTGAAGGCAAGGACTGAGTCTACCTTATCAGATGGAGATCTCCTTGAAGGCAGAGACTATTTTTCTCCCATCAGATTGGGAGCTCCCCAGGGTTAAGAACTACTTCTTCCATATCACATTAGGAACCCTTAGAAGGCAAAGACCACACCCATCTCCTCCTTCTTCTGGATCCCATCATGGTGTTTATCACAGGGTTCTAAAAACAAAAGGTCAGATGGTGTTGTGGACTGACTCATTAACTTATTTGGTCATCAAACTTGAAGATGACAAGTCTTGGGGAGGCAGAAAAGCTGTGTAGTTGCAAGTATGGGGACAGGAAGGAATAGGGGCTGCCTTTCCCCTAGTTCTACTCCTTTCCCCAAATTCCCACCCCACCTTCACCAGGCTGGAGATTCAACTTGGGTACCCCAAATATCTTACCTCTCTTCAAGCATCCATTCCAGGAAATTCAAAGAGAGAAAAGATCAGAACAAAGAGTGAATAAAAAGTATAAATATATACTGCAACAAAGACATGCAGACTCACTGGGGAAAACCACCTGAGAGAAATAATGGCTGGTCTAAAAGAAATCTGACAGTGGGGGGGGGGGGGGGGGGAAGTGGGGGCAGGGAAAAAGGTAGGGACAGGAAAGGAAGTAAGTTAAAATGGAATAAACCACCACTCTCAGTTCTTGGGCTTCTCAGTGTTAGATGCCTCATTCCTTGTGGGAGATTTTTCTCTGCCTTGATCTAAGACCCTGGTCAAGTCATTTCTGGCATACTGTTTTCAGTTCTGAGAGTCACATTTTGGGAAGGATGTTGAGAAACTCAAGAGAATCAAGAAGAGGGTAACCAAGTTGGGAAAGTGTCTTTAGTTTATGTCAGATGAGGATTATTTGAAGGAACTGAGTTTATTTCACCTGAACTAAGGAGAAAACTTGGGAGGAACATGATAGCTGTCTTCAACTTTTTTGAAGGACTGTCAGATGAAAAAGGGAATGGGTTTGTCCTAGTCAACCTCAGAGGCCAGAACTAGGAGCAATGCCTAGAAATTACAACTAAGCAAACTTGGGCTTGATGGCGTTTGATTCATAGCTCTCTGCAAATGAAGCAGGCACCACAGGGGTCCCCTCTCCCCCCTCTCTACTGGAGGTCTCCAAGCAAAGACTGGATGACAACTCATTGAGCATATCTTAGAAAGGTTTTTTTATTCAGATGAGGGCTGAAGATATGATCGGTCTGTAAGGTCCTTGCTAACTCTGACATTCTTCAGTCCTGGGAATCCAACAGACATTTACTACTCAGTCTGTTATGGACAAGGCACTATGCTTATGACTCAGATTCTAGCATGCTGCAGGGGGAGGAGCACTGAGTCATGAAGACCTAGGTTCAAATCCTGATTCTGACACTTAGCAGTTGTGTGATCTTGGGTAAGTCAAAATCACTTAACTTTTCTGAGGCCTATCTTCTTATATATAAAATAGGTATACTTATCCTTCCTGCATCATAGGATCATTGGGGAAAAGGCACTCTATAAGCCTTAAAATGCTACATAAAAAACATCTCCATCAGTTATGCCACCTCCCCTCAGTGAAAAGTAAAGTACGGGGATTGAAATCCACTCAGTTTGTTTAATTAATGCAAAAAGAGGGACCAGGCAATTCCAACTAAAGAATTTGAATAGGGAGTAGCTAGGTGGTGCAGTGGATAGAGCACAGGTCAGGAGGAACTCAGTTCAAGTGTGACCTCAGAGACTTACTAGCTGTGGGACCCTGGGCAAGTTACTTAACCCCCATTGCCTCAAAAAAAAAAAAAAGAATGTGACTTATTTTAAAGTTCTTATAGTGGTGACCCGGCAAGGTAATGGAAAGAACATTAACATGGAAGTAAAGAGAGTTCTAGGCTCTTCTTAATGTTGTAAGTATGACCATATCACTGCCCACCTCTCTCCCTCCCCCAACCCCTCCACTTAAATTTCAATGGCTCCCTATTACTACCAAGATCAAATACAAAATCTTCCATTTGATATTCAAAGTCCTTCATCACCTGGCCTCTATTCCCCACCTTTCCAGTATCCTGTAGTCCAGTGGTACTCAACCTTCTTAATGCCGTGACCCTTTAATACAGTTCTTCATGTTGTGGTGACCCCCAACCATAAAATTATTTTTGTTGCTACTTCATAACTATAATTTTGCTACTGTTATGAATCATAATGTAAATATCTGATATGCAGGATGTATTTTCATTGTTACAAATTGAACATAACCCACAGGTTGAGAACCGCTGCGTCTAGCCCATCACCTGGCCCACCCTACTCTTCGATTCAGTGACACTGGCCTCCTTGCTATTCCTCAAACAAGACACTGCATTTCCTGGCTCTGTCCCCCAGGCATGGAATGCTCCCCCTACTCATCTCTGCCTCCAGCTCCTTCAAGGCTTCCTTTAGGTGCCAGGTAAAACCCTACCTTCTACAAGAAGTCTTCCCCAATCCCTCCTAATTCTAATGTCTTCCTTCTCTTGATTATTTCCTATTCATCTTGGACATATCTCATTTGTACATAGTTGTCTTTGTGTTGTTTCCTCAATTAGATTGTAAGCTCCTTGAGCGCAGGACTGTCTTTTGCTTTTCTTTGTATCTCCAGAACTTAACATGGTGCCTGGCATGTAGCAGGAACTTAATAGGTTTATCAGTTGATAAACTTTTCTTCTTGCCATTTATGTGACCTTAGATCCATCCCTTGACTTCCTCAGTCAATTCTTCATCTGTCAAATGGACACGGTAATAACTAATCTTCCTGCCATATAGAGTTGTCATGATGAACTGTGGTCATACGGAGACTGCTGTGGAAAACGAGATTGGGGACTATTGCTTTGTTGCTGCTGCTGTTCTTGTATCCTCAGAGCTCAGCGCAGCTGGGCACATAGTAGGTGCCTTGCAAATGTTTGTTGACTTGACTCCTGCTCTGGAAATGACAAAAGTGCTGTGCAGATTTTAGGGCTCATTACTGAGGGAAGATGGTTTCTAATAGCAGCTGCACCGGGGAATTTGGAGCAGTCTCAGATGAAAGGGTTTGGTTTTTATAAAGGACTTGGAGCCACTCCCAAGAAAGCAACTTGTGTTAAATGACAGCCTGGCCATACCTCAAGTGCAAGACTCCAACCCCTCACCCACTCATCCACACCCATCAACCATCTCAAACACATACACACACACACACACACACACACACACACACACACACACACACACACTTTCTCTGGGGAGATCAGAATTACTTACGGTTCAGGCATGGTGGCAAGGACAGCAGTACCTATAACCAACACAGACATAGACTTATTAGCAAAGCAGAATCCTAGATCTAGACCTTGGGGGTGGGGTGGGGGTTATGAGGACCTCAGAGGTCATTTAGTCCAACCGTCTCATTTTACAGATGAGAAAAATGACTTGACCAAGGTGACACGGGTGTCAGAGGTAGGATTTGAACCCAGGTCCTCTAGCTTCAGCATCAGTGGTATTGCCACTGTTCACCCTTAACCTCCACCCCCAACTCACTCCAGCTTAGCAGTCTGGTTGGGGCATTAAGCAGAGTTAGCCTTTTCAGCTCAAGGATAAGAGGGATACAGCAGGGACAGAGGAATTGGGATACAGTTGAGAAGAACTGAGTGAAAGAGTACAAGCAGGTCCTCACCTGAATTCAGTGACCTGAACCAAATAGTGCTACTCTGGGAAGACGTCCTGGAGGAGGAAAGTTTTAGCTGGGGTATTGGCAAGAAGGAAGGACAACTATACTTCTGGGTAGAGTGAGCAACTGGCCAAACAGCAAGAGGGGAGGAATTCTGGGAAGCTACTGGTCCTCTCTGACCTCTCCTAGAATTTTCATTGTTGGACTCACTAATATGCCCCATAACAGAGACAGGTGGAAAGTTGCCAGAAGGGCATAATTTTCCAGCACATGTGTCCTGGGAATGAAGGAGAGGGGAGCCCCACTCCTCTTTTACTGATACATTACATCAGGCTTCTCAGACCATCTCAACGATGCTGTGGGCCTAGGGTTGAGATGGAGAGGGGAATACAAGGGAAACTAGGATAAAAGTAAGCTCTGGGCGATGGAGGCCATATGTGAGCATGGCAGGCAGTGACACCTTGACCATGTTGTCTGGGGCCTGAAGGAAGTGCATTTATTGGGAGATGGGAAATGGCCTGTGCAAAGGAGGAAGTGTGTAAAATAAAGAACATTGAACTTCAATTCAGAAAAGCAGCCTGAGGGCTATCTCTTTGACCTTGGACTTGACCTTTCAGATCCTTGGTTTTCTCATCTATAAAGTAGGGGGGGTATGTGGGACAGCTAGGTGATTCAGTGAGTAGAGCACCAGTCCTGGAGTCAGGAGGACCTGAGTTCAAATCTTGCCTCAGGCACTTGATACACTTACTAGCTATGGAACCTTGGGCAAGTCACTTAACCCCAATTGCCTTGCCTTCTCCACTCAAAAAAAAAGTAAGGAGTATGTATGGTCTAAGGGATCTCTCAAGTCTCTTTCACTTCTAGAAATGCTAGGATTCTGTGAAGGCTCAGAAGTGGGGGAGACAATGTATGTCTGGGAAGTGGGGAGGTGGGGATGCCTAGTTAAAATGAGAAATCTGAGTTATGCCTTGATCAGATGAAGTCTCAAGTAAGGGAAAGAGCCCTGGACTTGGAATCAGAGGGTCTGGGTTTGAATAATGACTCTGACATTAATTGCATGACCTTGGGTAAGAGCCTGTTTCCCCATCTGCAAAGTGAGGAGTGTAAGCCAATTGACCTCTGAGAACTCTTCCAGCTCTAGCAACCTATAGACCTGTGTGAGGTACCAAAGAATCAAGAGGAGAGTCCTTGAAATTCAAGATTAAGAATTAGGACTTGTTCTAAGAAGCTATTTCTGAAGAGAGGAGTGTGATGATTATTTTTAATTCATTCTAGATTTGTTCTCTCCCTTATGCCCTCCCTCCTCTCCCCCTACATCTCTTTCCTGCCCTTCATCTGTCCTTCATGAAATATTTACCTCTGACCCCCCAAGAGGAGGAGGTTTTAGTCTTCACTCTGCCTGACCTTAGTATCTCTCTCTCAGGAAGACCTTTAACCTCCCCACCTTTGCCCCTGCTACTGTCTCTGGTGGAAGGCTAAGGCTCTGACCCCACAGCCCCAGCTGTCTTCACATTAGATGGAGAGAGGCAGAGTGGCCCCAGGACCCGGGAGACAACTTATAAATTCCTAAAATGCTTGGCTGAAATTAGACCTTTTATGGCTGGCTGCTTAATCTGCTATTCCCACTCATCCCAAGATTCTGGGCAAGTCCAGAGAGAAATAGGAGCTGGTAGGGTCCTACAAGATCTACTCCCTGGATTAGTTTATCAATATCTGTCATGCTCTCATAATTTCTGTCTCCATAAGTCAGTTCGCAGACAGACAGTTTTTATATCTACTTTCCTGAGACAGGCCAACACTTCAGTAGGCATATGCTAATGCCCACTCATAAATACAGACTTCATCAAATGGTCACCAACGTGACCCTCTGTCTGGACCTTCCTGGCTGGATATGTGTGCCCACATCTCCTGTTACCAGTATGAACCAGTTAAACTCCCCCTCATCCATCCTGGGTATGTCTCTATTCCCCATTAGTGAGCCCCTGGGGCCCCTTCCTCCTACAAAGGAAATCTGGGCCCAGATGCCCCCACACTCTGCAGGGAGGACCTCTCATTTGCCGACAGTTTGGGCCTGATGGGACTGTGGTTCTGTCTTTTGAATACAAGTGAGGGTTGGTACTTTTTAAAGAAGGTTGAGGAAGGGAGCATTGAGGCTTTACTATGTCCAGGATCTCATATTCCCAACCTCAGATGAGTGAAAAGTCCTTCAGGAAATGCATACCTGACTGGAGAAAAGGAGCTGCAAGAATATTTTCAAGTCAAGGTCTCCACTTCACAAAAACCAGGGGGTTGGAGAAAGATTTTTCCAAATGGAACATTGAGTTAAAAATTAGGCAGAGGAATGTGTATGTATGCATATATGTGTCCAAGAAACTACACTTCTTGTGAGTTTTAACAAACAGGGACATTAAATCCCATCTTAATTTTATTTCTACTTCTGTCCTCTCTCCTCTCACCACCTCCCTATCCCCCACCCATGCTGCCCCCAGACACTGTGTCCCCAGCTTAAGGCATCCTCTCCCCCTTGATGGAATTAGGACAATATTCCTGTGCTTATCACTCTGGGTTCTGGGTCACCTCTCTTCTTCTATAGCTGTCAATAAGAAACACTTATCTTTTCCATTCTCTAGAGTTAAGCTGCCTGGATGTCACATTCCAGCTCTATTTGTCATTCCAGTCAGAAAAATCAGCCTCCATTGCTCCTAAAGACCCCAGACACCTCCTCCCACCTGCAGAAAAGTTCTCACTCATATTGCATTGGATGCTTGACTCATGCACCCCAACTCTGAGCAGCATTGAGTGATGCTCTCTCTGTTCTCCATCCAGCCCTGCCTTTCCCTGTCCCTGACCCTTTAGACACTGCTATCCATCCCTTACTGTCAACAGTGGTTAATTTGGTGGGGAACAAAGAAGTGTGAATTCCACGCCATTTTGGGGTGGCTCTGGTCGCTAGCTTGTCCTATCAATTCCCTTCCCCAGGAGCACAGATGATAAAGATATGTCTTTGTCTTTCTTCCAGGACACAGAAAAAAAAAGGAACAAGAAAATTTTCCTAGTGATATCTTTGGGATTTCTCAGTTCCTCCTCCCATCCCTATTCCCGGGCTTTCAAATTCCGTCCTCCATAAATTTCACTATCTGTCTTCTCCATTTTTGGTCCCTTTGTAGTCGACACGTGTTTTGGAAGAGTTTGCAAGCAATGAAATATATATCCTCCCAGCCCAGGTGGAGGTAACTCAGCCTGAAAAAAATAAAAAGACTCAGCCAGTCTCTCTACTTGGAGATGCAACTTTCTCCTCTGACAATTGCTTTGGAGAGAATGACATTCCTTTGTCCAGGAGAAACTTTCTGGGAGTTTTCTCAGGTAGTGCATTAGACTGCCAAACCCTCAGTGGATGGGCACAAAATATTCACTTCTTCCCTCCTTCATCCCTTGTTCTTGTCTTACCTAGACTCAGACCCCAGCTGGTTTAGGATTCACTTCCCAAGATCAGGAGCCAGACTTCAGACACTTACCTACAACAGTCCTAGCAGAGCTGAGATGGTCTGGGGCTGCTGGAGTACTGCAGACTGCAAGGGGCTGAAGGCTGGTGGAGACTATGAAATCTACGGTCCACAGCAACTGGCCAGTAAAAATAGAACAAGCTCTGCTACCCTTCGGAGCACCCCCACCTTCTCTCCACCCCCTACGCTATAGGCACACACTATAGATACACAGAGAGTCTGGGCAAACACTCCTCATGCTGCCCATACACACGCACACCTGCAGTTTACACAGTTACACACACACACACACACACACACACACACACATTTTGTGGACACAGTCCATAGACTAATGTGAGACCATCCTTGGGCAGAAGAAGGTTGAAGGCCATGGAAGACAAGGAGAAATGAGGGGCTGGGCAGGCTCTGTACAAGTGGATGGTGAGATGAGATTGGAAGGCATTGAAAGATTTGGAGATGTGGAGGGGCAGATTGCATACGAGTGTATGTGTGCTTGTACTGTGAGGCAGGGGACAGGTTTTCAGGGGGAAGCAGAGTTTTGCTGCTAAGCTATGGATTTATTCCTCAGCTCTTTGTCCTTAAGAGCAGACATGAAAATAAGCTCCCAAAGCCCATGAGATCAGGCACTAAATGAAGTCAGGCAGAGGGCCTAAAAGGAATAGGACTGAAATCCTCCAAGACATATGGTCAACTCTCTCTCCTTCTTAGTAAGTTGCACTGATGCTGGTGTTTCCAAAAGAGCCCCGAGTGTATCTGGGATGGGGGAGATAGTTGAGTTTAATGGGACTAATGACTGGAGCAGCAAAGAGGGATGGATGTGGGGATGGGGAGTCACACTGTCCGACAACAAGCATTTAAGTGCTTACTATGACCACTGGGAATTGGAGGCTGGTATGATCAATAGGGGTGGGTATAAAATTCGTAAATCCTACTTTCCTTGGCTGATGAGTCTGAAGGTATAGAGATGCTGTGAAATCTTAGAAAGATAGATTTCCAGGAACCTAGTTCACTGAATTCAGAACAAGCCACATAGGAGAGGGTCCCCTTCACCTCTTTGTTTCTAGCAGGACCACAGATGGGACTCTGACATGGTCTGAACCTCGTGGACTGCACCTGTTCTTTGGGTATTTTTAGGAGACAGTTTTTGAACACATAATACCAGCCTTATAGTCAGGGAAAGACAATGCCTGCTATGTTAATCCCCAAGGTTATTATAGTTAAGTTGCTAGGCTCAGGCTGGGCATGAGGCTGAAATCCCCAGGGCAGGAGTGGAGGGAGCCATTGGTAATGGACAGGAGGACTGACCTCTTCATAGAAGAACTAACATCACCCTACATCCCCTTTAAAAAGTTTTTGGCTTTCATTGTCTCTTTCCCTCACCTCCTCACAAGGTGCTTGAGGGAAGGCAAGAATATATTCTAAGACAGGTGCCAAATACATGGCAGCAGATTCACAACACAATCGAGTACAGTTTGAATGACAATAAACTGTAATTGGGAAATATTTAATAAAATAAATAAAAATACAATAAAACATAGATATTACATTTTAAAACTAAGTCAAATATGAAACCAATAGGGATCCTCAGGTATGGATTAGTGACTAATTTGTGTTTGACACCACCAGCCTAGGAGACAGAGATAAAAAATCAATCATCCACCAACACAAGCATTCATAGCGTGCCAAGGTTTATGATATTCAGGACTCTGCCCCCTTTTGGTAAAAGTGTATATTCTTTAAAGACAAGACTGCTTGCTCTCCCTCACCTGTGAATTTCTTCTCCATTCTTAAGGAGCCCTCAGGTTTGCTGGTAGCAAAACTTTACTTAGGTCAATCCAGGGAGGCTTACTGAAAGAGCAGTGGGGAGAGTTGGGTGGTGTCAAGATAGAAAGGCGGTCCAAGAAGAAAAGCTAGCATGGGGAATGAGGGCAGGCAAGATTGAGAACAGGAGTCCTGGATCAACATCAAAAGACAGACTCAGTTTATCAGTTTATCAGCAAACATTTAGCAAGCACCTACAGTGAGCCTGGTATTGTGCTGAACACTGAAGATACATAGAGAAAAATTAAATCATCCCTGCCCTCAGAGTTTCCTTTCTATGTAAGGGGGTCAGGGGCAGAAGAGGTTTTAAGGAAGTTCAGGCCCCTCCAATGGATGTATCCTCCCCAAAGACAGGAATGAAGCGTACAAAACCCACAGCGGCTTAATCAGAATTCCACCGTTCTCAATTCCTTGATTCATTATCTACTTACATTATTTTCCTCTGTGGTAGAAAAACTGGTTGGCGGTTTTGTGAACAGACGGAATTAAACTCTCTCTCTAGCCCTCTTACCTTCTCTTCAAAAGTGACAATAAATAAGCATTTACTAAGTACCTAATAATCAACAAGCATTTATTAAATGTCTAATATATGTGTTAGGCAATGAGAATATGAACATACAAATGAGACAGTCCTGCCCTCAAGGAGCTTACACTCTCCCAGGACATAAATGTTCACAGATAAGTACCTACAGAAGATAAATAAATAGATAGATAAATGAATGAATGAATGAGTGAGTGAGTGAATAAATAAATGTATGTATATATTTATTTATATTATATATTATAAAATATATTAAAATATGTTTATTTATATTATATATATATGTATATATATATATATATACACACACACACACAGGATGATTTGGGCAATTCAAGACACACTGAGAGTGACTTGCAAGTCCTGTGCAACCAGAAGTCCCCTTCCCTCCCCATCACCCCAGAATCCACTGTGGAATAAGCACTGGGCATGAAGTTAAAGGACATGACTTTGGTTCCTAGTTCTGATCCAGTTGGGTCCCAATTAGTGCAACTGATGAATCCTGGGATGTGGTTCCATTATTCAAATTCACACTGCATGATTTCCGTCAGGCAGGAATGAAATACCCTATTTTACATAATTATAACTTCAAACAGGGTGAATCTGAATACATGGAACCACTTCATGAGATTCATTATTTGAACTAATTGGGACCCAGCTGTGTGACCTTGGGCAGGCACTTCCTTTCCTTGGACTTCAGTCTTCTCCTCTGTAAAATAAGGGGCTTGTGGGAGCGGCTAGGTGTCACTGTGAATAGAGCACCTGCATTGGAGGCAGGAGGACCTGAGTTCAAATCTAACCTCAGACACTTAACACGTACTAGCTGTGTGACCTTGGGCAAGTCACTTAACCCCAATTGCCCTGCCTTACCCCCTCCAAAAAGAAGAGAAAAAAATTAAATAAATAAAATAAAATTAAAAATTTTTTAAAAAAGAAAAGGATTTAGATGATCTCCAAAGTCCTATAAATGGAGATCCATGTTCATTCTCCTCTTGCCTTTCTAGCTATAGCCCCTTCCCTTCTTTTGAAGCACACCAATCTTAGCAACAATATGTTAGGGGTGGGTGACCTGTCCCTGTTTACCTCCCACCCATCCCCCAAGTCCCTCTTAACTTTGCTTCTTTGCTGGGGACAGCAGCAGAGTCCTCTGGCATGTATCTGGAGGCTATCTTTCTGCAGAGTTCTCTTCTTGCAATTGCCTCAGCCCCATAAAACTGTCATCCCCCTTCTGCACATATCCTGCTTCATGCTACAGCCACCTTTGCTTTCTGGCCCCAGGGCAGGGACCACACTTTTCTGGAGCTGGGTATTCATGTCTGCTGTGTCAACAGAATTCTTCTGCTTCTCCCTTTTCTCTTCAATTCAAATCAAATTAATTCAATTCAACAAGCACTTTATTAGGAAATTACTATTTGCAAAGTACCTTGCCAGATGCTGAGAAAAATTTAAAAAAAAAGTGATGGAAAAACAAAACAAAACAAAAAAATTACACAGTCCCTGCACTCAAGGAGTTTACAGTCTAAGTAAGGGGAATGAGGCAACTAGGTGGCTCATTAGATAGTTACATAACCTCAAAGGGACTCAATTTTCTTATCTGTAAAATGAGAGAAAAGGATTAGCTGGCTTTCAAGGCTCCTTCTAGCCCTAAATCTATGATCCTATGACCCTTCCTTGGACCCTTGTAATTTCATTTAGTTAGAAATAGTGTCCAATTATGTGAGACTTTGGAAGCAACCTAAGGTCATAGGATCATGGAGTCTGAAGAAGCTTCGGAGACTAAGTGCCCCTCTTCATTTTGCAGGTGAGGAACAGAGGCCCAGAGATGTTAAGTGACTTGCCCCAAATTACACAGCTAGAATATATCAGAGGTGGGATTTGAACCCATGTTTTCCTAATATCAGATCTGGTTCCCTGTCTGTTCCTAGTCTAATTCTAATCTTAACTCCAGCTTGAGCCAGAACAGACAGTTTCTGTTTGTCTCACTTCATTTTGTTTGTTTGTTTTTCTATTTATTCATTCATATATCCACTTATTTAGTTTTATTTTCAATATTAGTTTTTGTGTTTTGAATTACAGATTCTACCCTCTCTCCAGCATCATTGAGAAGACAAGAAACATGATGCCCATTATACATGTGAAATCAGGCAAAACATACTTCTATATTAGTCATGTTCCAAAATAAAAGAAAGTGACCAAAAATACGCTTTAATCTGTACTCAGAGTTCGTCATCTCTATCTCTGGAGGTGAATGGCATTTTCCATCATGAGTCCTTTGGGATTGTGATGCATCATTGTTTTGATTAGAGGGGCTAAATCTTTCACAGTGGATCACTGTTACAATGTTGCTGTTACTTTGTACAATATTCTCCTGGTTCAACATACTTCACTTTGCATCAATTCATATAAATCTTTCCAGGTTTTTCTGAATCCATCCCCTTCATCATTTCTTATAGTACAATAGTATTCTATTACAATCATATATCATAAGCTGTTCAACCATTCCCTAATTGATGGGCATACCCTACATTTCCAATTCTTTGTTGGGTTGAGAATTACACTCCCAAGGATGGGCAGGGGTGGTGACAATAGACTAAGTGAGTTACTCAGGGTTACATAGCTAGAATTGCCAGAGGATGGGATTCAGATCCATGTCTTCCAGACTCTAGGACCAACTCTCTACCCGTTACCCAACACTGCCTCTTACATGCCTCAGACTGTGGGGAACTGGCTATCACTGTCAAGTATAATGAGGGCCGCAATTAAAGGGACATTAAAAGAAATTAGAGGGTGCAGGACTGGCCACAAATGACTAGGAATAAAAAAGACACCCAGAGCCCAACTGAATACAGGAAACTGAGCTATTTCTTGATCTAGGTCCACATCTTTAGTGGCCATCCTGAACCCTGGACCTAGCTTCATGCTGACCCTGCCTTGGACCTTCTTATGATCTCTGGTCTTAACTCCACCTTTGCTTCAGAAACATAATCCTCTTTTGGTCCTTTTAGTTCTGTACTTGGTCTTCAGGGTTTTTCTCACTTTCTCACTTTGATTCTGACTCTGACCTACACAGGAAATTCTGGGCTGCAACTTCCATTTTTCTCCTTCTTTCCCCCCACAAAATAAGGAAATTTCAATCAGCACCATGGACATGGTTCAGTTACACCTCCTGATGGACTGTCAACCATCCCTTCCTTCTGGATATTCCCTCTCTCTCTCTCTCTCTCTCATGCTCTCTCTCTCTCTCTCTCTCTCTCTCTCTCGCTCTGTCTCTCTGTCTCTGTCTCTCTGTCTCTGTCTCACTCTGTCTCTCTCTCTCTGTCTTTCTCTGTCTCTCTGTCTCTGTCTCTTTGTCTTTCTCTCTCTCTCTCTGTCTCTCTCTCTCTCTCACATTCCTTGGGTTCTCCTCCTGTCTCCCTAACTACCCCTTCTCTGTCTCACTGACTCCTCATTCTCTTACTGATTTCTTAAAGAGCGCTCTCCAGGATTTTGCCCTAAGATCTCCTCCCTTTTCCCTCCACTCTCTCTTCCCCATTTTCGATTTCATTCATTTCCATGGACTCCAATATGACACTTATGTGGATGACTCACACCTACATTTCAACTTAATTCAATTCAGCAAGCATACATTAAACATCTCGCATTTACCAGGCATGGTGCTAGGCCCTACGAATGTACAGAGAAGAAGGAAACTTTTCTTGACTCTTGACTCCCTCAAGGAGCTTACCTGGAGGGAACAACAATTATACAGACTAAATCTACTCGAAGTAAATGCAAAGTAATTTGGGATGGATCATAACAGGCAGAGCAGGTATTATTATCCCCATTTTACGGACAAGGAAACTGAGGCTCAGAGAAGCTATGTGTCTCCAATATCTGAGCTTTAGTTCTGCACTTTTACCTTAATGTTCCATAAAGTATCCCCCAAAATCTCAAAAACACTGAGATCTTTCCCCCTCAACCTCCTTCCAGTTCTGATTTTACTATTTCTGTCACCAAGTTTCTATGTTAGAAACTCTTGGTTTTGTATCTGATGATATTGTTGCTGTCTAGTTGTTTTTCTTTCATATCTGACTCTTTGTGACCCTATTTGGGGTTTTTTGGCAAAGATACTGGAGTGGTTTGCCATTTATTTCCTTCTTCAACCCATTTCACAGAAGAGGAAATAGAGGCAAACAGGGTTAAGTGACTTGTCTCAGGGTCACATGGCTAGTGTCTGAGGTCACATTTGAACTCAGGTCTTCCTGACTTCAGGCCTGGCATTCTATGCACTGCGCCACCTGGCTGCCCCATATTTGATTATCCTATCTCCCTTATCTCCCAAATCCAATCAGTTAGTAATAATAGGTACAGAGTGCTTTTAAGATTTGCAAAACACTATATATTCATTATCTCATCTGATCTTTATAATAATGTAAGATATTCCCTATTTTACAGTTAAGGAAACTGAGTCTCAGAGAAGTTAAAACATTTGCCCAAAATCATATAACAGTTCTTCTATGTACTATGGTACATTCCTAAGCCCTTTTGTTTCTACATCAGCAGCATCCCCTCCTCTATTCCCAGCCTCTTATCAACCACCTAAACCACTACAGTAGCCTCTCAATCCTGCCTCCACATCACTGCTGGCTCATGTTTCCTATGCATAGATCTGGTCACTCCTTCTTCCTAAGCCCATGATGACACCTGGGCAGAGTTTGGTCTCTGCAGCCTGGCATTTAAGTCCTTCCACAGGCTGGTGCCTCTCACCCTCTTCCACAACACATTCTCTACAGCCTGGTCAAAATGGACTAGTCACTGTCCCTGTCCACCCAGCCCCAGCCCCACTCTGTCCTAGGCTGGAAATGCCCTCCTTCTTCTCTCTGAATTCCCACTCATCTTTTAAAGCTATATTGAATGCTACCTCTTCCAGGAAGTCTTCCCTCACTCCTCTTGCCTTTAACAACCTTTCCCCATAGCACTTTATTTTGTACTTCTCTAATACACTTATTTGTGCAGTTAGGTGGTACAATGCACAGAGTGCTGGACTTGGAGTCAGGAAGCCCTGAGTTCAAATACGACCTCAGACATTTACTAGCTGTGTGACCCTGGCCAAGTCACTTCACCCTGTTTGCCTCAGTTTCTTCATCTGTGAAATGAGCTGAAAAAAGAAATGGGACATTACTCCAGTATCTTGGCCAAGGAAACCCCAAATGGGATCACAGGGAGTCAGACACAGCTGAAACAATGGAACAACAAGTACTGGGATCACTTTGTTGAAGACTTACTGATGTGTGCGTGCTATCGAGTGTTGTCTGTACTTTGTAGCTTCCTCAGATTCTAGCACAGTATGCACTTAATAAATCAATCCAATTAAAGGAACATATTTAGCTCCTGTTAAGTGCTAAGCACTTTGCTAGGCCCTGGGGGCACAAATTCAAAAAGAAAACAACCTCTGCCCTCAAGGAGAGTATATTCTGGTAAGGAAGACACATGTTAATGAATGTGAAGGGGGACTGGCCAATGGCGGTCAAGTCCTCAGGGTATGAACAAGGGGTTCTGCCTGCTTTGCTGTTGGTTTGGTTACAGAAATATAGGCATGGCATATACTAAATAAGAATGCGGTAATTTGGGAAGAGAGGGTACTAGGAGATGAGGGGATGATGGGAGATCAGTCCCGTAGAAGGCAATATTCAAAGGAAAGAAGGGATTCTGAGATTCACTGATGAGAAGAGAGGACTTCATAATTGATTGATTGTATTCTAGGCATGGGGTGGGGACAGCCTGTGCAAAGACACAGAGGTGGGAGATGGAGAGTTGAGCATGAAAAGTAGGGAGGGGGGAAGGTCAGTTTGGCTAGATCATAGGATGGCAACATATAAGGCTAGAAATGTACATGAGGGCCAGGTTATAAAGCACTGTATGATAAGTGCTTGTTAACTTGAAGTGCCCAGTGGTATGACTAAGACTTAACCTTTCCTGGAATCATGGAACTAGATATGTTTGACCTCTTCCAGCTCTGGGCTCCTGTATTCTATGTATGAGAGTGAAGGTGAGGGAGAGGGAGAGAGAGAGGGAGAAAGAGAGAGATGGAGGGAAGAAGAAGAGAAAGAGAGAGAGAGAGAGAAAAGGGAGAGAGAAAGAGAGAGAAATGGGAGAGAGAAAAGGGAGAGAGAAAGAGAGAGAAATGGGAGAGAGAAAAGGGAGAGAGAAAGAGAGAGAAATGGAGAGAGAGAGAGAGAGAGGGAGAGAGGGAGGGAGGGAGGAAGGAAAAGAGAAAAGGAGAAAAGGAGGGAGGGAGGGAGAGAGAAATAAATATACTATATATATTTATAGATATAATTATATGTGTGTGCAAATATGATGCACATGTGCGTTGTATATATTTATGTGTATGCCTATGTACATGGACACATGCGTGTGTTTTGTATGTATACGTATATGCACCTGTGTGCTCACACACACAAAGATATTTTTTAACTGGAAAGAACAACGGGAAGGAACATTAAAAGCTACCCAGTCCAGCCCCTTCATTTGACAAACGAGGTAACTGAGGTACAGAAAGAGGACATTTTTGCCCAAGGTCACAGAACCTGTGGGAATTGGCAGATCCAGGGTTCAAACCAAGGTCTCTTGCCTCCAGGTCCAATATGGGATTCTTCCTTTTTGCCATCTTTCAGAGCTGGCACAAGTTGATAATGGATGTGGAAAAATCAAGGGAAGAAAACAATGAAAGAAGAAAAAGGGAAAAAGTGGTGAGTTAAGAGGGGGAGAGAAGAAGAAAAGAGGACTTGGGGACTGAAGAATTTCCAGCCCTCAATTTCCCTGGTTTCAGCCGACACCTTTGTCCCCTCTCCAGAGCTTTCACAGGGCCAGAGGGATGGGAGGAGGGAAGTCTTTAAACAGATGCAGTTAAACCTTTATAAGGCCAGGGCCCAGGGGAGACAGGGCCCCAGGCATCTGGTTTGCTGACAGCTGTCAGCCTGTGCCTCCTCAGGGATTGTTTTCGGAGCACAGAGGATCCAAAATTAGCAGGTGACAATTCCAGGCTGTGGTCAACTTCCCCAACATTCTCCAGCCCCCATTGCTACCCAACCCCCCACCCAGGGGATGTCACAGCAAGCAGACAAAAGCCTCTGCTTCTCCAAGCTCCATCAGCTGTTCTAGGGTCGGGTTTCCTCCCCTGCTGACCTTCTGAGTTGGGGGTGGGAGCTCGGAACAGGAGTAGGGGCTTGGGGGGAGGGAGGAAGAAGGGGAGGGCCAAGTGGACAGAAAAGGAACAAAGAAAGAAAAGTAACATCTATACCATTGTTAACTCTTTGACACATCTGAGGACATTTCCTTGTTCTCCTTTGGATTCTTCTGATTCTCCCCTGCCCAGAGCGGATAAATGAAGGAAAAGTGTCCTTTATTCATCATATATATGTATACACACATGTTTTTAAATTATTGTGAGTTCTACATGTAACAGAACTTTGGAACATATATACAGATGTATTTACATACACATATTTATATATACACATAGACATAGACATACATAAAATCACGTGTGTGTGTGTGTGTGTATATATATATATATATATATGTATATATATTTATATGTATGTATGCTCCAAAGTTCTGTTACATGTAGAACTCACAATCATTGAAAAACTAATTGAGGTTGAAGAACAGTTAAGGAAGCTCATATTCTCTCTTAAAGCAGAGAAGTGGGGACCTCCTAGGACAGAATGCTGTATGCATTGTCATATGTGGTCACTCTCAGATGTTATTTTTGTTTGTCACAAAGGAAATGTCATTCTGGAAACAGGGAGTGTGAAATGACTGATATACACATAAAAGGAATCAATAAAACATGTTTTTTTTAATTCTAAAAGAATGCTTTTATTTTTTGTCTGAACAGGAGAGTTCATTGGAACTCCCAGTGTAGAAACTTCTTTCACTGATACAGATTGGCAACTTGTCTATAACTCATGGTTTTAGATTTTTTGGGGGGGGGAAGCTGAGAATTTAAGCAGTTTGGGGGGGGTCACATGGATATAATGTGTCAGAGATGGGTCTTTAACTCAAATCTTCTTGATGCCAAGGCGGTTGCTTTATTCCCTACGTTATCCTTTTTATTTTAAAATTTATTTAGAAATTGTACAATTTTTTTTCAAAATTTTAAATTTATTTTAAATTTTAAATGAAATTAAAATTTTAAATTTAATCTTTTAAAATGTGCCAGGACAAATATGCTATTCAGTGTCCCTAGTACCTAAACATTGTACATACCAACAGGCAAATTGACAATCCAGACTATGTTAAGCTAAATTTACAAGCCTCAATTAAAAAAAAAAAAAGATGAGGTGATCTCTAAGCCAGACCCTATAAATGACTATTTAAAGACATCAAAAGATCTGTTACTTCACCAGTGGGTACTTCCTCTGCTGTTAAGAGATCACTTTCCTGTGCTACTTCCCAATTCTCCCCACCCTGAAATCTGATGACAAACTTTCTGAACTAAGCCAGACCCATCCTTGGACAATTAACATACAGTCCATAACGGAGCCATATCTGATGCCTTTCTAATTTGATGAGGAACCAGTGCTTTTACTCTCCTAGCACAGCCCTCAAAAAGCCACACAGTGGCTTCTTCTGCCACACAGTGAAGCAAATGGAATAGGACTTTAATGGAGGGACCATTTAAGCTATCAATTGTACTGACCCAGTAGAATGTAAGCCCTTTGAGGGCAGAAACTGTTTCAATGTTGTTTCTGTTTCCTCTGCACATTCCCAGCACACAGTAGGTGCTTGGTGAGAGCTTGCTTGATTGAATTGAGATTTTGAGATGCTCAGCAAAATGGCAATGGCCATCGCCTTCCATCTGATATTGTTTGAGGGCTCATGATGTTTGAGGAGACGCTGGATGCATTGACTGATGGGAAGGTGGAATCTGACCCTCTTTTTTTGACCCATAAGTATCTGGAGGAGGAGATAAGACAAAGACACAAAAACTGCATTCCAAAGTAGGATGTGACAATGTTCAGGATTCTGATCTGCAGAGGCTCTCTAACTCCTCCAGTCACTCTGTGGGGAGATGGGAGAGGGCTCTAGATTAGAAAGTGCTAGTATCTGGAATAGTTTATCTGTCAGATTTATGGATAAGGGAAGAATTTAGGGCCAAAGAAGATTTGAAGTGTATTACAAAATGTAAAATAGATAATTCTGATTATATAAAATTAAAAAGTTTTTACACAAACAAAACCAATTGAACCCAAATTATAAGGAAAGCAGAAAACTGGGGCAAAATTTTTTTATAACAAGATCTCTGCTAAAGACCTCATTTCTCAAATATATAGAGAACTGAATCAAATTTATAAAAATACAAGTCATTCCCCAGTTGACAAATGGTCAAAGAATATGAACAGGCAGTTTTCAGACCAAGAAATCAAAGCTATCTATAGTCATATAAAAATGCTCTAAATCACTATTGATTAGAGAAATGCAAATTAAAACAACTCTGGGGTACTACCTCACAGCTATCTGATTGGCTAATACGACAAAAAAAGGAAAATGTTGGATGTTGGAGGGGATGAGGGAAAACTGGGACACTGATGCACTATTGGTGGAGTTGTGAACTGATCTAACCATTTTGGAGAGCAATTTAGAATTGCCCAAAGGGCTATAAAACTGTGTATACCCTTTGATCCAGAAATACCACTACTAGGTCTATATCCCAAAAACATCAAAAAAGGGAAAATGACCTATTTGTGCAAAAATATTTCTAGCAGCTCCTTTTTTGTGGTGGCTAAGAATTGGAAATCAAAGGGATGCCCATCAATTAGGGAATGGCTAAACAAGCTATGGTATATGCTTGTAATGGAATATTATCATATGTAAGAAATGACAAGCAGGGTGATTTCAGAAAAACCTTGAAAGTCTTACATGAACTGATGCACATTGAAGTGAACAGAAGCAGGAGAATGTTGTACACAGTAACAGCAATACTGTTTGATAAAGTGTTATGAATGACTTAGCTATTGTTATCAATACAATGACCCAAGACACTCCCAAAGGACTATTTGATGAAGCGTACTGTCTGCCTCCAGAAAAATAACTGTTGTTGATTGAATGTAGACTAAAGCATGCTATTTTTCACTTTCTTTCTTTCTTTTATTCTAGTCTTCTTGTACAAAATGACTAATATGAAAATGTTTTACATAATTGCACATGTATAACCTACATCTGATTGCTTACCATCTTAGAGAAATGCAAATTAAAACAACTCTAAGATACCACCTCACAGGGGTGGGGAGGGGAAGGAGGGAAGGAGGAAGGGATAGAATTTGGAACTTAAAACTTTAAATATAAATGTTTAAAAAATAGGCGGGGAGTGCTAGCATCATAGGGTTTAAGCTTCCCCAGGGCACTCTAGCCCCTGTCATCTTCTTCACTGCCATAGGCAAGACCTTCAACTTGGTTATTCTTGGTGGAGGTCAGGAACAGGGAAGGTAACATGCCCATCATTCCAGGAAGCAAAGCATCCAATTAATTTTAGAGGCATAGAGGGGGAGAATGCATTTTTCATAACCCTCCCCTTCCCAGCACACACTCCTGCAATAGCTTTAATCCATTTCAACTCCACAAACATTTAATTAGCACCTCCCATGTGGAAGGAAGTGCACTGGATTCTGAGCTAATTCACAAAGCATTTTTCCTACAACTATGCTACAAGTTGGGTAGTACAAGCATTATTAAGCCCATTTCACCACCAAGAAACTGAGGAATAGAAAAGTGCAGTGATTTGCCTCACAGAGCCAGTGAGTGGCAGAGTTGGGCTTTGAATCTAGGACTTTTTAACACTAAGCCTTTTCCCCTGTCAGCTGTCTCCCAACATATAGTGCAGTCTTGAGAGGGGGGAAATAAATCACAGGATCTTAGGATGTGGGGCAAGATGGGTCCTTAGAAAACATCTAATGATTAGAATTATTCTAGTCCAACTGCTTCATTTTTCAGAAAAGGAAACTGAGGCTCAGTTACACTGGTCATCATTAGCAGAGCCCAGTTTTGCGCCCTGGTCTTATGAACTCAAATTCAGCGACCCTGCTATATACCACACTGTCCCAAGGGGACCATAAAACAGAGGAAGTCAGGGGTGGAAAGTGGAAGGAGCCCAATCTGCTTTACCTTGGGGAGGGCAGAGGGAGTAAGGAATTCATGGCCTAACTGGCTCCACAGGGGCCTTGGGTCTTTTCTAGAAGTGAGTGGCAGAGCTGAGTCACTGCCAAGTAGAACCACCTCCCTGCTCCACCCCAAAGCTCCTGCAAGATGCCCTGACTTCAGTTCCTTACGGGTGGTTCTGGGCAGCGCTAGGGTGTGGGGGTACTTGATAGGATATCTTCTGAAACATTCTTCTGGAATGCTCAATGGAAAAATCTTTTTCCCCCAGTAGCCCCAAGGGTGGGGCTAAGGATTAGAAGTAGGGGTCGCTTGGGCTAGTCTTAGACAATGCCTTGCCAGGACCCGTATGGAACTCAGACTCCAAGTAAGAAAAGAGCTAAGAAAGTCCCACACTTCCCTTGGGGGTGGGAGTGGAGATGAGCCATCTTTCAAGGTCCAGTGGAAGCAGCTCAAGGTGGGTTATGTGATTCATGGTGGATGAGAGTGCCCAAGGCAGGGAGGGCAAGGTGACGCCTGACAGCTAATATTGCCAGTTGTCTCCTCCTGCTTCACCTTTCCTGAGGAGCTGGCTCCCCTCTTTGCTACAGTATCAAATCTGACCCTTCCTTGCTTTTGCCTCTACCCTCCACCCCTGACCATCTTGAGCTTCAGATTCCCTGCCTTCCTCTCTCCCTTGTGCTGGCCCTGCCCAAACCTGTAACTTAACCTCTCCCATGGTTTCCCCTTCTCCCCCATCCCATCCCAAAGCAGCTCCTCCTACCACACTAGGCCAGAAGGCTTAGCCTGGCCTGACTCTCCTTAAAACCCTTCATCTTCCAGGTGCATCTCCTTCCCCCACCCACTTACTAGGGTGAAACCTTCTAGTTTGGGATGTGGGGGGGGAGGTTGGGGAGGCCGGGACCTCCTTTCGGCTTCCTGTTGCTGCTGTCTTGGCAGCTTATTCCTCTCAGATGGTGAGCCAAGGGTCTAGGGACCATGTCTTGGCATGTTCCCTGCTGCATGAGCCTTTCAACAAACCCAGATAATAAGTAGGTGATGTTTGGGGCCGACCCTGTGGGACTTGGGAGTGTGTGGGCTGGGGTGTGGATTGCGAGAGTATTAAGTCAGGAAGTGGACCCCACCCTTGAAACCAAAGTTCTCACAGATATACCTTGTGTGTGCAGACCTTCGTGGTGAGAATTGGGATAGTAGGTCATGGGAGATCTATTTCAATAAGGAAGGCTGCTGGCTGGCCCCCTCATTTATGCACAAGCCCCACCCTCTACCTCAAATACCATTTATCACCATCATTTGACCTTTCCAGACTTACTTCCCACTATTCCTCTATATGACCTCCTTACTGGACCCCAAAATGCTACTTCACCTCCCTGGGCCTCAGTTTCCCTGTTTGTAAATGAGGGAGTTGGACTAGATGACTTCTAATCTAAGGTCCCTTGCAACTTGAAATCTATAATTCTATGAATCCTTCTGACTGCCCATCTTCAGGTCATTTCTCAGTCTGTTTCTCCTACTGAGATGTCTTCCCCCACTATTCTCTCTTTACCTGAATTATATTCATTGTTCTAAGCCCAGATTATGACTCTCCTCTTCCTCCTTGGAGGCTTCCTTGAACATGCTCTAGACCACAGGGATCTCTCCCTTCCCTGAACTCCTATAGCATTGTACACTTGGAGAGACATCCCAATAGAGAATAGTACTGCCTTTGGGGTCTGAGTACTTGGGTTCAAATCAGCACTGACAAGTCACAACTTTTTAGGGCTTAAATTTCCTCATCTATAAAATGAGGGGTCCAGATTATATTCCTATGGCATTTTAAGGTTCACAAAGAACTATAGGTACATTATCTCATGGCAACCCTGGAAGGTAAGTACTACATACAGGTTTTATTATCTCAATTTACCAAATGAGGAAGCTCAGAAAAGTTAAATAATTTGAGATCCTACCTTTAAGGCTGGGTTTCCCAGTGGTTAGAGCACTGGGTCTGCAGTCAAGAAGAAATGAATTCAAATCTGGCCTCAGACACTTACTAGCTATGTGACCCTGGACAAGTCACTTCACTTCTGTTGATGTCAATTTTCTCATCTTTAAAATGGGTATAATAACAGCACCTAACTCCCAGGGTTGTTTTGAGGGTCAAATGAGGTAATATTCATAAAGTGCTTTTGCAAACCTTAAAGTGCTTCATAAATACTACCAATTTTTAGTAGCTATTGAGCCTTAGATCATCTAGTCCACCCTTCCCCCCATTTTACAGATGAGAAAACGAAGGCCCAGAAGGGTTGTCTGCCTTGTCCAAGACCACAAAGGTAGGAGATATCGGAACTGGGACTCCAACTCAAGCCCTGTGACTCTAAGGCTAGTATTTTTCTCTGGCTTCAGCATGCTGCCTCGTCTCTAAAGTCCTTTCCAAATATAAACACTGGCATTGTTTGCATCTGACATACTCTGCCTTATACATTGTTAGTTAATTTTCCTACGTATGCATGTTATTTCTCTATGACGAGATTGTAAACTGTATACCAACTTCCTTCAAGGCCTCGCTTGAAGTGTCATGTCCTGCAGAAAGACTTCACTCACTCCCCTCATTGTTAGAGCTGCTTTTTCCTTCCTCAAATTGCCTTGCACTTGCTTATCTATTTACATCTTCTATCCCCAAATAAAATGTAAGTTCCTAGGGGATAGAAGCTGTTATTGTTGTGGGCTTTTTTTTGTTTCTGTCTTTGCATAACCAGCATCTAGTAAAATGCCTTGTTCATTTCTTTGTCCAGCTCTGTTAATTTTGGTAACACTCTCCCCCCCAGTCCACTATGAGGCTTCTTCATCTACCAATGCATATGGGCAACTATTCAGTAACTCACCATCTTACGGAGTTTCCTGGGAAACAGAGGGATTAAGTGACTTGTCCAAAGTCACACCAAAAGCTTGTGCCAGATGTGAGACTTGAGTCTAGGACTTCCCGATTCCAAGGCTGGATCTCTATTCACAATGTCATGCTACCTCTCCTCCTAACAGACACTGAAGTATTGTTTTTCACATTGGGTCTTAAATATGTTTCTATGTCTCCTGGTGCCTAGTAATGTCCATGCCAAAGAAATAGGGTGAAAGGCAAAGAGGACTGGTTCTGGAATCAAGGGATCTGGGGTAACATCCTACTTCTGATGCTTACCATTTGTGCAAACAAACTGCTTAGCCTCCTCGGGTCTCTGTTTCTTTTTCTGTAAAAGGAGGAGGTCCCTCAAGATGGCCTCCAAGGTCCTTTTCTGCCCTTGATCAATGATCCTATGAGCTTTTGATTTTTCATGGTGCATGGTGGAGTCATTATGGTGTAGGAAAAACAAGGGAAACAGAGTCAGAAGTTCCTTCCCTCAGCTCTGCCATTTATAGCTGTATAGCACCTCCCAAGACTAGTCAAAACAGGTAAATATGACTGTTAATGCATTTACGATGAATCATATAGACTCAAATGATATTGCCAGAAGCAACTTAAAATGTATTGCCGATGGTTGTGAAGCTTTAGGCAAAAAAACTGGAGATCGTTAAGGGCCGCAGTTCTATTTCCCTCTCTGCCACCCACTGGACACAGGGATGCCAAAATTATTGGGTCAGTAAACAGTTGGCTAAGAAGGTGATGTCTCAGAAAGAGATTTGGATTTCTGGATCATGACTTAAAATATGTTTAACAATGGTGGTATCTGGAAGCTGAGCTGGACTGTCAATCACTCTTACTCACTGTTCCCCTCCCCCCAACCTCTCCCCACCTTTGTCAACCAACCTTCTCTTCCCCTTGGGATGTAACTTTCTAGTTTTTCCCTCTGCCTCCTCCCTTCTGGAGAAGTATTTTTCCTTTCAATTCAGCCAAGTCAGTTTAATATGACTGTTGCTGACTCATTTGCCCAAAGACCCTCATGAATGTGTTCTCTCTGGCTTGGGAAATTACAAAAAAAAAAAAAAGATGAATCAATATCTTTCTTTTCAAACTTTGAGTCCCCAGTCAGAAATCTCACTCTGGTAAAAAAAAAAAAATACCACTTTTAAATTGATATTTCAATTTGTCAATAATAGCTTTACCCCATTCAAAAATTTAAGAAGCAAAATAATAGTTTAAACACTCCCAGTACCTCAGCGTTATCCCCAGGACCCTGATGGGAGATGTAGCAGCTGCTTTTTGAGGATCTCACTGATCAGTTAGAGCCAGGAATTGAAAGCATAGCTCCAGAACATTATACCTAGAGACACACACACATACATGCATACACAAACACACATACATGCACATACATACACACATATGTATATATATGTATAAATATACACACACACAGAGTTTTCCAAATGTTAACATGCTATATATGGCAGCTATTGTAATTATCCTATGGACTACAATTCTAGGGAGAGTCTACTCTTAAAGGATGCCCAAGAATAAAATTCTAAAGACACAAAGAGGAACAATCCTAACGAATAAAAGCAACAGTGATCTGAAGAGACCAAATTGGATGAACAGTGAATTTAACCACAAACCTAAGTCTATAATAGCTAACTAAAGACCAGTGGGTTTGACTTCAGTTCCTGGGGAAATTATAGAACAGATCATTCCAGAAATGATTAATAAACAACTAAAGAAAAAAGAAGTTATTACAGAGCCAACCCGACTCCATCATGAACAAACTGTGACAGCAGAACATTATTTCCTTTTTGACAGTTCTGCCAGCCTAGTAGGTTGTGAGAAGCCTAAAAATACATCTAACCTAGATTTTGGCAAAGTTTTTTTTTTTTATAAAGTATCTATTCTTGTCGAAAGATGGAGGGATATAGACAAGACAGTATCATGGGGGGTTTTGGAATTGGTTGAATAGCTTAGCTCACAGAGTATTCATTAATGGTTCAGTTTCAATTTGACAGCTAAGCCTGGGAGGCTTAACAAAATTACCAGTAACTTGGAAAAAAAAAGAGATGACAAGAACATCCCATCTGCAGATGACACCAGCTTGGGAGGGAAAATTAACACATGGAATGACAGGATCTGAAAAGATTTTGATAAGATAGAGCAGTGATTCTCAACCTGTGGGTTGCGACCCCTTTGGGGGTAAAAAGACCCTTTCACAGGGGTCACAGGGTTGCCTAAGACCATCTGAAAACACATATTTCCGATGGTCTTAGGAACCAAGACACCACTCTTCTATCCCTCTCCAGGAGGGTCTGCCCACATGCAGATACGCCCACATATGAGTATTAAAGGGTAGTGGCATTAGGAAGAACCACTGAGATAGAGCATTGGGTTGAATCTAATAGGATACCCAATATAAATAAATGTAAATTTTATTTTTTTTACATTTTATATTACAATTTATAATTTTTACAAATGTAAAAATTAAACTTGGGTTCAAAAAATCAACTTCATATGTACCAAATAGGGAAGACATAACTAGATAAACATTTGTCTGAGAAAGATCTGGAGGAGTTTAGCAGACTTCAAGCTCAGTATGGCTCAAGAGAGTGATAGGGAAGCCTCCAAAGCTGGTATGTTCTTGAGTTGCATTGAGAGGCATAAGTCCAGAAATAAAGAAGTAATTGAAATGGTGTTTTCTGCCCTGGGAAGACTAAACCTGAATAACATGTTCAATTCTTGTTGGTACATTTTAGGAACATGGATAAGCTAGAGAGTATCCAGAGGAAGTTCACCAGAATGATAATGAAAGACCTTGACTCCTTGTCATATGAAGATAAATAGAGGGCACTGGGCCTATCTAGCCTGGAGAAGAAAAGACTTGGGGATGGGAATGGAAATGAAAGCTCTGCTCAAGTTTGCAGAGGACTTTCTTATGAAAAGGGAATTATCCTTGTTTTGTTTGGTCCCAGAGAACAGAACCAAGGGCAATGGGATAGAAGTTATAAGGAAGTAAATTTAAAATAGAAGTCAGGGAAAAACTATTAAATTAGAAATGTCTCAAAGTGTCAAAAAAAAAAAGCTGAGTGAGGAGATTGTAGATTTCCTTTTCATGGAGGTCTTCAAGCAGAGAGTGAATACACAGTTGTTTTATATGCTTTAGTGAGAATTCCTTTCAGGTATGGGTTGGATTAGATTCCAGCTGAGATTTTTTCTAGTTCAAAAATTCTATCATTATTTTATGGTCTTGGGCAAATGACACCCCTTCTTGGAGCCTCAGTGTTTTTATCTGTAAAATGGTGCTAATAATGCTTTCACCACCTCTTAGGGTGGCTGGGAAGAAAGTGTTAGTCAACTGTAAAGCCGATACAAATCTGAGCTGTTATTATCTGGCTTATCCTCAAGTCCTCTTCTGATGCTTCATCATGACAGAAGGGTAAGCCTGGGCTCCTGAAATCTCTACCAATGAAGCACAAGCTCTAGCAGGTCTGATCAAGTTGGGAAGGGTATTTGTTCCCTCTCTGGGATGCCCTATACATCTATCACACAAGCACCAGGCTGGCTAAGCTCAGAGAGGTGCATTCAGTATGGGGTGGGGATAGGGTAGAGGAGTGCAGGGTTGGCCACCAGAGGATGAATAGGGGTGGACAAGAAAACTCATGAAGATCTAGCTTCAAAGGCATGGATGGGAGAAGGAGCTGGAACAGGCATGGAGGGATAAGGACAGGCTCTGCATAGGATGAGATCACAAATTTTAAAATTTTTATTTATTTATTTTTAACATTCATTAAAAAAAATTTAGCTCTAAATTCTCTCCCTCCATCTTGCCCCCAGCCTACTCATTAAGAAGGTAAGCAATAAATATGATGCCAACTATAGACGTGAAATCATGCATAACATATTTCCACATTAGCCATGTTGAAAAAACAATGAAGAGCAAGAAATATAAAGAAAGCTTAAAAAGTGTGTTTAAGAGTTCATCAATTCTCTCTCTGGAGGTGGATAGCATCTCTCGTTATAGGAACTGTCTTGGCATTGTCTTGATCAGAGCAGCTAAGGCTTTCACAGCTGATGATCATTACAATATTAGTGTTACTATTTGCAATGTTTTCGTGGTTCTGCTCATTTCATTTTGCATTAGTTCACGTAAGTCTTCCCAGGTTTTTCTGAAACCATCCTGCTCATCATTTCTTATAGCACATTGGTGATTCATCATAATCATATACCACAACTTGTTCAGTCACTCTCAATTTGATGGGCATCTCCTCAATTTCCAGTTCTTGGCCACCACAAAAAGAACTGCTATAAATATTTTTTGTACACATAGATCCTTTTCCTTTTCCTTTAATCTCTTTGGGATACAAACCCAATAGCAGTATTGCTGGGTCAAAGGGTATGTGCAGTTTTATAGCCTTTTGGGGATAGCTCCAAATCATTCTCTAGAATGATTGCACCAGTTCACAACTCTACCAACAGTGCATTAGTGTCCCTATTTTTCCACGTTCCCTCTAGCACAGCAGTTCTCAACCTGTGGGTCACGACCCCTTTGGGGGTCAAATGACCCTTTCACAGGGGTCACAGGGGTTGCCTAAGACCATCAGAAAACACATATTTCCGATGGTCTTAGGAACCGAGACACTGTTCCTCTATCTGTCTCCAGGTGGGTCTGCCCACATGCAGATATGCCCACATACAAGTATTAAAGGGTCGAAGCATTAGGAAAGTTGAGAACCACTGCTCTAGCATTTGTCATTTTCCTTTTCTGTCATGTTAGTCAATTGATCACAGATATTTTTTTAAGTACTCCCTATGTGCAGAGAAGGGCATTTCTGGTGTGGGTATCATACTCAGACTGTCTCCTTAAATTTGCTAAGTAGTAGCTTGGGTTAAATTCAGGAGGTGGCAGGGAGAGTAGAAGGAGAGAATAAAGAAATAAGAAACATAGAAATACTCTAGAGAAACAGGTTGGTCCTGATAAGGGCAAATAATAAATTCCATGAAGTAGTCATATATATTAAAATTCACACCACTAAAGTTACAATTGTATATATTTCCCAAACTATATTATATTTTACTACTTTGCATTTATTAACTTCATATTTATATATTCTAATTTTATATATATTTATCTCCCCCATGGGGCAGCTAGGTGGTGGTGTTGTAGTTAGGAAGAGCTGAATTCAAATCCATTGTCAGACACTCACTAACTGTGTGACCCTTGGCAAGTCACTTAACTAACTGCTCTCATCTGTAAAATGAGTTTAATAATTCCTATTTCACAGAATTGTTGTGAAGATCCAATCAGATGATACATGATATGCAAAGTGCTTTGTAAACCTTGAAGCTCTGCTGAAATGCAAGTTAGTATTATTTTTAAAATTACTATTATGTAAATTCCTTGTGAGTAGCAATCGTTTCAGACTTTATGCTTGTATCCCCCTAGCCTAGCACAAGGCCTAGGACATAGCAGGTAGTTAATAAATGCTTGTTGATGCATTGATTGGTCACTTTCTTCTCTGGCTGTGGGGAGGTCTAAGACCCTCTGGAGATGTCTCTGGGTCCTTTATCAATCCGGCTAAAGCAGTGGTTCTCAACCTTCCTAATGCCGCAACCCTTTAATATGGTTCCTCATGTTGTAGTGACCCCCAACCATAAAATTATTTTCGTTGCTACTTCACAACTGTAATTTTGCTACTGTTATGAATCATAATGTAAATATCTGATATGCAGGATGTATTTAAATTGAACATAACCCACAGGTTGAGAACCGCTGCTCTAGAGGCTAGTAGAGAAGCCGTTTGTTTGATGAAGCTCCTGGGGTCGATATGGACCGGTAGGCTCTATGAGCAGTCTTTCCATCCTAGGAGCAACTTGTCATTGTTTCCCTCATCTACTCACTGACCTTGAAATAGGTGATGTTTCTCCCTCCCCCACTTCCTCCCTTCCAACAAAAGCCACTGGAGACAGACATAGAAACAACAGCTGAGCTTTTGTTAGTTTTAAACATAGCCCCTCAGAGGTCACCCCTGAAATATGCCTGCGTCTCACTCCACCCCCAGCCCCTGCCCAATCTGGGGGACATGAAAAGTTAGGAGAGAGCACAATGCCAACTCAGACAAAGGCTGCTGGAGTCCTTTGCCTGGTGGGGAGGCTGAGAGCGAAATCAGCTCTGCCTTCTCCTGCAGTGTTCTGTCTGGCCCCTTTTCTAACCCTATTCCTGGGGCCACAGGATCCCCCCACTCCTTCTCCGTCTTTTTCTAGTTCCTCCACCTACCAAACCATTCATTTCCCCTACTGCCAGCTGCCTTTCCTTTCTTGGTCTCATATTTACTCCTTTTTACCTCTAACCTAGCCCAGACTCATGAAGCAAAATACTACTTGGAAAAGATTTCCCTCCTCTCAGCCCACCTTCGTGTCAGGCTTCGTCAATAGCCCACACCAAAGTTGTTTTGAGGGTTGAATAGATTTTCTGATGCTCTACCTCAAAGCCTAGCAGTGTGGGAATAAGGCCCGTCCTAGGAGGGTCAAAGGATTAAGGATTTCAAACTGGGAAATGAGAAGATCATAGATTTAGATTTCACAGGGACCTCAGAGTCCATTTATTCCAAGCCTTCATTTGAAAGGCAGCTAGGTGGCCTAGTGAATAAAGTGCATGATGTGTTAACTCTAAAATCAGGAAGACCTGAATTCAAATCCAGATGCTTACTAGCTGTGTGACCCTGGGCAATTTACTCAACCTCTGTCCATATTAGTTTCCTCAGCTATGTTAAATTGTTTTCAGTCATGTCCAACTCTTCATGACCCCATTTCTTGGCAAAGATACTGCAGTGGTTTGCCATTTCCTTCTCCAGCTCATTTTATAGATGAGGAAACTGAGGCAAATGGAGTTAAGTGACTTGCCCAGGGCCACATAGCTAATAAGTGTCTGAGGCCAGATTTGAACTCAGGAAGATGAATCCTCCTGACTCTAGTCCAGGCACTCTAACCACTATGCCACCTAGCCTCCCTATAACTATGCAATGTGCCCTCAACTATAATATAGGGATAATAATGGCACCTACCTCTGGGGCTGTTGTGACAATCACATGAGATAATATTTGCAAATCTCTTTGTAAACATTAGAAGTACTACTACAGACATGCCAGTTATTAGTATTGCTACAGATGAGGCAAGGGAGGCCCTAAGAGGACACCTGATTTGTTCAAGGTCACATAGTTAGTAAACTGCAGGGGTGGGGTTTGCTTTCTTTTTTGTGGTTGTTGTTTTGCAGGGGGGAAGGCAGGGCAATTGGGGTTAAGTGACTTGCCCAAGGCCACACGGCTAGTGTGTCAGGTGTCTGAGGCTGGATTTGAACTCAGATCCTCCTGACTCCAGGGCCAGTGCTCTATTCACTGCACCACCTAGCAGCCTCTGGGGTTTGCTTTCTGCATATTACTCTGGGTGGGTGATCCAGCTCATTTAGAAGTTCTTCCTCTCCTATCTCTATCCTAGGTGGGCCTATCCCCTTGACACTCTCTGTCCTTTATCCCAGTTCTCCTTCACTTCTCAATTCCCTTTCCCAGAAGAGTATTTGAAGATCCATTCCTCATGGCCATAACAGGACAAGCTTCCCCTACCTGGCTGGGCAGAACTTCAGGAGGGCAGGGCTCTGATATCACAAAAAGGGTCAGTGAAGGAGAGACCACCATTATTCCAGTCTTTTCTCCAGAACAAAGTGAGATCCTATATGGGAGGACAGAAGGATCACTGACTCTGGAGTGAGAGGATCTTGGGTCGAAATCCCATTTCTGTCATTTGTTCATGTGACATTGAGCAAATCACTTAATATCTCCAGGCCTCAGTTTCTTCATCTGTAAAATGGGTTACACTAGATAGCCTCTGTCATAATTTCCAGCTCTGAGTATCCGATGGTGTGATCCTCCCCCCTCCGCCTTCATGTGTGCCCCAACATTGGCTTCACAGTCCTAGCCAGAATCAGTCTCCTCTCCTTGAAAGCTCCCTTTCTTCTGCTGGGTCTTCATTGTCTGTCTCCTCCATGTTTGATTTCTTCTTGCCTCTTTCACTCTCTCCTGTTCTTTTTTCTCCCATTCCTGAGGAAGCCAGGGCATTGTCTGGAGATGATGGCCTGACTTGCATCTTCTTATGGAAAAGTCCTGAAGCTGTCCTTTAGAACAAGCTGCTTTATTTTATTTAGAACATTGCATAAGCCAAAATTCAAGGACCTAGGGCTAGAAGGCACCATTGTTTCTTGAAGGGAGCCAGGTGGTGCAGTGGGTAAAGATGCTACACCTCATGTCAGCAAGACCTGGGTTTCAGTCCCAATTCTGTTACTTACTAGTTGTGTAACTTTGGCTGGACTGCTTTTGTAGTTGTTGAGTTGTTTCAGTCATGTCTAATTCTCCACAACCCCATCTGGGGTCTTCTTGGCAGAGATACTGGAGGGGTTCGCCATTTCCTTTTCCAGCTCATTTTACAGATGAGGAAACTGAGGCAAATAGGGCTAAATGATTAGCCCAGGATCACACAGCTAGTGAGCGTCTGAAGCCAGATTTGAATTCAGGTCTTGTGCTTCCAGGCCTGATGCTCTATTTACTGTGCCACCTGGCTGTCCCCTTTGGACTGCTATGAGCCTTGGCAAATGGAGATCTATTTACTCAATAGTCAATGTACATTTCTTAAACTCTGCCAGTGCCCTGGAAAGGATTATCACTTGCCTACCTCATAGTGTTATTATAAGGATTTAGCGAGTTAAAGTACGGGGAAATCATCTGGTTACTACAAAATGCTGTATGAATGACAGCCATCATTAGTCTATTATAATTCAACAGGCCTTTATCGAGCACCCACTAGGTGCAAACCAACATGGCGAGCTCAAGGAGAAATACAAAATCAGCAAGACAATTAATGTTTTTAAAGCCTCTGCTATGTGCCAGGCATTGTGCTTTGTGATAGAAATACAAAGAGAGACAAAAGCCCCTCTCAGGGAGCTCTTGGTCTAATGAGGGAGCCAATATACAAACAACTTTGAGGAAGAAATGTCATGAAGGCAAAGTCGATGGGCTTTGACAATCGATCGGGAGATAGAGATTGAGATGTAATGTATGAATGACACCTAGGCTGCAAGCCTGGATGGCTGGAAGGATGGTGGTACCCTTGAAAATATCAAGCAGTTAGGAAGAGGGGAGGATTTGGGGGTAAAGACAATAAGTTTTGTTTTGGACGTGTTGAATTATGTCCACAGGACATCTAGCTTTAGATGTCTAATAAACAGAGACAAGAGATCAGAGGTGAGCAGAGTAGTTAGGGCTGGATAAGTAGATTTAAAAATCATCCGCATAGGGAGGATAATGAATCCATGAATCCAAGCTGATGAAATCACCATGTGAAACAGCCTAGAGAGAAAAGAAATAAGGGCCCAGAAGAGAGCCCTGTGGGACACCCAGGGTCAATGGATATAATCTGTACTGGGCCTACACCCCCAAGAGACCAAAGAGAGAGGGAAGGGCCCTAAGGATATTTAGTCCAGTTCTTTTTGTGGTGGCAAAGAACTGAAAACTAAATCCACATCATTTGGAGAACGGCTGAAAAAATTATGATATAAAAATATACAAATTTAATGGAATACTATTATTATTACTACTATGTAAAAATGGTGAAGGGTATGCTTTCATACCCTTGTTTAAAACGATGACCAGAACATCTAGGTGGTGCAGTGGATAGAGTATGGGACCTAGAGTCAGGAAGATCTGAGTTCAAATCCAGACTCAGACACCTACTAGCTGCGTGACTGTGGGGAAGTCACTTAACCTTGTTTGCTTTAGTTTCCTTACCTGTAAAATGAGCTGGAGAAGGAAATGGCAAACCACTCCAGTATCTTTGTCAAGAAAACCCCAAATGGGGTCATGAAGAGTCAGACACAACTGAACAACAGCAACAATAAAATAAGGTGACAAAGAGGGTGTAATGTTAAGGGGATTTAAGATCTTCCCCCCTCCCCCCCATTAATAGGCCTCACATGGAGCCCATTAAGGGAAGCTTGCTTAGGGAGGCTTGCTTGTAGGAAGGCTTTCACACCTTTTGCTAATTTCTAATTAGGCACTGAGTCAGGAGGGCTGTAATGCCTTCTGGCTCTGAGAAGTGTATATATACTGCTGAGTTGGCATTTTGCTTTGGGGGCTTGCTTATGAGAAGGATCTTGTGATTCCCTGATCAAGATTCTAAGTGGCTGTAAGTTCAAAGCTCTGCAACTGCTCAGAGGTAAAGGCTCTCTTGATCCAGGGATGTATGTAAAATATATAGTTGATTCAGGCAGTCAGAGCCCTGTCTGTTGGTCTTTGTTTCTCTGCCTGTATTTTCTCTGAAGTTCAGGGTGCTGACTTTTCCCCTGAACTAGCGAACATAATTTAAAAAGGTTGTTGACCCCTTGCACAGGTATCTTTCCTAGTAAAGCAGATCTAAGAACCTGTGCTAGCAGCCGTCCTGGGTATGCCAGTGTGGTTGCCACCTCAGATTGGGATGAGTAAAAGAAAACAATGGCAACAAGAACAATATTAAAGAAAAAACAACTTTAAAAGGCTTTCTTCTAAGATTATCTCTAATTTATCCTGGATCTATTGTTTGTTCATAATCTTTACTTATTGTCTCCCCCATGAGATTGCAAATTTCTCGAGATCAGGGAATATTTTTTACCCTTATATGTATCTCAGATCTTAGCACAGAACCTGACACACAGTAGGGCACTTCCTAAATATTTGTTGGACTTGACCAGTTTCACAACCTTGGGCAAGTCACTGCTATATTTTCCTGTTCATCTGTTAAATGACTGGTTAGTCATAGGCTTAAATGATCCCTAGACTCTTTTCCAGCTTCAATAGTCTGTGATTCTTTAGCCGACATCATACTTGTTCTGGTCCTTGCTTTGAACCAGAAGCTGGCCTTGCTTATCCAACTATGAAAAAGAAATTCAGTGCAGGGGAAGATCAGAGCAGTGATAAGGAAGGCTGGCAGACAGGAAGGTCCTTTTCATACCTTATCAGCTGGGTGGGTGGAACCAGCAGAGAACTCTAGAAAGAGGGGAAAGGAAATTTACCCACAGTCACACAGTCCATGTCACATCAGTCATGAAGGGTCAATCACTCACATAGTCAACCTCACACTTAGCCATCATCCCACATTTTGAATTATTATGAATATTTGGTAAATTCCAATATAATAATCAATCAACAGGCACTTATTAAGTACCTGCTATATGCCAAGCTCTAAGAGGAAGAGGGAAGGCTTTAACATTAAGGGGGAACAGGAAAGACTACTTGTAGAAGGTGAGACTTGAGAACTCCAGGGCAGTCGGGAGGAGGTGATGAGGAAGAAGAGCTTTCCAGTCATGGGGGACAGCAGTGACAACACCTTCAGGAAGTCAGAAGATGGCCTGTTATGTTGGAGGAAGAGCAAGAGACCTGTGTCACTGGATCAGAGAGTATTTTGGGGAACCTAGGGGTAAGAAAACTGAAGAAAGGGGTGGCTAGGTGGCACAGTGAATAGAGCACCGGCCCTGGAGTCAGGAGGACCTAAGTTCAAATCCGACCTCAGACACTTGACACACTTACTAGCTGTGTGACTTTGGGCAAGTCACTTAACCCCAATTGCCCTTCAAAAAGCAAAAAAAACAAAACAAAACTGGAGAAGTCATTTGGAGGGAGGGGGTCAGGATATGAAAGGCTTCTTAATAGGAGAAAACCCAAGAATAGAATCCAACTCTCATTCCCCAGTCTGGTGCTCTTACTGTGGTTAGGAACAATTTTGTGGAAAGAATTCAGACTTTGGATTCCGTGCTCCAGGTTTTAAATGTTGAATTCTAGCTCTTCCACTTACTAACTTCAAGACCTTGGGCAAGTCACTTCATCTTTTGGGGCCTCAGTTTACTCAGCTTAAATGAAAGGAATGAACCCTCCACAAGAGGCAGAGTGGAATATTGGACTGAGGAGTCAGGAAGAGCCATGTCCAGATCCCATCCAAGGTACCTACTACTTGTTTGACACTGAACAAGTCACTTAATTTCACCTCTCTGTACCTCAGTTCCCTCACTTGGATGGTTTTTAAGGTTTCTTTTAGCTCTAAATCAAGATTATCCTATGACCAGATGACCACCAAGGTCTTTTCCAACTTTAAATTCACGATCCTTTGATCTTTTTTTCAAATGTGGATTATTTTGTGTTTGAGATTCTTTTAAAAGCATCCCTCAATGTACAGTCTAAATATCAAGAATCAGACTTCACTATTTAACTCCCCTACTTTTCTCCAAAATTTTTTTAGCAAAGGTATTTACTCAAATGACCTAGCAAGAATAGTAGTTACAAAGCATTTCCTCCAAAGAAGGGGGTGTACTTTCTCACAAATACACCCAGAGTGTTGTGGAAAGGGTGGGCGTGGCTCCTTCCTTGTTTCTTTTCCCTTCCCTTCCTTTCCTTTCCTTTCCTTTTCCTTCCCTTCCCTTCCCTTCTCTTCCCTTCCCTTCCCTTCCCTTCCCCTCCTTTCACTTCCTCTGTCCCTCCCTCCTTTCCTACCTTTCCTTCTGTCTCCAGAGAAAGAATTGATAAATAGAAATATGTATAGAATAATTATATATGTAATATATACATACATATACCTATTTATGTCTAATGGTATCCATCTCTAGGGCAGAGGAGGGAAGAAAAAATAAATTTACATTATAATTTTATTGTATAATTGAAAAGAATAGCAAGTTGTGCATCATAAATATGCAGTTTTATGTACAATCATCATTTTATTGTACTGTTATGGAAATGTTTGTTTCATTCCATAAATTAAAAATAGAATTTTTTTTTAAAAGAAAGGGTTGGCATGAGTTTAAAGTACAGGAATAGAGAGGCCTAGATATAGGGAACATACATGGCCAAGGAAATTGACAACTCCAGAACTGCATGGCCTCAATGTAGTTTCGATTCAGTCAGTTTCACCTCCCATACTCCTTTGGGAATTGACCTAGTCAAGCCTCTGGGAATGTCTCTTTTGAATCTAAAGGCTTTCACTGAATCATTTTCTGCCTCTACAGACTTCTAGCTTTTGAAGAAATCACATTTGGATACCCTCTTTTACACATAGAATCACAGAAAGAGTCATGAGAGACCTCAGAGTCCAATCAAATCTAAAAACATAAAAACATCCCCACCAAATTATCACCTAGTCAGTCACAGGACACATAATGACTCCCAGAGAAGACCGTTCCACTTTTGGACAGTTCTAATTTCAAGAGAGTTTTTCCTAACACTAAGCTGGTCTACCTCCCTCTAATTTCTACCTCTTGGTCCCTAGTTCTGAGGCCATGCAGAATTAGTGTCCCTTACATCTTCTCTTCTCCAGGTTAAAAATCCTCATTCCCTTTCATAAGTTTTCACACGGCATAGTTTCAAAAACTCTCACCTTCTTGGTAGGCCTCCTCCAGATATGGTCTAATTCAGTGCGTCAGACTCAAGTAGGAATGGATCCGTATGGGTCACATTGACTTAGAAAACCACAAATTGGCATTGTCTCTATTGGCATCTAGACAGCACAGTGCATAGAATGCCAGACCTCAAGTCAGAAGATTCTTCTTCCTGAGTTCAAATTCATCCTCAGGCACTTCCTAGCCGTTTGACCCTGGGCAAGTCACTTAACTCTGCTTGCCTCAGTTGTAAAATGAGCTGGAGAAGGAGATGGCAAACCACTCTAGTATCTTTGCCAAGAAAATCCCAACTGGGGGTCACAAAGAGGCAGAAACAACCAACCAACAACAATTGTATCTTTATTTATTTTGTCAAATATTTCCCAATTAAATTTTAATCTAATTCCTGATGCATGCAAGAGCTTTCATGAGTTTGACACCTCTGATATCACCTCAGAACTGGACACACTTCTCCAGAAGTAATCTAACCAAGGCAGAGTGAAGCAGGAATATCACATCTCTTTGTCACAGACACTGGTATCTTTACTAATGCAGCCTAAGATAACTTTAAGGGCTTGTAGGACACACTGCTGACTCATGCCGAGTTAAAATCTTCCAAGTCTTAAGAACTTTTGTCTAACCACATCTTTTACATGTGTTGAAAGACTACATGAAGATGGTTTCCAGAAATGTGACCTAAGGGGGACAGATTGAGTAAATGTTGCCACCAGAGGGCAATGCAGAGCAAGGAATAAGTCCAATTTAAAGGGAATATTTTCAGATTGTTAGAACAAAGTTTTAGTGGATTTTTCGTGTTAATTAATGACAGGTCTATGCCATTCCATCCCAAGGATAGTGCATTCCCTTTTACTTATTCTGAGTTGTACTGTATCCTAGGAGGCAAATCACTCAATCCTCTGACCTCAGTTTCTCCATCTGTTAAATGAGGTCAGACTAAGCATTCTCTAAGATCTTCTAGCTTTAAAATCCAACGATCTTTCGATGAAATGACTAGTCAGGTAGAGGGGAAAGGACACTGGATTTGGAGTCAAAATACCTGGGGATTTATCAATTTATTACCATATGTTGAAATCAATTATAATTCTGAAAATTTCCAATGACTGGGTCACTACTTGTGAGCATGGGATTATATATTTAGAGCTAGAAGAAAGATTTGAGACCATCCAGTTCAGCCCCCTAATTTATAGATTAGTTTACATTCCAAGATGTTAAGTAACTTGCCTAAAGGTCTGGAGATGAGGAGTCTCCATAGAATCAGAGATTTAGAATCAGCAAGAACCTTAGACGGCTTGCAGACCAACCCCTCATGTTACAAACAAGGAAACAAAATCTTAGTGAGGTGGGATAACTTGCCAAAGGATGACAGAGGCAAGATTTCGACCCAGAACTTCAGATTCCAATTCTAGGTGGGGTTCTTTTGACTACACCACAGAGTCTAGGCTCTATCACTGATTAGTTGTGTGGTTCTGAGCAAATTGTTTCTTTGATCATCAGTCTCTTTATCTGTAAGATGAGGTCAATATTGCTTATACTTCCTTCCCCAATAGATACTCATTCAGTCAGATAATTCAGCGGGTCAATAAACATCTATTAGGCACCTACTTCATGCCCTGGCATGCACTGTCCTAAAGCACTGTGGATACAAAGAATGACATGAGACAGTCCCTAACCTAAGGAGCTCCCAGCTTAATGGGGAAGACAACATGCAAACAACTATGTAGAAACAAGCCACATACAGGATAAATTGGAAATAATTAAAGGGGAAAGGGGGTTTTAGAATTAAGGGGAATCAGAAAAATTTTCCTGTAGAAGGCAGAGTTTAAGTTGGGACTTGAAGGAAGCCGGGAGGCAGAGATGAGAAGAGTAAGTATCCCAAGCATGGGGAACAGCTAGGAAAAATGCCTGAAGTTAGGAAAAGGAGTGTCTTATTCGAGGAACAGGCAGGAGGCCAGAGTCACTGCATCTCTGCACCTCTGCACCTCTGCAGAGTATATGAGGGTGGGAGGAGGCTGATTAGAAAGTGGAAGAAGACTGAAGAGGTGGGGAGGCAGATTATGAAAGTCTTTGAATGACAGAATTCAGGATAGTAATGGAAGATCACAGAGACTTAGATTTAATCCTGGAAAGGACCTTAGATGCCATGTAATCCAACCTCCACATTTTGCAGATGAGGAAACTGAGTGCCAGAGAGATTCAGTGATTTGCCCAAGGTTACAAAATAACAGGGTAAGGAATTGAACCTGTGTCTTCTGACTCTAAACCTTTACAATGACTGTACTGTGGTGCCTCTTCTGGCGCAGGATATCATTAATGTAACCTGAATACACGGGTTTCCAAATCCTACAGTTCCTCCACTTGCCAGTTCATCAAAATCAGTTATATAGACATTGTTAGTCCAAAGTATCCAGAGCAGTGGTTTCCAGGTACCTTATATGTGTTTCTTGCCACTAGGGGGCAGGTGCTATTTCCATACTTATTGTATCAATCAGTCACTCAACAAGCATTTATGAATAAGCACTTAGAATGTGTCAGACACTGTGCTAAGTTCTGAGGACACAAAGAGAGCAAGGTCCTGTCCCTACCCTTGAGGAGATCCCATTTTAAATGGGACAGAACATCGTAAATAATGAGGCATATATGATATATGCAGAGTAAATGGAAAGATAAGCTCAGAAGGGAAGGCATTAGTACATAGCTCAGGGAGCTAGGACTGGCCTCCTGAAAAAGGCGAGATTTGAGCTCAGTCTTAAAAGAAGCCTGCATTCTAAAATGTGGGGACCAGGAGGGAGAACATTCTAAACCTGGCAGACAGCCAGTACCATGGCACAGAGACTGTACCATGCATGAGGTCATGGAGCCTTATGTAGCTGGATCATAGAGTGCAGAAAGGGTAGCAAAGGGTAAGAAGACAAGAGGCCAGTTTAGGAAGAGTTTTAAATACCAAACAAAGCATTTTATATTTGCTCCTGCAGATATTGGAGAGTGTATTGGGTACGTGGGGGTAGGGGAGAGGAGATACAAGTAGACCTGCACTTTGGGAAAGTCACTTTGGCAGCTGAGTGGAGGATAGATTAGAGAGAGGAGAGTAGGAGACCAAAGGGAAGGCTAATGTGATTGTCATGATGAGAGGTGATACGGGCCCTAACTAGAGGTGTGGCTGTGTGAGTGGAGAGAAAACAGAGATGAGAGATGTGAAGGTAGAATGCTAAGATTTGGCAACAGATTATAATTGGCAGTATAAGCTTCCGCCCATGCCTATAGCTTGGTGGCTGGCTTTTTGGCATCCCCATTTCTACTTCCTTGTAGGGTACAATATGGAATTTTGCACACATATACCTCTTTAAGGTATTATTAGACATTTCTGACTGGGCTGGTGCAAGCCTCAAGCCCCATGGGTACACGGAACACTCAGACCTACAGGGGACACAGGATAAGATATCAGACAATTCTCTAAGAAAGTCCTGTCAGAGATAACCCAAATATGCCTGGAGCATAGAGTTCTCACATTTGGAAGACACAGCACATAACGGGGTAGGAGGTGAGGAAGGGGAGGATCACATGGGATATTGAGGATAATGATCAGGGTGAAAAATCTTTTTGCCAGTTATTTATAACACACTCTATTGAAGGGGTTGTGGCTCCACCCATGATTAGCCTAGCTGATTCTTTGATTCCCAAGACTCTGGCATGGCCCCTGGTGGCTTGAGGATACATAGCTGGGCTCCATTTCTGCAGCATCAGCAAGGCTCATAGACTAGAACTTGAACCTGAACCAGGCAAACGAGTATGACCAGCAAATCTAGCATTTACTACCAAATTTAATTAAATAACTGATTATTAAGAACCCCAGTAAATAGAGCTCAGAACTAAGCAGGAGGAGGAGGGTAGGCTCTAATGCTTTTAGGAAACTTTGAAGTTCTTTTAATACTATAAGGACTAGGCACATCAATTGACAAGGAAATGTGCTTGATAATAAATGTTTTCTTTCTCTTATCTGTGCAAATGAATTTTAAATATGAATAACTATAGGCAGATATTATCATTTTACTTTGAAATAAAAATTTTCCTCCTATACATCCTAACACAGCTTAGTCCCTCAAAGTATTTTTAAGTTACAACAAAAGACATCAAAAAAAGTTTACTTCAATTTTTAAAAAAAATATTAAGGACTAGGAAAGGCTTCTTGGAGAAAGTAGAATTTTAGCTAAGACTTGAAGGAATCCAAGAGGTGGAGATGAGGAGGGAAAGAGTTCCAGGCATGGGGGATAGCAAGTGAAAATGCCCAGAGTCACATGATGGAGGGTCTTGTGCCAGGAATAGCAAGGAGACCAATGTCACTAGATCACAGAATAAATGGAGGAGAGTAAGGTGGAAGAAGACTGGAAAGGTAGAAAGGGGCCAGGTGATGAAAGGCTTTGAACTCCCAAAAGAGTGTGTTCTTTTTGATCCTCGAGGCAATAGAGAGCCACCAGAGTTTATTGGAAGGGGAAGTATGGATGGAGAAGGGAGGTGACATGGTCAGATTTTTGCTTTAGGAAAATTATTTTGACAGCTATCAAGCGGTGTAAATGAAGTCATCAAAGAACCATGTGATCAAAAAAGAAGATGGGTTGATTAAGTAGAAAAAGCCAGGGAAAATAGATAGATATGCCCATGAGCCCTGCTGATTGCATCTTGATGTCAAGAGAGCCTGACAAAAGTACAGTGAGTGAACCCCCTGTATTGGACTTATGGAAGAGTCCTCAAGAAAGGTCATGTCAGATGGATAAGCATGGATGGGCTGGAATCCGAATCTTCGGAAGGAATGCACACGATAAGGAGAGTAGTCATCCACTGGAGCGTGTTAAGTATGTGAATGTCTAACACTATGCTAGGCACCAGAGAGATGCAAGGATAAATACCAAATAGTCCCTGGGCTCAAGGTGCTCGAAACATAACGGGTGCTGATGGAACTTTTGATGGTCTGAAGATGCTCTAGTTTGGAATGGTCGAGGTATTATCACATATGTAGTAGTAACAATAATATATATTATAAAGTTACTATGCATATAATACATATTATAATATGGATAATATAATAATATTAACTAGCTTTTATGTAGTGTTTCAAGGTTTGAAAAACAGCTTAGAAATTTTATCCTGGGAGTAGGTGTTTTTATCATCTCTATTTTACAGAAAAAGAAAACTAAGGCTAGAAGAAGCCAAATGACTTACCCAGGGTCACACAGCTAACAAGTGTCTAAGGTTAGATTTGAGTTCAGGTCTTCCTGACTCCACAACCAGTGCTCTACCCGCTGTGCTAGCTAGCTGGTCTTTTAGTAATTTGGTAGAACGTAAACCCCTCAAGGGGAGGGGATATTGTATTCTTGTCATTGTATATCTAGGGTTTAGCACAATGTGTGGCGCATAGTAGATACCTAGTAATTGTTCATAAAATTATACAGAATAGCTCACATTTTTAGTGTAAAGTTTACAAAGCACTTTCTTTATGACAATCTTATGAAGCAGGCATCATTGTTTACTCATTTTTTTCAGTCTTAATTGACTCTTTGTGACCCTTTTTGGGGTTTTCTTGGCAAAGATACTTGGGTAGTTTGCCATTTCCTTCCCTAGTTCATTTTACAGATGAGGAAACTGAGGCAAACAGGGTTAAGTGACTTGACCAGGGTCACACAGCTAGTAAGTGGCCTAGGCCAGATTTGAACCCAGGTCTTCCTGACTCCAGGCCTGGCACACTATCCACTGTACCACCCAACTGCCCATGAAATAGGTAATGCACTTAGTATTATTTTCATTTTATAGGTGTTCTATGGGATATGAATCTCATGAGCTATGGAATGGTTAATTGAATTGTCCACAATCACACAGTCAAACAGCACAGAAATGTAATGAGCATGAGGGACAATAGAGAGACCACATGAGTATTGCATTAATTTCCACACAATATTAAGCATCTCCAACATGGTCAGCAGAAGGGACTGTGGTACTATGGGAAGAACTTATCTCTGGAGTCCAAGGACGTGGCTCAAGTCCCACCTCAGATCTTTTCAACCTGTGTGAGGTTGGACAAGCTCTCTAACCTCTCTGGGGCTCAGTGTCCTCATTTGTAAAGTGGTATGGGAGTGGAAGAAAGAGAGATGGGAGAGGGGAAGGGAGAGAAAGAGAGACAGAGACAAAGAGGGAGAGAGAGAAAGAGACAGAAAGAGAGGGACGCACACAGAGATGGAGACCGAGGCACAGAGAGTGACAGAGACAGAAAGAATCTTGTACCTTCTTTAGATTATATTAGCACTGAATTCTCCCTGGAAAGTTTTTCAATCTAGATTAGTGTGTCTAAGAGAATAGAAACCCAAATGTCCCAAATGCCAGGCTCGGTAGGGTAAGTGTAAGAATCGAAGTAGCCTGTTGTAGACTTTGAGAGTCAACAATTGCCGGTTGCAGCGTCCTAGTAGTGTTACTTTAAACCCTCGTGGTCCCTCTCTCCCACTCCTGAGGATGTTGGAATCAGTATTAAGGAATTGCGGCCAGACATTTGGCCCTGGATAGCAAAGAAGCTTTCTTTACTCACTCTTTCCTCCGCTTGTCCTTGTTGACTTAGCAAGATTGGTGTGAAAATGGCAATCAGTTTGGAGTCAGAAGATATGAGTTCAGACTCTGGCTTTCCTCTCTATCATCTGTGAGGACTTAGCCAAGTTAATGTCTGGAAGCCTAAGTTTCCTTTTCTAAAAAATGAGGAGGGTAAGACTAAATCTCTTTGGGTCCCTTCTGGATATAAAACTATGAAAGGTAATGGGTGTGTGTGGGGGGGAATTGTCCACCAGGGGGCAGCAAACCCTCCCTTTTCTTTCCCTCTTGCTCTTCCATACACACACATACATTCTCCATCGCTCTGTCTCTCTGTCCCTCTCTCTCTCTGTCTTTGTCTCTGTCTCTCTCTCTGTCTCTCTCGCTCTCTGTCTCTCTCTTTGTCTGTCTCTCTGTCTCTTTCCCTTTCTGTCTCCCTCTGTCTCTCCCTCTGTCTTTCCCTCTTTCTCTCTCTTGCTTTTTCTCTCTCTGTCTGTCTCCGTCTCTGTATCTTCTGTCTCTGTGTGTGTGTCTTCTCTCTCTCTCTCTCTCTCTCTCTCTCTCTCTCTCTCTCTCTCTCTCTCTCTCTCTCTCTCTCACACACACACACACACACACACACACACACACTCACACGCACACACACCCCAATGCCTCAGCAAGCCCACAGAGCAGCAACCACATCAGTCTTAAAGAAAAGAAACAATAAGGCAATTGATGCAAACATCCCATGAAAGACAAATTGTTCAGATGATGCACATTCCCTGGCTCCTGCCAAACGCCCAGGGTGTGTGGAATTTCAGGGAAAAGACGGCTGGGTTTGGTCTGTCCAGATGGGACCTTCTGCCTCCCTGACCCAACTCCCTGCCCTGGTCATTCTCCCTAGCATTGGGCTCTACAAGGCTCTGGGTGAGAGACAGTTTGACCAGGCTGAGGGCTGCCTTAGTTTCACAGCTATGAAACCAGTTATTCAACCATCAGGATCCCAAGGGACTCTCCTACCCTACAGAAAGGGCAGAAATCACATCCTCTGTGTGCATCCAATCTTCAATGACCCCACCAGTCTTTAGCACCAGCTTCCATTCCCCCAGCTCTCCACACTGGGCTAGAGTTGACAGAATATAACTGCCAGTGGGAGGGGGGGGGGAAAGAGTTCTGTTCCAGGGCATCAGGAGACCTGGCTCCTTCTGGCACTGTTACCAATAGCTTTGTGATCTAGGTTAAAGCACTTCATCCCTCTAAAATCTCATTGGATCACAGATTTAAAATTGGAAGTAACCTAATCATCTAATTAAATCTTTTCCTTTCATTTTCATGTTTTATTGATACTTTTTTTAAAATCACTGTTATTTCCCCTCCTCCCCCATCACCAAAGAACTCTCTCTTGTAACAGAGAATTATTATTAAGAAAAACAAATCACCACAATAGCGTGATGTCTGTTTTATTCCATACTTTTGGTCGAGCATTTCTCTGCCAAGGGCAGCAGCGAGGCATGAAATCAGGATTAGACACACGTGAGGGTCAGAGTTCTGACGCTGCTTTCCCTTTTATTAACGTCGATCCCCTCATTTTACTGATAAGGACATTTTGACCTCGGCATGGCTGAATGACTTGTCCCAAATCAGTCAGGTTGTAACCCCAAGTCCTCCGACTGCAGATAGAGCATTTTTGTCCATTGTCCTTCACTCTCTCCCAGTTTCTACATCCATGAAATGAAGGAGTTAGACTCAATTTTCCCTAAAATGCTTTCCAGTTTTAAATCCCATGACCCTGTAAATAATCTCTTCTGTGCCAGGCTATTCTGCATTACTGGTCCTTTTGGTCTCCCTGAGTTTCCTTCACCCCCTCACATCCTCTATCTCTGGCCTCCGGAAGCCACAAGGCTCTGCCTCAGTTCCGTAGAAACCCCCAAAAGATTTGGAGCTAAGCACAGTGCCTACAGTTCCTGGGCAGTACATCCCTGAGCCCCCGCTTCCCAGAATCTGAACTTCCTACCACCTCCAGCAGCTAGGGTGGGGCAGGATCTGAACTCAGATCTGTTCACAAGGGCCCATTGTCTAGCTGAGGGAGATGACGTGGTCCTGGAGAAGTCTGTCTCTATGGGGCTGTTTACCCTCTGGGGCTTGATTGGGAGAGAAGGGGAGCCTGTGTTACTATCTACCCAGTGGGCAGGGAAGACCAACCCCCCCTGCCTGGGTCCCACTGAGGAGAGATTAGGTACCCTGAATGGAAGAAACCAATGTTTACTTCATCCAAATATAGAGACTGACAAACAAGAGAAGCCTAGGTGGTTCCCCTCTTCTAATCAGGGGCAATTGAAATTCTGAGGAGCTTCTTTTTCTGCAGAACCATAATATGCTAGAGACAGAGATTGTCTAATTTAACTCCCTCATTTTACAGAGAATGAAACTGAGGTCCAGAAAAGAAAAGTGGGGGAGAGGGGGGCATGATGTTTTCTCTGACATTCCCACCAAAGACATCTGAAGCCCAGGCAAAGAGAACTTAGGCTACCTGGCAGAACCAGGGCTCTGATTGGACATGTCCACCATCATCTCCTGCCTTGCTTTGAGTCTCGTAAACCATTTCTCTTGCATCCAGATTAGGTACCTCAAATGAGCACCCAGGTGGTTGTACCTCTGGGCATTGTTCTTTCTTCTGAGATCTTAGTCTAGCTCTCTCCCAGGAACTTTATTTTCCATTCTCTGAAAGCCACTAAGACTTCATGAATCTCTCATCTCCTCCAATAGTTCCAGTAAATCAAGAATTTTTTTGTGGAAATGAAAGATGTAAACTAAAATAAATGAAAGTTAAAAAAAAAAAAAGAAGAATTTTGCCTTGCCTATGAAGTCTCATACTAGGCAGGCCTTGGACATTCTACTCATTCCTGTGAATATCAGTTGATAAAACCCTCATCCCGGGGGGGGGGGGGGGGC
>CM053584.1:80761195-80781446 GCA_028627135.1 Pseudochirops cupreus
AGGAGAGAATAGAATGGGGGAGGGGGGAAATACTGGGATGGCTGTTTTGGGGTGGTGGGCGGGGGAAAGACGGGGAGAAAAGATGTAACTCAAAAAAATTTAATAAAGAATCTCATATCAAAAAAAAAAAAAGATAAAACCCTCATCCCAATCCCTGCCTTCTAGACTCAAATTTATAAAAATTAGGAAGAAGGAAATTGGCTTTCTGTTGCAGCAGGACAGACAGATATTGAACACCAAGGAAAACTTTCTGATGTGAGGAGAGGGGAACTGAAATTAGTGATCACGAAGGTGGCAGACCAGCCCCATCAGGGAATAATGGAATCTCAAATTTGGAGGAGACCTCATCCAGTTCAATTTCTTCTCATGAATTTTACCTACATCCCTGACAAATGGTCACCTAGCCTTGTTCCATCAATGGGGTCTTTATTACTTGCTGAGGCAACTTATTCCTTTTATTTTGGGGGAGGGAGGAGAGAGGACATCTGTAATTAATGGAATTTTTTTCTTACATCAGACCTAAATCTGATTCTCTTCAATTTCCACCCGTCTTTCCCTCTGGGGCCAAGCAGAACAAGTCTAATTCCCCTTCCATGAGGACAGTCTTTCAAATATTTGGGGACAACAATCAAATCCTTATCCCAAATCACTCCTAAACATCCCAAGTTCCTTCTATCCCTGGTTTTGCCTCCTCTCTAAAGCTTTCCTGTGCCCCTCTACAACTGTAAGGGTCCTCAAATTACCTTGTACTTGCCTACTTGTGTTTGGGTTACAAACCCTAGTAGAATTAAGGACTTTTTGGACAGGGATTACTCTTTTTTAAATTTTTTTCTTTTGTTTTTTATTTATTTTTCTTTTAAGACAAGTAGGTGCAAGAAAGAGTGCTAGATCTTGAGTCAGAAAGACCCGAGTTCAAATCTAGCTTCAAAACTAGATGTATGAAGCTGGACAAGTCACTTATCTTCTCTGTTCCTCAGTTTCCTTGTCTATAAAATGGACATAATAATGGAACCTAACTCCCAGGGATGTTGTAGGGATCAAATGAGATATAATATTTGTAAAAGTACTTTGCAAACTGAAAGTACTATTTAAGTGCTAGCAATTATTCTTATTTTTGTCTTGGATCACCGTTTCCTAGAATGATGTTTTGCACATCTTAAGAGCTTAGTGAATATTTGTTGAACTGGAATGAATTCAACTTATTTCAATAGCTCCAGGCCCCTGACAATCCTGGTCACTCTCCCCTGTCCATACTCGCATTTGTCAATATCCTTCCTACAATGTGATTCCCAGAGCATGAGAAAATGGAAAGGACACTGAATTGGCAGCCAAGACACCTGGTCCTGGGAAGGAAAGGAATTTGAGAAACCTTTTCATGAAGAATAAATTAGTGAATGAGTGAGTCCCTTCTCCCATGAGGTATTCATATTTTAAAAGAAGACAATTATAATTCTTATATTTTTGTAGCCCTTTGAAATTTTCAAAAAGTTTTCATAGATATCTCATTAGATTCTGATGACCAATCATTGTGGTAGGGAGGAAAGGCATTATTATACCCATTTTGTGGATAAGAAAACTGAGCTCTGGGAAATGAAGTGACTTCCTCAAGAATCCACAAGTAGACAGTTAGAATAACTGGGATTTAAACACAAGTTTACTGACTCCCAGTCTAATACCCTTGCTAGTACATTGGGAGATGGAGGCAGGAGTAGCATTTAACCAAAAGTACTAAAACTTGAATGATGAATGTAGTGGAAGATGTGTCAATGCCTGAACCAGTGGGGACCCCCTGAGTTCCTGAAGGTTATACTAAGAGGGATGTAATCTCTGGCACATGCTGATCCTTTCCATAGTTAACAATGCTGGTTCTTGGAAAAGATTCAGTCTATTGGCAGGGACAGAATCCAAGCCTGGAATGCCTTTCCACCTCACGTCCACTTCTTAAAAACCCTACTTTCCTTCAAAGCTCAGTTCAATCACCACCTTCTCCATAAAGTTTCTCCTGATCCCCAGAGGTGCTAATCCTTCCTTTCCCAAAAAATATTTATTTTGTTTGTACATATAATATTTATCTCAGTTACGTTTTGTATAAGCCTATATATCTACATGTCTTTTCTGATACTATGTAGGCTTGAAACCTGGGACTGTTTCACTCTTGTCTTATGTCCCCAGAACCTAGTACAGTGTTGGGCCATAATTTTGTCTAGGATTATACCTCACCCTGTTCTCCAGGTGGTCACTTAGTGGCAATCACTTAATAAATGCTTACTAATGTTTGCCACAAAGGTTTGGTTTTGTTTTTCAGTGGTAGGAAGGGTTAGAGGTGGAAGGGCACTAGGGAGGGAAGGAAGGAAGGAAGGAAGGAAGGAAGGAAGGAAGGAAGGATGGAAGGAAGGAAGGAGGGAGGGAGGGAGGAAGGAAAGGAGGAAGGGAGGGAGGAAGGAAAGAAAGAAAGAAAGAAAGAGGAAGAAGTAAAGAAGGAAGGAAAAAAGAAAAAAAAAGGGCCATTGAGACACAATTTTTAAATGAAGAGAACAAAAGGAATACCAGAAAGAAACAGAAACAAACAAGGAAGCTTTGAAATCTACAGATTGAATTTATTATATACTGAAAAAGAAAAGGAAGCTTTACATAAAAGAAATCTACAGTTTCATGTACAAACATCTCCTTTGTATTCTAGCAAATATATGCAAATGTCCATTTGTTAAGTTCAAAATAAAAATAAAGCAATTTCACCTTTGTTAAGTTCAAAATAAAAATAAAGCAATTTCACCTTTGAGGTATCACACACACACACACACACACACACACACACACACACACACACACACACTATCCCCAGTGCTATGCCTCAGTTCTGCCTCCTTGCCTGGACTCTTTATGCTATGTCCCACTCACTCTCCCACCCTCTAGGACTTGCCTAGATCATCATCTTCTCACTGGAATGTCCTTGCCTTGGATCTCATTCCCACCAAATTCATCTGTTCTCTATCTCAGTGAAAGAATCTAACCAAAGACTAGCTGCAAACTTTGGCCAAATGACTAATCATTTTTGAGCCTCAGCTCCTTCATCTATAAAACATGGAGACCAGTCCCTGCTGAGTCTACTTTACAGGATTGTTGTGAGGGTCACATCAGAGAACATCCATCTGGGCACTTTCTACACTGAGTTTCCATAGTACTATATGAAAGTACAGCTGTTCCAACAATATCTTCCTTCACCATTCTTCTCTGATACCTCATCATGCAGCAATATTGACTCTGGGTTCTCTTGGCTTTGACAAGGATGTACAAGTTTTGACCAGTTCAATCAAGTTGGAAAAGTTCCCATTATCAGCCTTTGATGGATGGTCCATGGTTTCATCATAGTTAATTCTGGAAAGGCTCTCTCTCAGACATGTGGCCACCTGAGGATGAATTTTTTTAACAGAAGCAGCATCAAAAGACTGTCTACTAAGACACGAAGAGGTTATAGTCTTTGATGGTGAAGGCTGCAGTGAACAGTCATCAAGCACCCACCACACTCAGTTCAACTAGAACATTCAGTTCAACTAGAACTGGGAACACAGAGTTGAAAAAAACAAACAAACCCAGAGTTCCTGCTCTTAAGGAGTTTACAATCTACTAAGTAACAATAATACAAACTTCTATAGTGTTTTAAGATTTCTCCCCAACAGCTAGCTAATACAAGTTTTATGTCCATTTTACAGACAAGGAACTGAAGTCTCAAGAGGTAGGTTATACAACTAACAACTATCAGATCTAGCTGTGTGACCTTGGGCAAGTCACTTAACTCCAATTGCCCTCCAAAAAAAAGCAAAAAAAAAACCTGTCAGAGCAAGGAATCAAAACCAGGCCTCTTGACTCCAAGCCTATTGTCCTTTCCACAGCACCAGATGGAATCATACTTCTTCAGAGTATAAGAGTATTTCCAACACTGACACACAAAATAAATTAAATAAATAAATGAGAGAGCCAAGCTATATTTTTTAAAGTGACCTTCTGGAGACACTGTCTCTGCCTCTACTTCTTTTACCTAATCCCTTAATGATTTCATGGTGGCAGTTTCAGGGAAGGCCAAGGCTACCTTCATGACAGGCCAGAATGGAAGATGCTTTAGGGTGGTCAAGTCTTTCAGCACTCCTCAAGTGGCTAGTTATCCACCAGGTCTATGGGCATATTCCCATACTGGCCTCCATCCCTATTTAGTGTTGAGTAAAGAGCTTTTGGATGCTCAGTGTGATGGAAGAGGATCACGACCTTAATAACCTCTTTGTTGTAGAAGGATCCTCCCCACAAACCTCACAAAGGGTTAACTAGAGCCTGGCCATCTTCCCAGCAGCCCCACAATAAACAATACCCGAGCTTCCTTCCAAGGATTCTAGACTGTTTGGGAAACATTGTGCATTGGGGCAGAAGCACCCTACTGGCCCACTGAATGGCCCCCACCCTTTCTCCCTTGTACTTGTTCTACGTGTGCTGAAAATAACAGACTGGTCCAGAAGACCCAGTCCAGAGACAGGTCAGCAGCCCTGGAAAGGGTTAAGTCTGCAAGAGGCACCCTGGACCCAGCTGTCTCCGTGGGCGGTGGATTTACAGTTATCCTCTAGCCCAATGGGGCTGCTGAGCCCTGTGTGGGAGAGAGAGGCTCCTGCTGGGGTCGGGGGAAGTTTATCATCCTTGCCAAAGCCAGATTCCCCTGTCCTTCAGCCAGGGCCTCCCACACAGGCGCCTAGGGTGGGGAGGGGGAGCTGAGAATTAGAGGCAGGAAGGGGGCTGAGCAGGATCCAGGAAACCTGGGTGGGAGAGGAGTTCAACCTGGTCAGATGCCCCTGCCTCCCTCTCAGCCTCAGAATAAGCAGGAAGGTTCATCTGGTACAAACTCCTGGGTTCCATTCCTGACCACCATGTTGGTGTTCTCCTTCATGCTTCAGTTTCTCCTTCTGAAGAAATGGAATTAAGAAAGAATTTGATCCTGAGGAATATGGGACAACGTTGGATTCTTTCAGGACACTGGTATCCTATTAGGGAATCCCCTCTCCTTCTCCCACCTGCACAACAATTTGGATTGTTTAAAAGCACTTTGTTCTTGATCTCATTTTACCAGCAGAATATCCCAAGAAATAGGGCAAAGTCAGGCATGTTCAGAGTTCTAGGATCATAAATCTTGAGCTGAAAGGGAGGTCACCTAGCTTTAACATGCTGGCTTAACCAATGCCCAGCCAGGCTATGTGACTTAACCAAAGTTAATATAATAACAATGACTAGTGTTGATATAACATTTTGAAGTTTACAAAGTAGAGCTCTCTGAGGTAGGCAGTGCAAATCTTATTGTTACAGCTAGGAAATATCAGAACGGGGATTTGAGATTAAGTCATCTGACTTCACGGTGTTCTCTCTTTCCACCTCTATACGTCCAATAGAGCTGAGCTGAGAGTTCAACAGCCAAGCTTCCTTTGAAACTCTTCAGTGCTAACATCTGACTTAGAAACTGGTTTACACAGACATCACACAATGAAGTCTTTTGTGAAGTCTGACCTTCTTGGGAATCCTGACTTCCCAAATTCACTCCTCTCACAGTCTGCCCTGGTATAAGGGATGCCCATATGAATGAGATCCTGGATCCTTGAAGTGTGGAAGCATCTATAACCAGGGAAGAATTATCCCTGTTATGCTCTGTAAATCTCAAATGGCACCTACAGTATATTGTATTTAGTTCTAAGCACTTTATTTTACTGTATTTTTCATAGATGCCTTTTGTTTTTATATCATATTATATCTGAATATATCCCTGCCTCTTTTCTACCCAATGAACCTTCTTTGTTCTCTTGGGGATGGGGAAACAGTTCAGCAAAATTATTCAACACATCAACTGTGCCTGACAGTATATGTGATATTCTATGCCAGTGGTCCCCCAACTCTGAAGTAATAAGGGAAGAGTAGATTTTCTTAGCTCATTTCTGGAAGAAGCTCAGGCATAATTACAAAATTTTTTTTGGATTAATTTTTATTGGGCTAATTTTATTTTTTATTTTATTGGGTTAATTTTTTTATATTTTATTGGGTTAATTTTCCCTTTTCATTGTGGAAATCATTGTACTTATCATTCCTGGTTCTGCTTACTTCACTCTGTATTGGTTCATATAAGTCTTCTCAAACTGTACCTGGAATCCGACTCTGTGTAATTTGTGCCTACCTATTTCTATCCATGTTGTCTCCCCCATTAGAGTTTCAGCTCTTTGAGGGCAAGGGACTATCTATCTATCTATGTCTATATCTATATCTATGTCTATATCTATATCTATGTCTATATCTATGTCTATATACATATATCCACGGTACAAGCAAGCATTTAACAAGTAATTCTTTATTTGAGTGTTTGACTGATCACTCCTGGCCCAGTCCCTGACCACCCTTCTCTCTGCTCATTTCTCTCTCTCCTCTCTTTCTATAGTTCAGAGCATGTTGACCTACAACAAGCTCATTCCAAGTCACAGAATCACAGAACTTCAGACCTGGAAAGTCCCTTAGAGATGATCTAATTCAACCTTTCCATTTTACAGGTGCCCAGAAAATTTGAGCAACTTGACAAGGTCACATAGTAGGTCAAAGTTTTGCCTAGAACCTAGAACTCGTGCCAACTAGCCAACGAAGTCATGTGCATTCCTCTTCCTCCTCCCAAGTCAGAATGAGAAGCTGTGGGGATTATAGGATGTCAGAGCTGTATTTGGAGGACTAATAGTGTTCAATGAGTCCCTTATTTCTTAGAGGACAAATCACCTAGCTGGGTAGTAGGAAAGGTCACAGAGAAGAAGATGTGATTCCTAGAGTTCTTGGTACCAACTTGCACACTTTGGGGCCTAGAAAGAAAAGAGATAGCAGGAGGGTAGAGAACTAGGGCCTGGAGTCTGGAGTCAGGAAGACTTGATCTCACATCCAGCCTCAGACACTTACTGGGTAAGTCACTTAACTTCTAGCTGCCTCAGTTTCCCCAGCCATATAATGGGAATGGTAATAGTACCTACTTTCCACGATTATTGCAAGGATCAAATGAGATAATGCTTACGAAGTGCTTTGTAGAGTGGCTGGTTCACAGCAAGTGCCCGATAAATGCTTATTCCCTTCCTCTTCTCCCTTTCCTAGACCCCAACACAGTGGTTAATCCACATACATACATACTCACTAGAGGTCTTCTGAATAGAAGAATTGGTGGATGGTAACAATTGTCACAAGGGTTTGAAGGTTTACAAAGCATTTCCCCACAATAATTCTTGGAGGAAGAGACAGCATGGTACCTCACTCAGAAAGAATGTTGATTGGCCGTGTGATCAAGGGTCTTGAATTCAAATCCCATCTGTGATGCTCCCTAGCTGTGTGACTTTGGTCAGGTCACTTAACTGCTTCAGGCCTCAGTTTCCTAATCTATAAATAAGAAGGCAGAATTAAATGACTTACAAGGTGACTTATAATTATATGAAGTAAAGTAGTACAAATGTTGTTATCCCCATGTTACAGATGAGGGAAGTGAGGGTGAAGAGGTGGGTAAGTGGTTTGCCCAACATCACACACACTGTCAGAGCTTGGGTTTGCGCTCTGGTGTCCTAACTGTGTATCCATGCCCTTCCACTCTCCCATAGTATCATTCATTCATTTACCAAACATTTATTAAGTTCCTACTATGTGCAGCTCCTATTATCTCAAAGCCAGGTCCTTTGGAAAAGGAAAAATGATCATCTCTGACCTAAAAAATAAAATCAAATCTAGTCGAGTAGGATGGAAATAAGAGATTTGTTTAAGTCATTTCAACCTCTTTGTGACCCCATTTGGAGTTTTCCTGGCAAAGATACTAGAGCAATTTGCCATTTCCTCCTCCAGCTCATTTATATATTAAAAAAAAAGCTGAGGCAAACAGGGTTATGTGACTTGCCAAGAGTCACACAACTAGCTAGTAAGTGTCTGAGGCCGAATTTGAACTCAGGAAGATGAGTGTTCCTGACTCCAGGCCCAGCCCTCTACCCACTGAAACACCTAGTTGCCAAAGGAAATAAGAGATCCTAGATAAATATAGTGCCAGAGGGTACCATTAATGTTCAGCTGTTCATTTGGGCACAGATAATTGCTACTTAAAAATAATTCTCCATATAATGGAATACTATTGTGCTATAAGAAATGATGAACAGGCAGATTTCAGAAAAATCTGGAAAGACTTACACAAACTGATGATGAGTGAAGCGAGCAGAACCAGGAGAACATTGTGTACAGTAATGGCAACATTGTGCAGTGACCAGTTTTGATAGACTTATCTCTCCTCAACAATGCAATGATCTAAGACAATTCCAAAATTCTCATGATGGAAAACATTATCCATAGCTAGAGAAAGAACTATGAAGTCTGAATGCAGATCTAAGCACACTATTTTTTCTCTCTCTTTTATTTTTGTTTTTTTTCTCATGACTTTTCCCTTTTTTCTGATTCTTCTTTCACAACATTACTAATATGGAGATATGTTTAATATGATTGTACACGATAGCCTATATCAGATTGCTTGCCATCTTGGGGAGCGAGATAGGGAAGAGAAGGAGGGAGAAAATTTTGGCACTCAAAATCTTATAAAATGAATGTTGAAAACTATCTTTTCACGTAATTGGAAAAAATAAAATACTCTTAGGTGAAAAAAAAATAATTAAGTTTTTTAAATCCCACCTTTTACAAAGACTTTTACCAGCCTTTTCAATGCAAAAAATAATAATAATATTATTATTAATAATTCTCCAACCAGAAATTCACCGTCTGGCACGATAGATGTTTCTCCAGTTGGTTAATCCATCTTGTCAAGAAGACTAAAGTCAAGGGTTGGTTAAGGCATCTTGGATTGGTTAAGCCATCTTGGATTGGTTAAGCCATCTTGGATTGGTTAACTCATCTTGGACTGGTTAAGCCATCTCCGTAATGAGACTGCCATGTGAGCCAATTCACTTTGCTCTGTTATATAACCACTGGCAAACTCAGTTATGGCTGGCTCAGGTGCCTGAAAGAGTTAGTATACAATTGTGTATTGCCTCGGTCTTATTCCTCCCCACCTCCCCTTCTCCATGCCCTATTTTGAGTTCTCCATTATTGCTCCTAATTCCAAGGATTGAGAGAAGAAATTAAACACCCAATCTGGTGACTCCCTACCAATCTGGAACAGATTCCAATCAGGGGTGGAGGAGGGTGGGGGTGGCACACTCCTCTAGCAGCTTGTCCGGGACAAGAGAGATCTTCTGGCTCTAGACATTTCAGCAGGTGATTGAGAGACTGAGAAGAGAGAGACAGGGTCCTCCCACATCTTTCCTCTCTGGCTCCAGTGCACATATCCATGCATCATAATTTAAAAATAATACCTCCTCTCCCTCCTCCTCTTCTTCCTGGGACTAGAGCTGACACTTACACTGACACCTTGGCTTTCAGAAAGGAGCTTACATTCCTTTAGATGGATCAGGAGAAGATGACTGGGGAGCTGGGTCCATCGGATCTTCAATCCCCAGGTGGCCCAGTTGTTTACAGATGTGTAATTAGAGAAAGGTTAACCAGAAGGATTTCAGGTATTTTTTGCTCTAACTATAGAGAAAGTTCTAGTGTCAGTTCAGCCACTTGTCTATGCGAAGTCAGACCTTACCTCTTTGGACCTTAATTTCTTTTTTTTTATTTGTTTGGTTTTTTTGGGGGGGGGGCAAGGCAATTGGGGTTAAGTGACTTGCCCAAGTAGCTAGTTTTCTGTTAAGTGTCTGAGGCCAGATTTGAACTCAGGTTCTCCTGACTCCAGGCCGGTGCTCGATTCACTGTTCCTCCTAGCTGCCCAAGGGCCTTAATTTCTGTAAAATACTGGTGAATAGTCTCTTCTATAGGAAGATCCACTAAAGGAAATGAATAGGTTTGGTCTGAAGAAGGGAAGACTTGGAGAGATGGGGAAGGAGCTGTTGACATGATAGCTGCTTCCAGTATCTGAAGAGATGTCATGAGAAAGAGGGATGAGATTTGTTCTGGTTGACCTTAGAGGGAAGAACTAGGAACAATGAGTAGAAATCGTAGAGATATGGATAAATGGGAAAACTTCCTAATAAGTCAAGCTACCCAAGCAATCCAAAAGGGCTTCAAGCAAAGGTCGGCTGCACCCTTGGAAATACTAGGAGGAGATTCTTGTTGAAGTGTGGATTGGGCTAGTTGACCCCTGAAGTCCCTTCCAACTTGGAGAATCTGTGATATGTAAGATAACTCTTACATGATAACATGATGCTGTAGGATAACAACATTACATGGAAAAATCTATTAGTAGAGAGTTTGTGAAACAAAGTCCTGTTCAAAGTGAAGTGGGAAGAACCAGGAGGCCATCGTGCATGACAACAGCAATGTTGTAAAGACAACCAACTGTGAAAGACTTGGCTACATTGATCAATACCATGGCAATTCCAAAGTATTCATGATGAAAAAACGCTACCCACCTCCAGAGAAAGAACTGATAGACTCTAAGTGCGAATTCAAGTATAATTTTCTCACTTCCTCTTTCTTCTTTTTTTATGGAAATATAGTCAATATGGAAACACGTCTTGCATGATTTCACACATATAATTAATATCATATTGCTTGCCTTCTCAGTGGTTGGGAGAGGGGGTTGGAGAGAGGAAAAGAATCTGGAACTCAAAATTTAAAAAGAAAAGAATGTTTAAAACAAATAATATTTTTTAGTCCTATGTAAGGTCCAAAAAAGAGGGGGGCAGGGACTGAAGGACAAGCTGGAGAAACAGAATGAGCCAGGCTGGATGAAGTCTGGGGGGACCACCCAGGCTGTGAGAAAGGCTAGGTGTATGGGGGTGTGGGAGTAAGGTTTGGGAAAGGGCACTATGGTGGGAAGAGAGTAAGTATCTGAAATCTAAAAACTGTACTTCCAGCCATGACCTGTAACAATTAGCAGCTTCCAGTGGCCCTTTAGGGTTGTTGTTTCACATTGATTTGAACTATCTCAAGTAGCATCTAGGATCACATTGCTTGCAACCAAAAGTCAACCAGGGGTTAAAGTGCTGGACTATATGGAAATGCAGAGCTTTCCTCTTGGCTCCTCCAATGACAAACTGTGTGACCATTTGCAAGTCACTCAAGTTCTCTGGGCCTCAGGGAACCTTGTGCTTTTGATTATCCTGGGCCCCTCCCCATGATATAGGGAGATAGATGAGGTAAGTTATATCATGTACCTTGAACTCCTTAAAAGAGGATGCTAGAGAATTATGATCTATGGATATTAATGGTACTAATTAATTACAACACAATTTAATCTTATAATAATGACCATAATCCTGAGTTAGCCCTGGCTTGGTTTTTGCCAAGAAGTAAGAACAAGGCCAGGTTAAGAGGGAGGATGTAAGGTGTAATAGAGGGAATATAGAAGGATAGAAGGATAAAATAATAAATAAAATATAACAAAATAAATAAAATAGAAGGAATACCGTATTCTCAATTAATGCAGCATCTGCACCTGACTAGCTGTGTCAACTTGGACTTCATCTCTCTGAGCTTCTGTTTCTGCATTTGTAAAATAGAAAGGGCATAGGGTTGGACTAGATGATCATCTGGGATTTGGAGTTGGGGGACCCGAGTTCAAATTGTGACTCTACAACTTGCTATCTGAGGAAGCCATTAACGTCTCTGATTATTATATTATATAATGTTATATTATATTATATAATGTTATATTATATTATATTATATAATGTTATATTATATTATATTATATTATATTATATTATATTACATTATAGATGATTTCCTCATCTATAAAATAAAGGGGTTGTACTAGCTATCCTCTAAGGTATTCATCTATAGTCTTATGATTTCTAGGAAGCCTTCCAGCTCTAATGTTCTTTGAATTTTTAAAAATAAACATTTATTAAGAGCCTACTGTTTGTCAGGCATCATGCTAAGTTTTGGGGATACAAAGAAAGGTAAAAGACAGTCCCTGCTCTCGAGGAGCTCACAGTCTAATGGGGGAGACAACACACAAACTGTGTACAAACAAATTGGATAATCAATAAGTTGGAAATAATCAACAGAGGGAAGGCACTAGGATTAAAAGAGATGGGGGAAGGTTTCCTGCAGAAAGCAGGATTTTAGCTGGAGCCTGAAGGTAGCCAAGGAAGCCTGGAGGTGGAGATAGGAGGGAGAACATTCTAGACATGGGGGAAGCCAGAATGTGGGATTATCTTTAGCTATGGCCAAAGGAATCTGCTGTGTAAGAACCTGACACAGGAGGGAGGTGGGGGAAGACATCATTGGGACTAAAGCTTATGAAGGAGAAGGTGAAGAAAAGGAGGAAACGTGGTTATTGTGAAAATACTTCAGGAACTATCAACATACATATACATATACATGTACATGTACATATCCATACACATACACATATACATCTTCCCAAACTAGGGACTAATTTGCATCTTTTTTTTTGCTATGGGAAAAAATAAGAAACAGCAGCCCCTCTTCTCCTCTCCTCTCTTCCCTCTGTGTTGACAGATTAATACAGATTAATAAACAATCCCCAGAAATCTTGACTTGGGAATATCTACCACTGGAATTCTTGGAATGTGCTTAGTAGTCTATTGGACCCTGCTCAACAAGGAGAAGTATCTGTGTGAGTACCATGTGATTTCTGAAAAATCCCAGAGAAGGGGAGAGCTGCTGCTCTGTTGTTCCAGTGTTGTTCCAATTTTCAAAAAAGATAAAAAACTAAATTCTTCAAGCTACAGATTGTTGAGCTTAATATCTATTCCTGGAAATTTTCTAAAATGTGTTGTAATGGGAATGGTTTGTGAGCTCTTTGCAATGGAAGCAATGATTCCTAATGTTGAACCCTAAGACCCATAATAGATATATCAAGACCAGGTTATACTAAACTAACCTCATTCCCTTTTCTGACCGGATGACAAGACCTAGTCTATAAATAAATGGATGAATGGATGGCTAGATGGATGGGTGGATGATGAAAAAAAAATCAGACAATTATTGTGTGCCGAGCATTATGCTAAATCAGGATAATGTAATTAATATAATATGTCTGGATTTCAGCAAGGCATTTAACAAAGCTTCTTATGTTGTCCTTACAGGATAGGCAGATATGACTTAGGTAGCATAATTCAGAACTAAGTGAATTATCAGACCCAACAAGAAGAGATTAAGAGATCAAAATCAATCACCAATCATTTATTGAGTGTTTACTCTTTGTCAGGCTATAATACTGAGCTAAAGGGAGGTCTCCAGTGAAGTGTCCCAAGAATCTATCATTAGCCATGGACCGTCAAATATTTTTTCTTCTTAATATTGAAGGTGTAGATGACTTGCTTAACACTTGTGGATAACACAAAGCTGAGAGAGAAGCTAATGCTAAGTATGATAGAATCAGGATTCCAAAAGATCCCAAAGAGTCTAGAGCAATGATAGGGGGAAGGGAGAGGAAATCTAATAATTAGACATTTAATAAGTAGAAGTTCTACACTTGAATTCAAAACTTCAACTGCACAAGTGTGGGATAGGGAAGGTGTGATTGGTTACAATTCTTATGATAGGATGGGTAGGTGGCGCAGTGGCAAGACCTGAGTTCAAATCCAACCCCAGACTAGTCGTGTTACCCTGGGTAAGTTACTTAAGTTGTCTGCCTCAGTTTCCCCATCTGTAAAATGGGGATAATAATAGCCCCAATCTCTCGGGGATTGTTGTGAGCATCAAATGAGATAATAATTAGCACAGAGCCTGCCACATAGTAAATGCCATCTAAATGTTAGCTATTATTACTATTATTATTCATTAGGTGTGGATACTTATAGCAGGGTAAGCTCCTTCATTAGGTTGTAAGCTCGTTAAGGGTAGGGATTGTTTTCTGCCTATTTTTATATTCCCCAAAGCCTAACACAGTGCCTGGCACATAGTAGGTATTTAATAAATGTCTATTGACTGATCATGTAGAAAATTATTATGGTGTACAGAAAACTTGGTAGGAGTCAATATTATGGCATGGCAAGGAGAAAGCCAATGCAACCCTAGGCTGCATTACTCTAATACTATTGAGAATACTAGTAATAGTTCATATTTCTGCAGTGCTACAAAATTTAGAAAGTTCTTTCCTCATAACAACCGTATTAGGTAGGTGGTACATTATCATTCCCATTCTACAGAAAATGGTAATAACTACCATTTATATATATATATGATAGGATGAGTAGGTGGCACAGTTTGAAAAGTTTGAAAAGTTTTTCCAATATATGATCTAATTTGAGAGATTTAGTAAATGAGATCTCACAACTATGACATAAGGTAGATCCTACAGGTATTATTATGTCCATTTTTCAAATAAGGAAACTGAGACTCAGAGAGAAGAAATGACATTTTACCTTTCTTTGTGTCCCTAGCACTTATTACAGTGGCATGCAGTAGGCATTCAACAAATACCAGTTGACTGACTGACTTGCTCATGAGCATATGGCTGTTCAGACAATATAGAGGTTGGGGAATTTAATAAGAGGTTTTCACTTAAATGAAATCTCACAACTGAAAGGAAATGGAGTGTCATGGATAGGATATTAGATGTGGAGTCAGGAAGATCTGGCTTCAACTTCCCTTCTAACAGTATCTGTGTGACCCTGGGTAAGTCACTTAACTATTCTGTGATTCCATTTTTCTTATCTGTAAAATGTAAAAAGAGGTTGAATTTAAGGTCACTCCCAGCTCTAGCCTTATGAAGTATCAATAGGTACTTTATCACATACAAGTATTATCTCCATTTCCCCTGAGAGTCAGGGACATGGTTAGCTTTTCCCCTTCTCTTTCTCTTCCTCCTCTTGCTCCTCCTTCCCTCATGCTTCTCCTTTCTGCCTCTTATATCTCCCTTACTATTCCTTCCTCTCAACTCCTTCTCCTCCTCCCTCCCTCCCTCCCTCCCTCCCTCCCTCTCTCTCTCTCTCTCTCTCTCTCTCTCTCTCTCTCTCTCTCTCTCTCTCTCTCTCTCTCTCTCTGTCTCTCCACCCCAGCCAGCCAAGACCCTGGGAAAGACCACAAGTGAGATAGGGAAAAAAACAGCTACCCTTTTCCCTAAGGTTCCAAATAAGAATATAATTCTCAAAACAATTAGGAAGTGTTTGATTGGGATACATTCAAGGAAGAACAAAAAGTTGGTAGATATTTAAGACGTTGGAAATCTTTTAGAGAGTCTAGGAGCAGCTAGGAAGGACTAAAAAGCCTAGAGAACTGAGTGTTGATGATACAAAACATCACAATTCCAAAGTACAGAAAGTCTTTTCTCAACCAGATCATGCACAGTATAGATGGTCTACGGCCAATTAATCAATCATCTAATGAGTAATCAGTGAGTGTCTCTTGTGTGCCTTTTTGAAGAATATAGACAAAGTATAAGACACAGTCATTTTGCATCCTAGGTTGACTTTCACCTACCACCTAGATTGCTTCCGAAACCACTTGTTGAATAAATTATAGTGGGATTTTCTCTAACTGTTGGTTGGCCTGGATGTTCACTTCCTTTCCAAATCTAAAGGAATGAAGGTGGTTCCTTCCAACTCTAAAATTCTGTGATTCTGAGAAGCTGTGATCTATTGGTACCCTGATGGTACATAGCCAATAAAAGTAATTTGGTGTCCTCAAAATGATGTCATGCATTTCAAACCCAAGTGGCACTGACTTTTAATACTATCTGCTATAGGGGGTAGCTAGGAGCACTAGCCCTAGAGTCAGGAGGACCTGAGTTTAAATCTGGCCTCAGATACTTTACTGGCTGTGTGATCTTGGTTAAGTCACTTAACCCTGATTGCCTTGCAAGAAAGGAAGGAAGGAAGGAAAGAGAGGAAGGAAAGGGAGGGAGGGAAGAAAGAAAGAAAGAAAGAAAGAAAGAAAGAAAGAAAGAAAGAAAGAAAGAAAGAAAGAAAGAAAGAAAGAAAGAAAGAAAGGAAGGAAGGAAGGAAGGAAGGAAGGAAGGAAGGAAGGAAGGAAGGAAGGAAGGAAGGAAGGAAGGAAGGAAGGAAGAAAAGACCACCTGCTATTTTGGATTACCTGGGTCATGCTAGCCCTCCATTGACACAGATAATTGGAAGCAGACTGCATTTCCCTTGTCAGTTCCCTTAAGTGTTTGAATGTTTCACAGTAACCCATGAAACAAAGAAAGATATAAAACAGCCCTTGGTATCATCTTCCTTATATATTTGCTGTGATGGCAGTAGAGGGGTAAAAAAAGTGGCAGAAGATAAGAACCTCACAGGTTTTCAATTGTTTTTAAGCTTGAACTTAACTGTTAGTACTCAAAATATGAGCTCTGTTGATTAACAAGTAGACATATTACTGAAGAAAATTAGTCATTCACATTATGACATTAATTTGCAGCCATGAAAGGATGTCTCACAGGTTCTCCTTGGAGAGGCAAATAAAGTAATTGTAGGCATTGCCTTTATCATGCATTCAAAGCCAAAAAGAAACATTATTGTGTAAGTAATTTGATTAGTTCATATTATAGTGCTCCTGATAACTATGTACAAAAAAAAGGCAACAAGGAAAATAATGCACCAATATCTGTGGCAGAGGATAAAGTGGTGCAAAATTAATTCAAAAATTCAATTAGACACTCAAAATTAAATCAACAATCACTTTGAATGTTTGAAGTTTGTAGTGGAATTCTGTATAAAAGCATGAAGAGGTGAGAAAGATGAGAAATCTATTAAGAAACATGGAAAAGGAATAAGAAATGAGTGACCAAAGACTTTTGGATTACAGAGAACTCTCACACTTCTAAAGTAAGTATACTTTCTTCAAGGAAATAGATTGATGCATTGTTGGCGGAGTTGTGAACTGATTCAACCATTCTGAAAAGCAATTTGTAACTATACCCAAAGGGCTATAAAACCATGCATATCCTTTGACCTAACAATATCACTACTAATGTCTGTATCCCCAAAAAGACTAAAAAAGAAAAACAAAAAGGAAAAGGACATATATGTACAAAAATATTTATAGCAGCCCTTTTCTAGGGGGTAAAGAATTACAAATTGAGGGGAAGCCCATCAATTGGGAAATGACTGAATAAGCTGTGGTGTGTGATTATGGTGGAAAACTTACTGTACTACAAGAAATGATGAGCAGGATTCTCTCAGAAAAACCTGGAAAGACTTGCATTGGCTGATACAAAATGAAATGTACTGTGTAGAAAGTAACAGCAATATTGTAAGATGATCAGCTGTGAATGACTTAGTTGTTCTCAGCAATACAGTGATCCAAGATAACTTTGAAGGACTTAGGATGAAAAATGCTATCCATTTCTAGAAAAAGAACTGCTGGTATCCGAATACAGATTGAGTCATATCTTTTTAACTTTATGTTTTTGAGGGTTTTTTGTCTATGTTTTCTTTTGCAACATGACTACTGTGGATGTGTTTTGCATGGCTACACATGCATAACCTATATCAAATTGCTTCCTTTCTGAATGATAGGGAGTGGGGAGAGGGGAGGAGAGAGAATTTGGAACTCAAGGGTTTAAAAACAAATGTTAAAAACTGTTTTTACATGTAACTGGGGGGAATGAAATACTAAATAAAAACTAAAAATATTAAAAAAGAAAAGAAAAGAAATTTATATGGACTAGACATAGTGAGTCCTGAATAGCATCACAAGTAATGAAATTGACTATATTTTAACAGAGAAAAATGGACTCATTAGTGATGTTCTGAATTAACTTATCCATACAGTCAGATCACTAAATTATTGGAATAAAGATCAAATTTAATATGTAGCTGGAAGAAATAATAAAAATGAGAAAAAATACAAAATTAAAACAACCCTATTGTTTGAATTGATGTAACTGGATATAATCCAAATTAGTTTTTTCTCAATGATGAAAAATAACTAATGGATGGAAGAAAGGACATAGACACAGAATATATTAACCTCACAAAGAAGTTTAACTAATATGGAGTCAATTATCATAACAAGGAGACCAAAAGATCCTACAAAATAACTAAGTCATCAAACATTTAACTTATTTCGCAAAATGCAGAAAGATGGTAGCCAAAGGCAGCACTAGTTTGAAATATAAATTTGTTTGTAAAATTTCACAGACAAAAGTGATGGAAGATCATGCCTGATGTAACCTCATAAAGCTGAGACAAGCAATGGAAGGCAGAATCAGTTTAAAAGAACTTGATGAGAGATTCACTTCAGCAAAGTCAGCTTAAGGATATTTAAATATGAAAATGGAAAGAGGGCAGTAAATCAAAGAAAAATGAAAAATAAGTATCTGTAAAGATTTTTTTAATTACTACTTTCACCATGGAGAAAAGTGGTGCTATTATACTTGAATTTTAACATCACTATCCTGGATATGCTTATCTAGGAGGCAGAAATGATATTAATTAGGAAAAAATGAAATAGTCAGACTAGCTCAAGTGCACATAGAGAAGATCTTTCTCGGAAGTGGCGCTTCTGTGAGAGTTGGGGGATGAATTCACAAGTATTTGAAAAAGGTAAAGATACCAGAGGTGGGGGTAAATGTTGTGGCATTGCCCCTAAAAAGCTGATCAAAAGAACATCAACAAGTAGTGACCTATACAACTAAAAACAACGATAAATAATAGCTAGGATGTATATACCGCCTACTCTGTGACAGACACTATGCTTAGCTCTTTACAAATATTCTCTCTTGTGGTGGCTAGGTGGTGCAGTGAATAGAGCACCAGCCCTGGAGTCAGGAAGACCTGAGTTCAAATCCAGACTCAGACACTTAACACAAAAACTAGCTGTGTGATCTTGGGCAAGTCACTTAAACCCAATTGCCCTGCCCTCTCCCCTCCAAAAAGCAAAAAAGCAAAACCAAATGTTCTCTCTTTTGATCTTCACAACGCTGGGAGGTAGGTACTGTTATTATCTCCACTTTATAGTTGAAAAAACTGAGGTAAACAGAGCTTAAGTGACTTGCCCAAAGTTGTCCTATATATAAAAATTGTCTATTTAAAATATCTAATCTATATACACATATTTCACAACAAACTATATCTTTAACATCACACAATTGACTGAAAAATTTAAAAAATATGAGGTGCCACTGTGCTTATAATTTCTTGATTTTTAAAAACTGATGCAGTAGAGCAAAATCTCACCTTTAAGACTCGATTTTGGTAGGGGGCGGAGTCAAGATGGCAGTGTAGAAGCAGGAGAACTCTGCAGCTCCCCCCATAACCACCTCAGATACCTATAAAATATGACTCTAAAGAAATTTTAGAGCTCCAGAACCCACAAAATTACAGAAAAACACATCTCCCACTGAAGGCAGCCTGGCAGGCAAACAGGAAGGGCTCACTGGGGAGCTAAACTGTGACTGTTGCCTGAGGGCGGCCAGGATAAGCTGCAGCTGGAGCACTTGGGAGAGTGGATCACTGGCAGCTATGGCAGTTTCCAGAATTATCAACCCATAAGAACCCATTAACTACATCCAACAAAGTGAAAGGTCAGTGGAACTCTGATAAATTTGGGGGAGAGAAGCGGGTCTGACCGTCTGCCCCCAGGGCAAGAAAGCAGCAGAAGTGGCAGCCCTGCAGCCACCTCCATGTGGCTGCTTCAGAGCTCACGGCCTGCAGATTGCAGGGGGGCCAAGCAATCATTCAGAGACTAAGTGCTCTTGCCTTAACCTGCCTGGATCAGGATTGTGGTCTGGGATAAATTCTAAACTGGGCATCTTGCCACACAAGAAAATAGGGGGAATGGGGATGAGAGGTAGGATGACGGAAGGGAGGGCAGGGTTGGGAGGAGGGTTGATGGAACTGCACACTTCTGTAGAGGGACAGGGACAGGATAGAGAGTAGAATGGGGGGCAGGGGGCGCCAAATAGGAAGGAGGGATATGTAATCAGTCTCTCACAATGTGCCCACTGTGGAGAGGTTCATGTACAGCCTGTATTTGATGGCTTGTTCTTCCAGTGGGGGTGAGTGACGAGGGAAGAAGAGAAAGATCTAGAATTTAAAGCTCTATAATCAAATGTTAAAAATATATATGTATATGTATACATATATATACAATTATTATTACTATTATTATTAACTACATCCAACTGGAACTTTAAGATTCACAGGCACTGTGGAAGGGAGATTCATCCTGCCCTATTGGAAAGTTAGAGAAGTGATGGGGGAGGACATAGGAGAGATTAGATTGGGGGAGGGGTCATACAAGGGGATGGCTGTTTTGA
>CM053584.1:80781946-80806187 GCA_028627135.1 Pseudochirops cupreus
ACATATGTGAGTGTGTGTATATATGTGTACATAGACAGAGGGCACAGGATTAATTTAATAGGAAGGGATGATACTTTGAAAGGTGAAATTCTGAGGTGGGAGAGGAATAGAATGAGAGGAGACATGGAGAGACAGAATGGGGTTAATCATCTCATATAGAAGAGGCAAAGGATAACTGTTACAATGGAGAGGATGAACAGGAAGGCAAAAAAAGGAAAGGGTCAACCTTACTCTCATTGAATTTGGCTTAGGGAAGGAATGACATAAACTCTAAATTGGGTCTCTTGCCCTACAGGAGAGTAGGGGGGATGGGGATGAGAGGAGGGAGGATGGAGGGGAGGACAGGGTAGGGGGAGGGGTGTTAGAAGCACACACTTCTGTAAAGGGACAGAGACAAAGTGGAGAATAGAAGAAGGGGGGGCGGGATAGAAAGGAGGGAATTATAGTCAGTCTTTCACAATATGTCCATTGTGGAGATGTTCTGTGTAACTACACATGTACAGTCTGTATTGAATTGCTTGTCTTTCCAGTGCAGGTGGGTGATGAGGGAGAAAGGGAAAGAATCTAGAATTTAAAGTTCCATAATCAAATGTTAAAAATGAATATGTATATATATATTATTATTATTATTATTATTATTAATTACATGCAACTGTAAATTAAGATATACAGGCACTGGAGTAGGAAGATCCATCTTGCCCTACTGGAAAGTCAGAGGGGTGATGAGGGAGGATATAGAAGAGAGCAGATTGGGAGAGAGGGTATACAATGGGATCGCTGTTTGGGAGGAATGGGTAAGGGAAAGATGGGGAAAAAATTTGTAACTCAAAATCTTGTGGAAATGAATGGTGTAAACTTAAAATAAACAAAAGTTAATTTAAAAAAATAGAAAAATAAAAATAAAAAAGACTCTATTTCAATGGTGTCTCCTATCTATATATCAAAATTATTCAAGAGTCCTTAATCTATAAGCATATATTAAGAACCTACTATGTCACAAACACTGTTAGGCATTGGTGGGGGGAAGGAAGTGAACAAACATTTATTATGTGCCAGTAACTGTGATAAATGGTTTACAAATATCTCATTTGGGATAAGATGATATAAAAGTAAAAAAAAAAATCAAACAATCCCAACTGTCAAGGAGATGACATTCTAGGGGAAGATAAGATGTACACATGTGGGATTATAAATAGTAAAGAAAGGCAACATGAATGCTGGGTAACTAGGGAGGGACAACAGTAAAGGAGGGAGGATATTAGCAACTAAAGAGATCAGAAAAGGAAAACGTGGTGCTTGAGGAGAGGTGACAGGGTAGTACATTCCATTCGGCACAGTACAAAGGCACAGTAACACAGCTGGACTGCCGTGAGGGAGAAACAGAGAGAAAACCAAGTTCAGGAGTGTGCTAGAGTCAACTAAACAGGCTTTGAAGAGCTGCTTGTTAAGCTCTACATGAGAGCATTCACATCTTGGCAAGCCCTCATCTATAGCATTTGCCAATTTCCAAGGTAGATATACTTACGTTGAAAATTTAACAATCATCTCCCAAGCCAGTTCAAGCTGGCTCCAGCGCGCCTCTGCCAGTATCTCTGGGTTGCAAGGGACCTCTGCTTGGTTAATCCTCCTCTCTCCAAGCCAGGCTATCTCCTAACTTTTCAAAGACAGTCATGGATCTCTTCTGTTATTAAAGGGCTGGTTTTTGTAAACTCTGGGAGCAAACAAGGGTTCTGTTTAATTATCCTAATTTTGAAGTTATAGGAACACTACTTACATTTTCCTTGATTGGAGAGGGGCGTATACTTAGCTAAGTGGTTACTAGTAACCTAGTCAGAGCACTCTCTACCCACCATTCAAGCAGGAGACTTCTTTACTGGCTGAGAGAGATACTATTATGGTAGAATGGGTGAGTGGGCAACACGCAGAAGACCCAAGTGGGAAAATCCCACAACTGGTTTGGTGTGTTCTGGGAGTGAAGAAGCCATTCTGGGACCATCAGAGAGCCAGAGGCCCTAGCCTAAGGATAACATACACAAAGTCCTTCGCAAATCTTAAGGCACTGCATAAATGCTAGCTATCCTTGTGATTACTAAAGAAGATCATGGAGACCGAGTTAAACCTGGTGAACTTTAGGATGATAGATGTATGAGATTATCCTACAGATAATGAAACTGAGGGCCTGAGAAGGTAAGTAACTTGTCTATGGTCACCCACACCAATATGTGGCAGAGACAGAGGTGACAGTAATGTGTAGATCAGTAGGATCCAGTGATTAGCAAAGTTGAGAACATGACGAGAAATGAAGTTTATGCGGCCTAATGTAGTCCCCCAGACATTCTAAGAGGAGAAGCTGGAGCTCCTAGAAAGGGATTTGGCCTAAGGCCTAGGCCTGGATCTTTCAGAGGTCTCTCACACCTCCATATTTTTAACACTGTTATTTACACTCTCTTCCACACTCCCCCAAGGCCTTTTCTTTCTTCTTCCCTCTGCTTACCTAGATCTACCCACCCTTCAAAGCCAACTCAAGTCCCACCTTCCTTATGACTCACATTGATCTCCCTGATCTCAGACCTTCCCTTAACCTCATTTTAGTACTTTGTGCCAGCATCATACAACTCAGCATTTCATTGTTCTCTATTCCATGTGGGTTGGTCTTGTCTTCACAACTAGATTGTAAACTCTTTGAAGGTAAGAGGTATGACTTACAGGTTTCAGATAAAGTTTCAACTTCTAAGTCTTTCCCAGCTTTCTTTAATCTTAGTGTCTTCCCTCTAAGATTACTCCAAATCTACCCTGTATATATCTTGTTTGTACATGATTAATTGCATTTTTTCCACCAATAAACTGAGAACAACTTGAGAGTAGCGACTGTATTTTTGCTTTACTATCTTCAGCACTTAGCACATAATGCAGTAGGCACTTAGAAAGCTCTTCCTTGACTTAGACTTGTTGCATCCCACATTGCCATTAGTGTAGTGCCTGATTAACTCACCAGTGGCATTAACACCAGCTCTAATAGCACCATGAACCTTGTAGTCAGGTATACATTCCATCTGCCACACTGCAGTTAAGACTCATTATTTCTGATCCTATCCTTTGTCACTTTAGAAAACACATTGACCATCAATGTGACACTTCGAAAAGTATCGATTCTGCAAAGTCCTCCAAGAAGAAAATTCTACCTGCCTGTTATTTGTAGGGCTTTCAGTCACCTTCCCTCTTTCTTTCCTTATTCCTATTATCAACAATAAAGAAATGATTAAACTCTGACCATGTGTCAGGAACTATGCTAAGGACTAAGAATATGAAGGCAAAAATGATACAATTCCTCCCCTGAAGGAGTTTCATCAGGGGAAGTTTATGAGGAAGAACCAACAAAAGACATCACTGTAGAAAGAAAAGACTGAGTAAAGGACCCCACTCTAGACTCGTGTGCTCCAGCCTCAGCTGGGCCTTCCCTGCCTCTCAGAAAGCCTTGTACTGATTCCTTACAAGCCAATATTTTAGAATGTTTCCACTCTTATGAAGCCTTCAACCTTTATACAAATATTTTAAAAACATTTGAAGGAAATCCCAGGTTGGGGGCAGAGGGGAAGGGTTCACCACCATTGTTATAATAATGATAGTTGACATTTACACATATAGCACTTCAGTGTTTGTCAGACGCTTTAGATCCTCCCTTGAGCCCCACAACAACCCTTTGAGGTAAATATCACAGGTATTTTTAATCCCATTTTACATGGGAGAAAACTAAGGCTTAGAGGAATAATATGACTTACTGACATTCACAAAGGTGGATACAAGGCAGAGGCAGGAGATAAGTCTGAGTCTTCCTAAATCCAAGCCCAGTACTCTAACCACTACACAATTCTATCTCTCAACAATTGTCCTAGGTTCATTTCCTTTCCCTCTGCTCTTTTCTTCCATATTTTGATCCCTATTCAGCTCAGCACTTCTTTGCAGATCTCTGATACCTCTATCCACCCCTCTTTTAGTCCTTTCCTTGGGACCTTATTCCTCCTCCAGGGTTTTCTTGGATGTTCCGCCCATTTCCTCAGATCAAAGGAAACCTGGCAATTCCTTGATGGTACCATATCCCTTGAAGTCCTCTCCCAATGGAAGTAGCCTTTGTTCTGTCTCCTCCTGACTCACACTCATTCCTTATTGCTGTTTCCATCATCACTCAGCAGCCACTCCTCCTTTGACGTTCATGCCATCAGATAATTCTATTTTCTCTTTGGGTTTAGGACATTTCAAGCCTCCAGGACACTCCCACTTTCTTCAATGCACCTGATTCAGTTTTTTTCTCTTTTGGATTTTCCCAGTTGGTTTCCTTTTATACCTGGCTCAGTTTTTCTCTTTACCTCGTCCTCAGGCACCAACCCTGAAATTTAACATTTATGACGATCACCCTAGCCTCTGATTTCTTTGTCCTCATCAATTCCAATGACTGTAATGGACATTCCTCTTCAGTCACCCTCCTGAGATCATTTAAAATGACTCTAATTCTAAGAACATGAACTCTGAAATTCACCAATATTTTCTACTCTTCTCTTTTCTCCATTCCTTCATTACTAAGGCAAACTCTTTATCCTCACTGTGACCACCCCCCCATTTTTCTAAGCCATTGATCCCTCTTGATATTTGTTTTCCTGCCCAGGCAGAACTCCATGGTCATAAGACCACAGATGGGATCATAGATCCAAATTTGGCAGGGTCCTCAGATGCCATCTAGTCTTTCTTCTTCATTGTACAGATAAGAAAAATTAGGTTGGATTGCTTGTTAGCGGACACACTACTAACAAACATTTATTAAATTCCTACTATGTGCCAAGCATAGTGGGATTTGAACCTAGGTCCTCCTGACTCTGACCCAGCATTCTATCTACTAAACAGAACTTCTTAAGCTTTTTCCACCTGCAACCCCTTTTCACTTTCTGGCAGTGTTAGTTGGATTGTACTGTTGGATTGGATTTGACGTGCAAAGCAGGTGTGCTTTGTGTTCAGAGCCAAGGCTGCAGTGAAGTTGCTCAATGGGACATGGGCAAGTACTGCCAGAAACACCTCAGATTCATTACATTCATTATGTGTTCATTACTGTTGTCAAATTCTTCGAGACCCCATATGGAATCAAAACCCCACAGTTTCAGAATCACTGTACTACACCATGCTCACACTTCCCCTCAAGGAAAAGTCCATAGCACCAATATTCTCAGACAGTCTCCCATGCAAGTACTATCCAGGCTCAATCCTGCTTAGCTTCTTAGATCAAAAGAGACTGGGTACTGGTCTATGGCCATTTCAAAAAATTGGTCATCACCACCACCCTAGAATCCCTTGCCCTCTTAATTTTGTACTATTCTCACTTTAAAAATTCTCAACTCTTGTTAATGCCTCTTTGCATGTCCAGGCCTTAGTTGGCAAATATTGTTGGAGAAAGTAAAAATTGTGTTGAAGGTACCCAAAGATTCACATGCTCAAGTCTTGGTGGGGGACTTCACTGCCTCTCAGTCATACCTTTATTGACTTCCTGCAACCATGTTCCCAAATATTTATACTCTTCTCAAGCCTTTAGTTTCATCCATTTCACACACACACACACACACACACACACACACACACACACACACACACACACTTCCCCCTCCACTTTCTATAGAACACTGTGACTCCTACTTTACTGAGATTGAGGTAATTTCATTCAACCTCCCCAACTGCTTCCTTTCCATCACAAAAGCCCTATGTGTTTTCACCTTCCCTCTCATCCATTCATCTGGCATCTGAGACAGAAATGTCTCTCTTCCTTGCCAAGGTTCATTCTCTACTTTTTTTTTTTCTGGATCATATCCCATCCTACCTCAGGGACCTTTCTCCAGCAACTGTCCCCAACGACTCTTTGCATCTTCAGTGTCTAGCCTTTTACTAGCTTCCTCAATCAATCAATCAGTCAGTCAGTCAATCAATAACCCCTCTTTGCATGCCCAGGCCTTAGCTGGCAAACATTGTTGGAAAAAGTAAAGATTGTGTTGAAGGTACCCAAAGATTCACATGCTCCAGTCTTGGTGGGGGACTCCACTGCCTCACAGCCATCCCTTTATTCAGGACCTACTATGGGACTGGTGCTGGGGTGCAAATAAAAAGAAAAGTCTCTAGCCTTCAAGAACAATGCATATTAATATAAGTCAATACAAAATTTATATAATTTAAATACAAGGTAATTCGAATGGGAAGGCGATAGCAGGGGGAGGGGATTAAAGAAGACCTGAAGAACCCTACCAGGTGGTATCTGAGTTAAGCTTTGAAGGGAGCTAGGGATTCTAAGAGGTGGAGGGGATGGATGAGTGCATTCCAGGCACCAGGGACAATGAAGCCACAGAGGGAGAATGTTATGTGCAAGGAACCACAAGGAGGCCAGTTTGGCAGGATCGCAGTGTATATACAAGGATTCATACAAAATGAACCTGGAAAGGTTGCATGCAGGTTGTCTAGGACTTTACAAGTCAGCAGATTCTAAAGCTATCGAGGAGAATTAGAGTTTATTGGAGCAGAGGGGTGCATGGTCAGACTTGTATTTGAGGCATGCTCTCTAGCAGCTGTTCCCGACCAATGAGGAGGCTGTTGCCATAGTTCAAGTAAGAGGGGTGATCAGGATGGGAACAAGGTTGGTTGTGGCAGGAGTGGAGAAAGGAGGCAACTGCCTATTGTCTTCAAGTCTCCACTTATCTAAATGTCTTTCCTCAACTCTGCCTTCTTGAATTATCCTATTTTCTCTCTCCTTCCCTTCACCACCACACTTTTTTTGAAAGAGAAGTCTGTCTGTGTTTCTATTTCCTCTCTAAACACTTACTCAGAATTACAGTAGCTCAAAAGAAATGTGAGATATGCAAATTTAGACACATCTCCACTCCAAATGGTTATATGGACTGTTTGTGCCTGATCTGTGGTAGAACCTTCCAACATGCCAACACTGCTAAAAAGTGAAAAGGGGTTACAGGTGGGAAAAGTTTAAGAAGTTCTGTTTAGTAGATAGAATGCTAGGAGGACCTAGGTTCAAATTCCACTTATGCTTGGCATATAATAGGAATTTAATAAATGTTTGTTAGTAGTGTGTCCACTGACAAGCAATCCAACCTCTCTCATTGGTGTAGTGATGTCATTTTGGTCCTTTTCAAGAACAAAGGACAACGACCAACCACTTACTCATCAACCCCTTGTAAACTGACTTCTTCTCCCATCACTGCACTGTAACTGCTCCCTCAGAGGACAGCAAGGATCTCTCAATCACCAATCCTAGTACCCATTTGTCAGGGCTCATCTTCCTTGGCTTCTCTGCTGCCTTTGGATTGGATAATATGGACCACACCCTCTTTCTTGAACCACTTCCCCTGATTTCAATCCTTGTCCATCATCTGATTCTTCTACTTCTTTGCTCTTGTCTCCTTCAGGAGGTCCTGGATTCAAATCCAACTTCTTACACTTATTACCTGTATTAACCCTGAGATCAGGCATATAAGTCATTTAACTTTCCTATCCTTAGTTTCTTTACCTGTAAAATAAAGAGGAAGGGGTCCTACTAAATGGTCCCTGAGATTTTTTCTAGCTTCAGGTCAATATAGATGCTCACCAAAATTTTGTCCTCAGCCCTTTCCCCTTTTCTCCCAACATTTTCATCCACTCCCACATCTCTGTGTAGATGATTTCCAAATTTCTATCCTCAGCCCTGAACTCTCTCTCTCTGGAGCTCCAGGCCTGCATTTCTAACTGCCCACCATTTCTACCAGGATGCAGTGTTGGAAATTGGCATATGGACTCCCAGCCGCCATTCTGAAGAATGTAAGATCCTTGAGGGCAATGACTTTTTTTCTTTTGCCTTGTGCTCTCAGTGCCTAGCTCAGTCTCTGGCATATATTAAGTTCTATCTAATTGATGCTTGTTGGATCAGGTTGTATACCTCAACAAACTCATCAGTTTCCACACCATTCTAACTCCTCTCTTTGATTTCAATATTTTTCTTAATGGCACCATTATCTTTCCAGTCACACAAGGTTCAAAACCTTGAAGTCACATTTGGTTCTTCCTCACCCTAAATATCCAATTAGTTGGATTTGCTCTTTTTCATTCCTACCATCACCAAACAAATTCAGTTCCTAGTTACTATAGCTTGTGTTATTACAACGAGCTTGGTTCTCCCACATCTGAAGGCACAGTTCAAACCAAGTCTTCTCCTACCTAAACACTTTTAATAGCTTTTCATTGTCTATCAAATAGAGACCAAAGTTCTCAGCCTACAAAATCTGACTTCAATTTGCATCTGCCCACCCTATTACCTTTCTACTACCTCCCTACACATATCCTAAACCAGGGGTGGGGAACTTGTAGCCTTGAGGCCACACATGCTCTCTAAGTCCTCAAGTGAGGCCCTCTGAATCCAAACTTCACAGAACAAATTCCTGTGATAAAAGAATTTGTTCTGTGAAGTTTGGATTCAGTCAAAAAGTGCCCTTGAGCACCTAGAGGGAACATGTGTCCTTGAGGCTGCAGGATCCCGACCCCTGTCCAAACAATTCTCTACTTACCTGATTATACCATGAGTATTTCCCAGTCTCTTTGCCTTTGATCATGTAGTTCATTCACTCTGGTATACCCTCCCTTTAGAATTTGGAGGCAGGAACATCTAGGTCTAAACCTGTTTAGGCCTCAGTTTTCTTATCTGTAAAATAATTCAGACTGGATGACTTCTAAGTTCCCTTTCAGCGCTGAATCTATCTCACAGCCTGCTCTGAGCCCCTAATGAGATAATTGATGTAAAATGCTTCTCAAACTTAAAAATATAATCCAAATGCCAATCATCATTATCTCTACTATTGAAATCCTACCTAAAGACAAAGAAACAGTCCCTGCCTTCAAGAAGCTTACATTCTGTTATGGGAATCCAACATGTATACAAGTAAAAATAATGAATATACCTTGTGAGATGCAGTGTGACTTGTTGGATACAGAACTGGTCCCAGAATCAGGCAGACCTGGGTTCTGGCTTCTGGCTGTGTGACCTGGGTACCAGTTTACCTTTCCATGCATCAGTCAACTCTCCAAGACTATTAGAATTTGCAGAGCAGGTGCTGATCTGCATGGTAGAGAAAGCTCTTCCCTATGAGTTCTCTACAAAGGTAAAATCCCAAGTCTGCTCCAAAAACAGTATACCTTGTGCCTCATTCTGGTGGCAGCCAAGTGGCACAGTGGTTAGAACACCAGACCTGGAACCAGGAAGACATGAGTTCAAATCCAACCAGACACTTACTAGCTATGTGACCCTAGGCAAGTCACTTAACCTCCGTCTGCCTCGGACTCCCCAGCTCTAAAATGAGAGCAATAACAGCATCTCCCTCCTCTAATTGCTGTGAGGATCAGATAAGATGAAATCTGTAAAGAGCTTTGTAAACTTTAAAGCCCTGTACAAATGCCCATTTCTTCATCATTTGTCGTCCTGTCTTATCTTCCTCCTGGTTGACTGGAAACAGAGAAACTTACCAGGCTTTGGATACTCACAGCATAGCACAGATCCCAGTTCTGGGTAGGAACTTGGTATATTTTTTAATTGAGTAGGAAGGTAGCTTCACCTTCCTAAATACTCTGCCTTCCCCCTCTAACCCCAATGTGAGCCATCCTTCCTCCCCCTCAATGCCCTCCACACCCCGTTTCCCCACCCCCAGTCTCTCAGCCCTTTAGCCTGCACAGTCCACGAGGTTCTTAGTTGCTCACCAAGGACTTATTCTGTCCCAGTTTACCCAAAGATGACTCATATGCCTGGCCACAGAGAGAGAGACTGAAGCTCCTCCTTCCCGGCAACATAATGTTCTTGGTGCCAAATGAGCAAAGTTTTTCCATCTCATGTATATCCTGTGGCATAGCCAAGGCCCAGTTTCTGTTCTCCTTTTCCCCACCCCACCACCCCACACAGAGTTCCCAACCCATTTTCTGTCCAATCCAAGGAATCCTAAAGTATGAGGGACTTTCTGTTCTTGCTTAGGAATACAGCAACATTTGGAAGCCATTAAAACATTCCTAACACTGGAAGAAAGATCTTTCTCCCCCAGATCAGGATCAAGTAGCCCCAAACACATTTCATGGCTGGAAAAGTGAGAGCATACTAGGTCCTGTTCTGTGGCTAGGTGACCTTTGATAAGCTGCATTCTTTCTCAGAGTGTTCTGGGAAATGGGGGCTCTTACCCCATGAGTGGGAGAACAGCACAGAGGTCTGGACATTATGGATGGCAGGGCATGGAGAATTCCTTGCTGATGGGAAAACCAGACCACAGAAGGGAAGGAGTGGAGTTCAAACCTTAGGCATTGGAGGGAGACATGGAAGTCAGATTCAGCTAACTTCATCTACTCTGTTCCTATTTCCCAAAGACCATGGGATCCAAAGGGCTTTTCCTGCAAAGCCCTTGTTTATTCAGGCCTTTGCTGAACACTGTTCCCACCTGGTAACAGTTCTGACTGCCCTCCCTCCCTATACTTCCCCTAAGTTCAGACCTTCACCTGGGAGTGAGGGAGAAGTTCCCAACATAGTGCAATATGACTGATTCCACAAAATCCTGGCCTGAAACCCCCAGTTTCATTACTTTGGGTTAGACCTTAAAGGAACGGGAATTTCCTATAAAAAGTTTCTGTTAAATGATAAAGGCTACCTAGGAAGGAAAAAGGGAGGACAACCGTCTGCCACATGTACCCATTAATGGGGATTTTTTGAAAAGCCAAATTAGCCATTACCTTGCAAAGAAGAGAGCTCAATGGGCAGTGAAAAATGGAACCGAAGACAGTTCAATATTGATGGAAGATGATGGCTTCAGTGAGCTAGGAAAAGATGGGAGCACAGGATGGGGGTGGGGCACAATGGGAAACCTTAGATGCCAGTGGGCATCTAATATCATTTCCTTGAGTTGAAGGATTATCTCACTTTTGTATTTGTATCACAAAGGCTTAGGATAATCGCACTTAGTAAATGTGTGTTCATTGATTGATAGGTTGAACAGGGCCTTAATTTCCTGAAGGCTAGTGGGAGGGGTCCTAAAGTTACTTTAGGATTTGTGCCAAGAGGAATGAATCCTAGGCCACCCAGTCTTACTTCTCTACCCAGGACACTCTGAATAAGATTTGTGTTGGCCCATCTTTGTGTTTTACTTGGGGGAAGGTGAGGTGGAGGATGTGGGGTACAGTGAAAAGGTATGGAAGGGAGTCAGGGGCCTGTACTTGGCAGCTGACTCCTGCATAGCCCAGGACATCTCTTTCTCCTTAGCCTTAGTGCATAAATCATAGGGTGAGTAGTGGGGTAGAGAGAGGAATAAATAGTTCCCATCTGGTGCCTGTTCCCTAGTTTTCAACTAGCCTATACATGGGTCCCAAGGCAGAGTATAAAGGAAGGGAGGTCAGATAACCTCCATCCAGGAAGCTGAGCAAATTCCTAGGATTCCAGTTCACCCAGTGGAGTTTCTGTAGGAGGGGGGATTTTTGAGGGATCAGCAATAACTTGTGGTGGTCACCAGAAGGCAGGGCGGGGAATGGGGTTTGGGACGGTCCATCCTTGCCTCTTCTCTTCCAGTTTCTACCAAATGGAAACTCTCCTCAATATTCCTAGTTTTAATACCTACCTCCCCACCCAAACTTGAGAACCAGAGGAATCTCTGAGCTAGGGCCAGGAGAAAGAAGCCCGGGCCTCTACTGTGAGTTCGGCGGGTAAAGAAATTCACTCAAGTCAACAATGTCGTCACTACCCTTTGTCAGGGACATCTTCATTCTGTGACTGGCATGAAATGGTAATGGCAAGGCCCCTGAACCCTAACACCACAGCTGGGGAGGGAACAGGTATGAGGTCATGGGAGTACAGAGAAGGGGCCTAGATGGAGGGTCCCCCAAGAGGGCCTAAGCAGCAACAAGTCCCAAAGATTGGGAACTAAGCCCCATCTGTTCCATTCCCTTGAGATTGCTCCCCAAATGCAGGAGGTCAGAGACAGTCACCATGGCTCCTCTTGAAGGCACACTAGGCTAAGGCTGGCCCCACCTGCCTCTTTCACATGATCCTAGAAGTACTCAGCCCATGGTTGAGGGAACATCCTCTTCTTCACTGGGTGAGCACTGTGGCCCAGATTGTGACTGATGACAGTCTCTTGGGTTGAGAAAATGGGATTGCACATGAGGAATAGAGGTTCTTCTGAGAGTAGTGAGAAGCCCTCAATAGCCCTTCTGGCCTCCTACTGCCCAGGAGAGAGAGCAAATTGAAGACAGATAATTCAGAGCCGTCTGTGTCTCTATTGAAGGCAGTGACATTTCTGGGGCCTCCAGGGGCAGTATCTTCATTCTCAGTCCTTCCTGACATTCCACTCTCCTCCCCAGGAGAAGCAAAGCCCCATGGACACTATTTCCTTCTGCTCCTGCCCATTCATGAGTCCACTTCATTCATCCTGACCAGCAGGGACAGCTCAGGCTCCCCGGTTTCAGAAAGGGCTGGGAAGCTGAAGAGGGAGAACAATGGTTAGGGCTAAGCAACGACCCATGGCCATCACCAGTAAGCAGAGGGCAATGGCCAGGAGGAAAGAGAGCCTGATACAGAAAGGCTTGTGGGGGCACGAGAGTACCTAGCAAGGATAAAAAAAACTGTCTCTGAGGGCCCAGAGCCATCCTTAATGTTGGCTAAGACAACCATAATGGGTTTTGAGTTATATAAGAGATAGATGTTTCCAGATTCTCAAAGCTAACTCCACCTCCAGCCCTTTCCTTATTAAAGAGAGAAGGAGAAACTGAGACTTGGAAATGAAATTTTTAAGCACAGGGAAAGCATAGAGTTCTCCCTGAAAAGAGACTGAAGGAGGTTAATGCCTGGATTCATTAGAACTAAGAGACTTCTGACCCCTTCATTTTGCAGACAAGTAAACTGAAATCCAAAGAAGGGGAAGGATTTGCTCAAGGTCACTCTATGTCTTCATGGCCGAAGGCGGATTGGAATCATGGTCTTCTGACTCCTAGCCTAGAAGTCTTTCTATCATTTCATGCTGCCTCCTCCTCCTCTATCCTGTAGTCTTGTGCCTCCCTCCTTCCCCACCCCCAGATGGATGGTATCTGGGGCAGAGGGCATTGGGCTGGGATTCAAGTCTCCTGGGTTCTATTCCTGACACCCCCCCCCCCCACGAGATGGGTTAGTTTCCCCTAAGCTTGCTCCATCTGCCCCTCCTCCTTCAACGGGTCATTGCTTCCCTGGGAATATAAAATGTCATGAAGAATGAATCATGATGTTGCCCTGTGGACCCAGTGTTTCTCTCTGCCCTTCTGCTGCACTATCATGTCCAGCTTCTGCTCCTCTAGAACCCATGCCCACACACTGCCCTTATTCACTCTGAGCAAGATAATTTATACAATAATTCTCCTTGCCCTCTGCCCTACCTCAGGCCTACCAGGGAGTACCCTGTCTCTTCCTGTCCTTTGGGGGACCCTGGGGAAAGGAAGTGTCCATGTATCTCTCAGAACCCTATCTGATTTCATGTCCTGAGTCTGAGGAAGCTGAGGGAGAAGCTACCCATGCCTACAAAATACCCTCTCCCCACTTTTTGAAGTGCACACCATCCTACCTCTCTTAGACTCCTCTACCTATGTGAAGGGCATTGGCTCAAAGCCCCTTTGGTCACTTTGATCCTGAGGGTCTCTGTCTTGACAGTGAAAAGAAGGGAAAAATTACCTCCTTTAACCACTGCCCAGTGCCTGCCTGGTAGGATACAGGGCATCCAAATACTCTCTCTCTCTTACTCTCTATCTCTCTGTGTCTGTCTCTGTCTGTCTCTGTCTCTCTGTCTCTGTCTGTCTGTCTGTCTCTCTCTGTTTCCGTCTGTCTCTGTCTGTCTCTGTCTTTGTCTCTCTCTCTCTCTCTCTCTCTCTCTCTCTCTCTCTCTCTCTCTCTCTCTCTCTCTCTCTCTCTCTCTCTCTTCCCCCCCCCTCCCGGCCCCCATCTCTCTGTCTCTCATGGACAGCACCTGAGATGAAAGGTTTCCTTCCCTATACAGGCCACGGTTTTAAGGTAGAGGATTTAATTCTGTAGTATGTAAGTTTTATTTCTGAACCCCATCCCCCCTCACTTCTTTGTCACTGGAGACTGAGAGGCGGAGAAACAGGAAACTTGCCCTGGAAGTTAAAGCTTCTGGATCCTGCTATCCTGTCCCCTCAACCTGGATCTCTTTCTTTTCCTGTCCCTTCCTCTCCTAGTAGATCAAATGCTAAGGTCACAATGTAGAGAGGAGAAGAGAACCCTCACCATACTCCATATACCTATAAATCTGGAGGAAGGGGAAATCCACCAACAAGCTGTGTCACACACACACACACACACACACACACACACACACACACACACACCCTTTCTAGGCCCGAGTTTCTCCATCTGTAAAATAAGGGCGTTGGACTAGATGACCCAAAGGTCCCTTCCAGTTCTTGATTTTAAATCTTTAATTCCATGATTCCAATCCTGCCTGACATTCTGTGGTTCTTATACCGATAAGATCTCAAGACATAGGGGTCTCAGTCAATCCCATTCCAATCCTCAGTCCATCAAATCTTCAGCTATCCTTAGATCTCTGTTTTAGGATGGACAAATTACTGAGGCACCTGCTCTGAAGCCCTTTCCTCCTTGCATTTTCTTTGGAAGGTTTTGGCTGGTTACAATAGTCTGGGGGAAAGGTGGTACCTAATAGGAGGTGGCAGAAAGGGAAACTCTTGCCCCAGACTAACTAACATGATGGGCTGGACAGTCAGGGAAGCACTACATCTACTACCTCAACCCATGAGATTCTTAATTGTCATCACCGACTAAAGACAGTGGTTACCCTGAGTGGGCCTTCCACATGGCCCAAAGAGGCCTCAATGCCTAGAGCAAGTGGGAGATTGTTTGCTAGGTCACCCTGGGTTCCTTTCTTTTCTAATCAGACCCCTTACCTTTCATTCTAACCTTGCCCTCAGCCAAAAAGTAGCGGTTCCTCTCCCAGGACTTGGCCCCCTGCCCTTTGGCTGTTTGCCAACAAGGAAGGAATTCAGTCATGAATTACTGGGTCTCCTGTCACTGGATTCGTTGTTCCTCCACTACACTGTCAGAGACCGGACCCTGGGCCTGGTCAGGACTTCTATGGCCCCTGCCAGATTCCTTGCAGATCGGGGGAGAGGAGTTAATTGAGCTCTCCACCCCCACAGAGCCAGGTCACTAACCTGATACGGTTCCCTGGACAGAACGGACAGCAGTATCGAGGCGGAGCATGATGAGGGGTCTGGGCCTAGGACACCAGGGTCCCTGGCCCAAGACTCTGCCGGGCTCGAACAGTCTGGATGGCCTGTTGGTTCTTGAACTTGACCAGACCCAGGGTGATCTGTGCGTTCCAGCCAGGGTCCTCGAGGGGGCAACGGAAGTCGATCTCCCCGCCGTCCTCGGTCACCAGGGTGAAGTAGATATGCCGCTCCGTGCTCTCCACGCACTCCACCGCCTTGATGCGATCGAAGCTGAGCTCCTTGGGCCGGCCGCCGGTGCCTTTGACCTCGAAGAGCTGCAGCCCCCGCTCGGTCAGCACACACCGCTTCCGTTTCCAAAGCTGCAGCAGCCCCCCGCTGCGCTTCTCCAGCACCCCCTCCTTCAGCACCTTCGCTGCCGCTGTCGTCATCTGGGCTTTAAGCCCCTCTGCCTTCAAGTCCTCAGACTTTGGTCATGCCCCTTGGGACCGGCTTCTCGACACCCTCGCTGGCCACTTCCCAAGAGCAGCCTGAAACTGGTAGGACAGACAGCGGGTACACTACTCCATGTACCCCAGGACTGATTGCACCAGATCCCAGCCCTCGACCGATATATCCCGCCTGGCTGTGTCCTGTGCCCCGCTATATAAGATCTGCTCCGATATGTCTGTATCCTCAACGGACAGCCTTCTCTGTACACCCTTTCCGACGGCGCCCCTCTCTTCCCTTGACGTCCTGGCTGACAGTCCCCCAGCACCAATCTGTGGGCCCCTGGGCACCCAGAACCATAAAGCCCCGTGTTCTGCCGCCCCGCTGTGCTCGCTCCCTCCGGGCCCGGCCTGCCTGTCTATGCACCCCCTGTCTTCTCCCTCCCCGTGCGCTCTGTCTGGGCGGTGAGCTGCGGCTCCGAGGATGTGCCCTTACTTGTTCCTCTCCTCTCCTCCCTCTCTGCCCCTCCGTGCATTCCTGACCGGCTCGGTCCCGCCCCTCCTCGGGCCGGGCCCTGGCCCAGACACAGCCTCAGGGAGGCGGGGCGGCAGCTGGGACTCATTCACAAACTGGCAGGCCCGGGGAGCTGACCGGGAGGGGAGGGGGGGATGGGAGAGAGAGAGGAGGCGAGAGGAAGGGAGGGGAGAAGGAGAAATGAGGAATGGGGGGAGGTGGGGCGCTTGTCCCAGCAGCTCAAGTCTTATAGATCTCTTCTGCAACTTCTTGGGCACTATTCCCCACTCCATTCCCCGCCCCCTCCCCTCACCCGGCCGGGCCATGTGGCTAATGGCCTTGGCCCGTGCTATTGGGGGTGGGCCTGCCGGGGCGGGGCGTGTGCCAGGGCTGTGGAGAGGAGTATGGATTGGGAGTGCAGGGTTGGAGGGGCCTGACAGGCTCTGGCTGTCCCCTGGTGCTTCCCGGTGTGTAAAATGCTTGTACATGCACTCTCACCCAAAGAAGCCCTTCTTTATTCACCTTCTGCCAGTTTGGCCAGCTCCCCTCAAGGAAAGGCCACAGTCAGCCTCATATTTTCAGAGCACGTCTGTGGAGCCTAGATTGAGCCCTTTTTCCTTCCTCCCTCGGGTCCGCCAGATTTTCCCATGCTAGACTGAAGACAATACTTTTGAACCAGGGGCCAGGCTAGGCTTTGGGGTTGTGGGTGGAGGTAAGGGGGGTAAGGCACAAGCAAGGGTCTGAAGCAACTGTGACTGCCTTGCTTAGGGATGGGGAGAAGCCCTTGGGCCAGGGAGAGGATATGGGGATAACATAGTCACTGTGCCCTTACCCAGGGCGCCCCTTCTCTCCTTGCCTGCTGGATAAGAGAGGCAGCAGATGGGCAGGCTGTATTGCCCAGAGGATACCTTGTACACTCAGTCACTTTGACTTCTGAACTAAAATCTACCCCAGAATCTCTCACCTCAGACCCTGGGAGCTGACAAATTCTACCCTGCTCTCCTAGGGTCAGAGAGGGTAGGGTTGTGAGGTGCCCTGTTGGGGATGGACTTTGAGAGAGATATGGATTACCTCCTGGATTTAGAGAATAAGATGCAACAGGAAAGAAAGGAAGGCCTGTTCCTATATCCTGTCTCTCTTCCCTGTAGAGAAGGAAGACCATCTTGGGAGTGGGGCCTGAGAATGGGAGCTTGATCTCCTGGGGTCCATCCCTAATCACCACCTCTTTGCTGATCCCATGTAATTTCACCTCCCCAGGCATTGGTTTCTTAAAGGGCCTGGTAGCACTGTTCAACACATGTTAATAACAGATTATTACATGATTAATAATATATAATAATGTTGGTAATGAGGATTCCTAGTGTGAGCACCTCATGATTCTGTCCTTCTCTGTGCCCCAGAACCTAATAGGATCACCCACAGTACTTACTTTGACTGAGCTGGCCTTGGCCCTTGGAGGAGAAAGAGGTGAAAGGCTATCTTTTCTCCGTGCAGAAGAACTCTTGAAGTCTCTGCCCTTCCCTTCTTAGCAACTTGCAAGGATGGAATAGTATAAAGAGTGTTTGGATTTGGAGCCCAAGGACTTGGGTTAGTTCTGCCAGTTGCTATCTTTGTGAACTTAGACAAATCACTTAACTTCTCTGGGCTTCAGTTTCTTCATCTGCAAAAGGAAGAAACTGGACAAGATGACGTCTGAGGTTCTTTCCAATGCTAAATGTTTGATATTGCCATGTGAGACTCTTCACCTAGAAATTCTACAGCTCCTTCCCTAGAACAACTGGTCTGAACTGGTGACTGCTGGTGAGAGGCGACTGAGACGGGGAGCCATTCTCCTGCAGGCACCATAGGCTTGTCTAAGCAGGAGATGAGAAGGTCTCAGGTGTCCCTCCTCATCCTGGCTGTCCAGCCAGTCCAGATACTTCACCCTCCCCACTTGGCAGATGGCACTGACGCCCTCCAGGGCAGGCTGAGATCTTCAAAATGCCAAGATACTAGGCAGACCAATCCAAACCTGCAACCTTCCTACCTCATATAGGTCAACGGTTGGTTCAGTTATTGTGTCTAAAGGACACCCTGAAAGGAGGAATCAGCATGAACTTGAATCAGGAGAACTGGGTTTCAACTCCAGTTAGGTCAGTAACTAAGACTTTGAAAATAGTGTGACTTAGGGGCGGTTAGGTGACGCATACAGCACCGGCCCTGAAGTCAGGAAGACCTGAGTTCAAATCCAGCCTCACACACCTGACACACTTACGAGCTGTGTGACTTTGGGCAAGTCACTTAACCCCAATTGCCCTCCAAAAAAAAAAAGAAAGAAAATAGTGTGACTCTGAGTCTCAGTTTCCTCATCTGTAAAGGGGGAGACACTGAATGAAATGAACTCTAATAAGAACAACCAAAAGCACTTACTAGATACATAGTGTGTGCTAAGCATGTAGGTGTTAGACACACAAAGACAAAAATTCAATAACCTCTGCCCTCAGGAGGCTTCCATTCTTCTGAATTGAAGCAGTCTTCCAGCTCTAACCTTCTAGCATCATATGTGTTTAAATTGTGCCAGTCCAAGATGCTATCACCCACTTGGAACAGACAGAGTCCCACCTTTCTTTTTCAACCACTGCTCTGTATATCCGTCCTGACCTGGGGTAGTAAGAATGGCCAAAGGAAGGATGATCAGGAATGAATAAAGGAAAAGGAACAGGACGGGGAGGTGGAATGGCAAAGGAACTTATCAGTGGGAAGAGAAGCCAACTCTAGCCACAGCTTACTTCATTCACTCAACAAGCATTTATTTATGTGGGGACTACTGTATGTGTGCCAGGCCCTGTGTTAAGACAGAAATGAAATCATTCCTGACCTCAAGGAGGCTGCGTTCCATCAGGGGACATAACATAGACTCATATAAGTAAAAGCAAAATAATTTTGAGGGAAGGTATTAGTAACTTAGGAAATCAGGAATAGATGCAGAGTCTTTGAAACCCAAGATTCTGGCCTCTGGTCTCATGATCCTGTGATAGGGGAGATTGTCTCACCCTGGATCTCTTCTGGCATAGGCAGCTTCCCTGTCAGTACTGATCAGTGAAGACTCTGGTCCCAGGAGGGATCATTTGGGCCACTGGAGGGCCCAGAGGTATATGAGCTCTGGAGTAGTAAATCTTGACAGTTGCTAGTGCTCTCATACTCCCAGTCCTTCTTACCTCCTAGATCAGACCCTCTGGCCACCTCTTAGGAACAGGGATGCTCCAGCTGACCCTCTCAGGGAATGTTGTCTGGCACAGTAACAGGCACAGAACAGATGCTTAGCAAACACTTGTTTACTTGACTTGTTGACTTGACACTGGACAGAATGTCCCTTGGCCTCTGCCCAGAGCTGGCCTACTTGTACTGCCCACCCAAAGTAGAAAGTTGATCTGACCCACCAGCACAGGCTCAGGTCTGGGCTTTGCCCTTTGGTGTAAAAGAGAATTTCTCTAACTCCCACCCCAACTCCTCTATAAAATGGCACCAGGATCTGGTGGAACTGAAATAGCTACAGCTTAGACCAAAGGGAGTAAAAAAAAGAATTAGTTCTAACATTCTCTCTGGCTTCTTAGGGGCTGGAAGGTAGGAGAGTCTGAAGGTAAAGGGTAAGGGTGGTCTTGGGAGTAGATGCCTCAGGAACAAACCAGAGCAGGGAAACAAAGGCAGAGGCAACTTGTTCATGGGTATAATTCAGGAATCCCCAAAGGGGGAGAATCACAGGTGCTGATTTTCACCACTTGGACCAACCACAGGGGGCAAGCAACACAGAGTCTATGGATGGGGTGGAGGAGTGGGGGAATGGTCCTTTTAGCAAGTACAGAGATACACCCACAGGGAAGCCAGGTAGGTGGTCAGAATATCCAGGACAGGGGTGAGGAAGCTTTGGCCTTGAAGCCACATGTGACCCTCTAAGTCCTCAAGTGTGGCCCTTTGACTGAATCCAAACTCCATAGAACAAATCCCCTTAATACAAGGATTTGTTCTGTAAACCTTGGACCCAGTCAAAGGGCTACACTCAAGGATCTAGAGGGCCACATGTGGCCTCGAAGCCTCAGGTTCCCCACCCCTGATCCGGGAGCTCAGGCAACTAGTTATTCCCTCCACCGTGAAGAGGGAAATTACAACAATGTAGGTCTCATCCTCCCTTCTGGGGGAATCTGGCTACCTGGGGAGGCTCACCCCCCCACACACACACACAATGTTCAGAGCATTGGGGGGAAGGTGAATGGTTTAGATAAGCTAATTGGCAACTAGCTTGGGAAAATGCCACCTTTCCTCAACAGGCATACCCTAGGAAGAGCTTCACCTTTGAATATGAGACCTGAAAAGCATAGAATCTCACAGTTGAAAGCAGTCTCACTCCTACCTGGACAGGAACCTTATCTACAAAATCCTTGAAAAGTGGTCTTCCAATCTGTGATTAAAAATCTTGGGAGAAACTATAGGTTTTTACTTCTTTTTTAAAGTGATCTTTAGTGATGTCACCAAATGATGTCACCCTGGAAGGGGATTTATAGCATGTAGCAAAAAGTATTAAATTTGTATGTACTGAAAGGACCTGGATATCCTAACATTTAATAGCTTGTGACCTTGGACAAGTCACTTCTTCAAGTCTGTTTCTTCATCAGGAAAATGGAGATAATAAAATTTGCACTACCTACCTCATAGGGTCTTGTGAGGAAAGTGTTTTGTAACCCTTAAAGCACTATAAATGTGAGTTAATTACATTTAAACCTGGTAACTCCCATTCCCATAGAAGGAATCTCATGACAAACTACCCCCAGCTAACCTGTATTTCAATGATACCCCCATTCCCACCTCCCAGTGTCTCACGGACTTTGAGTCAGACAGGCCAGGTGACTGACTCCTCCTTACCCAGATGGGATGGGAAATGGACCTATTGCCTCCCAGCCCACTCCCTCATATCCCAAAAGGCCAGTGACTTCTTCAATTGCCCTAAAATGCCTAAAGGTCTCTTTCTGCCCATTGTTGCTCCGGGCCCCACTTCGTTCAACTAAGGGTAGGTTCAGAGACAGGATAAGCCAAAAGTCATTTGAGGAGTTGGGCCTCTCCCTAAGTCTTCTCTTGCCCTGCCCACCTTCAGCTCCTCTTTGATGCCCCCGCCTTTGTTGGGGGCTGGGGTGGCTTTGGGATTTCTTCGGATCTCTGCTCCTACAAAGAAAAAAGAAGAGGGAATCAAAGTTTTGGGTTCTCTAAAGATCTGGGTTTTATAGGTGTAATTGCAACAGGCTCCCCTGGCTGAGCCCTAACCCGCCCAGACTTGCTCTGGGGCCTGGCTCTCTCCGTGGAAATTCCCTCCCACTCAGTGCCCTTTAATCACTTTCCAAACCAATAACTTTCCTGAGTCACCAGAGATTCCTTTCGTCTAGCCCCAGGAGAGCGTGGCTCCCCCCACCCTTTATGACAGGCTGGGCCTGGACTTGATGGAGCAGGGGACTGCTTTGTGGGTCTGGTTAGGGCTTGTGGGGTTTCCCATGGTATCCTGGCACCTGGGTGCCAGGGATTCAGGGGCAAAGGTAGCTAAGGCAGGGTGCCCTCAAATGACCCCGACTCCCCCATGTCCCTTGGCAAGGGGGCAAGGACCCCAGAAGCATCGAAAAGTATGGTCCTTTACCTTTCTGTCATTTGGGGCTAATTTAGGACCTAGAGCTGAAGGACTCTGTAGAGAACAGTTAATCAGCCTCCTCAATTTACAGATGAGGAAACTGAATGTCAGAGAGGCTAAATAAGCTGGGATTCAGGCCCAGCTCTTCTGACTCTGAGATTGTGCTCTTCTTCCCACTGCTCCATGCTGACTGATGGGTTTAAAGCAGCAGTTCTTACTCTGAAGGCTGTCAACTTTTAAAGGGATATTTTGCTTGCTAGTATTTCTAGATAATTAGTTTTCTTGGAAATCCTATGATTTTATGCATTTTTATATTTTATTTTTATACTTACCTTTATGTTTTATGAATCTAAAAACATTATTTTGAGAAAAGATCCATTGGTTTCGCTGGATAGCCGAAAGGGTCTATGATACAAAAAAGTTTAAGGACTTTTATAAAGTCTAAATTCAATGACCTCTAAGGGCCCTAACAACTCAGGGGTTATGCCTATCCTTGATGAGGGTATCCACTGGGAACTATAATAAAATAAAATACGGATTTCTTACCCTGGTATGGGGAGAGAAATAGATGAAGAAAACCTTAGTAATCTCGATATTCCAATATTTGTGTCCACAAGTCACATTCCTACATTTGCAGGAATTTCATTTCTTCATCCTGGAGCACTAGAGACACTGGACACTGACTGTCTATCCAGTATAAGGTCCAAAAATCTCAGCTGGCATTGGCTGCCACAGAGTAAAGAACTCTTTGTCCCCTATGCATTTCTATAGCATACAGGGGGTGGGTGTGGGTGGGGAAATGGAAATAATCCCTCTATGAGAAAGCTGTCCAAATGCCAGTCGAGATCTATTTCTGACCCCTAAGGACTCTTTTTCAATGAGGCCTTGAGCATCAGATCTTCATGCCCATTCTGAAGAAAGAGTATTGCACTGTCCTGAGCACCTCCTAGGGAACCATCTGGTAGAGGAAGAATAGAGAGGCAAGTACCCAGCTATGTGTAAATGTGGAAGGGGACTCATAGGGCTTATTGTTGAGAATCTGGACCTTTGCTGCCATACTTTTGGGCAATGGGACACTGTTTACTTACCAGCAAAGTTTTTGTGTGACACTGCCCCAAATTTAGGATTAATCAGAGAGGGAACCCCACTCATCCCTATACCCAAGGACCTAAGAATTAACCCTCTCCAGCCCTATATACTTTTCAAAAAGGCAGTATGGTATAGTTGATAGAGCATTGAACCTGGGGTCAGGAAGACCTGGATTGAATCCTCCCTCAGACACTGGCTGTATGATCCTAGCAAATTTCTGGGTCTCAAATTCCCCATCCGTAAAATGGGGGTGATGGGGTTGGGTTCAATGACTTCTAAGTTCTATTCCAGCTCTAAATCTGTAACCCTATGATTTCCCCACACACACACACCTCCATCTTAGGGTTCTTTTAGATTTGGTGATCTGGGACAGATTTTTTGACCTTCTGTTTTTCTTGCATTAGTTGGATACAAGGAGAATGCCTTTGAGGACAAAAAGTAGAGGAAAGGAAAGAGGAGGAGGAAATTAAGAGGGTTGGATCTGGTTACCAGCCATCACAACTATGGCCAGCTGTTTGAGCAGGCAGAGGAGGAAAGGAGGTGGCATCCTGTGTGAAAGAGCATGTAAGGAAATAGGGGTATAGGGAGAAGAGAAGAGAGTAGAAATTTATTGCTGTACATCCCCTGCAACCTAACTTGAATTTTCTTTTTAAAATCTTCATTCGTTCACTTACTTATTTTTGTAATGATTTCCCCTTTTCTCCCACTGTCCCTGTCCCTAAATGCATCATATGTTAAAAAAGAAAAAGCATATTTATAACTGTTCTTTCTGTGGGGGCAAAGAACTACAACCTGAGGAGATGCCTGTCAGTTGGGGAATGGCTGAACAAGTTATGGTATGTGAATGTGATGGAATACTATTGTGCTATAAGAAATCATAAAAGGAATAGTTTAAGAAAAACCTGGAAAGACTTACATGAACTGATACAAAGTGAAATGAGCAGAGGCAAAAGAACAATCTACATAGTAACAGCAATATTGTAAAGATATTCAATCGTGAGAGACAGTAACTATGATCAACATAATGACCCACCACAATTCCAAAGGACTCCTGATGAAATATGCCATCTACTTCTAGATAGAGAGCTGATGGACTCAGAGTTCAAACTGGAGCCTTTCTTTTTTTTTAAGAACATGACTAATGCAGAAATTTGCTTTGCACGACTATACATATTTGTAATTGGTTTTGTTTTTCTTGCCTTTTCAATGGGTTGGAGAGGAGGAGGGGGAGTGAGAAAATTTGGAACTGAAAAAAAAGAATAAAAAAGTTTCTGTGCTATACATATATACATATATGTATATTATATA
>CM053584.1:80806687-80869634 GCA_028627135.1 Pseudochirops cupreus
AGGAAGGGAGGGAGGGAGGTTAAACCCTCATGAACCCTCTTGTATGGTCTAGCAAAACAAACTTCCTATCGGCTATGTCCAAAAACGTAAATCTCCCTCTGCACTCTAAATCTGCTGCCTCCCGAGTACGTGGTAGGCGGTGCGTTTCACCTTCAGTCCCCTGGACTGGTGGGTTGTCACTGCGTTCATCAGAATTCGGAAGTCTTTCAAAGTTGTTTTTCTTTATGCTGCTGTTGCATTGTGTAAGTTGATCTCCTGGTTCTGCTCACTTTGCTCCGAATCACTCTGTAGAGACCCTCCCAGTTTCCTCTGAAACGGTCCATCTCGTCATTTCATACAGCGCCATGGTGTTCCATTCCATTTATATGTCCAATGTTATTCAGTCATTCCCCAGTTGATGGGCAGTGCTTTTACTTTCCAGTTTACTATGAAAAGGACTGCCATGAGTGTTTTTGTCCTTCTGGGCCTTTTCCCCTTTTTCTCTTTGATCTCGATGAGGCCTTGGAATCCTACCCAGAGCTCTTACCTATCTTGCTCGGCCCCTTCAGCCTTGGTCCAGGGAATGCCAGATAATACCACCATGCACCCTTTCACTGTCTTGCCTTAGATGTGGCGAAACCCTCTTTTCCCTTAATTTGAACAAGATGAGGTTCGAACTTTCCCAAAGGAACTTCATTGGGAAATTAAAGGAAAAACAAAAGATGTTGAAATCGTAGGAACATGAGTGGAATGGCAGGGCCATAGCCTGAGTCTCCTTGGCCAGTATGGCACAGATTGCAGGGCACCCAGCCACCCTTTCTTTTCCCTGTCTCCACCCTATCTGAGCTGGATACTTCAGGAACTTTTAGACTCCTAAGCCCAGAGGAGACTCAGGTTGGCCCCAGTGCCAATATTCTGCCAGGATTCTCACGTCTTTCCTGTAACTGCTTGAGTTTTCTCTCTGTCTATGTCCTCCCCTTGGAAGAAGGCATTTCCAGGTTGTACTTCAGGTCATCCTGCATTGATCTTGAAATAATTTCCTTCAGCGTTTGTAGAACTTAGATTGGATTACATGCCATGGGGGAGGGGGAAAGAAGGGGAGAAGGAGAGGGAGGGGGAGAAAATTTGGAACTCAAAACTTGTGGAACTGAATGTTGTAAACTAAAAGTGAATAAATAATTTTTTAATTAGTTCACCAAAAAAAGAAATAAGTTTCTTCACCCATCCCAGAGGCCCCCTCGGTCCTCAGAAGGTCTACCCTGACACCTAACATATTCCTCCTTGTTCCAGTTAGTTTGCCTGAAATATATCCCATAACTGGTGGTTAAGCTCTATTATACTCCTTTGGTTAATGGTGGCTCCTTTATCCATGCTCTGGGTTAGGATCTGGATCCTCTGAGGACCAGGGGACCTGAAAAGCAGAAACCCTTATGGGAAAGGATTCAAAATGCAGGGCAGGTGTGTAGCCAGAGTGGGGTAGGTGGGGCTCTGCTCCAGGTATCTTGGGAGCAGAATGGGGTTGAGACTCAGAGGTAGCATCCAATCTCCAAACTTCTTCTGGGAACAAGTTGGGGCACCTGGGTATACTTGGAAAAAGGTGGAGCAGAATATGGGGTTACCCTCCAATAACCACAGAAACAACAACAGTAGTATTAATATAATGCCTACTCTACGCCAAGCACTGAGCTAATACTTCATAAATTTTATCTCATTTTATTTTCATGACACCCTGGGAGGTCAATGCCATTATTATTCCCATTTTTACAGTTGGGAAAACTGAGGCAAACTGCCAGTAAGTGACTTGCTCAAGGTCACATAGTTAGTAAGCGTCTCTGAGGCTAGATTTGATCTCAAACATTTCCTGATGCTAGTCTCAATGATCTATATACCAAGAAATAGACTGGAGGCTTCAATTGACTGTCACCTTGAAAAGCAGCATTGAACAGGGAAAGCTCTGACTCAGGAATCAGAAAAATTGGGTTCCAGTCAGGCTTCTGAGGTCTACTTCCTTCATGACCCTGACTAAGTCACCAAACTTCCTTGTGACTGTGTTTGTTGTTCAGTCATTCTGTCATGTCCAGTTCTTTGTGACCCCATGGGCCCTACTGTCTGTGGAACTTTCTTGGTAAAGATACTGGAGTGGTTTGCCATTTCCTTCTCTAGTGGATTAAGGCAAACAGAGGTTAAGTGACTTATCCAGTGTCACACAGCTGGTAAGTGTCTTGAGTCACATTTGAACTCAAGTCTTCCTGACTCCAGACGCAGTGCTCTAGCTGCTGAGCCACCTAGCTTCCCCCTCACCTGTGTTTATTCATCTGTAAAAATGAGGTCCCCTGAGGTCCATTTCAGTTGTAGATACATGATCTTATAATCTTGTCATTCTGGCTCAGTGACCTTGGGCTGGATAAAAGAAGTAGGATTAGAAGACTTTCATAGGAGAGAGAATCCAGACTAAGCAGAAGGAGGAAACCTATGGCTCCAGGGAGTGGGTAGAGAAGCAGAGCTTCCTTGAGTTAAAACCCCCTCACCTTCTAGAGGCTCTGGAGTTCCTATAGCTGGGCCCCCTCAAAAGCTGGGAAATAGGAACCTCCACCTATGGGCATGGCTGGGAGAAGGACTGAATTGGTCCATGATGTTGCAGTCCCTTCTGCCACCTATCCCCATCTTCATACACACACACACACACACACACACACACACACACACACACACACACACACACAAGTGGGGGCAAGATCAGGTGTGCACCTCTTTATCAGGAATCTGATCCCACTGCTTTCTTTCCTCAAATGAAGGATCCAGTCTTTTGCCACCCCCTGCCCAAGGCCAGGTCTCACCCACCATCTGTGTTAACAGGGAGGGATGGGTTTGGGGGCTTGTGGCTGCTTTGGGACAGAGATAGTGATGGTGGAGGGGAGAGGGTAGATATGGTTGCTGGGCCTTCCCCCCTCCTCCATCAGACCCACTTGCTACCCAACTGACTCCAAACTGGCCAGACTGACCTCCCTTGGACTAACTAGCACTCAGTTAGCAAGAATGATTAGTTTAAATAGGAAGCTGTCTTTCTATTGCTTCCTTCCTTTTAACGACCAATCTACCATACAAAGCCGATGATGCTTCTTGCCTCTACTTCCTCTCTGCCCACTCCCTTCTCTCTCTCCAAGGTTACTGAGAATCTCTTAATTGCTAAATCCAATAGCCTTTTCTCAGAACTCACCTTTCTGGACTTCTGTTGGCATTATTGGCCACTCCCTCTGCTTGAATACTCTCTACTCCCTCAGGTTTCATAAGACTGCTTTCTCCTGGTTTTCCTACCTGTCTGACTCCTCAACTGGATCATTTCAGTGTCCCACCCATAACTGTAGGTTCTGTCCTGGGTTCTCTTCTCTCACTATACACACGCTCTCTCTGTCTATCTTTGTCTCTCTGTCTCTCTGTCTCTCTCTCTATGTCTTTCTCTCTGTGTCTCTGTTTCTGTCTCTCTGTCTCTGTCTCTGTCTCTCTTCTTATCTCATCAGTTCACATGAATTCCATTATTACCTCTTTAAAGATCAGTATATCAAGTTCTAATAATTTCTTCTGAGCCCCCGTCCCACATCTCCAATTTCCTGTTAGATCTTTCCAACTGGAGGTACCATTGGCACCTCAAATCCAATGTGCCAAGGACAAAATTCATTATCTTTCCCCCAAAAATCATCTCTCCCCCAAACTTTCCTGTTTCCTTTCCAGTAACTTAGATTTATGGCTCAGAATCAGACTTGACTCCTCCTTCTTCCTCATCCCATGCCTCACTAGCCAATCAGTCGCCAAGTCAGGTTGATTCTACCTCTGCAGCAAATCTGTCTACTCTCCGATCACTGGGCCACCACCCTGCTTCAGTCTCCTATCATCTCTTCCCCAGGTTATTGCAATAGCCTCTTTTCTAGACTCCTGGCTTCCAGGTTCTCCCTTCTTCAATCTATTTTTCATAGTTTCCAAAATTATTTTCCTAAAGTACATCCAACCATGTCCTTCCCCTGCTTGCAAATCTTCAGTGATTTCCTATTACTTTTAGGATAAAATACAAACTCCTCAGCTTGTCATCTAAAGACTGAAGCCTATGTTCTATGTCCATCTCTATGTTTCTGCACACAATGTTCTCCAAGACTGAAATATACTTCATTTCTTCCTCTTAGAAACCTTACCTTTCTTCAAGGTTCACCTCTGATGTCAGCTACTTCATGAAACCTTCCCTAATCTCCCAAATGTTTAATGTTCTCTTCCTCCTCAAATTACCATTTATTTATCTATATACCGTGTCATTCCTCTGTTCAAGAATCTTCAATGGCTCCTTATTTCCTCTAGGATAAAATAAAAATTCTGCAGTTTAATACTTAAAGCTCTTTATAATATGACTCCAGTCTTTCTTTCCAGATTATTTCCCATTACTACCCTTTACACACTCTACGATCCAATTAAATAGTCTATTTACTGTTTTCCATGCTTAGCATTCAATCTCCTTCCTCCATGCCTTTGCATAGGCTGTGCCTCATACCTGGAATACATCCCCTCCTCACTTCCTTCAGCTCTTGGAATCCTTAGCTCCCTTTAAAGTTCAGTTTAGGTTCCACTTCCTACAGCTAGCATTTCTTGACTTCTTCAGGGGTGGGGGACCTGCAACCTTGAGGCCATATGTGACCCTGTAGGTCCTCAAGTGCAGCCCTTTGACTGAATCCAAACTTCACAGGACAAATCTCCTTAATAAAAGGATTTGTTCTGTAAAACTTGGACTCAGTGAAAAGGCTGCACTGAAGGACCTAGAAGGCTACATGTGACCTCAAGGTGACTAGTTTCCCATCCTAGTTATTAGTGCTCTGTCCTTCCTATAACTATCTTGTACTTGCTTATCTCCTTACATGGTGTAACCCCCTGTAAGTTCCTTGAAGGCAGGGACTGTTTTTTGTTTTCTCTGTGTATCTTTATCACCTAGCACAATGCTTTACTAGCATATGATAAATGCTAGCTGAATTGGATTGGTAGCTAGGAGAGGATCCCCACAGGTGGGTGCCTCTCTTCCCCTCCACCTTGAGCTGGTGTCCCAGAGTATCTCCCCTTTACCACTGAGGGCACCTTTCCTGACTCTTGTCCCAGAGGGAAAATGCTTGTTATGGCTTTGCTGAAAGGGATTGCTGAAGTAGCAAAAATCCCAGGAACACAGGACTTAGCCTGGAAGGAATTACTTGGTCCAACTCTCTATTTTATAAATAAAGAAACAGAGGCTGCCCCAACCTGGGTCTCTTGACTCCAAGGACAATGATCAGTCCTGGAGATGGTCTCTGCCAGCCCTCATCAGACTGATACAGACGTTTACCCTTTTAAAACCTCTCTCACTAAATGTCTGCCTCTGGTATGAGAGACACTTTGTTTGCTTGAGATACAGGGTTTTGGTTTTGGTTTTGGTTTAAAAAAAAAACATTCTATACATGCAGTAACAAGAGAAAGAATTCCTCCCAATAATAAGAAAAGGGTCAATTTCTCGTAAGGTTCCAGGCAGAGCCCCAGTGCCTGAGGTCAGCCCATTAAAGGGACTCTTCTTTGGAACGGAAGGCTTGGAGATCTTCAAGAAAACTGTATCTGGGATTAGTTTGTATGTATCTAGGGATAGATGGCGGAGTAGGGAGGAGTTTCAGGGGGAATGTGCTAGGGAAGAGCAGGCTTCTCTGTGTCCACCTAGCACCATCTGCTGTTGGCCAGGGACATTTACGGTGGCCTCCTTGTAGAAACCGACACTCCCCCACTCCCATCCCATTCCCTCTCTCACCTAATCTATTCGTTTTTCTTGCCCCCTCACACACACTATCCCTGCCCTGCATCCTCCAAAATGCCAGAACGTGCCACAAAGCCGGTTACTCCAACCCTTGCTAACATAATCCTCCAGCCTTCAACTCTGCCTGGGGTTGCAGTCTAATTCCTCATTTTTGCTCAGTCCCTCCAGCGCACAGACCCTGTCTCCTTCAAGTATTGGTTCCCCAGATGTTCCAGGATGAGCTGAAAGCTCATTGTATGAGAAAGCTCACTGGAAACAAACTGGGCTCGAATCCCAGCTGTAGCACTTCCTAGTTTGTGACTTGGGGCAAGTCACTTAAAAAAACAAACAAATAATAAAAATAATAATAAATAAACAATTTTTAAAAACCCTCTCAGCCTCAGTTTCCCCATCTGTAAAAATGAAGGGAGATAGAGTGAGATGATCTCTGAATCCTTCCTAGTTTTAGAACTCTACAAGCCTGTGAGACCACAAAGTTCTCTAGCTAGCTCCCCAGCAGCAAGGATTCTGCAGGGTTAGGCAATGGTAGAGTTGAGTAAGGAGGGTGACCAGCTGTAAAAAATCAAGCCAGGCTGCAGCAGGGAGGAGAGAATCGCCAGCAGAGGGCAGCTTGCCTCCAGCACCCAGGCCCCAGGGATTCCTCTGAGTACAGCATGCTGCCCCATGGCTCCAGCTGGCCCTAGAGGTTCCCTGTGACCCCTGAGCATCACAGAAACCATCCAACCTGACCTTTGTGAGGAACCTGTGGAATAAACATGTCCAGCTTTTGTTCAGATTGTTCCTTTCACCTAGAACACTCTTTCCTTCCTCTGTAGCTCTTATAAGAAGTAAGGTCTTACCTCTGAGAAGACTTCTCTGATCATTCTTTCCTTCCCTCCCTCCCCCTCCTTCTTTCCTTCCTTCCTTCTTTCCCTCCTTCCTTCTCTCCCTCTTTCCTTCCCTCCCTTCCTCCTCTCCTTTTCTTCCTTCCTTCTTTACCTCTTTCCTTCTCTACCTCTTTCCTTCCCTCCATCCCTTTCCTCCTTCCTTTTCTTCCTTCCTTCTTTCCCTTTCCTTCCCTCCCTCTCTTCCTTCCCTCTTTCCTTCCCTCCTTCCTTCCTTCCTTCTTTCCCTTCTTCCTTCTCTCCCTCTTTCCTTCTCTCCCTCTGTCCTTCTCTCCCTCTGTCCTTCTCTCCTTCCTCCCTCCCTCCTGTCTCTCCTTTACTTCCTTCCTTCTTTCCCTCTTTCCTTCCCTCCCTCCCTCCTTCCTTCCTTCCTTCCTTCCTTTCTTCCTTCCTTCCTTCCTTCCTTCCCATAGTGTAGTAAAAAGGTTGACTTAGAATCAGGAGATATGGGGATCAAATCCTAGCTACTAACTACTAGGATGCTTGCAAATTGTGTAACTGTAGCCAAATCACTTAACCTCTCTGAGCTTCAGTTTCTTCATCTATTAAATGGTAACATTTTATAGTTATTATTATTATTAATAATAAAAATAATGATAGGTACTATTTACATAGCACTTTAAAGTTTCCAAAACACTTTACAAATATTTCATTTGATCCTCACAATAACCCTGGGGGGGATCAAGCAATTAATAAACATTTATTAATGTTAAACAACTACTTTAATTATTAATTAGTTATTAATTAAAATTATTTAAATTTACTAATTTTAGCACACCTGCTATGTGCTAAACACCGTGCTAAGTTCTCGGGATACAAAAAGAGACAAAAAAAGTCCCTGCCTTCAAGGAGCTTCCAATCTAAAGGTACTGTTATTAACCTCAATGGAGAATCCTCATGTAGATTTGCTCAAGGTCACACTGCTAGCAAGCGTCTGAGGCTGGATTTGAATTCATGTTTCCTAACACTATTTCTGTCACTCTATACATTTTGTCACTGTATATCCTTATAATATTTACTTTATGGGACTAAGAAAAAATGACTCACAAATTTTAAGGCATTGGTAAATATGAATGACCATTTATTCCTTCAACGAGCACTTGATGAACACTGACTGTATTTAGTACACTGTTCTAGGCCTGCAAGGAATATAAAAAGAGAGGAGGCATGGCCTCTGCTTTTGAGAGCTGAGAGTCTGTCTAGTAGCCACCCCCAATGGTTCCTCCTGCCTGAATTGCTCTGGCATTGTAACGCATCATTGGGTTCTAAACAAGAGAGGCTCAGCTCATGCTCCAAGTTATAATTTATTAATGTGCAAACAAAGGCTACAGAGAAGGCATGTGCCAGCCGGTGACAGCAGACCACATCCCTTTTGTACTGCTATGGGACATGCTACAAACGAAGGACTGGTCAGTGCTGCCAGAATGTGAGCTGAGCAGCCCCCCAACGTTGGAGTTTACACTCTCATATACCAGGGAGGACAAGCAGAGCCGCGTCCTTTGGCAAACGCACTAATTTGGAGTGGGGAGAGTAGGCCCCCAGCCCTCTCAATGTACCAATCACAGTAAAGTAGCAAAGGCTTAAAGGGGGACTAGTAGGATTCCTCTGGGGCTCAGTTGTTATGCCCATGGGTTCCTCATCTACTCCAGATATTTCCATGGGAAATTCCATGGAATATTCCTCCTTCCTTTCAAGGAAGGCATCTACTCTGGCCAGACTATCTCAAGTGCTTGTCATGTATGCCCTTCCTGTGGCATTAAGTGTATCCTGCTTTGTTATTGTAAATTGTGCTTCTTGTGTTTGTGTTCTGTCTCTACAACTGGACTGTGACATTCCTCGGGTGGAGGATTGTGTCTTGTCAATCACAGCCATCTGGTGTGGTCACTGTTATTGTTCCCATTTCACAGATGAGGAAATGATGTGCCCAAGGTCATGCAGCCAATATTTGAGGGGAGTGTTGAACCCAAGACTTCCTGACTACAGGTCCAGCGTTCTATCCACTAAAGTGCAAAAGCTCATTCAATGCAAACCCATCATTTCAGTGACTTGCCCAGTGTCATACAGGAAAGAAGTGACAAAGTCAGGATTGGAGTCCAGTGTGAAAAACCTTTCTCAACCTGCCTTTACCTTATCGTTGACCGCTGTTGAGCAAGTATTCAATGGAAGGGGCAGCTAGATGGAGCAGTGAATAGAGCATCAACCCTGGAGTCAGGAGGACCTGAGTTCAAATCCAGCCTCATACACTTGACACACTTACTAGCTGTGTGACCTTGGGCAAGTTACTTAACCCCAATTGTCTTACAAAAGAATAATAATAATAATTCAATGGAAAGGACCATTGAATTTAGTGTGAGGAACTGGATTCAAATTCTGACATTGCTACTTATTTCCTGTGTGACATTGGGCAAGTCACTTAAACTTCCATCTATAAAACGAGAGGGTTACACTAAATGACCTCAAGGTCTGGTCCAGTTCTAAATCTATTTATGAGGGCTACTTATAGAGCAGTGGTTCTCAACCTGTGGGTTATGTTCAATTTGTAACAAAGAAAATACATCCTGCATATCAGATAGATTCATAACAGTAGCAAAATTATAGTTATGAAGTAGCAATGAAAATAATTTTATGGTTGGGGGTCACCACAGCATGAGGAACTGTATTAAAGGGTCGCAAGGTATTAGGAAGGTTGAGAACCACTGCTATAGAGAGATAGGGCGACTAGGTGGCACCATAGTACACAGAGCACCAGCCCTAGAGTCAGGAAGACCTGAGTTCAAATTTGGCCTTAGACATTTACTAGCTGTGTGACCCTGAGCGAGTCACTTATCTGTTTGTCTCAGTGTCCTAATCCGGAGGAAGGAAATGGCAAACCACTCAAGTATCTCTGCCAAGAAAACACCAAATGGGGTCACAAAGAGTCAGATGTAATTGAACAACAGCATACAGAGGAGCAGATGGGATTATTTGTTAGGGCCACAGCGAAAGCTCCAGATGTTCTATTCATTTGGTCCTAAAATTAATTTCATGCAAATGAAGAGACAAAGAATACACTCATTTGGTAGCTGTTTGTTTCTTTCTGAGTTAGTGTTGTGGATAAGAAATTGCACAAGATATAGCCGGGCGGCTCAGCAGATAGAGCTCCGGAGAAAAGACAAGTTCTGCCTCAGACACTCACAAGCTGTGTTACTCGGGGCGAGTCCTGTAGCCCTCGCCTGCCTCAGGAGTAGGAACAGGACCAACGCCTCAGAGTCGCAGTGAGGATAAAAGCACACCGCAGGCCTTGAAACACCATATAAATGCTAGCTATTGTTAGTATAATGATTGAGAATTAGTATCAGATCCATATTTTCATTCTTCCTTCCTTCCTTCCTTCCTTCCTTCCTTCCTTCCTTTCTTCCTGTCTTTCTTTTTGTTTCTTGCCTCCCTGTCTCACCCTAGCTGGAAGTACAGTGACCACTCACAGCCTGATATCACTACTGATGGGCATGAAAGCTTTAACCCAATCCCTGCTCCCTTGGGCCCTGCTCCCCTCTCCTTAGGCAGTGTGGTGGCTCCCTGCTCCCAGAAGGCTCACCATATGGTAGCAGCCTCAGTTCAGACACCAGATCAGCTTTACCCCAATGCAGCCCAGAACCCTGGAGTGCAAGGTAGCTACCAGCCTCAGGCTCCGCAAAGGTAAGGATTACAGGCTTGTTCAACCACTCATCTGCTCATTTTACCTTTAATTTGATCAGTCCTTTGATGTTTTCGTCTTCCACGGTATCTATTTCTCCTCTGTTTTTTTAGAATTTCCTCATTTGTGATATTTGGGGAATCATTTGTTGGTTTTCTCATCTTTAAATTTTCCTGTCTGGTTCATTAATCCTCTTTTTATTTTGTTAAGATAGATTGCCAAGAGTGTATTTTTCCTACTTCTGCTTTATTCCTCCAATTTTGGTGTGTTTTCTCTTCATTACCATTCTCTTGCTATTGTCTTATGATGCATTCTTAGATCCATTCATTATTCAGGATGGTTTTGAGAGAAGTAACGCCAGAAGCAAGGCATATTCCCCAAGGCTACAACTTCTGGGCTATGACTACTTCCTGCGTGCTGTTCCCTAAGTGGATTTTTGCCCTATGGGTCCCTTAAAGAATCAGTCTCGGGATAGGTGTGGGATTCACCTGGGAGTGACATGCTAGTTACTAAGGCTAAATTAGGGCTGTGTGAGGAGAAGGCTCTCATTCTCTTGCTTTCATCAAGGCCTTTTGCCGGATGTTAGGATCATAAATTTAGAGCTGAAAGAGATTGTAAAGACCATGTAGTCCAGCCTCTTTATTTTACAGATGAGAAAACGGAAGCAGAGAAAAGTGAAGTGACTTGCCCAGGGTCACACAGGTAGTCAACGGCAGAGCCAGGATTCTTGCTCAGAGCCTCTAATTCCAAGTCCAGTGTTCTTACCATTGGACCACAGTGCTTTCTTTCACCTTATTGGTCTGAATATAAATTGCACTCCTAAAATGAAATTTCTTTAAAAGTAAAAATAAATACGTAGGGATGGACAGAGAATAATTTTAAGATTATGGTATAGAAGCATATTTGTAGGAAATTTGTTTTTATATTTTTTTCCATTTTTAATATTTATTGATACTTTAAAAAAAAACATCACTAGGGATGGCTAGGTAGCACAGTGAGTAGAGCACTGGCCCTGGAGTCAGGAGGACCTGAGTTCAAATATGACCTCAGACACTTAACACTTAGTAGCCACGTGACCTTGGGCAAGTCACTTAACCCTAATTGCCCTGCTTTCCCCACTCCAAAAAACAAACAAAAAAACCCCCATCGCTAGTAGTTACAATGACTTCTCCCACCCCAACAAGAGAATAGTCCCTCACAACAAAGACACACAGCTAAACCAATTCTTTTGATTCAAACAAAGCTGTTTTATTTAATTTTTACCATCACCTCTCTCTTTATTTTTGTTCTTTTTCTTTGTCATTCCACATTTAGGGTTTATACAATCAAGATTTGGAAAATAGGTGTGTTCTGTGTTCAAATCAATATGATATTTGACCTTTTCCCCTTAGATGTTAGTAAAGCTTTTTTGCCTAGAATTGGGGAAGAGAAAATCCACAAACGCTGCCTTCATTAAAGAAGGGGAAGGTCAAGAGCTTCTCTGGACCCCATGTCAAGAGAATCTGAGGGATTCAGAGTGCATTGGAAGCCAAGCTAATAGAGAAGGTAGCAGCAGTGGAGGGAGCTGGGAGGGACCTGTGTCACAGAGGAATAAAGAAAGCTCAGGTAGGACCAGGCAGGAGTTTACCTGGCTGTGGAAGCCTCCTTGCTGCCCATGATCAACATTTTACAAAAATGAAGAACTGAAATTCTTGAATGGCAGAGTACTCATCTCCAGCCTACCCCTCTCCAATCGCTATCACCCCTCCCTGCCCTTTCAGGAAGTACATTGTCTAGTTTTGACTTGGTGATGGTTTTGGTTGGGTTTTATTCTCACTATGGGGTTTCCCAGGTCAGAAGTTTCTGCAACCAGTCTACAGGTTTGACTGGCCACCCTCATAGCTGAGATCACAGCTCAAATGTCAAAACACCAGGAGTTCCCAGTTGGTTATCCCTAAGGCTAGGGGAGAAGGATAAGTCCATATGGTGATTAGGCATTCAATGGAGGGCTCAAAAGCCATGGACTGACCTGGAAGGGATGACAGGGGTCACCTAGTGTAGCATGGGCCTGAAGAAGAATGATGCCCAATAACCCTTGAAGACAGCTGTTTCCTTGTGCACCATCTCCCCATGACAGACATCCCCATTTCCTTCATCTAGCTCTCATATGGAGGAATCTCAAGTCCCTTACCATCTTGCTGGGCCAGGTTTAACTTGGTGATTTCCAAAGGTCCAGATACAAAGGAGTCAGTAAAGAAATAAAAACAAAAGATTGAATAGGCAAAGCTGGCCCCAGGGTATCTTTTCATGACCCCATCCAAAGTTTCCTTTAGGTTGAAGGGGATTGACAGTGTTGTCATCTTCTCAGGACTCTGGATACCAGGATTCTTTTTTAATAGCTTTATTGACTACACAAGAAATTAGCTTAAATACTTTGCCCTTCCCAATGGTAGGTATTGTAGATGTATCCCTCAGAATAAATCTGTCATAGACTGATGGTTCTCTCATAGTCACTGGGATCCTTCCAAGACCTCCCGCTCCTCGGGCCATGGCCCAGTCTCACACCTTCCCAAGAACTGCTCTTTCTGCTCCTTCCCTCAGCATCTAGGAGTAATAGGGGTGGCATGGACAAGGAAGAGACCCAGAGAGAGGAGGGATGGAGGGATGGAGGAATGGAGGGAAAGAAATGGTAGTGGTGGTAGGGGGAGAATATGAGCCCAACAGGCAGAGCCTGGAAAGAGATCAAGGGAGGATGATTTGGAGGTGGGATGGGGTGGGGAGGAAGATACCTAATGAGTAGTTTAGAATCTCCAAGCTACCTGAAAATCTTCCCCTTACAAATGTTGAGAAGTTCTACAGAGTGGAGACTAGATTGAAGCATCCCTTGGGAGGAGCTGCAGAAGGAAGAGGGTCTCTGGGCTGGCCACCAAAATTTACAACCATGAGATTCCCCAGGACAAGAATGGCTTTGAGTTCCCTGAGGTTTGGTTCACTGATTGATGTTCTAGAGTCTAGTTTGGTCCAGAACTCCCTATGATATCAGAGCAGTGACACAGATCCCTAGGGGATTCCAAAACTGGCCCTGTCTTTGAGAGAGCTCAGGATGGGAGGGGTGATCTGGACCTCATCCTGATGCTCTAAGTCTGTGGTTGGCAGGGTTGTTCCCTACACCTTCTAACAAGAAGGACCTGGGTGCAGTACAGCCTGTGGGCAAGAACAGCAGGCCTCAAGCAAATAGCACTGGCCATCCAACTCAGTGCTGGTCCCCAAAGCCAAACATACTGTTTGAATGTGTAGTCAAGCAGCGTTTAAGTGTGCCCAGGTGAGAAGGGACACTACCTCTTCTAACACTTGGTGGAAACACCTCACTGCAAGGTTCTGTCCTGTGGAAACTTCCACCATCCCCCTTGTCTGAAGTCATCTGGAAGTGGGACAAACCTGAGTGGCTTTCTGAAGACTTACACCTTTCTCCTTGTCCCTTTCACCTTCTCTGTCCCCCTACATACATGTGCCAAACCCAAGGAAGACTTTTCAGATCTCTTTTTTTGTCCCCTTCCCTCCCTTTGTCTTCCCTTCCCACACTCTCTCCTGACTGGCACGGCCCTCTGGGATTCATGAAATTGCTTCTGATTTCTTGGCCAGTGTACTCAGTCAGCAGAGAAGAGTGAACAGAGAGGGTGCAAGATTGCTCCCTGTAAAAGTATTAATACTAGTAGCCCTTTAGAATGTTCACGCTGGAAATTGTGTCAGCTGAGTAGGCTTGGTGAGAAGGTGGGCCCTAGCAGCCCAGTATCCCAGGCAGAAAGCCACCCAACACAAAGCCAAAACCTGTGGTTACAAAGGCTGGTAAGAAGTGGTAGAAGAGAGTAAGAGAGAGGTGGAAAAGAAAGAGATAGAAAAAAAGCATGTAGCTCCCTTATTTAGGTGGGTCTACATAGATGAGGGCTGGGGCTGGCACTGGTAAGGTACCAGAGGTGAGCAGGGGAAATGGGAACACCGTCAACCGCTTCACTCGGAGTGGACCAAGGCCCCAGCTCCTTGGCCAAAGCCGAATCCTTTGGGCCCAAAGTTTTTGGCATAACACCCTGCAAAGGATGAAAATTGTTAGATTTCCATTTGTCACAAGGGCCAGACAGGTGGTAGCATGAAGAGGGCAGGTGCAGGTACCAAGATTACCATCCTTTCTGCCCCAACAGCCCATTCTGTCCCATGAGGCTCCCATCCCAACTCTGCTACTATCTAGCAGGGTTACTCTGGGAAAATCATCTTCTCTTTCTATGTCTCTCTTTCCTCATGTGTAAAATGATTGGAATAGGTTTGGTTTTTCCCAAACTGTGTTTTCAAAGAGCTCTTTGTGATAATACCAAACTCTCTTTTACATAGTGCTTTCAAGCTTGCAAAGCATTGGACATGTGTTATCTCAACCCTGTGAGGTAGGTGCTATTATCCTGTTTTATGAATGACAAAACAAGCTAAATGTGAGAGACTAAATGGCTTTCTCAGGTCATATATCACAAGAATAGAATTCAGTTCTTTCTATCTCCAAGTCCAATCCACTATCAATCAATCAATCATCAATCTCCATTTATCAAATATCTACTCTATGCTAGACTTGGGGAAAATGTAGATACTAGTGAGGAGTACTCCAAAATGTTAAGTATTAAAGTATCTTGCTAACTACACTGACAGTGTAGTTGCTCCACTTCTCCCCACTCATTTCTGTACCCTATGCACTGGATCCTCAAAATCTGTTCTCCCAGTTCCTGAGGAAATGAATCTACTCTCCCCTCCCTTTGTCATTTCTCTTCTGAGGCTGGAGTACAGACTTGCTTAGCCAATTATATATCATCAGTCCCAGACCAGACTATGTATCCCATTCCATCCAGTTGTCTACCAGGACCATCTAACCATCTGCCCTAATACCATGTTCATACTTGTCCTCCAACCCCAACATTCCCACCAATTCTACTTATTACTCTAGGTATAGTTATCAAATTAGCCTTTTGCTTTTGGGAAGGTGTAATGTTAATAGAATCTGAAGATCTTCCCTGCCCCTTAATAGGTACATAGAACCCTGGCCCAGAGCTAGTCAGACTCTGGGGTACCTGGAGTTTCCAATTAAGTGCTGGGGCATGAGAATTCTCAGACTTTTCGGCTCTGAGCCAATCAGATGTCAAGTCTTTGTTATATATTCTGGGAAGTTGACATTTTGCTTTAGGGATTCGCTTATGAGAAGGACCTTGTGATTCCCTGAATAGCCCCTGGCAGTCAGGACCCCTTGACTGCTCAGATACAAAGGCTCTCTTGATCTGGTGGTATATATAAAGTATACTATTCAAGGGTATTCTATACACTTAAACATCCTGGAGTAGAATTTATAGATCCAAGTAATCAGCCCTTAAGGAGCTCACAGTCTAATAGAGGAAACAACAGCAATTATGTTCATGAGCCAAAGTCTTAATTTGTGGAAGATAAGACCAGGTGAGGTCTGAAATACTTTCCTGGCCTAAGGTTTGATGTTTCTGTCATGGAGTATTGGCTTATCTGTCACATGGGTGGGCCTAATGCCATGTCCTGCAGCCCTACCACCACCTGTCTACTCACCTTTGCAGTAAATTTCTCCATCCTTGTCTGCCAAGGTAGTGGACTCCAGGCCCTTACCGCACTTGGCACACCGGAAGCAGCTCTTGTGCCAGGACTGGGAAGAGAAGGGAAGGGAAGGGAAGAGAAAGGGCGTGAGAACAGTTCTGAGGTGAATCCTCCCATCCCAGGCCCTAGGGATAACTATGCTGAGTGAACTTCAAGACACTAATGAGGTCTACACTGTCAATGGAGCTGAGAAAGGTGTGCTTCATATTCCAGGTTAGAGAGACAGACAGACAGACAGAGAAATCGACAGAGTGAATGTGTATGTGAGACATCCCAGTTATTAACATAACCAACTATAATCAGCTGCGGTTAGTCAATCATACAACCAGCATTTATTAAGGACCTACTATGTGCCAGGTCCAGGGCTAAGTGCTGGGGATACAGAGAAAGGCAAATGACAGCCCCTGCCCTCAAGGAGCTCACAATGGAGAAAACAACATGCAAACAATTGTGTTCAAACAGAGGAAATGGGAGATAATCTCAGAGGGAAGGCCCTAGAATTAAGAGGGAATAGGAGAGGCTTCTTGCAGAAAGAAGGACATTAGCTGGGACTTGAAGGAAGCCAGGAGATGGAGATGAGGAGAGAGAACATTCCAAGCATGGGGAGCAGCCGGTGAAATTGTTCTGTCAAGAGATGGAGTGTGGTGTTTGAGGAAAAGCAACTGGGCCATTGTCACTGGATCCAGAGTATACTAAGGGAAGTAAGATGTAAGAAGCCTGGAGGGGGAGGAAGAGGCCAGATTGTGAAGGGCTTTGAAAGCCAAACAAAGGATGTTATATCTGATCCTGGAGGTAACATGGTGGTTTTTTGGCCAAAAATCTAGATATCAGGAGACCTCCACTTTAATCACCTTTTCAAATGTCTATAGCTCTTTTTCTTTTAGGGTGATTTCTCATCTAATAACTCTTTCTATAATCACCTGAATTCTAATTTATTTTTATTTTTATTTTTTTGCTTTTTGGAGGGCAATTAGAGTTAAGTGACTTGCCCAAAAAGTGTGTCAAGAGTCTGAGGTGGGATTTGAACTCAGGTCCTCTTGACTCCAGGCCACTGCTCTATTCACTGCACTGCCTAGCCACCCCTCTAATCATATTTTTAATCCCAAAGAAGTCATTTACCCACTAGGCCTCTATTTTCTTATCTGTAAAAAGGTCGTGATTGACTATATTCCCAGTACCTGCCTTACAGAGTTGCTGGATGGAGGGAAGTGTTTTGTAAACCCTAAAGTGCTATAAAACCAAACAGATACAAATCTCTCTCCTTGGGGAAAAAGAAACCCAGGAAGCATAATAATGTAACCAAGATCATGCTGGGAGGGACAAAACAAAGATTCAGATCCTGATCTCCTAAATCATCAGCCCAGGGCCCTATCACCCCCATCAAAGTTACTACTCTACCACATTTATCTCATGCTGTTACTGATTATCTGTCGTGACTTGCATATATATCGTACCTCCCTCATGGATTATAAATTCCGTGAGGACAGGAAAGTGGTTTGATTATTTTGGGCTTCCTCAAGTGTGGGCTAAAAAGATAAAGGTCTGTTGATCTGAATTGCTTCCAGTTTCCAGTTCCATTCTCAACCTCAATGACTGTCTTGGATCTTATTACTTCACTGATTCATAACCTCAGTTTCTCTTTCTGACTTCCCCCTACTCCTGCTCAGCAAAGACAGCAAGGAGGTGGTCTTTCATCCCTGAGGTGGGGGAAGGGAGAAGCCAAGGGGAAAAGATATGTCCAAAGAAGACAGTGAAACTCAAACTAAGATGTGGAAAAAGAACAGCCTAGCACCAGTATTGGAGTCCACCTAAATTATTTTTAATAGTACTTTAATTTTTCCAATTACATGTAAATTACATAATTTTTAACATTCATTTTTTACATAAAATTTTTAGTTCCAAATTTTCTCCCTCCCTCCCCTTCCCCCTCCCTAAGAGAGTAAGCACTTTGATAAAGGTTCTTTGTGTGTAATCATGTAAAATATATTTCCATATTAGTCATGTTGTGAAAGAAGAAAAAGAACAAAAGAAAAAAACCATACACACAAAAATAAAGAAAGTGAAAATAGTATGCTTCCATCTGTATTCAAACTCCATCAGTCTCTGGACAGTCCACTTAAATTCTGTACAAAGTTCATTAAATTCAACTCAGTGAAGCCAGTTGGCTATGGAAATGCCAGCTTCAGAACAAACCTATGTCTCTAACACTGATGTCCAAGAAAGATTTCTATATTCTCCCCAAATCTGAATAATCCAGACTAGCCTCAACAAGGTCATGTATTTGGGATCCCCCTGAATTAACAGGGCCCTGGGAATTTTAAGGGAACTTTCCTCCAGCTTCCTCATTCATTTAAAGGTCGTCACTTCAAGAAGATTGGACTAAAGAAGACTGTCCAAAATGCTTTCAGCAATAAGAAGAAAAAAATGTGGACCAATGTTTCTCTAGGAATGTAGGACCACCATGAGGTCAAGAGTGGTCATCAGTATTTCCCATTTAGACTTTATGGCAGTGAATATGGATGGCTATAAGCCCCTTTATGGAAAAAAAGCAAGACTGGGGTTTGCAAAATTTGGCTTGGAACCTTGCCAAAACAGCCAAGTTCTCAGCAGCTGGATCTCATCAGAAATCTTTTAATGGGCTGAGTTGCTGATATGCGGACAGCTCCCAGAGATAAAGAGGAAACCAAAACAAGACGGTCCAGATGGGACGGAATGATACCTTTCCAGGGCAAAGAGGCTGTTGGGTAAAAAAGGGAATACAGTGACGCAAATAAGGGTGGGGATAGAGTTAGGATGGGAGCCGCTCACCTCAGCTACAAAGAGCTGGCTCCAACTCCAGGAAAAGTAGAGGGAACTAGTCAATCTCTGGTTCCCTAGATATCTGAACCCATGTTTGTTCTTCCTTAGATGACCTTGGGGGAGTGGCAGTGTGGCCACTTACGGGGCCAAGTCCCGTTCTCACCTCCTCAGATTACTTGGCCAGAGTAGAAACTCTCATCTCATCTCTCCCAGCACGCAAATGGGTCAAATCCTGGATTACCACCAGTCCCTGGCCCCTTCTTACTGTCCATTCAAGTACCTTCTCTCCATTTATACATTTGTACAACCCCTAAAAACGTCCTGCTTCTCCAGATTACCCTCGCTAGCTCGAAATTTTAAAAAAGGTAATGATTTTTCTCATTGTCTCTAAACATGAAACACAACCTCCTGTGGGGATCCTCCCAGCTCCTAGCACGTCCCTGCCCAGTACTTTGCTTACCCATCATCTACAAGAAGCCTTTTCCAACCCATCTTATTCTAGCCTCTTCCCCCTCTTAATCATTTCCTATTTATCCTGCATATAACTCGTTTGTACATATCTGTCTGCTTGCTGTCTCCCCCATTAGATTGGGAACTCCTTGAGGGCAGAGACTGTTTTTTGCTCAGTGCTTGGCACAGTGCCTGGCATATAGTAGGTGCTTAATAAATGTTTATTGAGTGACTACCTGACTTATTTTTGTATATAATTATTTACATACATGTTTTCTCCTCCAATAGAATATAAACTTCTTGAGGCAACTAGTTGCACAGTGGAAAGAGCTCTGGGCCTAGAGTCAGGAAAGCCTGAGTTCAGATACATATTAGCTGTGTGACCACAAACTAGTCACTTGTCCTCTCTGTCTGCCTCAATTTCCTCAACTGTAAATAAATAAAGGGTCATAATAACATCCACCTCTCAGGTTGTGGTGAGGATCAAAGTGCCTGGCACATAGTGGGCACTCAGTAAAAGTCTGTCCCCTTTGCTTCCCGCCCCCTCACCACCATTGTCGCCCCCAGTCCAGGGCAGGGACTGTTTCATTTTTATCTTTGTAACAGGAGTGCCTAACACAGTTCTTGGCACACAGCAGGCACTTAATAAATGCTCCTTGGCTGACTCTGCCCACATTACTAATTCAGCCTTGATTCAAACCCTGAAGACAGTAACTGCATGAGTTGACATTTATATCAACTGCCTTTGTCTGTGTTCATGATGTACGAGGTGTCCCTAAAGTCTGGACACATAGGAAATCTCATTAATTATGCATATTTTCAAGAAATGAAACAAATGAAATTTTCAACATTTTATTTAATTAGCATAAATTTTAGCCATAACAATTTCATGTGGAATAAAAGCTTTCATTAGCTATTAGGGACTATTCCCATATTAATGAGATTAATTTAATCAATTAATGAGATTTCATATGTGATCTCATTTATGCTAATTAAATAAATGTTGAAAATTTGAGGGATAAGGAACTGGATCCTGGAAATCTAGTTCTGATTCTGACCTTGCCTCTATAGCCATGTGATCCTGGGCATGTCACCTTCATAAGATTATAGATTTAGAGCTGAAGAAACCTTGACACTGTCTTTTCCAACCCCCTCATTTTCCAGACTAGGAATAGGAGGCCCAAGGCCATTAAGTGATTTGTCTAAGGTCACATGAGCAGAGAAAGACCAGAGCTGGGAATGACTTTTCTGGGCCTCAGGGTGTTGAATTAGCTGACCTCCATAATCCCCACCCACTCCTCTAGTATATTCCATCAGTGTGTTTTTGTCTATACATCCAGAGAAAGCCTAAGTCTGGGTGACTATGGACGATGTGCAGACATTTTATGAAAGTCCATCTATGGTAATAAAATGTAGTAATAACCATTTTGCACTTCTTGTGAAAGTGTTACAAGGGATCCAACTGGCAGAGCATTAAACCTGAACTATAAGGAGTTCAGGGCTGTCCTCAAGGAGTTTGTGGACCCCAGCTCTGGAAGGAAGGAATGACATCTAGCTAAATGACCTCGTTTGGGACATATTCTAAAAGAATCTCTTTACCTCTCCACACATGTTGCCTGGCCATGCCAGGCTGGCAGCTTACCTTCCCAGCTCCAATCACTTTTTCTGCAGCATAGACAGCTTGTCCACACCGGGGGCAGCTTTCAGACCCTCCTATCTTCTGGGCAAACTTGGATGCATTAGGGTTGGTGGTAGGCCTGTGACCAGAGGTCCTGGAGGTGGCAAGGATGAGAACAATAATTTCACATTTATACGACACTTTAAATATCTATAAAGCACTTGCAACCACCTCATTAAACAGATGAATTATTATTAACCCCATTCACGTTTAAAGAAATGGGCACTCCACAAGCTAGTGAATCAGGCCAGGTTACTAGGTGCCTAGTTATGTGCTAAAGCTGATGTAAATGCCCAAATGACTTTGGATAAGGAGTTGCCTGGAAAGGCATAAACAAACATTTCCTTCTTTTTTTTTTTTTTTTACCTGAGTCCAGGAATGGAAACCATTTTCTCTGCCTTTGAATCACAGAGTGCTAGAGCTAGAAAGGCCCATAGAGGATTTCAGAGAAACCTGGGAAAACTTGTATGAACTGATGCAAAGTGAAGTGAGAAGAATTTACACAATAACAGCATATTTTAAAGACAGACAACTGTGAAACACTTAATAACTCTGATGAACATAATGACAAACAACAATTTCAGAGGACTCATGATGAAGCATATACCCACCTCCAGAGAGAGAAGTGATGGACTCAGAGGGCAGATCTGAGGTCATTTTTTTGTTTTGTTTTGGGTTTGTTTGTTTGTTTGTTTGGACGTGGACAATGTGGGAATTGTTTGAATATGTATATTTATTATGGGTTTTGTTTTTCTTGCTTTCTCTATGACATAGAGGGCAAGGTAGAAGAGAAAGAATGCAAAGCCAAAGATAAAATTGAAATTAAAGATAAAAAAGAAAGACCCGTATGATCATCTAGACCAATGTTCCCATTTTACAGAGGTGGAAACTGAGGTGCTGAGAAGACAACCATCCTGGTCAAGGTCACATAGCTAGTTAATGGCAGAGTCGGGACAAGAACACAGATTTCTGGACTTCCAGGACAGTACTCTTTCTCCTATAAAACATTGCCTCTTCATTCACCTAGATTCAAAACCTCAGCATCATTTTCATTTCTTATTTGCAAAACAATCCACTGTCCTTCATCATCACCCTCCCCCACAATGCTTCTGTTCTAACTCCTGTGTCATGAGACATCTAAAGGCAAATCACTCCCCATGGGACATTGACCTTAGCAGAAAACTGGGCAGCTGCATTTGTGGCTTAATAGCCATGCCATTGGAACTAGGAAACCAGCCAGAACTGGCCAGGGGCAGGCACCAATCAATAAGCAGCAGGTCAGAGGTCACCCTGTGTCCTTAACACTGACCGTGCTGGAACCACCTGGGAAGAGGAAGTTACTTTGGACAGTTCCTGGACAAAGGTATGGATGTCGCTGTTGGAAGCATGGCTATTGTATCCATGATAAGAGATTAAAGTGGTAGGAACTTTTTAAAAAAAAACAAAAAAAAACCAGGCAAGGATTTTCTCCAAGCCTTCCAGTTTTCACTAAAAGCTTCCCAAAATGCCCTCAATGTTTAGAGTAGGGGTGTAGACCAAAGACAAGGAATTTTTCCACTATGCCAGAGCAGTATACTAGAAAAATCACCAGCCCTAGAGTCAGAAGACCAGGATTCTTAAGATCAAGTATTAACTCTTTCAGTGCAATAGGTCTCAGTTTCCTGACCTGTAAAATGAGAGGGTGGATTATAGGGGATCCCTAGAGTCCTTTTCATCTCTGATGTTCTACAGTTCCATAATTCTACATAGCTAACCAAAGTTCCTCCAGGGTGTTTAGAAATGCAGTCCTGCTCCAAGTTACTGCCATGCCCCGCACCTGGCTGGCTTTCACAGAATCTTGAAGGCAGCTGCCTCGGTTGCATAGTGCATACAGCACTAGATTTGGAGTCAGAAAGACCTGAGTTTCCATACTGCCCCAGACACTTAGTAGTTACGTGACTTTGTTTTCCTGTTAAATAATATTTTTTCCAATTACACGCAAAAACAATTTTTAGGTGGCACAGTGGGTAGAGCACTGGCCCTGGAGTCAGGAGCACCCAAATTTAAATCCAGCCTCCGACACCTGCTAGCCATGTGACCCTGAGCAAGTCCCTTAACCCCTGACTGCCTCCAAAGGGAGGAAAAAACTTTTTAACATTCTTTTTAAAAGATGTTGACGGAACTGAATGTTGTAAACTAATAGCAAATAATTTTTAAAAAGGAAAAAAAGAATTAAAAAATATTGAGATCAAAAGTCTCTTTCCCCCTTCCTCCCCTCCTCCTTCCTTGAGATGTCAAACAATTAGATATAGTTATACATATGCAATCATGCAAAACATATTTCCATATTGGTCATGTAGTGAAAGAAGGCACTAGCTTTGTAACTTTGGACAGGTCTTGCTCAGACTCAGTTTCCTCACCTTTAAAATGGTAAGGAAAAATACCCCCTACCTTGCAGCATTATTGTGAGGATCTAATGGAACAATATATGTCAAGTGCTTTCCAAATTGCAGAGGGCTATCTCAATGTTAGATGTAATTAAGTTGAGTTGTTGGTAAGTTACTCTCCAAACTGGAGCAGGAACTGCCTTCCATCCTCCCCCCACCACGAGATCTCCAACGAGCAGTCATCCTGTCTCTCCTGAGCAGATTCAGTGATGGGGAAATTCCTCCTTCCAGAGTGAGCCCATTCTACTTTGGGACTGTTTTTCTTCTTAGAAAGTTTTTCCTTGTCTCATGCAGAAATTTCTCTGCAACTAGTACTCATTATTCCTACTTCTGTCTTTCAGAGCCAAGCAGGATAAATCTAATTCTTCCACATGATAGGCCTTCATATACTTTAAAGAAGTTTATCCTGTTTTTTCTAAGTCTTCTCTTCTCCAAGGTAAACATCCTCAGCTCCTTTGGCTTATCATGATATGGTAGAGGCTTGAGGCCTTTCACCTTTCTGGTGGCCTTTCTCTGGATGCTCTCCAGCTTATTAGCATCCTTCCTAAAATGTAATGCCCTGAATTAAGTTCCAGATTCCATGTGTGATTTAACCAGGATCATGAGGTCAATGGGGACATTATCTCTCTAATGGCTCTCTAAACACAACACAAGAGAGTATTAGCTTTAGTTTAGTTGCCATGACTCATATTGAGCTTGTGGTCCACTAAGACTTCCTGATTGTTCTCATACAAATAACTAACCACACCCTCCTCATTCTGTATTTGTGAAAAAGATGAAAATCTGTACTTACTCCTCATGCTTGATGCCCAGCGACTCCCCCTTGTCAGTACTCAGTGTTCCAGCTCCCTGCCCATAGCCATAGCCCTTTGGACCATACTTCTTGCCATAGCAGGATTTGCAATAAATCTCTTCACCATGAACAGCCACAGTGGTACTATCCAGGTTCTTCTTGCAAACCACTGAGGAGAAAGAAATAGAAAAATGAGTGAGAACCATAACCAGGTCAGGGCAATTGAGGCTTTGTCCTAGGTCACCAAATTTAGAAGACACTAAAAGCTCTTATTATCCTTTCAGCAATGTGAAAAAAAGCCCAGCTAGTTAGTAAAAAAGATTCAAAATAGGAAGCTATCACATTGCCAAATTCCCACCTTACTTTCTGAGGTACTCTTAGTGAATTCCACCTCATTTTAGTCCTGCCACCCCTCCTCTCTAGCATGATGGCTTCTCCAGAAATGGTGTCCAAGTGTCTTGCCTTAAAAAATTGATTCCGGGAAACATTTAGCACCAATCATCCTTGGTACAAGGTTTCATGCTTGGGGCATAAAAATCATTAGTTCTGGTTCTAGGGTAAGTGATAGTCTTAGAATCACAGAAATTCACTGATGAAAGGGACCAGCCCCTCTCAGTTTACAGAGAAGGAAATGAGGCCTGGAATGAGAAAATGATTTGCCTCCTGGGCCAGTGCTTTCCCCACAGGTGGGAGAACAGGGGAAAGGCAAAGTAGGGCAGTGAGCAGAGAATCATGGTAAGGAAAGCTAACCACAGCATGTGAATGGATTACTGCTGAAGGTCTCCAGATAAAGCATGTATTCCAAGCATTTTTATAGGCATGACGTCCTGAGGATTTATATATCTCTTAGAATTGAAAGATGAAGGTATCTAGGATGATCTAGTGTGCAAACTATAGAGGGTTTGGACCTAGGAATGTTCTGCTCCCCAGCGGAGCTACAGGCAGATGCAGCCAGTCCTAGGGCTATTCTGGCTTTGGAGTATTCTTCTCCCAAGTCCTCTCCTCCAAGGAAAAGGACAGGAAAAGGCCGCATGTAATAACAAGCACAGCTCCAGCTTTTTCCATCAGCCTCTTTCCTTCTCACTGCTGAGACCTGGGCATAGCAGCTGTCTTGGTCACTGGCTCCTGAGTGAAAAAAACATGGGCTGGATTTCCCCCACTTCTCAAAAACAGCCAGGAAGACTTAGGTCAGTGGATCCAGAGATAAGAAATGGGCATCAGTCTCTAAACACATTGGGGGTGGAGTGGGGGAAGAACTCTGTGTTTATTCAGTGCCTGGTAAGTCAGGTTCTCTAAAGAAAAGCAGTTTCCATTCCAAGCACTCAATGCACCATGGGAAAAACTCAGGTTTGTTAACCACTGTGAGATTGTGTGCTACTTGAGAACAGCATTTGTCTATCTTTGTATCTTCAACACTCAGCACAGTGCTTTGTCTACAGTAAGTATTTAATAAATGCTTATATTGCAGTAAGTATTTAAAAAATGCTTATATTGAATTGGGATAACTTCCCAAAGCTTTGAGAATGGGATCAAGTAGAAGTTTGTTGGCATCACCTCTTTCTCTTTCTGTCTTTTAGAACAGCAAAAACACCCCCTTGTCAGTTCCATCCTCTCTAGATGAGATGGCCTCACTAAGATCTGGCCCTTTCTCTATCAGCTGCTCCAAATGAACTCAGACTCAGCCAATTTCTTTAGGCTCTAATCTAATTTAATTTTAACTTTAATTTAACTTTAGGCTCAAACCTAATTTAAGGCCACCATACATTCTAAGGAACTTGGCACATTGAACCTGGCTGTTTCCCCAAATGTGTCCTGTGAAGTGATAACCCAGGTAAGCTACCAGAGTTATGCCCCTAGCCTGTACCCTTGACTGCCTATTTTTTTTTAAACTTTTGGCACAAGTAGTAGTTGTCTTTCCTTAAAGGGCTCTTGACTAATTTCTCCTCCACCCTCCCTTCCTTGGAACTTCAGGTTGGAGATTTTTGCCTAAATATAGGCCCTCCTGGCCTGCCCCCTCCCTCCCAATTCCCACCCTAATCCAGCACAGAGGCAAGACTAAATAAGGAACTTTCCAGCTTCTTCTCTCATGGCCTGGCCTCCCAGGAGGAGCTCCCTGTGGTTAGGAAGGAGGGAGAAAGGACAAAAGGCCAAAGGCTCCAACATTCCCATCTAGGGATGAGAAGTCTAGAGATTTGGCCAAGACCATCCATTTCTCCTTGTGAGGCCCAGACAGAACTAGGAACTCGGAGACCAGAGGTAAGGTAAGAAACTGGTGCCAATGAGGATGAGGCTAAGAGAATAAGGGGGCACCTAATTTAAAATGTTAGATCTAGAAGAGACCTAAACTAACATCTGGTCACTAGTACCTTCATTTTATAGATGAGAAAGAAACTAAGAGGCATTCACCCTTCGGAATCTCAGTTTCCTCATTTGTAAGGTGGCAATGATATTGATACCACCTACCTCACAGGATTGCTTTGACAAAAGCACTTGGTAAACCCTTATATTATTATGTAAATGGAAGTTAGGATTCTTAAAGATCCCAAGGTTATCTTCCAGCAGAGTCAAGACCGTAATGCAATTCCCCTGACTTCTTGCTCAATACCCTTTTTTCTTTTGAGACAAACAAAATTTAATATATACATAGTTTTATGAACAATAAAGCACCACACCACATAGGTTATTTACTATTATTTTATATATTTCAGATACTTTTGAAACCATTCTTAAGGCTATAAAACAGAACATAAAAAAGTAAATGAATATTATTGAACACAAAAAAGTGATATATTAAGAAATATAATGTACTATATTCCTTTCAATGCTTCAAAAGATATGTATGTGTGTGTACATATATACCTGTATATATTTCTATACAAGTAACACCACAAAGGGTAAGCTTCACATGCTTAAAGTATTTTTTTTAGTGTAAGACTATTATCATTTTTTCATACATATAAGATTTTTTTCTCAGTTCTGTAACTTTCAGCACCAATTTAATCATTCCATTGCTGAAAATTCCTTTGCCCTTACAAACTCTTAAAATATACTTTGGACTTGTGTATAAGTCATAAATACTTAATATGTATTTTGGGTATAAAATTCTTGTTCTATTATCTATATGATCCACATATATGGATAGTGATTGGTCTCTGATGAGGCAATGAGGGAAGAAGAGGGAAGTGGAAAAAGAGGAGGAAATTATGTGAGACATTAGCCAAACTCTCTAAACTCACTGCCCTGAGGATTTGGGGCAAATGCAATCAGACACATTTCTCCATTTGCTTTTCTCCAATTTGGTCGAAAATGGTGGTAAGCATAAGAATAATGTAGGCTTAAACTCCAAAGAAGTCAGAGGCTATTGAGTTTTTCTGTATATGGTGTCTTACACAATGCCTCTGTGCTTTCTGAAGGTTATCTGATGAGGACAGTGACAATCTGGAACCCAGTCCATTATTGGCCCCAAGATATCTTGGTTTGTGATCATCACACAATGGTGGTTCTATAGTTTCTTCCCATATATCATGCTGTCCTCATGCTGGAGTTCTTGATCTAGAACTAGGTTGAGGAAAGGTAAATGTGTGGACAGATGACTACTGGACATCACTGTCTACTAGCAGTGATATACCAGGGTAGGACCAGCACACTGCCTCCAAGCCAACTTACGCAGGTAGGACCTTTGCCTACTCACAGCTCCGTCTATAATCGAATGGAGGGAAGCCTTAACTAGAAGGATTTCCCCAGTTCCAGGATTGCCGTCTTCAATACTTTTAGCATCTTTAGTTTCAGTGGGATGAACGGTCTCTCTGCCTATACCAGACTGTAACCCATCTATACCTTTGGGGATAACACTTATGAGATTTTCTGGTCCCTCCCAAAGTCATCCTCCAGTGGTCAACCTATGACTAATGATCCTCTCTGTAAACAACTAGAGACAATTAATAGAGACTATCAACAGATCTGTGCTGTTAGCTCCCTTGCTAAGACCTACCAGAGCTTACAATCCAGAGACATAGCCTTCAGGGGACTTAGGGTCACTTCTTTTGTTATTGTTGTTTAGTTGTATCTAAGTCTTTGGGACCCCACATAAGGTTTTCTTAGCAAAGGTACTGTAGTGGTTTGCCATTTCCTTCCAATGGATTAAGGTAAACAAAGATTAAATGATTTGCTCAGGGTCACACAGCTAGTAAGTGTCTGAGGTCAGATTTGAACTCAGGTCTTCCTGACTCCAGACTAGAGCTCAATCTATTGAGCCATCTAGTTACCCTTTAGGGTCACTTCTACACAAGAAGAAGACATAAGAAGAAAAATTTATTGCTAGAGTCCCATGATTCAGTGACATTAATAATTTACATCTCAACCGTGGGGCTCTTGACCTAAGGCATGCAGGGATTCTACACTGTAAACACTCTTGGGAGGTTCTATTGCTCAGCCAGCAAATCTGGAGCAGGCAACTCAAACACTTCACTGTATATGACATTTAATTAACCATTTATTCTAATGAAACTCCCTCCCTATTAATGTCACTCCAGCTTGTATATAGATTTTTTTTTAAACAAAAGAGAAGTAATAACATTTTACAGAGGCAGCTTGGTATAGTGGATAGATGGCTGGCCCTGGACTCTAAAAGATCTAGGTTCAAGTCCTGCTACTGACACATACTGGCTGGGTGATCTTAGACAACTTATGGGGTCATAGATCCAGACCTGACAGACTTCAGAAGCCCTTGACCTCGTATTCCTCCAGTCACAGTGATTCAAGTAACTTCTCAGTGTCCCCAGGCAACTCTAAGATTGTAAACGGCAGACAGAGCAGGTGTCATTCTACATTTGTAGAGGGAATTTCCAAATTCCCTCAGCGGGAATTCTCTAGACCAATAAGATCACAGGTCTGGGTTTTTAAAAAGTTTCTAAGAGATTTCTCTACTGTTCTTAGTGGATACTGCCTTTTAACAACCTGTGGGGTCTGCCACAGCAGAGACATCAAATAGGAGACCCCCAACACTCCCTGGTAGAGACCAAACCAGAATAAAACATAATTGGGAAATATGTAACAGAATAAATAACAGTACAATAAAACATAGATGATATTAATTTGTGGTTTTCTAAGTCAATCTGAAGTCCACAGGAATATATCTATAGGGATTAGTGGCCCCCATTTCCACCTGGAGCAACTAGGTGATGAAGTGAATAGAGAGCCAGCCCTATAGTCAGGAAGACCTGAGTTCAAATCCAGTCTCAGATACTTACTAGCTGTGTGACCATAGGCAAGTCATTTAACCCTGTTTGCCTCAGTTCCTTGTTTAAAAAAAAGAATCACCTGGAAAAGAAAATGGCAGACCATTCCGGTATCTTTGCCACACAAACCCTAAATGGCAGTGGGAAATGACTGAACAATAATGCAATGGCCAAGTAATGGGGTGAATAATACAAGGTGAATAAATATTCATCTATTCACATAGTGAATAAATGTTCATTCATTCATTCATTCATTCATACTGTCAACCTATGGGTGTCTACTCCCATTAATCAAAGTTAGAACTGATTGGATTTTAATTTCCACAGCATTTACTGCCAAATACTTCTCTATCCTAAGAGATGCCATATACTCCCTACTGCTCAGGATAAACACATGCTCATAAATTAGGGAACCCGAGAAAGTGAAGTGAGATTGTTTATCAACCACTGCTACCTGATCTATCTCAGCCCTTCCCACAAAAGTACTGGAGATGCTCTAGAAATGATTAGCACTGGTCTAGACACATGCTTGCCCATCAAGGTTCCTCTTCTCATACCTGTTGGAATGCCCTGTATGCCTTCTATCTCTCTGTCCATCTACTGGTTCCAAGTCTGATTCCTCCCTGCTCTGTCTGGCATATTCTGTCTCTCCCTTGCCCATCTTGTGCCCAATGGGATAATACTGGCACCAATATCAGGAGGATCTACAACCAAGTATTCAAAATGTCAGAGGAAAAACAATGTCAAGGTCTCAGGGACAGGGAGATGGCGTAGTAGTACCAGGAGCTCTGCCCAGACCTCAAATCCTGACAAACTCTTCTATTCTTCTAGGAGGAAAAAAAGTCCTTTTATCTTGTTGGTCTCCCTGAATTTAAGTTGAAACTGCCATCAGACTAACAAGCACCTTCTTGATTACAGGCTTCTTCCATCTGCCTGAAACTTCAAGCCAGATGATGATGTAGGCTCATAAGTGACTGATGTATCACAGAACCTCAGAAGTAGAAGATACTTCAGAGTCCATCAAGTACCACTCTTTCCTGTCTAGGAATGATCTCTATAACATCTGCAGCCTGTGCTCGAAGACCTCCAATGATAAGTAAGGTCTTGCCAACATGGCATTTAAAAAAGAAAGGAAAAAAGAAGCACAGAAGAGATCAGGCAACTGTACAATGATTCAGGCTGAAAAACACACCATTGTCTGAATTATCTGGACATGTCAGGCAAAGGTGCTTTTCTGAGTCCAGGGTATCCAGAGGGCAATTCCCCATTAGACAGAGATTTAAGGTGAATCTGAAATGAACAAGATGGGGAATTGGCAATTACCTGTGAACAACATGGAAAATCCAACCAGATACTTCAGAGCAAAAGAGACACCAGTAGGCCAAACAGCCAATGTGGCTTCCTACACAGATCAAAGGAACCAAAGGCTCATCTGAAATCTAGCCTCTCCCATTGCTCCACAGGCCTAGTCAGTCTAGCCCGTTGGCTATTCCCCAAACAGGACATTTCATCTCTTGCCTCAGTACCTTTTACAGGCTGTTCCTGATACCTGGCATGCTTCCCCTCTTCATCCCTCCCCTCTTGGAATTCATAGCTTCCTTTAAGACCAGTTCCAATACTACCTCCTACATGATACCTTTCTAATCCCCTCAGTTGTGGTGCGCCAGTCCCAATGACCACATATTTATATATATGGAATTCACTTTTCTGAGAACATGCTGTCTTCCTCAATAGGAGAAGGACTGTCTCATCATTTTTGGATGACCCAGGGTCACACATCCAATATGTGACAAAGGCAGGACTTTCTGGTTTTGAAGCCATGCCCTATCCACTATGCCAAGCTACCTCTTAGCTGCCTAGAACATTATTGATGCTTACTTAAGAAATGCTTGCTAACTGATAATATTCCAGAACCAGTTTGTGGACAAAGATATACAACTAGCATGCCAATGCTCCCCAGAAGAATGAGCTGTCATCCCTGAATACATTCCATTCCTTTGGCATCTCTCTCTCTCTCTCTCTCTCTCTCTCTTTCTCTCTCTCTCTCTCTTTTTCTCTGTCTCTGTCTCTCTGTGTGTCTGTCTCTCTCTGTCTATCTCTTTTTCTCTCTCTGTATCTGTCTCTCTCTTTGTCTCTGTCTCTGTCTCTTTCTCCGACTCTGTCTCTCTGCTTCTCTCTGTCTCTCTCTCTGTGTATGTCTCTATCTCTTTCTCTGTCTGTCTGTCTCTCTCTGCCTCTGTCTCTCTCTGTATGTGTGTGGTCCTCTCATGTGTTTCTCAGCTTCAGCTCGTGGTCATGTAATGATTCTGGAAATGCAGAGTCATGCTTTCTGCTGGTAACCTGGCCCCAGGTCCTTCCCTTGTCTATCTGCACCATTGTCCTGCATTCCTGACCTACCTTGATCTGTTACCTCTCCTAACCCCAACTCGAAGCAAAATCATTCAGGCTACAAGCAGGCTGACAGCACAGCCAGCCCTGTTTAGGTCAGAGATTAAATAACATTCCTTTGGAAGTCTCTCCTCCCCAGAAGCCAGGGCCCTCCACTCCATCAGCTTGCCAAGCCAGCTCCCACTCACTCTGGAAATATAAACAACTCAAAATTTCCAAAGTGGAGGCTCTGGCAGAAGGCTGCCGATAACAAGATGCTGCTGCTTCTGAGCCCTCCACTCTAGGCCAATGGCCAACAAGGCGTCTCTGGAGTCCATCTGGTCTATGCTGACCAAATACATCCCCTCCAGCTGTCAACTGAGAGGAAGGCAGCAGTGACCCTTATTAGCTATGTTTGGAGATGGCTTCAGGCTGATGTGCCAGGAGACGAGGGAAAGGGAACGTCAGTGGACATGAAGCTGAGCTGATCTTCTTAGTTAAACTGGATAATTCAAGTTTACTTCCTACCCCCAACTGGCCTGCCACTCACTAATCTCCTTTTCTACCTGGTTCAAATGAATTACACAATTATCCAATCTCCACTTCAACTAGTGTAACCCAGACACAGTCTCCATTTCCAGACTCTCTAAGATGGACTAGAAGGTTTGGGGTGCTTTATAGGGAAGAGGTGGTTGGGGAGAAGGCCTGAACCTTTTTTTCATCCGTGTAGGGAACTTCAAATATTGAAATTCTATCAATGCAACTATAATTTTTATTTTTAAAGAGTCGCCCAAGGCACTGAGAAATTTAATAAACAAATTTAATAATTTACTAGTCATACAACTAGTAGGTGTCAGGGACAGGACCTGAACCTAAGTCTTCATGAATCCAAGATCCCCTATCCTCTTTTTTTTTAATACAATAAAACTTTATTTTACAATTTAAACAACATTCTTAGCTCATGGGCCTACAAAACCAGGCAGGTCACATCTGGCCTCCAGGCCATAGTTGCTAACCCTCCTGACACAGACTATTAAAACGTGACTTATCCTTTGAGACTAAACATTTCCATAGGGAATAAAAAAATTCAGTGTATTTCATAAGCTGTGTATTAGCACTACCAGGCACATACATAGCAAAGTAACAATAATAGTAATAAATTAAACTGGACTACAGCAATGTGAATTAAAAGATCAAATAGAAGATGCTACAATGCGATGCTATGCTAGGTTATGCTACAATGCTTCCTGGGCTTTGACTACACATTCCTTAAAAGTCTTCTCTGGGGGTGGCTAGGTGGTGCAGTGAATAGAGCACAGGCCCCCGGAGTCAGGAGGACCTGAGTTCAAATTCAGCCTCAGACACTTAACACTTACTAGCCATGTGACCTTGGGCAAGTCACTTAACTCCAATTGCCCTGCCTTCCCTCCTCCAAAAAGCAAAAAAAAAAAGTCTTCTCTAGACTGTGCCATATTGAAAAATATCCCTTCAATGTCTCCCCTTCCATTCCTTCATTGAGTGCCCTTTCCCAGGAAAAGTCATTACAATCCATTAAACTATATATTACATGAGGCCAGGAGTCAGATTTTCTTAATCTCTATACTTACTGTAGTACCTGACATAAGGTATTGCTCAAAGTAGGCGTGCAATAAGCATTAGAGGGGAAAGTTAAGGGTAATAAAGTAGAGGAAAGAAAGAAAAAATGGAATTCCGTATGCCGTGTTAAGTGTGGCAGAGAGGAAAGGGCACTGGACTTGGAGCTGGACAGCCTGAGTTTGACTCATGTCTCTGCCACGAGGACCCCATGACTTCAAACAAACCAGCTCCCTTCTCTAAGCCTCAATTTCTCCATCTGTAAAATGGAAAGGTTGGGTTAGATGACTTCTAAGGCCGTTCTAGTTCAAAATCTATGATTCTCCCATCCTACGCTCCTTGGTATCAGGGCCTTAGAGGCGTCTTCAGCTCCTCCTTTGAGCTCACTCCACATATCTAATCTGTTGCTGTTCAGTCATCTCAGTCTTGTCCAACTCCTTGTGACCCCATTTGGGGTTTTCTTGGCAGGGATACTGGAGTGGTTTGCTATTTCCTTCTCTATTTTTACAGATGAGGAAACTGAGGCAAACAGGGTTACCCCTGACTCTCCCCCTAACACTTATTGCATGCCTGCTTTGAGCAATACCTTGTACTAGATACAACACTGAATACAGAAATTAAGAAAATCTGACTCCTGCCCTCATGTCATATACAATCTAATGGATTGTTAAGTGACTTGCCCAGGGTCACACAGCTAGTAAGTGTCTGAGGCTGGATTTGAACTCAGGAAGATGAGTCTTCCTGACTCCAGGGCTGGCACTTTATCCATTGCATCAACATTCCATTTATTCTGTATGATCTTTATATGTGCATAGCTGTTTGCACTGTGCTTAGCACAGCACCTAGTAAGTGTGCTGAGTAGATGTTTAATAAAGGCTTACTGAATCGACTTACGTGTTGACTCTCATTAAAATGAGAGCCCCTGGAGGATAAGTAACATGTCTTTATCTTTCATTGTTTCCCCAGTGCTTGGCACACAGTAAGGGCTTAATAAATGTGTGTTGACTGACTGGTTAAATTCAACCATCCACCAACTGCCCCAATCTATTGCTAATTCTTGTTCTTTCTGCCTTTCCAACATTTCTCATATATGTCCTCTTCTCTCCAAGCATCCAACCACCATCCTGCTTATGCCCTCATTCGCTAATAGCTGAACATTAATACAATAGGCTTGGCTGGTTTCCCTGCCTCCGGTCTCTCTGTGCTTCAATCAATCCTTGGCCCAGCTGCCAAAGTGATTTTCCTACCTCATAGGTCTGACCATAGCAACTCTCCCCACCCACTCTTGCTCAGTCCAGTCATTCTTTATTGCCTCTAGAATCAAATATAGAACGCTCTGACATTTAAAAAGCTTCACAACCTGGCCCTGTCCTACATTTCCAGTCTCATACTTTATGCCCTTCTAAGTACTCTACAATCCAGAAACTTCCCGCTCTTCCTCATATTCCATGTCCCATCACCTCATTACTTGTCTGTGGCCCTCCCTGATACCTGGATCTTCTTCCTGACCTCCACTTCCTGTCTTCCACAGCCTCCACCAAGACCCAACTCAGATCCCATCTTCTGCTGTAACCTCTTCCTGGTCTCACCCCACCCCAGCTTGCTCTCTCTAAGATTACATTCCATTTATTCCGTATGTACTTTATATGTTCATAGTTGTTTGCATTGTGCCTAGCACAACACCTAGTAGGTGTGCATAGTAGAAATTTAATAAAGCCTTACTGACTTGACTTACATGTTGACTGTTATTAAAATGTGAGCCCTTTGAGGATAAGTAATAAGTAAGATGTCTTTGCCTTTCATTGCATCCCCAGTGCTTAGCACATGGTAAGTGTTTAATAAATCTGTTGTCTAGTTAAATTCAACTATTTATTGACTTGGTAAGAGTATAATCATTTGGTGACTTGGGAAGAGTATCTCAAAGTTCCTATAACCCTTATCTCCGTTTCTGTCTCTGTCTGTCAGTCTGTCTGTCTCTCCCATTTCTCTGTCCTGTCTCGTCTCTCTCTCCATTTCTCTGTCTCTCTATCTCTGTGCATGTGTCTCTTTCTCTCTGTCTCTGTCTCTTTCTCTTTGTCTCTATCTTTGTGTCCATCTGTTTCTTCAGAAAATCTCAAGGATAAAGAAAAAGCCCACTTTGGAGACTCAGACTGTGGAGATCTTGCCAGGTGCTGGAAGAGACCCTTCCAGAAGGTGAGGACAGTTGACAGCCATTGGCTTTAACCTCCTTAGGTAAGGAGCTGACAGGAATAGCACAAGTTTCAGGAGATTTCCTGGGTGCTCAGCAAACACTTCCTCACTGACTGGTCCTCATTTGCTACCATTCTGACCCTAGGAATGACAACTCCAATGACCATACCATGCACAGGTTGAAGAAGGCAGGATTCCTAGGTTCCCTTTACCCTTCAGTTTCTCAGTAATACTCAAACCAGTCACACAAGCCAGGCAGATCTCTCTGCCCCCTTTCCCCCAGACCCATTCCAGGTCTGCTAAAAGGTCAGATCCTACCTTGGGATGGTTGGGATCTGATAAGGGCTTGTGGTTCTTCTTACTCTGAATGTGAATAAGAAGAGCAGCTGGGCCTTAGAGTAGAGGCAATGAGGGGGCCATGGGGTTGAGAGTTTCCAGGAGAAAACAGGCATATAGATCTAACCCCAGATTTGGGTCCCTTCTACTCTCCAGAACCACCAGTCTCTGGCCTTCACTGTCTTATAACAAGAGAAACTTTGGCTCCAAAGCTGGTGATTTCTTTTTTTTTCTTTTTGGAGCGGGGAAGGTAGGGCAATTGGGGTTAAATGACTTGCCCAAGGTCACATGGCTGGTTTTTTTGTGTTAATTGTCTGAGTCTGCATTTGAACTCAGGTCCTCCTGACTCCAGGGCTGGTGCTCCATTCACTGCGCCACCTAGCCACCCCAAAGCTGGTGATTCTTTAGAGCCCAAGGGTCTGTCTCCTGAATGTCTAGACTATGACTGGGATGAAAAGAAGGACAAAATCCAAAGTAGAAAAGTTTTGTTTACAAAGTCCCCCACATGTTCCCTTCTCATCCTCTAGACATCATGCCACCCCCACGAACTCTCTGGCCAGTTCATCGCCTAGGAAAGCAGCTTCTTGGGAGAACAAAGAGGTCCTTACAGCATTGCCCTCCCCAGTTGCTGTATCAGCCAAATCTCAGGCTGTTTACATCCCGTAGTAGGGTGGGTTCCCTAGAGTGTTGACAGGTCAGGCCAGTGTTAGCAGGCCCTGGGTCCCAGCTCCCCATGGCAACAGCAGGAGCCAGGGGCACCGTACTCACTGCACAGGAAGCAGGACTTGTGGAAGCTGTTGCCTTCACACTGAACCTCTTCAGCAAAGTAAACCGACTTTTGGCACACACCACATTTCTTGCCTCCTCCCCAGTTCGGCATCCTGAGGGAGAAATACAGAAACAAACTTGAGAAAGCTCCACAGACACAGAGTAAAAACTGGAGGCCACGGAACAATGAGACCACTACCAAGGCAGACCCAGACTTAGCTCTGAGACCTGCGTGCTTCAAGATGGCAGCCATCCACGGCCAGGCATTTTCTCCCCCATCCCTGGCCCTCCTCTGCCTCAAGCCTACCCTCCTGTAACCCTGCTATCATGTGTAGGTTTCTATCCAAAACAAGTCAACAAATGGTTACTCGGTGCCTATTCTGTCATAAACACCTACGAATCGCCTCATGCAAGCCCCTGGTTCTACAGATGAGGAAACCAAAACCCAGCAAAGTTAAATGACTTGCCACGGTCATGGTTACAAGAAGTGAGTATCAGAGGCTGGACTTGAACCCAGTTCCTCGGACCCTGAATCCAGTGCTCTTTCCGTCACCACCAGGCTTTCTATGCTGGGTGCTGTGGAGGCGATTCAAAGAGGCACAATTCAGTCCCTGCCTTCCCAGGACTCATCTTCCAGGTGAAAAGACAAAACACAAATATGTGAAAAGTCGGATGGTCCTGGATGTAAATAACAGTTTAAGATAATTGTCACAAACACTCAGTCATCCAGAAATGTGGTCCAAGATACAGTTGGCAAGTCAGGGCCCAGTGACTGGCACATGTGGCAGACACAGCAACCATTCAAAGCAGAGGTCAGCAGTGCTGTGGAAAGAACTCTGGATCTGGAGTCAGAGGACCTGGGTGTGGATCCTGTTCCTATTGCTTATCACCCGTGTGATCCTGGGCAAGTTATTTCTACACTCACGGTTTCCTTCTCCTTACCTATGCAATGAGAGGGCCACACTAGACCATCTCTAAGGTTCTTTACAACTTCAGATCCTATATCATCCTCTGATCACTGTGGGCTGGGGAGTTTCTTCTTCATCTTCTTTGAGAGAGTGTGTCTCTCACATCTTTAGGAAAATAATTCTTGAGAAATGGGGATCCTTTCCAGATGAAAAATGGCAGCAATACCTCCCTAGCACCACAGCCTTGGACCATTAATTACCACTTGGTAATCAAGGACACTGTGGACAGCCCATGGAAAATAAAGAGGTAGAAGATAGAGTAGGATTATTGTCTCTCTCTCTCTTTTTCTCTGTCTCTGTCTGTCTCTGTTTCTCTCTCTCTGCCTCTGTCTCTCTCTCTCTCCTTTACCTCTGTCCCTGTCTCTCTGTCTTTGTCTCTGTCTCTCTGTCTCTCTTTCTCTGTCTTTGTATCTCTCTCTGTCTCTCTCTGTTTCTGTCTCTGTCTCTCTCTCTCTTTCTCTCCCTCTGTCTCTCTCTTTCTCTCTCTGTCTCAGCTATGATGATCTTCAGATGACAGACATCACCAGTCAACTTGATACTTAAAGTATTTCCAGCTTGGTACCCTGACAGAGCTTATGCTCTACTGGCAACTTTATAGAACTCAGAGTCAACCCAGCTCCATAGTGAAGCATCAGAATTGGACTTTAGTCAAGGTTCAGTATAATGAGGATGAAGATGATGAAGATGATGATGTGAGGCAGCCTGCTATAGTGGATAGAAGATCAACATTGGGATCAGGAAGATATGAATTCAGAACCTAGTTCTGACCCACACTGGCTGTGTGATCCTGGACAAATCACTTAATCTATCAGTATCTCTAAGGACTAAGTTATCAATGAATTTCTCCTCTACATAAGTAACAAGAGCGTCCATTCAAGGATGTCCCCCAAGCCAATAAAATCATAGCAGCAGATCATCCTTATCATTATTGTTATTATTAATTGGATAAGGATTAGATCTGTTATCTCATTGGCAAAAGGAAATCCCAGATGAGGAAATTCTCTCAGCAATTTATAGTCTTAGAGATTAAGCCACTGAGAAGCTAATTGACTTGCCCAGGGCTAGTCAGCATATGTCACAAGCTCAGCTTCAAGGCTCTAAAACTCACTGTCAGTTATGCCATGTCGCCTCTCTAAAATAACAACAATGATGAAGAGGAGGACAATGACGATGATGAAGATGATGATAGCAGTTGACATGTAGCACTTGGTTTATAAAGCACCCTAAATATATTATTTCAGCATAACAGAGTGCCCAAATCCTATGACTCTGCTAAATGTTTCCCAAGCTTCAATGGCCCTACATATCCACTCCTCTTATTTTCTACCAAGTTCCACAAAAAGCACCCATAGTGAAAAGTCCTGTGCTGGACCCTGAGAGAAGATACAGGAGAAAACTCAGGTCTCAATTTGGTCAAGGAAACAAAACACACAGTACGAACTTTGTCTTATACGCTGGATCCTTCCCTCTCCCTGCCTCTCCTCCTGCCCACTACCTCCAGTACCTAGAACCAAACTGGGCATTCACAGGCATTGGAGAAATATTTGCTGCCTCATCAATGTTTGAAGTTGGAGTGAGTATGCTGGAATAATTGAAGTGAACAAACTGGGAAGACTCATTCCATTCTTGAAGGGGTTTCAAAGGTGTTGAAGGATTGTATTTAGGCAGAATTAGGGAAGAAAGCTTCCAATGGGAGTTGGCTTCCTGAGGTCTCTCTTCTTGCCACAAACACAATTCATCATGAAGAAGACAATTTAATAGCATCAGGAAATGTCTGAGGCCAAATAAGGGAGGGATAAAATAGCAACAAAGACTGTCACCCTTCTTTTCCAAGAGGATAATAGAAGCATGCACCATAGGATCACAAAGACTGAGTTGGAAGGGAGCTTGGAGGCCATCTATTCAATGCCTTTATTTTTATAGATGAGACAACAGAAACCCTGAGAGCATGTGACTTGCCCAAGACCAAAGAAGAAGTAGAATCCAAACACAAATCCTGTTGGTCTGATGTTCAGTGCCCCAGAGAACTTTCCCCTGTACCATACTGCCTCCAACATCTTGGAACGTGTTTGGCTTATGTACGCCATGTCCAAAGCCCAAAGTCTTTATGTGTTCAAGCTTCACCTTTCCCCAACCTCTCTCTCATAGTAGGATGGGAAGAGCCCTGAATTTGGAATCATGGACCTGCAATTAAAATGCTAGCTCTGCCACTGACTTCCTGTGTGACCTTGAACAAGTAAGTCTCTGGGGCTCAGTTTCCCCATTTGAGAAATATGAGTTTCTGAGCTAGTTGACCTTTAAGCTCCCTAGATTTCTTTCTGCAATCCTGCCACCTCTAGCTATTCTAGTATACAATATATAAATGTATAATATTTTAAATAAATAAATTATATAAAAATCTAATATATAAAATAGTATATAATCTGCTTCCAAATAATTCAAATAATTCTTTGTCATCAATTCCTATTCCTTTCCCTAATCTCTAATACTATTTCCTTCACCCTCAGCCCCTGGAGCATCTTTGAGTCCTGACGAATTGTCTGATGTGATGCAATTCTTCATATCTATAGTTCATATCTATATGACACTTTTGGGCTTACAAAATGCTTTCCTGTAAACAACTCTGAGAAATTAAGTCAGAACAACTATTATTGTCCCCATTCTATGCACTGGGATCCTGAAGATCAGAGAGGTGGAGATTTGCCCACAGTGATACACTTAATACATATTGGAGCAAGGATTCAAACCCAGATCTTCTAATACCTCTCGGCCCCTGGAGGGCAAGTTATGGTTCTGGAGCCCAATGAAAGGTTATGCCACCCCCTCAGGAATGAATCTCACCCTAAGCTAAGTGGTGGAGAGCCAGCTTTCAAGTGAAGTTTTGTTTTGAAATACAAAAGCTCTTTGCCCTGTGGGGGAGACCCACTACACTCCATTGCTGAGCTCCATAGAAGCTGGACCTTGTTTCTCCTGGCTTTAAGCCACAGTCAAACTTCCAGGCAAGTTTCCAGGGAATCGGGAACAACAGAAGAAAAGACGGAGACCAGAAGACCAGTCAGAGAAAAAATCTGCCCCCAGAGATTTCTTACTGGAGTACTCTCATATAACAGATAAAACCAGTTTTTAACCTGGCCTCAGCAGATTCCATTAATCACTTGGTTGGGTTCTTCCCCTCGGACCAGGAGCCTCTGACTTAACAGTAATTAATGAAGGAAAAGCTCAGAGCTAGGGAGACAGAAGGTGCAGAGAGGTCTTTGGAGGTGCAAATGGGCTTTGGTAACATTTGGTTTAATCCAGGTAAGGACCCTTTCTAGGGGATGCCTTGCCAGATTTATATTAGAGGACAGTCTCCACTGAAAAGAGACTTAGTTATTCTCTCTTTCTCTGTAGGGGAAAGGTTGAGTTTCCAGTTCATTTCTCTCTCCACCTCCTGGTTTCTGCCCAACCCCCTTCTTTTTGGCCAAGTCCTTGACATCTGGAATCCTGGATTGCCTTAAAAGGAGACCTGCTTCTCCGAGGCTCTATGTCACCAGGAGGTGGAAGGGGTGCCTCCTTTTCATGCTTCTTGAGAGAAAGGAGGCCCGAAGGAGGTTCTGAAAATGGCAAGTACTTTCCTGAGAGACTCACCCCTGAACCCTCACAAAAACTGCTCAAGTCAAGACAGTCCTATTCATCACCAATGGGCTCCCCAACTAAGTCCTTAAGCCTCCATCCCAGGCACAAGACCAGACACTCATACAGCATCCTAAACACTTTCTTCTTAAAAGTCTGTTGAATTCTCTGTCAGCTACACTGATCAAGATGGGACAAAGTTGGGAGGAAGACCCATATGTACAAAAATATTTATTGCAGCTCTCTTTATGGTGGCAAAAACCTGGAAATTAAGGGGATGCCCATCAATTGGAGAATGGCTAAACAAGTTATGATATGTGAACGTAATGGAATACTATTGTGCTATAAGAAATGAGGAGGAGATGGACTTCATATTTACCTGGAGAGGCTTATACAAACTGATGCTAAGTGAGAAGAACAGAACCAGGAAAAATTTGTACACAATCACGGACGCATCGTATGTGTGATGACCAACCCTGATAAACTGGACTCTTCTCAGCAACGCAGAGCTAGAAGGCAACTCTACAAGTCTCAGGATGGAAGGAGATGTCTACATAGAGAAAAATCTAGAAAGAACAGAGTTTAAATGGAGACTGAAGCAATCTATATGCCATCATTCTTTTCCATGTTTGGTTTTGTTTATTCTTTCCCATCGTTCACTCCATTGGTTACAACCCTTCTATACAACCAGACTAATGTCCAATGTGAAAGTATGTGCAGATACTATACTTGATTGCAAGCCGCCATGGGAGAGGGTGGGGCAGAGGGAGGGGAGAAAATTTGAAACTCAAGGGATTGTGGAACCGAATCTTGTAAACTAAAAGTAAATAAACAAATCAATTAAAAAAAAAAAAAAGAAGATGGGACAAGGTACTGGTCTGACTCTCTGGGCCTCAGTTCGCTTACATAATATACAACTTTAGTCATGTTCTGTTCTATATAACCCCATGGACTTTTATCCGTGGAGTTTTCTTGGCAAAGACACTAGAGTCGTTGGCCATTTCCTTCTCCAGTGTGTCCCCACTCACAAATGAGGAACTGAGGCAAATAGGGGTAAGTGACTTACCCAAGGTCACATACCTAGCAAGTGTCTGAGGCAAGATCTAAACTCAGATCTTCCTGACTCCAGGCCCAGCGCTCTATCCACTGCACCACCTAGCTGCCCAATGCACACCTTACATATTCTCTAAATTGATCCTTACAATTACCCTTTAATTTAGGTTATGTAAAAACAGATGAAGAAATTAAAGTTCAGAAAGGTTGTTTGAAATGTGCAGGGCTAGGATTCCCATCCAGGTCTTCTGTTTACAAGCACCTTCCTCTGGGACTGCTTCCCATTTATACTTCATCTTATATGTGTATTCATAGGTCGTCTCCCCATTAGAATTTTAGCTTGCTGAGAGCAGGAACTGGTTTCGTTTTTGTTTTTGCCTTTCTTCACATCCCCATCTCTTAGTAAATACTTGTTGATTGATTCTTTCCATTAAACTATCTTGCCTCTTTATATACATACAGAGAATATATTTTTGATTCAAAAAATTCTGTCAAAAATAGAGATTTACCTTTCAGTTGGTCTATATAACAACCTATCCTGCAGTGTCCTGGATGATGGTTAATAATCACTGTTCCAAATAAAAGTATCAGCCACACACCTGCTGGGTGCAGAGGGGCGCCTTTAGTATTCTCCTGGGTGCTATATGCCCACCCTCCTGTGCACAGATGGAAAGCCACACTTAATCCACCACAGAGTAGCTGCACAATAAATACATTTAGAGCTCAATTCCAACAAATCAGTTATTAAAACACATAGAAACTGCCTCCTGCGCTGCTAGAGATAGCCTGTTATCCATTCACTTTAAATGACATGTCATCTGGGGCTAGAGTCTTTTGATAAGCTTCTAATTCCACTTGGCTAATTCTAACATTTGCCTACAATCACCCTGTTACATGAATGAGATACTCTTGAAGAGGGATCTGAGATGACAGGGGTTTCCCTACCTGGTTCCTCCTTAATCCCATTTTTAAATAGGGCTTGAGATGATTTTTTTTTCAGGGCCAGAAGGGCTAGTGTTTAAGAAAAATTAAATTAAAACTATGTAATCCACTTCATTGCAGTATAGGGGAAACGGTACTGGGTCTAGAGTCAAAGAACCTCAGTTTGAATCTTAACTCCGCTACTTTCTTCACTTCTCAGCCTCAGTTTCCTCAACTATGAAATGAAGGAGCTTCTAAGATCCCTTTCTGTTCTAAATCTATGATCCTACAGAGAGTGTGTTTGACTCCGAGTTCTGGGATCTCTGTTAGAGTATGTGTTGAGTGACTGAAGAAAAAAAATGGTTAAACCTTTGGTTTCTTCATCTGTGAAAAGTAAATAATAGTGCTTATGACTCCTTCCTCAAAACATTTTTTTTTTAAGGAAAGACCTTCATTTAGAAAGGCCAAGGCCACCCACTGCACCCTGGGGCATCACCAGGGGTATTAAATTTTGTCTTGCCAAAGGACTTTGATGACTGAGCAGAGAATGAGGCTGACAACTTTGAGTAGCTCTGCCTCGCTTAAATCCAATTCATGAGCAAGTCAAGACATCACCCTCATGATGTCATTGGTCCTCTTTGAGAACAAAGGATGTAGAAACAACAACACACTTTCATAAAGAAGCACTTTGAGGTGATTAGGTAGAGTGCTAGCATTGGAGTCAGGAAGACCTGAATCCCAGCACTCTCTGCTCAGTTTCTCCATCTGTAAAATGGGAGTAATAACAGCACCCACCTCCCAGAGTTACTGTGAGGATCAAATGAGATACCACATGCAAAGTGCTTTGCAAACCTCAAAGCGTTATATGAAGGTAAGATCCTAGCATTCACACAAACCACTACACATATGTGAATCATTGATTATCCATAGACATTATCTGGTTTAATTATTAACACATTACCTCTCCATCAGTGCCCAAAGCAAAGCAGCATAGGAAATTGTTTCTTTTTTCCCCCTCATCCCACCAATTCATTTGTCCAAAGGAAACAATACACAGCCCACTCCTTATATCTTGTTCCTCTCAGCCCAGACCCAACCCAGCTTAAGCATGGAAAAAGTGCAGGATTCATTCAAACACTCCCTCTGAGTCCCCACCCACTCGGTTTGGTGGAGACCTGTCCGGTGTTTGCCTAGTTAGGAAATATGCTCCCGACAATATCTGGGCTGTTTGGTAGCTAGCCAGGTACACACAAGAGCTATCAGTTATTTGAGTTCTGCAACTTAAGACTGCCTAATCCTCCATTTCGCAGAGCTCACAAAAGAGACAGAGCAGGAGGTACCCTATCTGTTAGGGCTCAGGGTTAATGTCCTGGAAGGAACATCTGAACAGCCCGGAAGTCGCTAGGAGTGGATGGGGTTATCAGAAGGAAACAGATCATTTCGAGGATGGTAAGGAACTGGTCTCAGAAGCTAAGCTTCTCAGTATGTTTACTTAAGACTATCCGTGCCTGGACCTCTCGAAGAGACCTTGTTGCTATGGTGAGATCCTGATTGAGTGGCACCATATGGCAAATTGAGGGCCGAAGGACCAGGACTGAGAAGTAGAATAAACCTCTAATCAAGTCCTAATTTGCTCTGACCTAAGGTCAGGTGAAGTCACTTCATCTGTCTAGGCCACATTCAAACTACATGATCACAAAGGTCCTTTCCTGTTGTACATCTAGACTCCCATGTTCTTTAAGGTCATTACCCTTCAGCTCTACCAGCCAAAGACTCTCAACATTTGTGCACTCCAGGCCTCTGATCTCTAATACCCTCCCTCTTCCTCTCACCTAAGCCATGACACTCCCTGTCTTTGTTTTTTAAAAACTTTTTTTTTTGTCTTTTTGGAGTGGGGAAAGCAGGGCTGTTGGGGTTAAATGACTTGCCCAAGTGTTAAGTGTCTGAGGCTGAATTTGAACTTAGGGCCAGTATTCTATTCACTGCACCACCTAGCTGCCCCTACTCCCTGTCTTTGTAACTGACAAAGCTCACCTCCTCCAGGAAGCTTTCCTTGACTGATGTCACACCATTCCTCCCTGTCATGTCCTCCTCATGTCCTCCCTCCCCCTGCCCTGAGACCCCACTTCGTGCTCTTGTCATTTGAATTTATTCAAGTGCTTCCAATATGCATTTTCACTTTATCTATCTGGCTACCTAAAACATGATCTCCCTGTGAGCAAGGACAGGGGAGAGCCTAAAAGCCTCAGTAGATTTCCTGCCCATCCTCTGTATCTCCCCATAGAGCCTTCTAGAGAGCAGAGGACATAGAAACTGTGTCATAGCGAATATCAGAGCCAGCACTATAGAGATTACTGCTCTCTTAGGAAGATCATAACTCTAAAACCTGAAGTGTCATCTACCCCTCATCTCATATATAGGTCAGGAAATTTAGGGAAATTAAGTCTCTTCCAAGGTCAAAAAAGTCAGTAAGCTGCAGTGAGAAGATTTGAACCCAGGCCTCCTGATTCTAGGGCCATCTATCATACAGCTTCTCAAAGATAAAGGTAGTAGGGATAGAAGGAGTCTAAGGTTTTGGTTTTTTGTTTTGTTTTCATCCACTGATTCTACTCTTCCTCCCTCACCCTCCAAACAAGGATCCTAGAGAAGGAAGTTTTTTATATTTCTGACGGCAGATCCCAGGTCCTAGTAGCTAACCTCCAGTACGTTTCCCCCAATATGTCATTATTCAGGAGCCCAGACACTTCCTCTGGCCCAGGGGAAGCCACTGAACCCAAGCTTGAAAATACCAGAAGCCTCACTATTTACACACTTTACCATACATGGGAATCATTAATAGCCTACGTCAGACAAATTCCTAGGGAGCGATGTATTCCAGCCACATCATTATCATATAAATTCCTGACAACTGGAGGCAGCCGGCAGGATACAGGGGGCTCACCCCTCTAAGACAGTGACAGAGGAACTTGTTAGTAATGCTCATTCTCCCCCTCCACCCCCACACAACACCTCCATTTCTCTCTTGCCCTGAAAGTCTCTCTTTAATCCTTGTTCTTTCAAGAAAATTCCTTTCCTGGACCCATTCTTCTCCCTACAGACTTAGCTCCTTTAAATCTAGTGTTACTATATGGGATCTATAGATATGGCCTTGACGGAAAATTGAAAGGCTATGAACTCTCACCTGCCTCTCATTATGGTACTCTGGGACATCTAATGGGTTGCTTTACTTCTTTAAAATATGAAAATTCATCTTTTCTTCAAAATGTCTATGGAAATTATAAAATTCTTTTTCTGAGGGGGGAAGGCAGAACAGTTGGGGTTCTGTGAGTTGCCCAAGGTCACATAGCTAGTAAGTATGTCAAGCGTCTAAGGCCACATTTGAACTCAGGTCCTCCTGACTTCAGGGCCAGTGTTCTATTCACTGCACCACCTAGCTGCCTGCCCCTAGACACTTCTTTAAAATATAATACAAACGCTAGCTATTATCTTGCAATTGTAATTTCTCTAGCCATGATTACTTTGGTGTCACATACTCTGTTCAAGGCAGGACTGAAATGATTGCCTAGCCTATTGAGAGAAATCTGGAGAAACAAGTAGAAAGTACCCTAAGAACAACTTTGCTTGGACTCTACCTAGGCTACTTTATGTCCATTTCTACCTTTATCCCTGTAAGACAGCCCAGATCAGACTGAGAAAACCCATTAGGTTTACCTCCTGCTGAGTATACCATTTTTGCCTCAATACGTTTCCTCTTGGATCTCATTCCTGTCCCAAGCTCTCTGTAGGGCTGCTTTTACTACCAAAAATATAAATTCCTACAGCCAACAAAATCTTTCCAAATCTGCCTTTCCTTCCCGGAGTACTCATACAGAATTCTGCTAGTGTTTTTTACTTGCCTGGCCTCTATTTTCCACATTGTTACTAGCCTAAGGAAAACCAGCAAGTAGCCATTGAACATGGTTTCAATAAAGTAGAGAAACCTGATGAATCAAACACCATTCAGTCACCAGCCAGTGGCACAGGTCAGTTAAGAACCCCAGATTTCTAAAACCTAGTCTTGAGCTGTCTCTTACTGACAGAAGTAAAAGATATTTGAAATTAAGAAAGAAAAGATCCAGCATAGCCAAGAAAAAGCCTCATTTTCTTCTGTGTCTCTGTCTCATTCTCTGTCTCTTTGTCTATGTCTCTCTACATCTCTCTGTCTCTCTGACTCTTTTGTCTCTCTCGGTCCTCAACGTATCCCTCATTAGCAGCCCCAGTTCTCTCAAAGGTTCCTCCCAGCACTAAAATGCCATACTTCCATAATTAAAATGCAGCCCTCTCCGTCCAGCTGGCCTGCCGCTCCACCTCCCCCACCCCTTTTAATGTTCCATAAAGGTTAGAAAGTCCAGTCCCTCCCTTTGATCACTTTGAAATGACACTCCTTAATGAATTTCCGTTTCTCTCTGACCTACTACGTACAGCTTTAACGTAGGATATCCACAGAGGGAGGTTAAGATGGAGAGAAAGACGGCCTCTGGGCTAACTCACAAGTTACAAGTAACTCACAAGCAAGATGAGCTGCTGGATGGATGTGTGAAGGAATTGGACAGAGCTCATGCCTTCCTCTAAAATTACATGTCAGAGAGCTGGTTTAGTGATCTGGGAAGAGGCTGACCCAATAGGGCTGGAGGTCAGTGCGGGAAAATGGGATTACACTCCAAAGAGCAGGGCTTCTCAGCCATCCAAAAAACCAAGGGAACCAAAGGGCTTTTCCTCTCCTCCATTCTATATGGGGGAAGCTCTCTTCCTAACTTCAGAGCTGATGAGAAAACTAATGAAGAAATCCCTTCAACACAAGGGTTTGAAAGGGAAGGAACAGAACAAAGAGATCTAGGACCAGAACAGAACCAGAACAGAACCAAGGACCCTAATGGTCATATGTAGTCCAGCTCCCTCATTTTAAAGATGAGAAATCGAGGACCAGACTGGTTAGGGGATCTGCTCAAGGTCACACCAAGATTAAGTATTGGAGATGGGATTGAACTCAATTCTCTGGAACTCCAAGTTGAGTACTGTATCCAGTATATCATTTGATGTTTGATATGGAGAATTAAAAAATCAAATAAAAGACAACAAAATGGTTTAGGAAGATCTATCTTAACGTACTGAATGTACTGATACCCTGGAGGGAAGTTTAAAATTGTTTAATTGAGATGTTATTTTATTATAGTTATATATAAATAAATGTATGATAGCAAGTTGTAAACTTGTTGGTGTTATGTGTGGTTTCCTTCCTAATTCTGATTTTTAATTGAGACGATTATTAAGCTTCTGGAGGTTTTCCTCAGTATTATGCTGACACTGGGATTGGTAGGGACAGGCTCTGAAACAATGACAAGAGAGCTCTCAAACTCTTCTGTTCCTATTTTCCAACATACTTCTCATTTCAGCTGTCATAAGCTAAGCCCCAGCCAGGGTGGTCTACTCCATTTAATTCCCCAAGACAGGCAAAGAAAGGGTAATTTAGGCAGATCAGTTCCTCTCTCCCCTAAATGGAGGAACTCAAGTAGGCAAAGGCAGAAGCCAGCATTTTATGGGAGGAAGTTAAGGAAGTACATTGTACCGCTGCCACCTAAGAGACACAGATCCTAATTCAAACTTATAAAAAAAAAAGGCAGGAGAAGGCGGGAACCGAGGTTTTGGATTAGACAGTTCTCTGGTTCCTTCCAGCTTTATCTTTCTATGCCTCTATGGAACGTCTTCATGTCAAGAAAGCCAGAACTGGGGGTTGCAAGCTGCCAGAGACCCCAGCAGAGCACAGAATTATGTGAGTTTTCAGGCCTCTGGAATTTCTTCTCAACAGCCAACCCCAAGAGGCAGGTTTCAAATATATGGTACAGGTCTTAAGTACAAGAACAGGGAAGGCAGATCTTACAAGCATCTAGAGAAAGGCAGCTGGAAAGTTTTCAGCTTTTCTGCACGCAGAGTACTTTCAGAGGACCAAAAAGACCTACTGCTGCGCATTGACAGTTAACGTTACTGTGTCAAAGGCCTTGAGGCCACCATGGGAAAGGAGGGTTCCAGTATAGATTTGCAGCCTTCAGTCCTCTCCAAGGACCTCTCTGTCCCCTCCCCCAACCACAAAGTCCTTCATTTCTGGACCCTAACAAGACACGAAACCGGAGGACTGAGGCGCAGGGTTGGCACGTAAGAAGGGCATGCCCAGTTTCTCTTCCTGACACACGAGTGTCGGTACAACCAAGAAGCAGCTTTCTAGAGATTGCTGTCACTCAGTATGTCCTCAGTCCCAATGGAAGGGAGGTGAAAGGAAAGATAAGAAAGGAAGAAGGAAAATCTCTGCAGGGAAGGGGTGCAGGAGCGGCTGGGGAGGCGAGAGGGGCGAAGGAGCCTGTAGGAGAGACCAGCCAAGCCAGAGAGCTGGCGCAGCTCCGATAGTATGTCCCACCTGGCTGCCGCGACACCAGATGGCCAGAACTACCCCCCAGCGTTTTGCTTCAGTTGCCCCTTTCTGCCCCTCCGCGTCCTGCTCAGCTCCGAGGGACCCTGGGAAGCCCCCAGGAAAACTCGCCCTCCGCCGGCGCGGGAGCCAGCGCGGGTAGGGGAAGGAAGAGGGCCGCCGGCCTGAGCGCCATGCCGCGGGTGCCAGCCTGGCTGGCGAGGGTGGGGATGGGAGGGAGTGCCCACTGCCCACTGCAAGAGTCCGGGCGGAGGGAGGGCACAGCCCTGGCCGGAGGCCCGGCCCCTGCCGCTGCGGGACAGAACTGGAGGGCAGGAGTCGCTCACTCACCTGACCACGGTGGCTGACTCCGAGGGTCGGCAGGCTGGAAGGAGCTTTCCGAAGTGGCCCGTTGGGTCCCGCTCGGGCCCCTCCGCTTTCTTTTTGTTCTCCTCCCGAGAAGGCGTGTCCCGGAGCAACACCAACCATCAGAAAGCTTTGCACACAGCACCAGCGGGGCGCTGATGTCATGTTTCCTGAACTCAGTCTCGGGGGCGCCAAAGGACCCCGGGGCAGCCCAGCCTGGCGCGGCCCAACCCGCTAGAGAGGGCTCAAGGCGGCAGAGGACCGGGAGCTCAACATCCCACCCAGTGCCTGGACCGCTGCCTTAAGTGGGTGTCGCTGAGGTTTAGATGACAGCACAGGCACTCTCTTTACGAAGTGGAGTCCTTTTAAGGGTTCTTTCTGTACAGGTGGAAAGTGGAAACCCACGTTGAGATGTCTACTGGCTTTACTTGATTTCTTTCTTGGGAGAGGTGGGGGCCTAGGGGTGTGAGATGTTGCATACACTGTCAGAGGTGGTCAAAGTGTTTGTTGGTTTTTGCTGAATTGTTTTTGCTTGTTTTTAAGTATTGTTATAACAGAAGGCCCAATGGATAGGGGAGTGGCATATTCCGAAATGAATGTATGTGAAAACTAAAGACATCAACAAAATTAATTATAAAAAATAAAAATAAAAGCCTTTCAAACTCTTTTAGCCCACCGTTGTGCCCAACGGCTCACCCTCATCACCGAGAATAAAGAAAAGCCCATTACTCTCAGAACAGCAGAAGTTGAGAGTGGAGAGGAGGCAAACAAACTGAGGAGGGGGAGGAGGTCGAGTAATACAGCTTGCTACGTTCCAGTCTAAACCTAAATTTTCTTCCGCCCATCTAGCAGCTGCTCTAAACCCTGCATTTCTCTCTCTAAAAGAGATTGAAATTTTTCTTTGACCTCCTTGGGTCCCAATCTCTAGTTTGTAAAACATTCTCTTGGGTTTCTCAGAGTTTTGGCCAGTTTGGACTTGTAGCTTATCCAGTAACAGGATAGGGACTGAAGCTGTACTTTCATTGATATGAAGAACTACTGGGTGAAAGAACTCCTCCAGGGGTGGGGAATGTTCACTCTGGAGGCCACAGGTGGCCTTCTAAGTCTTCAAGTGGTGATGTGGTGATGATGATGGTGGTGATAGTGGTGGTGGTAGTGGTGATGATGATGATGGTGATAGTGGTGGTGGTAGTAGTAGTGGTGATGGTGGTGATGATGGTGGTGTTGGTAGTGGTGATGATGATGGTGGTGATAGTGGTGGTGGTAGTAGTAGTGGTGATGGTGGTGATGATGGTGGTGGTGGTAGTGGTGATGGTGATGATGGTGGTGATAGTGGTGGTGGTAGTAGTAGTGGTGATGGTAGTGATGGTGGTGGTGGTAGTGGTGATGATGATGGTGGTGATAGTGGTGGTGGTAGTAGTAGTGGTGATGGTGGTGATGATGGTGGTGGTGGTAGTGGTGATGGTGATGATGGTGGTGATAGTGGTGGTGGTAGTAGTAGTGGTGATGGTGGTGATGATGGTGATAGTAATAGTGGTGATGGTGGTGGTGATGATGATGATGGTGGTAGTAGTGGTAGTAGTAGTAGTGGTAATGGTGGTGGTGGTGATAAAGATGATGATGGTGGTGGTGGTAGTGATGATGATGGTGGTGGTGATGATGATGATATGGTAATGGTGATAATGGTGATGGTGGTGGTAATAATGATGGTGATGGTGATGGTGGGGTCAAAACCAAGAGGAGCATCTGGTGAAAAAAGAAGAGATGGCTGGGATTCTGAGCCCTCCAATAAAGTGAAACTTTGGGAGGAGCTTTTTGCTCTACCCTCTAGGTCTCCAGTCAGAGGGGCAAGCGCCCTAAGGATTTCTGATGAAGTGTGACTACTGAAGCCAAAGCAATCTCCATGGTAATGAGTTTCCTGGTGTTCAGCTCACCTGGGGAGAGAATGGGATGTGATGATGATGATGATAGAGTTGAAGCCAAGCAGAGCAGCTACACCCACACAGCCAGGATGTGCCCTGTCATCTTAGCCTCAGTTGCATCCCCTTTAAAGGGCTGCACCTGAGGACCTAGAGGGCCGCATGTGGCCTTGGGGGCCATAGGTTCCCCACCCCTGTCCTAAGACCTCTCCTCTCCTCTGCTTGAAAGAGATCACCATCTAGTGGTATCTGGAGGTAGGGAAGGGCCTTCCCAAAATTTTCATTTGTTGTCAGTTTAGTCAATAAACATTCAGTAAGAATCTACCATGTGCCAAGCACTAAAGTAAGCCTGGAAACTCAAAGAAAGGCAAAAGACAGTCCCTAATCTTCTCAAGGAGTTCACATCCAGTCTATATTACTGCTGCTCCTGGACCCTGGATAAAGTCCTCCTTATCAAGAAATCTGAAACAATCACAACAGAACGCCCTGGGTAAATAAGAGAGCACTTCAGGGAATGGTCTTCATCATGGATCCTGATTATGGTAAGTCACAGATCCAGCAGAGACCCCAGAGACCAGCTCGCCCATCCCTCTCATTGTAGAATAGAGGAGACTGAGGCCTATGCAAGTTAAGCAACCTGCCCAAGCTCTCACAGAAAGGAAAAGGTGACTAGGTGGCACAGTGAATGGAGCACTGGCCCTGGAGTCAGGAGGAACTGAGTTCAAATCCAGCCTCAGACACTTAACACTTACTAGCTATGGGACCTTGGGCAAGTCACTTAACCCCAATTTCCCTGCCTTTCCCCTTCCAAAATTTTGGAACCCTGGTCATCTAACCCCATAGCCAGTCCTCTTTCCATTCTACCCCCCCACACACACACACACACTGGCTCCCCATTACCAACCACAAAGAGCAGGAAGTATTTTTAAAGGCCCACAATTAGCCACTAGAGTACCCTACCACCAAGTGAAGGACAATGTATTTTTTTACTTAGAGAGAGACAGAAGGATAGAGTTGTTTCCAAAGGGCCATGAGTGAGAAATCCCCATATATGAATGTAAATGTAGACTGGGAATATATCTTAGAGATCAGACTGTGTCTGAAGTGGAAAGGAGCAAGGCTGGACATTAGTAGAGAATGTACTTGGTACCGGTATAGATTGATTACATTATTATTCTAGGCCATAGGCAACAACCAGACAACAACACACCCAACACCCCTATACAAGTGGACTCACCAATGATACGCAGTGAGTTCCTTGTCACTGGAATCAATCAACAAGCATTTATTAAGTAATTAATATGTCAGAAGCTGTTTTCCAAGGAAGCGCTTAGAGCTAAAAAGAAAAAGTGGAAAGTTATGCTCTCAAGAAATTTATACTCTAATGGTAAAGCTAGCATGTGTCCATATAGGTCTATATATATGAGATACATATAAGTAGATATAAGGTATATTTTAGAGGAGAAGGTGCTAGTAGGGTGGAGGTCTATGGGACCAGGAAAAAAGGAAGCCAGGTATTGTAAGACAGAGATGAGAATGCAGAGCACCTTAGGCATGAGAGACAATGAGTGCAAAGGTCCAGAGATGAAGGGAGGTGAGGAGGCAGAAGGCACGAGGAGAGCAATGCATGAAAAGATTAGAAAAGCAAGAAAGGAGAAGATCATGAAAAACTTTCAATGCTAAACAAACAAGTTTATATTTGACACTAGTATTAATTGCAAGAAGACCAGTTCATCTGGTATAGAGAGTGCATGAATGGGGTTCTTTAAGGATAGGAAAGACTTAGGAAGGGGCCAGGAAAGAAGAAGAGAATGAAGATAAGAGAGAAGGTGAGAAACGATAGTGACAACAGTCTGCTGGAGAAGACCAGAGGGGATAGGATCAATGGTACATACAGAAGAGTTGGCCTTAGCATGATCAAGGGCCACCTCTTCATATAAGGCAAGAGTAAAGGAAGAGAGAGTAGGAAAATATGTCTGACTAAAGGGAGATGAAGAGGAGGGAAGAAGAGGGAGCTCTTGATGAATGCCCTCAATAATTTTTGTTGAAGTAGGTGAGGAAGGTGGTACCTTGGGAAATTGGGAAGACAAGACAATTTGGAACAGTGTCTATGGAGAGTGAGAGAGCAAATTGATCAAAGAAGAATAGAATGTTTCCTAGGTGAACGTGACGATGATTCCCAGAGGTAAATATCCAGCCCCAGAGTCTTTCCTGAGCTCCAGTCTCCTTTCACTAATTGTTCTGGGGCATTTTCCAGTGGATATCCTGTAGGCATCTCAAAGTCAACATGTCCAAAACAGAACTCATTATCTTTCTCTAAATAACAGCCCCTCTTCCTAACTTCACTATTTCTGTCAAAAGCATCACCATCCTTCCAGTCCCCCAGATTTGTAAATATGAAGTCTTCATTGACTCTCAACTCTTCCTCATCCCCAACTTCCCCCACAGTCACTTGCCACATTTTAACCATTATCCTTCTGTATCCACTTATCCACCTACTTGCAATTGATGTCCCTGCCTCCAGTCTCCTCTCTCCAAGCCATCTTTCACATGGTTGCCAAATTAATGTTTCTAAAGCACAGGTTTGACCATGCATAATGTTAATGGGATTTAAGATCTTCCCTGACCATTAATAGACCTCACGTGGAGCCCACTAAGGGAAGCTTGTTTAGGGGAGGCTGGCTTGTTGGAAGGCTTTCACACTTTTTGTTAATTTCTAATTAGGCCTGAATTTGGAGGGTTGTGATGCTCTCTGACTCTGAAGAAGGGTATATATACTCTGAGGTTAGCATTTTGCTTTGGGGCTCACTCTTTGGAAGAGTGTTCTTGTGATTTAGCCATATTAGACTCTGGGTAGCCCTTAAGGAGCCCCCTGGCTTTGAAAAACCCAGATGTTGGTGCTTCTCTTTCTGGTAACTATGTGTATATTGCTTTGGTCAGACAGTTGGATCTGTCTGTCAATCTGTGCTAATTTCTCAGACAGTTAGAAGCCCTGTCTGTTGGTCTTTATTTCTCTGCTTGTATTTTCTCTATTTTCTTTGTTTGGATTTTCTCTGAAGTTCAGGGTGCTAATTTTTCCCCTGAACTAATGAATGTAAGCAGATCTAAGAATTTGTGCTAGCAGCCGTTCCGGATATTGCCAGTGTGGTTGCCATTACACCATGTTACTCCTCAACTCAGAGAGATATAGTGGCTTCCAATTTTCTGTAGGATAAAATATAAACTTCCCTATTTGGCATTCAAAGTCTTTCACAATTTGACTTGAATCTTTCTCTAGGCTGATTACACAGCCTGGGAGAAATTCAATGGAAATATATTCAAAAGAGGTTTTAGAGGTAGACTGGACAAGATTTGGTAAGTGAATAGATATAGGGGATCAAGGAGAGTGAAGAGTTGATGATGTCTTCCTCATCTCAAACTTTGGTGACTGGAAAGGTACCTTCGACAGAAATAGGAAAATTAGGAAGAAAGGTAGATATGGTGGGAAGGGGGAGGGACAGATAATAAGTTATCTTCTGGACATGTTGGCATTGCAATGCTGAAGGGATATAGTGGCAAATGCCCACTACATGATGCCCACCAAGTGTTGGATGCCTGGAGTCCAGAGATACTAGGATTGTGTATTTAACTCTGAGAATCATCTCCATAGTCTTTTTGGAACCATGCTACTCCCCCCCCCCCAATCAATTTACGCTCCCCCTTTCAACAGGGGCTGTTCCAAATCATCTCATCTTTCCTCAAGCATCCCATGGCACCATTTCCCCCTCAACCTCAGGGTGCTAGGATCAAAATTGGGAAGCTATAAAACATGAAGCCCAGGCAGGGAAGATAGCCTGAGAAAGTGTCAATAGACTAGAGGTCGAGGTAAAGATGAAAACTGTCTAAGAAGAGGGAAGAGGTGGTTATGGTCAGAGAAATTTTAGTGTTCACTGGATCAAAGGATCTGATTTGGAAGGGCCTTCAGAAGCTCTGTAGTCAAACCCTCTCAACTTACAAATAAGGAAACTGAGACCCAGGAAGGCTAAGTGACTTGCTTTTATCACACAGGTAGTATCAGAGAGAATAATAACTAGCATTTATGTAGCACTTTAAGGTTTGTAAACTGCTTTTCAAGTGTCTCATTGGATCCTCATAATTCTCTGAGGTATGGGCTATTATTATCCCCCTTTTACACATGAGGAAACCAAGGTTAAGTGACTTGCTCAGGATCACGCAGTTAGTACATGCCTGATGCAGGATTTGAATCCAGATTCTCTGACTCCATAACCTGTACTTTTTTCCCCACTATAACACATTTCCCTCTCTTCCTGATAATGAAAGTAGAACATTTGTGGATTATAGTGAGATCAAGTTTGTGGGCATGGTTGAAGTGAATCAAAGACATAAGATGTGGAGCTTGAGGGGTTTGGAAAGTAGAAGGTCCAGGAATTTGAGGGAACATTAAGATATCTACTAAAGTTCCCTAATCTAAGGGCAGCAATAGCAATGGAGAAGACTGTCTACTGGGTGTTAAGCTCCTTAAGAAAGGGAAAATTGTGGGGACAGCTCGTGGCTCAGTGAATACACCACTGACCCTGGAGTCAGGAGGACCTGAGTTCAAATCTAGCCTCAGACACTTCTCACTAGCTCTGTGACCTTGGGCAAGTCCCTTAACCCCAGTTGCCCTCCAAAAAGCAAAAAAAAAGAAAAAGAAAGAAAGAAAGAAAGAAAGGGAAAATCTTTAAAAAAGTGTTGTAAGGTTTAAGATGAACCTCAGTGAGTCAGCCTGAAAACATTTTTCAGGCTCTGAAGCTGTGTGCTAAACCCTGGAGTTCCACAGAGAGGCAAAAATGTGTTCCCTGCTTCTAAGGAGCTGGCAATCTATGGTCAAGACTACATGCAAATAGCTATATATGGGTAAGATAAATATCAGGTAGATGGAAAACAACCTCAAAGAGAAGGCACTAGCTGGGGGGAAAGGGAGACCAGCAAAGGCCTCCTGCAGAGAGTGACATGAAGGGTTACGCTAGAGAAGGCTCATATTGGCTTAGGAAAGCGATTTCTTAAATTTTCAGCGTGAACATTAATACTCAGGAAATAAGAAAATGCTGCAGATCAGGACTTGACTTGTTATTCTGCTGATCGCCTAGATTTAAGAAAGTGATTGAGGAAATGTTAGTAATGTGGATTGAACATTCAAGTGTGTTCTGTATACTTTTTTTTTCAGAGAGCTAGTTGTTGTTTTTAAAATAATAATTAGTCCTTTTTTAATATTAAAAAATGAATCCCAATTCTCTCCCTCCCTCAGCTCCCCTACTCATTGGGAAGCAATATAATATCAACTATACATGTGAAATCATGCAAAACATTTCTATATAGCTGTGGTTATTTTTTAAAAAGATAATAAAGTGAAAATATTATGCTTCAATTTGTACACAGAGTTCATTAGTTCTCTCTCTGGAGGTGAAGAGCATTTTTTATCTTAAGTCCTTTGGAACTGTCTTTCATCATCATATTGATCAACATAGTTAAGTCTTTCATCATTACAATATTGCTGATAGTGTTTATAATGATCTGGTTCTGCTCACTTCACTCTGTATCAGTTCATAGAGGCCTTCTCAGGTTTTTCTGAAATCATCTTATTCATCATTTTTTTATAGCACCATAGTTGTTTTGTTGTTGTTTCAGTCACGTCCAGCTCTCTGTGGCCCCCCTGGGGTTTTCTTGGCAGAGATTCTGGAGTGGTTTGCTATTTCCTTCTCCAACTCATTTTACAGATGAGGAACTGAAGCAAACAGGGTCAAGTAACTTGTCCAGGGTCACACAGCTAGTGTGTGTCTAAGGTCAGATTTGAACTCATGAAGTTGAGTCTTCCTGACTTCAGAACTGGCATTCTATCCACTAAGCCATCTAACTACCCCATAGTATAATAGTATTGCATCACAATCATATACCACAACTTGTTTAGTCATTCCCCAAATGATGGAAATCTTCTCAATTATCGATTCTTTGCCACCACAAAAAGAGCTGCCGTAAATATGTTTTGTACATATGAGTCCTCTTCCTTTTTCTTTTATTTCTGTGGGATATTGATCTAGTATTACTGGGTCAACATGCACAATTTTATAGCCCTTGGGCGTGGTTCCAAATTGTTCTTGAGAATGCTTGGACGTCACAGCTTCACCAATAGTGTATCAGTGTCCCTCCTTTTCCACATCCTCACCAGCATTTGTAATTCTCCTGTTTTTTCATGTTAGCCAATCTGATGGGTGTGAGATGGTAGCTCAGAGTTCTTTAATTTTTTATTTCTCTAATCAGTAGTGATTTAAAGCATTTTTCATATGACTTTAGATAGCTTTGATTTCTTCCTCTAAAAACTACCTATTTTTATCCTTTGACTATCAGTTGGGCACTTGGTCTTATTCTTATAATTTGGCTCATTTCCCTAAATATTTGAGAAATGAGGCCTTTATCAGAGAAACTTGCTATAAAAATTCTTTCCCAGTTTACTGGGAAAGCAGTTACTACTTTCTTTCTAATTTGGGCTACACTGGTTTTGTTTAAATCTTTTTAATTTCATGTAATCAAAATTACCCATTATGCTCCCCATAATTCTCTCTGTCTCTGGTCATAAAATCTCTTATCCATAACTCTGACAGCTAAAATTTCCACATTCCCCTAGTTTGCTTATGAAATCATCCTTTATGTCTAAATCATGTACCCATTTTGACTATAGGGTATAAGATGTTGGTCTATGCCTAGTTTCTGCCAAATTGCTTTCCAGTTTTCCCAGCATTTTTCTGTCAAATAGTGAGTTCTTAACCCCAAAGCTGGGATGTTTGGGTTTATCAAACACTAGATTACTATGGTCATTTGCTACAGTGTATTGTGCACCTAATCTATTCTGCTGAACCACTACTGTATTTCAGAGGGCCAAATGTTAAACATTTATTTGTATACCCCTGGCTATATATATAAATCTTCTACAAAAGATAAAGAACTATGCATGAAGATAGATATTATCGCATCATTTGTGCCATTGCTCTAAGAAAATGGAGAAAAAAGATTCAGGAGTGAAAACAAAGGCAGTGGGAAGCAGTGAAAAGAACACCTCCTTTAAAGTCCAAAGTTCAGCTGTGTCTGACTCTTCACAGCCTCATAAACCATACTTGGCAAAGACACTGGAGTGGTTTGCCATTTCCTTCTCCAACAGATTAAAGCAAATGGAGATTAAGTTACTTGCCCAGAGTCACACAGCTAGTAAATGTCTGAGGTAGAATTTGAACTCAAAGTCTTCCTGTCACTCTATCCACTGAGCCACCTAACTGGCTGTCTCTTGAAGCCCAAGGACCTGAATTCAAATCTCCTTTACTATGTTAACTACCTGTGTGACCTTGGCCAAATCCCTAACCTGTCCATGTCTTCAAAATCAGTCGATAAGCATTTACAAAATACTGCCTGTCAGTCATTGTGCGAAGAAGAAGAAGAAGAAGAAGAAGAAGAAGAAGAAGAAGAAGAAGAAGAAGAAGAAGAAGAAGAAGAAGAAGGAGGAGGAGGAGGAGGAGGAGGAGGAGGAGGAGGAGGAGGAGGAGGAGGAGGAGGAGGAGACTAGCAGACAAATGGTAGAAGGGCTAGTCTGGGAAAAAACAATACAGAAATTTTCTTGAAGAACAAAAGCCTGGAGACAAAGGATAGGAGGAAACTGAGGTAGAAACACAATAAGATTATGGAGCATAAGAAATAGAGATGAAGTTCGTAGCAAAGTAATCTGGTCTCAGGGTTTCATCTGGGATTATTAAGGAGCAAGAAAAGAGACTCGGGAAGTGTCTGGGCTTTAGCTTGGAAGCTGTGTTCTGTACAGTTATTTTGAAACAGGCAAGATAGCTTTTCAAACAACCACATCCTCCTTTTCAGATGATCCAGATGACTTTATGTGACCACTTCCTTTCTACGTTGGCCTGGGAAGATAAAACGCCTTTCTCAGAATGGGAATGACAGTCACAACCAGCCAGTTTCCAGCATGGTGTAGGTAAGGGGAAGGGGCCAAATGGGGAGATCTGCATGGAAAATCTTCATTCGGGCTACTGTGACCAGGAAGCACTAGGAAAGGAATGTCAGGAAGCTTTAATTGTCTTGACTTAAAGTCTTCTAGGCAAGAGGAATGAACTCAGAGGGCTTCTAGATTTGGAGAGGACCTCAGACGTTTTCTAGTCTAATCTATTATCCAGAGGAGGGAAGAGAGACTCAACAAGGTAAACTTGCCCAAGGCCATACAGATACTAAAAATCACATTTGAACTCAGGTCCTCTGACTCCAAACTTGGTGTTCTTTCTTCAGCTCCTGACCGAAGTATGCTGCCTAAGCTTAAGGACAAGATTCATGTCTACTATAGAAGGAAGGGAGTGTTCAGAATGCTCTAGCTCAGTCACCCCCAGCTCTTGTGTGCCCTCCCATTCTTGCCCCACCTAATTCCCTACACTTCTGTTGATATCCTCTACCCCTAATCTTAAAGCTACCCACCCAGCCACCCACAGGCATACATTCTTCCCCCCATGGCATTCCAAAGCCACTCTGGTCCTGGGATTGGCTAAGTCCCCGGTATCAGTGGTGTGAAGTCGGGAAAGCAAAGGCAAGGATAGAGTGCCATCTACTGGGAGGAGTTGGGCTGAATCCTATTTGTCAAGTCAAATCCTATTTAAATCAAGTCACTTCATCTATCAATAATCTACAAAATGGTGCCTCTCATACTTGGGGCATACTATGAATCACTAAAAATTCACATTCATACTCTCAAGTATTCGGATGGACCTCTGATGCCGTCTGTTTCCCTTAGATTTTGACCTGCAACATAGGGGAAACTTCCAGAGCCAAGTCAACACACATTCATTAAGTGCCTAATGTTTGCAAGGATATCAAGAAAGGCAAAAAAAAAAAACAGTCCTTGCTCTCAAGGAGCTTACAATCTAATGGAGAAGACAGGTTGCAAACAAATGAATTCAGAATAAACAGGAAATAAATAATAGAGGGATAGAATTAAAAGGGGTTGGGAAAGACTTCCAGTAGCAGATGGGATTTTAGTTGGGAGCCAGAAAGGTTGATAATCAGAGCAGAGGAGGGAGAATGTACCAGGCACCGGGAGACAGCCAAGAAGCCAGTGTCACCGGGTCAAGGAGTACTTATCAAAGAGTAAGACATAAGAGAATTGGTACAGTAGGAGGGAGCTGTGTCAAACAGAGCATTCTGCATTTGATTCTAGAGACATAAGAAGCCTCTCCAGTTTATTGAGTAGGGGGGGGTGACATGATCGGACTTCACTTTTAGAAACATGACTTTAGTGGCTGAATGGAGGATAGACTGGTATGGGGAAAGATCTGAGGCAGCAGGCCATTGTAGTCCTCAAGGTTTGAAAAAATGAGGGCCCTTGACATAGTGGTGGAAGTGTCAGAGGAGAGAAGGGGGATTACTCAAGAGATGTTGCAAAGGTAAAATTTGACAGGCCTTGGTAACAGCTTGGATATGGGGGTGGGGGTGATAAATAGAGAAGAGGCACAAAGTTGTGAGCCCGAGGGACTGGGAGGATGTTGTTGCCCTCTACAGTAATAGGGAAGGGAGGTGAGGAGGTAGGGAGGGTTTAGGGGAAAAGTTAATGAATTCTGTTTTGTACATATTGAGTTTCAACCTTTGTCGAATATAAATTTACTTTTTTTAAAAAAGTTTTATTGACATGTGCTGTTTTTACATTATAAAATCAACAGATTGGTTGTGAGCAGTCTCTTGTAACAAAGTAAGACAACTAACAAAAACTCATCTAAAAGTGTGCACGGCATTCCACGTCTGCAGCAGCTCCCAATCTATTTTTAAAATTGTTTTTTAGCATAAACTTATTTTCTCTCCCTTCCACTCTCCACCTCATTGAAAAAAAGAGAAAAGATGAACAAATTCCTAGTAACAAACATGCATAATTAAGCAAAACAACTTCTCTCATTGGCTGTGTCCAAAAATATTTCACTCATTATGCATCCTAAATCCATTACCCCCCTGAAGGAGATGAAGAGTCCTCTGAAATCATGGCTGGTCATTATAAAGATCATAGTTCTTATTCCTTTCAAAGTTGTTTGTCTTTACAATGTTATGATTATTCTAGAAATTGTTCTTCTGGTTCTTTTCATTCCATTCTTCACTGGCTCATAAGTCTTTAAAATTACTCATTTTTATAAGATGAATGTTCTATTATTTGACCTTCCTTAATTGATGGGTATCACTTTAGTTTCTAGCTTTTTGCTTCCCCTAAAAAAGAGCTGTCAGAAAATTTTTGTACATATAGGATTTTTACTATTTTTAAAAAAATTTGGGGGGGGTTATAGACCTACCAGTGCTATAGTTGTGTCAAAGGGCATGCACTGTTTAGTAACATTTTGTTTATAATTCCAAATTTCAAGTTTACGGTTCCCTATTTTTGTCATCTAATGTTTATGATTCTGTTTTCATTAAGTAGGGTTATTTCTGTTATAATATCTTTTTTTAATGTTTTTTTTAAATTTTATTTTAGTTTACATCATTCATTTCCACAAGATTTTGAGTTACAGATTTTCTCCCCATCTTTCCCCTACCCACCATTCTAAAACAGCCATCCCAGTGTATCCCCTCTGCCCCAATCTATTCTCTCCTATGTCTTCCCCCCTCATCCCTCTGACTTTTCGGTAGGGCAGGATGAATCTCCCAACCATAGTGTCTGTGTATCTCAAGTTCCAGTTGGATGTAGTTAATAATAATAATAATAGTAATTGCATATATATATGTACATATACATATATATTTTTAACATTTGATTATAGAACTTTAGATTCTAGATTCTTTCTCTTCCTCCCTCGTCACCCACCCCTACTGGAAGGACAAGCAATCAAATACAGGCTGAACATGTGGAATTATGCAGAACCTCTCCATAGTGAGCACGCAGTGAGAGTCTGATTACATGTCCCTTCTTCCTATCCTGCCCCCCCCAACCACTCTCCACCCTGTCCCTGTCCCTCTACAGAAATGTGAACATTCATCAGCCCTCCCCCCAACCCTGCCCACCCCTCCA
>CM053584.1:80870134-80889994 GCA_028627135.1 Pseudochirops cupreus
AATCCTTCTTCAGCTCATCTCTAGCTTTAAGGCAATCTTCATGTTTATTGGAAGCCCCTGGTGGGGGAGCTTTGGCTGCACTCTCCTCCTCCCTCTCTCTGCCATGATCTTTCTTTTCCCCAAAGAAGGAATCTAGGGTTTGGTTGCTGTTCTTACTTTGCTTCTTATGCTTATTCTTACTCATGGTTGGTCAGTCTGTGATTTTTTTTTAATCTCTGTGGGGCTCTGCTTCCAGAAGGGAAAGCTCTGTCCCAAATCACTAGGGTTCTCCCAGCTGCCGTAGCTCTCAGGAAGGTGCTGGGTCCCTTCCCCACTTCTGGCTCACTGGATAAAAAGACCCACAGGACCAAAGCCCAAGACTGCAATCTGGATCCAGGCTGCTCAACGCGAGAGCACTTGGCCTCTGAAAGATCACTTGGTCCTCCTGCAGTCTGCAGGCCGAGGACGTGGAAGCTGCAATGGGAGGCGGGTGCAAAACCTCTGCCTTTTGCTTCCCAGCCCTGGAGGTGTTTTGGCCGGACCACTTTTCTCCCACAACCTTGCAGGCCCCACTGATCTAGTTCTGAACACTGCTGCAGCTGCCGCCAATCCCCTCACCTGAAGCTCCAGCCACTCCTCTCATCCAGCCGCCCCTGGGGCTCAGCCAGGGCTTCAGGCCAGGCTGGTTTTGGTTTGCAGTGCTGATATGATTCCTTGTAGCCGAGCTGACTTTAGTGGAAAGTATATTTGTGTGTGTTTTGCAGTTCTAGGATTAGTTTAGAGTCATATTTTATGGGTATTTTAGGGTGGCTATGTGAGAGCTGCGATATGTTGCTGCTCCTACACTGCCATCTTGGCTCTGCCCCTAGTGTTCTTTTCTTTAATTGTGTGATTTTATTTATTTTTATTTTTTCGCCTTTATGGGGGGGAAGGAAGGGTAATTGGGGTTCAGTTACTTGCCCAAGGTCACACAGCTAGTAAGTATTAAGTATCTGAGGCCAGATTTGAACTCAGGTCCTCCTGACTCCCAGGCCAGTGCTCTATTCACTGTGCCAACTAGCCACCCCTGTTGTAATATCTTTTAAGGAATCTTGGATGATTTTGAAATATGGATTGGAGATACCACATTGGAAGAGACTTTAAGGTGAGGTTCTTCTCTACTGAATCATGTTTCTTCTCCCTCCCCGCTATTGGAAAAAAAAATCAAATATAAAGGAGCCACCTTCTTTTAGGTAGGCACAGTGGAATCTTATATTTGCTACATCTTTTTCAGCTCATTGTGAAATGATAAAGAGATGTGCTCCCTTGTTGAATATTACTTGCAGAAAGCATGCTTGTTCCTACTAAGATGTCACACAAGGATGACCCTTCCTACAGAGGGAAGTCTTCCTTACATTGTTTTTTTTTTCTTTTTCCACTTTTATCCTTAAAACCCTCCAGGAACACATTTGTCTAGTTGGACATCTTGTCAATCTTTCTTTAATCTAGTTCTTTCCTCCATTTCTCCCTGTTTTATGAATTGTTAGTGCTTATAATTGTCCATCATCTTTCTTAAGTTTTTACAAGCAAGTTTACATTCTAGATTGGTTTTAATTTTGGCCACCATCTCTCTCTCTCTTTCTCTCTCTCTCTCTCTCTCCTTGACAAGGAAGTCAAAGTTTGTGTCTGTTGATGATTATTAAGTTCACAATAAAAAGTAAAATAAAATAAAAATAAGTAAGTCAAATATTTGCTGACTAGGGTGTTTTCTGAGCTCTTCTGGACTCATGATGATTTATTAGTTTATTAATGTATTTCATTTATTAAATTGTTTAGTTATTAAATTAACAAAATAATTGTTAAATTATTTATTAAATTTCATTAGTTTACATTGCTTATACTGCTATATAAAATCATACTCAGAAGTAATGTCATTTCCCATATCCATTTTCAAGGTCAATTTCCTTTTTAAACAGTTCAGAATTGAGTTACTTGAACTGTGTGCTATATCTTTTTCTCATTATTACTCTTTCCTTTAGTCTTTGGGGAATAGCTTCATAGCTCTTCACAGCCTTGCCCCTTCTTACTTTTCCAGTCTCCTTACACATTACTCCCTTCTACATACTCCACAATCCAGCCTCCCAATCAGACTACTTCATACCTATGCTCCCTTTTCTCTTCTCCAGCTTCCACTTTCATAGAGCACAGGTATAGAGAGGAAGAAAGAGAGAGAACAGCTGCACAGTGCCTTTTGGAGAAAGGGAACCTTGACATTTCAGTTCTAAATTCATCATTTTCCTTTCTCCTCACAACCAAATCACTTTTTTGGCAGTCATTTATTTCTGCTTCTTTACATCTCCAGATTTCTTTTCAACCCTCTGCACTTGATTTCAGCAGATCACAATGTTCTTGCTGACCTTCTTCTCCTCTGGTCCATCTCCCATTTTGAGTTGTAACTAGGAAACTAGTAATTCATTCATTATTAGCCCTTAAGAGACAGATGGGAGTTGGAAAGTGGACTATCAGTCAAATCTTCTTTGAATTAAGACTTGAACCTCCATTTCCCAAGCTGGAATAGAAGGGAAGAACACAGATGAAAAATTTTCCACTTAATGTGGGAGGGATCAGATGTACCAGATTGATCATGCATGCAGAGCCAAGGGTCCATGACTATTTTAACAGGTTTGGTATATGTCCAGACCACCTAAAATGTCATCACTACAAGAGAGACAGTTAGGACCCCCTCCTAGGAGAACTAGTAGATGTGTTGGACATTTGAGGTTGCCCCATCGTGCTGTTGGGAGCAATTTTTTTCCACTGGGTCTGTAAAAAGAATTCTCTGTGTCCAACCAAACAGACTGTCTTTCTTTCCCACATTCATGTCTAGGGAAGAAGGACTCACCCACTTATAGAAGGTGACATCCTTCAGCAAGGAGGAAGGGCTTGAGGACCACTACTCCCCCCTCCCTTAACTAGAGACACAAAGTGATTGTCAGAAAAACTTAGAAGTAGGAAATGTCTGGATCAGAAGCATGAGTTGGTGTAGGATTAGACAAATTTTTTGATGCCAGAAGGCAGAAGGTCTGAGTTTAACTTGTGATCCAATACGGTTTATTAACACTTGTAAACATGTGACTTTGTTTCTGCTTTCTGCTTCCCTCTCACTAAGCTTGAGCTAGAGCCTTTAAAAAAAACTTAGGGAAGTCCTCAAAAATGGTACACTCCTCTATCAGTATGATTTTCATGCAGCTGAACCTGGAAATGCAGAGAAAGACTAGATGACCGATGGAAGACCCTATCAACTCTCAGATTTCAGTGAAAAGAACAGAAACCTAAGAGTCTCCAATCTGATACCAGTTGGCAATGTGATCTTAAAGGTCACTCCACCCCCTCCCACTTCTGGGCCTCAGTTTTATTGTGTGTAAAATGATCAGACTGGATCCTAGGTCCTCAACATTTCACTCTGGATCTAAGTTCAGTGATTCAGTGATTATGTCAGTGACTGACATTATGTTCTCATTACCAAGAAGAAAAAAAAATTAAGGTGTTCCCTCTGGTGGTTTGTTGGTGGATCACCTCTCAGGGTCCTTTCCAAAGAGAGGTAAGAACTAGGTTTGGGAAGATCATAGGGTCATAGATTTAGGGTATAGATGTGGTCCATTGGAAGATCATGTAGTCCAACACACACACACACATACACATACACACACACACACACACATCTTACAGATGAGGGAAATGAGACCCAGGGAGTTTTTGAGTGCTTTGCCCAAGGTCACACCAGCAATATCTTATAGATATTCATGCATCTGGCAGGAAACCCTGGACTAGATGCTCAGTAACAATAAAGAACAACTTCTGCTTCAGCCAGCACTTTCTTCTTCTTGACATTTATCTTCTTTCAACATTGACTGAAGATGAGTTGGTTCATAGGTGGAGACACTTTGAGCAGAGATTTCCCAGCAGAGATTTTTGGTGTTTTTTCTCAATGGAGGACTCATTTCTCTCTCCTGGAAAAGCCTATCTCCATAGGGCCCATTTTATAATCTCTTGCTTCACTCCAATGACACTTTTCTTCGAGCTTATCTTCACTATGAAGGAAGCTTCTAATGTAGTTAGATGGAGGAAGTAGTTGGGGCTAGTACATGTATTTATGGATGTCATTTTAACTGTGGCAGACATGTTTTGTTTAGCTTGCTCATTCCCGCTAGTTTTTAACTTCCAGTACTCAACACAATGGTCACTGGAGGTCCCATATCACCATCAAGATACACCTTCCCAAGAGGGCACTCTAATAACAGAAGCATCCTGTTCATGTGAGGAGAGTAAAAGAATTCACTAAGAGAAAGAATTGGGTTGTCAAGTTATCCACTAAGCTAGCTTCTCCCAAAGTGATCTCCTCAAGGGAAGAAACTGAGTCTTTATAATATTTGACTCCTTCTTGAAGCCTAGCACACTGCCTTACACACAGTAGGCTCTCAATAAATGCTTGTTGAATTGAAATTGAATCTTTATAAGAACAGCTGTCATTTATATAGTATTTAGGGTTACAAAGTAGATTCACATACACTATCTCATTTGATTCTTACATCTTGTGAAATAGTTGGTACAAGTATCATCAGCCCCTTTTATTAGAAGAGGAAACTGATATTTGGAAAGGGGAAATGACTTGCCCATGGCCACACAGTTAACAAATACCATAGCTGGATTTTGACCTTATATCTGGTTGAAGAAGAGACTTGGGTTAGGGTCAGGTATAAGCCTCTGATTCAGACATAACAAGGCTTAATCTAACAAACAGCCCAAGTCAATATTTTACATTCTCCACCTTAGTAGAGAGGCAACAATTGGTTAGTCATCCTGCCTCAGGTTTTGCCCCACTCCGATCCATCCTCCACTAAAATGCCAAAGTAATCTTCCCAACACACAGGTCTTACCATGTCATTTCTAATTAAAAAAAAAAGATAATTAACCCCAATAGATTCCTGTCACCTCCAGAATCAAGTAGAAAATTCTTTGTTTGGTTTTTAAAGTTCTTCACAGCATGGCTCCTTCCTTCCTTTCCAATCTTCTCATACTGCATTCTCTTCCACATGGCTGTCCTCCGTGTCAAGAATGCCTTCCCTCCTCACCTCTACCTCTCAAGAGCTGCCATTTTGGAGTTTCTTTGAGGAAGTGATTGATGGATTATTTCTATTTTCACTTTGCCTTCTTCTAATATGACTGGGCAATTTTCTTTCAAGTTGTCTTGAAATATGATATCCAGTCTCTCTCTCTCTCTCTCTCTCTCTCTCTCTCTCTCTCTCTCTCTCTCTCTCTCTCTCGTTTTTGGACATAGATTTCAGGTAGTCCAGTGATTCTTAAATTAGCTCTTTGGATCTCTTTTCCAGGTCAATTGTTTTTTACATGAGATACTTTATAGTTTTGCCTATTATTCCCAATTTTTTGATTAACTTCTATTTGAGTCATTTCAACTTTTAAAGAGTCTGTCACTTTGATAAGGTTTTGTACTTTTTATGCTAAGGTATTAATTTTTTAATGACTATAATTATGTGAACCAAAAGCAAACAACAAAAATGCAGTTTAACTCAGATTGATTGTAATTACTAATCTTGGTCTAGGTCAACAGATGCTAAAAAAAACCACAGATACTTCCCTCCTCCCAATAGAGATGGCTAGGGATCACAGTGGGCAAAGTGCTGGACTTAGGAGTCAAAAGGATCCTAGTTTGAATCTTGCCTCAGACATTCACTAGCTTTGTGCCTCTGATAAGTCATTATCTTCTCTGAGCATCACTTTCTTCATTTGCAAAAACTGGGGTGATAAGAGCATCTCTCAAAGGGCTATGAGCATCAAGTGAAATAATATTTGTCTAACATTAGACATAGTTGCTGGGGCTGGGCCTACTCTATCCAAGACCCATTGCCTAAAGGGCCCCTCTCAGCTCTGGACCCACATAATAGAACCTGACCAGGAGCTTGGCCTGTCATGAGAGGGACCAGGCTCCCTTTTTATACTTGTTGGCTCATTACAACTCCCATCCTGGTGTCCTGGGGAAAATTGATTAGACCTTTAATTATTAATGATGGCTACATGTCTCACAAAGGGAGGAGGTAGCAGGGAGAGCACAAAAAGGTACTCAATGAGCAATGTAAAAGAAGTATGGGAGAGGTTTTTATTTCCTACGCACATAAAAATACTAAAGAATACCAAAAGCTCACAGCATGCATTAAGATAAATGGATGTAAGGAACTTCACTTCTGCTATTGTCATGCTCTTATAGGAGTTGATGTTTAAACTTCATCAGAACATATAGAGGTTTCTAAGTCTGTTAATTAGGCATTCTGTGTTGTATCTTGGTTATTTACAACCCAAACGAATCCTGAAGCATGTCTTCTGGCCAACTAGGAAAGGTCTGGAACTATCCTTTCATTGATGGTTATGTTCTGTAAGAAAGCCATATTATCTGCTGCTGTCTCCTCCCCTTGCCTTCAGTCGACTCTGTCCAAAAGGATCCAGTACTTTTGTACTTTCCTAACCTCATAAGGTGAATTTAAAGAGCATTTCTACAAGACCTTTTAAGTACACTGGGATATAATTAGTCTGAGCCAGGTAACTTAGGCTCATTTATTTTTTAAAAAATCATTATCGTTACTACAAATGCAACATTTACAAAAATCACCAACAAAACAACAATTGAATCAAATGTGGGTTAAATCTCCAAAAGAAACGTCTGATTTTTACTTATTTATTTATTTTTAGTTTTCAACACTCGCTTTTATAAGATTTTGAGTTCTAAATTTTCCCTCCTCTCTCCCCTCCCCACTCCTTAATATGTCCATCTAAGCCCAAACATGCCCATCTTGGATTTGAAATTCATTCACCTAAAACCAGGAAAGGGCAAATACTGAAGAGGTAGCACAAACCCAGGCTCCAGTTTCCCCAGTCAGAGTGTGTAATTTATCTGCCATGTGCTTGAGGCCACATGGTAGGCAGAGTAAAGGATAGGGCAAGTTGACCCCTCCCCTACCCCTCATAGGAAACAGCTTGACTGATCCAGAGCCAGAAGGGAAGAAAGTACTTAGGGTATGGTCACTCCTTTTAAATATCCACTGAGTCATCAGCTCTTCCTTTCCTGCAGCCAGTAAAAGGTCTGCCCAATCGTCTTGAAGCTCTAAGACTCACATATTTATGTGACTTCTAGCCAGAAACAGAAAGGTTAGCTCTGTACATCTTTGAAAATGGTCCCAACTAAGATGTAAACACTTTACAGATATTAAAGTCTATATTAATGTAAGCAACTATGCCTATTGCAAGTGTGGAATGTTGCCTATGAGGTTTGGGGCTTTTTGTCAGTTTTGCTGAACTATTCTTCTTTATTAAAAAGGAGACTTCAATAAGAGAGAGAGAGTAAATCGGAAAATAACTTTGATATGAAAAAAGGACATGAATAGAACTTTTAAATATATAAAGTATAATAATAAGAGGTTTTTTCCCCCCTTGCCACCTTATTAAAACAAATCCTTTAAATCAGAGGGCTTCTTCTGAGTCAAATCTGTAAGAATACAAGTCATTCCCCACTTGATAAATGGTCAAAGGATATTAACAAGCAGTTTTCAGAAGAAGAAATTAATCTATATTCATACGAAAAAATGCTCTAAATCACTATTGACTATAGAAATGCAAATTAAAACACGCTAAAGGGGCAGCTAGGTGGAACAGTGAATAGAGCACCAGCCCTCGAGTCAGGAGGACCTGAATTCAAATCCAGCCTCAGACACTTGACACACTTACTAGCACACTATGACCTTGGGCAAGTCACTTAACTCCAACTGCCCTGCCTTCTCCCCTCCAAAAAAAAGGGAAAAAAAAACCAACCCAACTCTGAGGTACCACATCACACCTATCAGGCTAACATGACAAAACAGGAAAATGATAAATGTTACAGAAGATGTGGAAAAGTTGGAACACGAATGCACTGTTGGTGGAGTTGTGAATTCATCCTACCATTTTGGAGAACAATTTGGAACTAAGCCCAAAGGGCTATAAAACTGTGCATACCCTTTGATCCAGCAACACTACTACTGAGTCTGTATCCCAAAGGGATCATAAATGAAAGGAAAAGGAACCACATGTACAAAAGTATTTATAGCAGCTCTTTTTGTGGTGGCAAAGAACTGGCAATTGAAGAGATGCCCATCAATTGGGGAATGGCTGAACAAGTTTTGGTGTATGAATATAAAGGAATACTATTGTATTAATACTAAGAAATGATGAGCAGGCAGACTTCAGCTCTTCTCAGCAATGCAGTGATCTAAGAAAATTCCAAGACTCATGATGGAAAATGCTACCCACATCCAGAGAAAGAACTATGGAGTCTGAATGCCAATAGAAGCATACTTTTTTTTTCTTTCTTTTGTTGTTTTTTGTTTTTTCTTTCTCATGGTTTTTCCCTTTTGTTCTGATTCTTCTTTTGCAACATGACTAATGTGGAGATATGTTTAATATGATCACACACGTACAGCCTATATCAGATTGCATGCCATCTTAGGGAAGAGAGAGGGAAGGGAGGGGGCAAATTTGGAATTCAAAATCCTATAAAAGTGAGTGTTTAAAAATAAAAAACAAATAAATAAGTAAAAATCAGAGGGGTTTCTTTTGGAGATTTAACCCACATTTGATTCAATTGTTGTTTTGTTGGTGATTTTTATTAATGCTGCATTTGTAGTAACGATAATGATTTTTTTTTTAAATAAATGAGCCTAAGTTACCTGGCACAGACTAATTATATCCCAGTGTACTTAAAAGAACTTGCAGAAGGACTCTGAGCTATGGTAGAGAATGAGAGCTGTTCCAATTTTCTAAAAGGAGAAGGTTGACTTCTCAAGACAGTGTGAATTTAGCATCTGCTCTGGGCAAAATTCTGGAATGTGTGGCTTGAGAGCCCTTGAGAAGAGAAGCAGAGGTCACTAGAAGCCTAAGAATGGGTTATGCCAAAGCTCATTTATTCTCTAAGGTGGTTATTAAACTGGCTGATAAAGAGGAGTGTCACAGACCCAGTACACCTCGATTCTCACAAAGCACTTGATGAAATGTCTTTTGATATCCTTGAGGAAAAAATGATTGGATATAAGGCAGCTGTTAGAACAAAAAGAGGATAGCATAGATAGATTAGAAAGAGCACAAGTTCTGGAATCAAAAGATCTGGATTCAATTCCCATTTTCGACAGTTACTACCTAGGTCATCTTGGACAACCTACACCACCTGGGCCTCAGTATTCTTACCTGCAAAACAAAAGAATTGAATTAAATGACTTCTGAGGTGTGTACCATATTTAGATACATAATCTTATTATCACAGGTTGATTTGTAACAACCTGACAAAAAGATTTTCTTGATCAATGTCACCATGAGGGGGGTCTCTAGTGGAGTACCATAGGACTCTACCTTCAACCCAATTCTATCTAACACTTTTATCAATGAATTGAATAAAGCTGTATCAGTTTTACAGATCACAAAAAAGTCACAGATGCCCCCATAATTCAATAAATTCCAGTGGCTTCCTATAATCTCCAAGAGCAAATACAAAATGATCTATTAAGCATTCAAAGCCTTTCATTACCTAATGTCCCCTCCTATCTTTCCAATCTTCTTACAACCAAAGTCCCTACCACTGAGTTGTTTGCCTTTCCATGAACAAAACGCTCCATCTTTCCACTCTCAGAATTTTTTCTGGCTCTCCCCCAGGCCTCGAGTGCTCTCCCTCCACATCTCTGACTATAGGCTCCTTTAGATCCCAGCTAAAATCTCATTTTCTACAGAAAGTCTTTCCTGATCTCCCTTTATGCTATTGTTTTTCTTCTTTTAATTATTTTGCTATTTTTCCAATACATAGCTTATTTGTACATATTTGTTGTCTCTTCCCTTAGATTGTGAGTTCCTTGAGGGCAAAAAGTGTCTTTTGCCATTTTTTTTTGTAACCCCAGAACTTAGCACCATGCCTGCCACATAGTAGGTATTTAATAAATGGTTTTTGATTGATTGAGAAGTCAAAGACTGAAACAAAAGTCAAATGCCTACCAAAATGTCCACAACATCTCTCAGCAAAAAACTGGAAACAAAGTGGATGCCCATCAGTTTGGGTGACTGAAAAATAAGCAATGACAAACATAATTCAGAATTCAGAAAAACATGGGAAGATATATATGAACTGATGTGAAGCAAAACAGGTAGAGCCAAGAGAATAACATATACAATGTCTACAACCATGTCAAAAATTTAATAGTTAAGAGAAAGTAAAAACTCTAGGTAACTGAAAAGCCAGTGAAGTTCTTAAGGAACAGATGGTGAAACCTTGCTCTCTCCCCTCCCCCCTCCCCACACGCACACACACAGCAAAGGGGATTATTAGGAGAGAATGCTGGATACATTGTCCAATGGGGTCACCACATGTGATGTTTTTGCTTATTTATTTTTCTTTGTCACAAAAGAGAATAAGGTTGGAGATGGTGTTGAAATGATGACATAAAGACAAGGCAGCAATAAATGCATTTTTAAAGAAGCGTTTTGTAAACTGTACGTCTTTATAGAACTGAAACCGCTTTCATTATGATCAGTCATCTAAGTTGAAGCATATAGGCAAAAAAAAACCCAATTAAATTAAACATCTGATTTCATGTCGCTATTTTTAAAGTGTTCTTTACAACCTCTGAGTTGCCCCCAAGCTTAGATTTCTGTGGTTTTCAAGAGTCCAGTTTTCACTTGCAGGAGCATTCACCAATAGGAGTTGAAGCATGAGCCTGAGGGAACCCAGAACTTTGGTCATGAGGGAGAAGAGAAGCTTGGAACCAAATGGCACTGGAACATGCAAGAAAGATGGAGTGACCAGCTACAGAAAGGAAGCTGGGATGAGGGAATGAGAAAGCCTGGGTGTAAAGTAGAGAAAACCACTATAGACTGCTAGAATTTCACTGCCCCAAAGAGAAAGTAGACAAAAAATAAAAAGGAGATGCTGGCTCTAACCATCACTGCAGACTCTGATCCCGTCCCTGTAGTTGGGCCTTCAGAACCAATCAGAGGTCAAGAACTGTAGTTAAATGTCTCTAGGAATTTGCAGAGACTGAAAGCTCAACTTTTGTAAAGGTCTTCCTCATTCCAAGTCCAGCACCTTATTTATTCTGATACTCAAATGACTATCCTAGCATCAGATTAGGGCTCTAAGAATATAAGGAACAGTGAACAACTGTAGACAGGAATGAGGGATCTGCTGTAGACTACTATAGCCATGTTGCCCACAGAAGGGAGGAGATGAAGTGGAGATATGGAAATACTCACTGCTCCTGTGTCTAGATTGAAAATACTGAGCCTGCCAGGGGAAGCAGGGCCTCTAAATTCACTTATAGGATTAGGGCTTCACCTAGTATATGGTGATTTGGGGAGGACTAGGAGTCAAACATCTGGGGAGAGAAGGGAGTTCACTGGCAAGGGCTCTCCAAAATTGCTTTGCTGAGGGCATGGATAAGAGAGCTTTCTGTTTAACTATTCCTTAAATAAAATCTCTTTTTTTTTTTCTTTAATGCCTTTGTTAGCCTGAGTGCCTGAAGGAGAGTTCAAAGCCCTTTAGAAGACATGACTCTATTTCTGACATATCAGAGAAGAGCCTGGGTAAGGGCTAGAAACATTGAGATTATTATTAGAGAAAGGCTTCTATAATTGAATTTACTCCTTCATGTCAGAGGTTAGGGTCTGACACATAAGTTACATCCATCTATAAAAATCCAATTCAGGATACTATACTAAAAGGCCTTTGTGAGAAAATGATTCTTTTTCTATAAATGGAAATTGTAACTTGTTATTACTGCGTATTTAAACTAAAGCTTCCCAATTGAAGCTCTACTTTGAACAGGCAAAATAGTGTCAATAGAGATTCTGCTTTGAGGACCATTCAGCTCAACACAGACTCCAGCTTGGGGCTGATAGCATATGACAAAGAATATTGTTGTAAAAGAAAAATAAGAGAAAAAACAATCAGCAAAATTGATCAATCTCCCCCCACCCCACGCCTGCCAACTGTGCACTAGCACATACACACATCTACCATATTTGCAACATTCCATACCCAGTGACCTTCCACCTTTGTAAAGGAGTGGGAGGAAGTGTCGTCTAATACCTTGTTCTGTTTCTTGTTGCTCATTCTTTGTGATTTTGATTATTTTCTGGTGTTTGTTCCTTCCATTTATGTTGTTGTGTTCAGTGTGTACACAGTTTTCTTAGCTCTGCTTACTTCCCTTTGCATCAGTTCACGTAATTCTGTACATGTTTCTCTGCATGCATCATAGTCATTTCTTACAGCATAATAATATCTCATCACACTCATAAACCATACTTTGTTTAGCCCAGAGGTTCTCAAACTTTTATGTTTCAGGACACCTTTGTACTCCTAAAAAATATTAAGGAGCTTTTGTTTATGTGAGTTACATCTGTGGATATTTATTAGATTAGAAATTAAAACTGATAAATTAAAAAATTTTATTCATGACTTCATTTTAAATAACAATAATGCATCCTGTCTAAACATATCTTATGAAAAATAACTATATATTCCAAAACAAAAAAATTCATGAGAACTGTAGACTTGTTTTACATATTTTTGTCAATCTTTGACCTAATAGAAAAGAGCTGAATTCTCATGTCTGCTTCTGCATTCAATCTCTCCGGATAAATTGTCTCCACTGAAGGGTATGAAGAAAATACGTCTTTAAGATAGATAAGTCATTGGAAAAAGAGGAGTATTTTAATATGCTTTTCAGATTGTGGACATTCTTTTATACTAACTCAAAACTAGACAAAGAGTAATTTCTTAGTTTAGTTACAGCTCATAATCTGAAGCTCTGTCAATAAATCTTTTATACACTGCTACATTAAAATTCATCGGCTTACCTTGAACTTTGAATGAGTTTTGTAACATCGTGCATTAGTCTTTTGTAAAATATTGGTTCACTAAGTCATGAAGATCTTCCAAATGTTGATACTTCATTATACAATACAAAAAATTACATTCGTTAATATTACCATTGATCCCATCAGAAGCTGTCAAGATAAAAAAAAAAAAGCTGTCAAGCTCGCAGAGGCAGAACTAAATTTTCCAAAATTCTAATTTCAGCTCAAAAGCTCAAATTTTATAATTGCCCACAAATATTTCCAGTTGTTTTCCTTGAAGTAAGTCTATCACATCATTCATTTTTGAGAAACTATCCACCAGATATCCAAATCTGAATAAGCATAGTTTTTCAGTTGTTATTTCAAGTACCCAAATCTGAATAATCATAGTTTGTCAATCATTCTTTCAAGTAAAATGATACTTCATGAAAGTAATAATGCCTTTGAGCAAAGAAGTTATTTTGTCTATTATAAATAGCCAAATTAACTATAAAGGCCACATAAAGAAAGATGTTAGCTCCATCCAGACAAAGAACTGATAAATAGAAGTATATATAGAATAATTTTACATACACACACAGGCAAAAAGGGGGAAAAGAAATTTAGGTGATAATTTTGTTGTATATTTGCAAGGAATAGCATGTTGTACATGGTAGATTTGCAGGTTCATATACAATCACCTTTTTTTTGTATGACATTATGGAAATGTTTATTTTAATCTATAAATTAAAAAACAAAATAAATAGAAAATAAAAAGAATAATAAAAAAGCAGATAATTCAGCTTGCAATTCAATCACACAAGTGCTTTTATGTAGCATGCTATGCAGATTTCCCATTTAATCACACTAAACATTACAAAGATGTAACTGGTATACTCAAAGATTGAGATTAAAATCAATAATTTTTATCACTTCATCAAGAACATTTTTTTTGATGCTCTTTACTTCACGCTCACTTCTCAAAGACTCCTTCACCCCTCACAATAGACTCAACCCTTGTTGCAAAAAGTATAGCTAAACAAAGCAAATCTTCATCCAGGATGTTCTTAAATAAAACTAGATTTTATTTTTAAACGTAAGTGCCTGGAGATGAAGAACACAGTGATCACTAAAACAGTTTGCCTTGATGTGCGCCAAGATGCCCACAGCTTTACCACTATTGTTTTTGCACCATGAGATGGAATATCAACATGGTTGTTCCAGGATACACCATGACACTCCAAAAAGCTATTCAACACTTTGACCATTTCATCATCATTTATGTCTGATGTTGTGCATTCACATAGAGGAAGGTCTTTTTTGACAATTAGCTGGTGTTCATAAGGATGAATATAAGCAAAATTGCAGCCAACTCTATAGATTCATTCGTTTCTGAGGCAAAAGTAAAATTCTACCAATGAGATAGAAACCAGTCTTCATGTTAGCAGCTAAATCTTTAATTCAACAAGTTACCATATTGTTGGAAAGTGGTACTGACCTTATTCCTTTGTCTGACTTTTCATCCGAACAGACATTTAGCAGCCTCCACTGTCCAAGGTTTAATTAGTCTCTCTGTTATTATGTCGCTCTTCTCCAATGCAGTATGGATAACTTACCCTATAAGATATTTCGGTGACTTTTTCATCTCCAGTTTGAAGCCACAGAAAACGATTTTTGGCTTTTAATGAGCTTATCACCTGTCTGTTTAAAATATCCTATTCCTTTTTCCTCAAACTCTGAGGGATTGATCTCAAAATGATTCTTCAACTTACCTGGTACCATAATTTGTTTATATGAAATTAAACAGCTTTTGTACAAACAAAATTAATCCACTTAGAATCAGAAGAAAAGTGGAAAAATGGGGAGGGGTGAGAATTTTCTATCACGTTTCTCAGATTAAAGTTTGGTATACAAGATATATAGAAAATTAACACAAATGTGTGTACACATACATACATATAACAAAAAACTATTCCCCTAGAGAAGGAAGTGGAAGAAAAGGAGAAGGAGGAGGAGCATTCATATGGCACTTTACAGTTTGAAAATTGTTTTACATTTGATCCTCACAACAACCCTGTGAAGTAGGTGTTATTATTGTTCCTTATTTTACAGATGAGGAAACTGAGGCATGGAATGGTTAAGTGAATTGCCTGGGATTGAAGAGCTAAGTGTCTGAGGCCATATTTAAATTCAGGACTTCTTGACTCCAAGGCCAATGCTCTCTCCATACCAACACCTAGCTGACAAGTAATCAAAGTAGATGAACAAACATTTTTCAGAACAATTACAAACTATTAACAACCATATGAAAAATGTTCCAAATCACTAATAAGAAATGCAAATCAGCCCTGAAGTTTCACCTCACACCCAACAAATTGACAAAGATGACAAAATGCCAGAACAGTTTGTGTTGGAAGGGTTGAGGGAGGTTAGGCACAAAAGTGTGTTGCTACTGGGGCAACGGATTAGTACAACCATAATACTGTAGCAATATCTGTTAATTAATTTGCACATTTGCTACTGCTTAGAGTCAAAGTGGATTTTTTTTTTAAATATAGGTCTATTGGTAGCATTACTGTTGCAGCTAGCTAGCTTTGGTTTGTTAGCATTGCTTTGGATTGATTGCTGTATACCGTGTATGAGTATCAGCTTTTGAAATACACACATACATTATATTTTCTATCTAATTAGGTAAGTTGTTGCTGTAGGATCCTCCCAGGTGATGTTCTATATAGTGTCATGTCTACTGCATGAACTCTTCCTGTGCATTTGTTTTATTTATGTTCCATTGGTACCAAAGGTTAGCTACCTAGGATGCCAGGAAAATCACCCTTCTTGTTTTAAAATGTTGACGCCTTTGTTTATGCTGTATAGTTACCAGTTTTAAATGTGCCTTGGTTGATCTTTGAAAGGGACTACAAAGAGTTTCCACGTAGGGAAGGAATGTAACCTGAATCCCAAAGCCCATTGCTATCAGACTCTCTTGTCATTGGTGGAAATCAATGCTCTAAAGCAGTGGTTTTCAACCTTCCTAATGCCGTGACCCTTTAATACAGTTCCTCATGTTGTGGTGACCCCCAACCATAAAATTATTTTCATTGCTACTTCATAACTGTAATTTTGCTACTGTTACTAATCTGATATGCAGGATGTATTTTCATTGTTACAAATTGAACATAACCCACAGGTTGAGAACCGCTGCTCTAAAGCTATGCGAGGGATAGGATGGAATTGTCAGGGTATAGGAGAGGTTTGATCTCTTCAATCTCTTAATTCTCTTTGGGTTCTGCAGTCACTTCAGGTGCTTCTAGCTTCCAACTTTGAGAGGGAATAATTGGGATTGGATAATGCCAATCACACTTCAGGTTGCTGTAGGGAGAATAAAATATTTGGAAGAAGCTGATGTGAGAGGAGCCAGCAGTCTCCATCATGTCCCTATCCCCAGCTTGCTATACTAGAGACTTCAGGGAATTTCCCTTGGGTGAGATCTGGAACTCTCTGGGTTAAGATGATTTACCTTACTTACTCCCATTGGGAATGATCCTTAACTCTGTATTGTCTAATATATATCCTCCTCTTTTTCTGATTTCCATTTTGCTACCAACTTGAATAAATTAATTTCTTTGCTTTAAAAGAAAAGTAATTTGGTATTATACAAATAAAGTGACTAAAATATCTATACCATTCAACATAGAGATTCCACTACTAGACTTATAGGCCAAGAAGGTCTTTGATAAGAAATAGGTCCCTGTATGTTTCTTTTTTTATTTTTGACTCAAAGGCAAGAACACAAATAGAGAAGAGAAATGAAAACATATAAATTTAAATATTGGAATTTAAATGCAAAGTAAAAGAAAAAAAAGCATGTCATGTGCATAGCAGAACATAAGAGAGGATTCAAAATCTGTAAGAATAAATTTTCATTTCAAGAAAGCCTATATGATAAATAATACACATTGTGTTGAGAACTGTCCATCTTTTCTTTACATCCTTGTAAGTTTTCTTTTGTTCTCTACTGTGCACTTTTTTTTACTTTGTGCTTTTTTCCTAAAGGCTAAAATTAAGTTTGGATATGTTTCTCTATAGCTATAGATATATATACATACACATATACATATATACATACATATCCTGTACACATTTCTTAAGGTTAAGAGTGGGCAAGTCCCTGTAGAAGCCAGTTGCAATGCCTGGGGAAAATACCCTCAGATAAATAGCAATGGAGGAGATGTCAACACTAGCTTTGTGGGCTGATGTTGGATTACCTTCTAGTGATGGGAGACAGAGACCTCAGGGCATCCAGGGGCCATTGTTGAGGCTGCTGATACCTGGGAAAACAGTAGACTGGGAAGGATCTCATCAGCTATGTGGCTTCTAGGGAGAAAGGAAGGACCCCATTTGGTGGGTTCTTTGTTCAATTATACTAGCTAACTAGTTTTTACACTGCTATAAAAGTGAAGGTACTGCCAAAAAAAAATATAACTATGTTGCCCTCCCTCCACCCCTTCCTCCTGCCATGACTACAGAGCAGGGGAAGAAGAAGAAACAATTCAGCTCATCAGAGCAAAGGAGACAGTGAGGTAAATGACATCATTTTCTGTCCATACATGGGAATCAAGATGGAAAGAGATGGGAGTTAAGAAAAGGGGAATGGAGAAGTACCACTCCAACTGAGCCACCAAGTCTCTATGACACTTTGGAAGGACCTCAATGGGGGGACAAGCAGCAAAGCAGGTACTCAATATTCATGAGGCAGAAAAGGCTGAAGCTGTGACCCAGGTGGGCCTTCTCTCTACAATGGGGGTTTCCCTGGATCTAGTTTCCTCAGACTTCACAGAGGAGCCCCTGGTTCCTAATTCCCTCAACTGATGCGACAGTGACCCTCCAGGAGGCTGTGTGTGAGTGGAACAGTGTTTAGGAGGAGTTGTAGTCTATTTGCACAAATTCCTTTGCTTGTCCTTTGGAGTTTCTGGGGAGGAAGTATTTTGAGGAGGGAAAGAAGTGGGCAGAGAGGTTAAATAACTGAACTATGTCTTTCCTAAAACTCCTGAGTTGCGGGGTTGCCAGAGGCTGGAAGAAGCTGCGGATGTAGTTACATGATCATGTTTCACTATATTGTGATTGCTAATACTTTCTGCTTGTTCTATGTCTATGAGTAAGAACTGTATACAGCAGCATGATTATTTTTCTCTGTGTGGCTGACTCTATTATGCTTTACTCAGTAGGACCCAGGGAACAAGGAGGATTTTCTATGTATGATGTAGGCTCAAAAGCAATTCTGATTGGATAGATCTGCACTGATCACATCCCTTAGACTAGTAAAAACAACTGCTATCCAGACTGGGATAGACAGGCTGGCAAACCATAGCCAAGGCCATATCCTGCCAGCTACCTGTTTTCTTATGGCCTGAGACCTAAGAATAGTTTTGACATATTTTAATAAGGTTTTCTTGTATTGAAAAAAGGGTAAAAATTGTTCTTAGCTTGAGCCATACTGGCTGGCAAGGCCGTAAGGCTGCAGTTTGCCCATCCCTAGGCTATGTCTTATATACTCAAAGAGGACTGAAATGATATCACAATGTCAGGGTCAACATACAGTATTCCAGCTGTGATTGATCAGATCAATATGATCTCAGAAGGCTCTACCAGAGGTTGGGCAAAAATAGTCCATATGAACATTTGGAGCAGTGGTTCTCAACCTTCCTAATGCCGCGACCCTTTAATACAATTCCTCATGTTGTGGTGTCCCCCAACCATAAAATTATTTTCATTGCTACTTCATAACTGTAATTTTGCTACTGCTATGAATCATAATGTAAATATCTGATATGCAAGATGTATTTTCATTGTTACAAATTGAACATAACCCACAGGTTGAGAACTGCTGATTTGGAGTAAAGATGTCTCTAAATTTACACATCCCATGTTTCTTTTGAGCAACTGCAATTCTGCTTTGTTCATAGAGCTCAGCACCTTCTTTGATGCTGGCACGCCGTGCTGGATGGTCCTGTGCCAGTATCTCCCATGTCTCACAATGGATACCAAAGTTATTCAGAAAGACCTTGAGAGTGTCCTTGTATCGCTTCTTCTGACCTCTGTGTGAGTGCTTGCCTGGTGTGAGTTGTCCCATCCCTGGAATAAAAGTCTCCAGATGTCTAGGAAGCATAGAGAGCTTGCTATTTCCTAGAGTTCCCTCTGGAACATATAACACCAGTGGGAGCTTGGGTCTGCCCAGTATTTGGTTTTTATTGTGAACAGGATCAGGACAGTGGCTAGCAACAGCCCCTAGAAGTTAAATAACAAATCCAAAAGTTGTATAAACATCATTTAAATTTTTATGTCCTCTAAATTTCAATGACCTAGTACAAAGTCTCAGTCACTCCCTCTAATTAGAACACTGTAGCCACAACACAAGGTTGTCTTGAGGTTTAGAGAGAATATGTGTTAAGTGCATTTCAAACTTTAGAAGTGCTATATAAATATTAGTTAATACTGTTGTTATTATTATTGTTAGTTTAGGAAACAATCTGTGGAATATAGCTCCACTTCCACTAAGGATATAAAGCTTTTTACATTTAAAAAGTATATCCTTTAAAATGTCAGCTCTTGGCAGAGCCAAGATGGCAGAGTAGAAACAAGACGTCTGGGTGGCCCCAGCCTCCACCTCCTCCAATACATGTGAAAAATGAATCTAAACAAACTTTAGAGCTACAGAACCCACAAAGTGACAGAGAGAAACAAATCTTCCTCTGAAGGAAGCCCAGCAGGCCAACAGGAAGGGTCCATCACAGCACACTGGGAGCCAAGCACAGTCCTGACTGAGCTGTGGTTTTAGCCCCAGGGTGCCCCAACCAGTGGCAGCTGGAGCAGACTTCACGAGAATAAATCACAAGCAGTGGTAGTGGTTTCCAGACTTCTCAATCCACAAAAGCCAAAGACAAAGTAAAAAGCCAGGGTGGAACTTTGATGGAACAGGAGGAGTGC
>CM053584.1:80890494-80928423 GCA_028627135.1 Pseudochirops cupreus
CCAATATGAGCAAGCAACGGAAGCACAAACAGACGATGGAATCCTTTTTGGGGGACAAAAAAGATCAAGGCGTGGAGTGGGAGAAAGACATCAAAGTCAGAACTCCTGCATCAAAAGCTTTCAAGAAAAATATGAATTGGTTACAGGTCATGGAGGAGCTCAAGAAGGATTTTGAAAATCAAGTAAGAGAAGTAGAGAAAAAATTGGGAAGAGAAATGAGAATGATGCAAGAAAATCATGAAAAGTGAGTAACAGCCTGCTAAAGAAGACCCAAAAATACACTGAAGAAAATAACATCTTAAAAAATAGGCCAATTCAAATGGCAAAAGAGGCCCAGAAAGTCAATGAGGAAAGGAATGCCTTAAAAAGCCAAACTGCCCAGATGGAAAAGGAATTGCAAAAATTCACTGAAGAGAATAACTCCTTCAAAATTAGATTGGTGCAATTGGAAGCTAATGACTTTATGAGAAATCAAGATACTATAAAACAGATCCAAACAAATGAAAAAATAGAAGGCAATATGAAATATCTCATTGGAAAAACCACTGACCTGGAAAATAGATCCAGGAGAGATAATTTAAAAATTATTGGTCTACCTGAAAGCCAAGATCAAAAAAAGATTCTAGACACCATATTTCAAGAAATTATCAAGCAAAATTGCCCTGATATTCTAGAACCAGAGGGCAAAATAGAAATTGAAAGAATTCACTGATCTCTTCTTTTTGAAAAAGATCCCCAAAAGAAAACTCCTAGGAATATTATAGCCAAATTCTAGAGTTCCCAGGTCAAGGAGAAAATACTGCAAGCAGTCAGGAAGAAACAATTTGAGTATTGTGGAAACACAATCAGGATAACATATGACCTAGCAGCTTCTACATTAAGGGATCACAGGGCTTAAAATATGGTATTCTGGAGGTCCAAGGAGCTAGGACTAAAACCAAGAAACACCTACCCAGCAAAACTGAATATAATGCTACAGGGAAAAATATGGTCATTCAATGAAATAGAGAACTTTCAAGCACTCTTGATGAAAAAACCTGAGCTGAACAGAAAATTTGACTTTCAAATACAAGAAGCAAGAGAAGCATGAGATGGTAAACAGGAAAAAGAAATCATAAGGAACTTATTAAATTTGAACTATTTACATTCCCACATGGAAAAACAATAATTGTAACTCATAAGACTTTTCTCAGTATGAGGATAGCTGAAGGGAATATATATGTATACATACATATATATGTATGTATAGGAGGATGTATGTGTATATAAACATATTTGTGTGGGGGCATTTGTCAGTATGAAGATAGTTGAAAGGAATATATATGTTTACATAGGAGGGTATATGTGTGTATAAATACATATGTGAGTGTGTGTATATATGGGTACATGTATACATAGACAGAGGACACAGAGATCAGTTGAATAGGAAGGGATGATATCTAAAAAATAAAATTAAGAGGTGAGAGAGGAATATAATGAGAGGAGGTAGGGAGAGACAGAATAGGGTAAATTATCTTATATAAAAGAGGCAAGAGAAAACTGTTACAATGGAGGGGAAGAACAGGAAGGCAAAAGGGAATGGATCAACCTTACTCCCATTGAATTTGGCTTAAGGAGGGAATAACATACACACTAAACTGGGTATCTTACCCTACAGGAAAGTAGGGGGGAAGGAGATAAGAGGAGGGATGATAGAAGGGAGGACAGATTGAAGGGGTAGGGTAATTAGAAGTACACATTTTTGAAAAGGGACAGGGTCAAAGTAGAAAATAGAATAAGTGGGGAGCAGGATAGGATGGAGGGAAATATAGTCAGTCTTTCACAACATATCCACTATGGACATATTTTGCATAACTGCACATGTACAACCTATATTGAATTGCTTACCTTCCCAGTAAGGGTGGGTGATGAGGGAAGAAGAGAAAGAATCTGGAATCCAAAGTTTTAAAATCAAATGTTTAAATATATTATTATTATTATTATTATTATTATTATTATTATTATTATTATTATTACATGCAACTGGGAAATAAGATGTGCAGACACTGGGGTAGGGAGATCCATCTTGCCCTACCAGAAAGTCAGGTGGTGATGGGGGAGGATATAGGAGAGCAGATTGGGGGAGGGGTTATTCAGTGGGATTGCAGTTTTGGGGTGGTGGGTAGGGGAAAGACAGGGAGAAAATTTGTAACTCAAAATCTTGTGGAAATGAATGTTGTAAACTAAAAATAAACAAAAAATATTTTTGAAAAAAATGTCAGCTCTCCTAGAGCGAGTCTCCCTGTATGGAGTAACTAGTGATTAACACTGGGTAGCCTAGTGGAAAGAAAAAGAGCAAATCCAGTTGCTTCCTATTGATTTCAGTCCCTAGGGGAGCAGCAGTCACAAAGTTTGTTTCGTTTCCAAGGAGTCTCTACACTGAGACAATTCTACCACAATTCAATAATATTTTACTCTCTTGGACATCATCTCTCCGCACTTCAAAAAAAAAGTTGAGTTTGGCTGATAGAGTCCTGCTAATGGTTTCCTGATTTAGGTTTCAGGGACTTGGCATCGGGGTATTTTCTAGGCCACAAAGATTGAAGGGACACATTAATAGTGTCTCACTCCTCCCAGAAGCTCAGTCTGGGTTTTATTCTAATTTCTCACTGGTCTCATCAAAGAAGCTCCAGATGATGAGAATTTGAGTAAAGGCATTTCTTCCCACCCCTCCCAGACGGATTGCACTGTTTTTTCCAATACCCCACTCTCCCTGGGGCTTTCCCCATATCTGAGTTCCTCCAGCAGGGGTCAGTAGCATATCATATTTGGTCTCACTGCTTTGTATGTGGCCATTTGTCCTGGCATTGCTGTAGGACTGCGATGTGGGGTGGGGGAAGAAGGGGGAGGAAAGGGGAGTCCCCTCATTTTGAAAACTTGGGTTCAGTCCCAACACTAGTTCAAAATTCCTAGGCAGGGAAGTGGCCTAGTAGAGGGAAGGAGCATTCATGAATAATGTTGATGAGCCCAGTGTTTGTAGTCTAAACATCCTTTATGCCAACATACCCATCTGGTTTTCTATCAGCGTTTTTATGTTTGTTGGCCTGTATGGGTGCATTGTGTGTGGGGCTGAGTGTCAGAGAGCACGTGCCTCTACTTTTTTTCGTCATAGCTCCTTGTGGACAGAGATCGGGTCTTTCTGGATAAGGATAGCTTCCAGCAAGCTGACAACCTTCTCTGATTATCCAATGATGATAACTAACATTTAAATGATGCTTTAAGTTTTGCAAAGCACTTCACATATGTTATCTTCCCATTTTCGGATGAGGAAACTGAGGCCGAGAGAGGTTAAACAAGTTGTCTAGAGTCACAGAGCTAAGTAGGAGTGGTGAGAATTGAGTTATACTCTTCCTGACCCTCAGCCCACTATGCCACCTAGAGACCCTGGATCACTAAATTAAGAGTAAAGCATCAGGGGGTAGATTTTTATTTTCCTCTTCTTCTTTATGTTGACCCACAAGGGACTCTTCCTGATTTCTGTACTTCTCACACATGCTCAGTTGAATGGAATTCTCAGCATGGCAGCTAAAGTCAAAGCCATAGCAGCCAACAATCCAGAACACCCATGACCTGCTCCCAGGCCTGCGCTCATTCCCAGACCCATCCTCATCCTTGGCCCCCTTCCTAGCCCTCTCCCGCCTCCAGCCAGCCCTGTACTGAACCACACATCTCTCCAGATCTGGCCTGCATGCCTTTAAAACTTAAAGGGACAGAGGACAGCAGAGAGGAAGGATGGTGATTTGGGGATGGGGGGATCCCCGTTCACTATGTTCTTTCTCCCAGCCCCACCATGAGAAATCTTACTTGAAAAACAAAGCACATATTTCCAGATAATAAAAGCTCACATTTAGTTAGCATTTCAAGATTTGCAAAGCCCTATTACACTTTGTCAACAGTGTCAAACAGACAGTCACTGAGAGCTGACAGTTAACTGGGATCTGTCTTTCTCCAGGGAGGCTTGGTCTCTGACTTCAAAGAGCTTTAACAAGACAAGGCAAGACAGAATCCCATCTTCTCTGACGTTCTGCCCTCCACAATATATCAGCTCATTTGGTCCTTGTTGTTATTGTTGTGTTTGTCCTTCGATTTTGAAGAGGACCCTGCCATCAGGGAAATGATGACATGACTTGCAGTTGACTTTGATTTGAGTGAGGGAGGGCTGTGCAAGGCCACCAGCCTCACTTTCTCCTCTTTGAGGTAAGTGCTGTTACTATTCCCCATTACAGCTGAGGAAACCAAGGCTAGGGTCACACAGCTGGGAAGTGTCTGAAGCAGGATGTGAATGCAAGTCTCCATGATTTGGAGTATGACTTGCCATCCCCTTCCACTCTGATGCTAAACACGTATACATCCTTGACTTGAAAGGGGAAGAAAAGGAACCCCGAGCTGTGGGAGCAAACAAGGTCAGAGATGAGACCAGAAGGACTAGACAAAGATCCTGAGCCCGTGATTCAAACCTCGGGCCCCCCCGACCCCCCAGGCCACCTCCGCAGCAGCCCAGAACCAGTGTGACTGGCAGGGAGAAGCAGCTGCCTGATCTCTCCACCTGCCCTTGGTAAGGAGGGACTCTTGCCAAAGCTTGGGCACCTGACTTGTTTTCCCAGGAGTTGGGTTACAGCAGCTGATCTGGGCAACAGGTGTAGCCTGTGGGTTATAGCTGCTGTTAAAAACATCTGTACAGCTTGAGAGAAGGCTACAGCTGCAACATGGACTGGAGGCTTAAGCACCCACTTGGGGAGAGCACGCAGTCAGCAAAGCCTGTCTTGTGTCTGATTTTTGAATGGCAGTTTCCACCTCAGGGAGAAACTTGGATGATTTTAACTGAAATTCACATAATGTAAATTCCACCTCCCCCCAACTCCAGCCTCTTTCCCTCCCCTCCACCCCATAATTCCTAAGCTTTTTGAGATACGAAACTTTAATTGCAAAGCTGATTGTAAATGACTTATTGGTCCAAGCATACAACAACAGGTCTTGGGTCTAATCTGATTTGGTTGCCTGATAGGTCCTCTTCTCCCTTTCCTCCCACCCTTTTTTTTTCTTGCCTTTTCTTTTTTTTTCTTCTTTTCTTTTTCATTCCTTCCTTCCTTCCTACCTTTCTTTTTTTCTTTCTTTCTTTTTCTTTCTTTCCTTCTTTCTTTCTCTCTTTCCTTCCTTCTTAGCTATTTCAATTCCCTTTCTGAAAGACAAGAAAATCTCGACTTTCCTCTGCCCTTTTAAAGAATAATAATAACTCACACATATCTGTGTATAGATGCAGAAAAAGATATAGATAGTGCCTTTAGGTTTTCAAAATACTTTCCTCAAAATCAACCTGGAAGATAAAATGGCATAAATACTATTAACCCTGTTTTATAGAGAGGAAAAATATAGTAAGTTCAGAGAAATTGTGAATTGATATAAGTGCAATTCCATGGACAGAGCCCCGGTCTTTGTATCAGAAGACCCGAATTCCAGTCCTCATTCAGACACTTCTAGCTGTCTGAACATGCAAGTCATTTACCTGCTCAGGGTCTTAGTTTCTAAATTTATAAAATGTGCTAGGTTCTTATAATGTTAATGGGAGTTGAAGATCTTCCTCAGCCCATTAATAGGCCTAACATGGAGCGCAACAAGAGAAGCTTGATTAGGGGAGGCTTGTTTTTCAGGAAGGCCCACACCTTTTGTTACTTTGTAATTAGGCAGTGGGTCACAAGAGTTGTGATGCCCTCTGACCCTGAAGGTGTGTATGTGTGTGTGTGTGTGTGTGCATACTTCTTCAGGGTCAGATATATGTGTGCATGTGTATGTATATGTGTGTGTATGTATGTGCATATATATTTATATATATACATATACATATACATATATACATATACATACATATATATATATATATGCTGAGGTTAGCATTTTGCTTTAGGGCTCACTCACTGGAAGACTGTTTGTGTGATTTGGCCAGATAAGACTCGAGGGAGCTGTTAAAGACACCACCCGTTCCTTTGAAAACCCAGATGTTGGTGCTTCTCTCTCAGGTAACTATGTATGTATGTAACGGTCAAATAGCTGGATCTTTTTTTTGATTTGTGATGCATGCACTATTCAGTAAGATGATTAGAAGCCTTGACTGTTGGTCTTTATGCATTATTTTTGCTTGTAATTTCTGTTTGTATTTTCTCTGAAGTTCGAGGTGCCGACTTTTTCCCCAAACTAAGTAAATTTTATATGTGTGTATATATATATATATATATATATATATATATATATATATATATTTATTTATTTATTTATTTGTTTGTTTGTTTGTTTATTTATATATGTTTGATTAAAGTAAAATTGTTGTCCCCTTTCAAGTTGTTTTCCTTTAGAAAAGCAAATCAAATAACCTGTGCTAGCAGCCCTCCTGGGTATACTAGGGTGCTTGTTGTTACAGTTCTGTGGATACAAAAAATGAAAGTTTGACCTCAAGAATCTTACAGATAATATGGATGTGTTTTAATATATGCAAAATAAATACATAGTGATTGGGGGAATGGAGGGGCTAATACCTGAATTTTGGAAACAACTAAGGAATTTGAAGAGAGGGAACTAGGGAAGTGGGGGGGCGGGGAGGGTAGTACTTTCCAGGAAAAGGGAACACTTTATTGAAATGCATGGAGATGATAAATGGAGTATCATCTGTGATAAACAATAAGAAGTCAGTTTTATTGAACATTATAGTATTTGAAGGTACATTATATATGATAAAGGGGTGCTAGGTGGTACAGAAGACAAAGCACCAGATGTGAAGTCAGGAAAACCTGAGTTCAAATCCAGCCTCAGCCACTTACTAGTTCTGTGTGACCCTTGGGAAAGTCACTTTACCCTGTTTGCCTCAGTTTCCTCATCTGTAAAAATGAGCTGGAGAAGGAAATGGCAAACCACTCTAGTATCTTTGCCAAGAAAACACCCAAAAGGGGTCATGTTGGATATGTCTAAAAAATAAGACTGAACAACAAAACCAGCATGTATAATAAGTCTGGAAAAATAGACTGTAGCCAGGTTGTGAGGCCTTGAGTGTCAAAGAGATAAATATTTTTGAATAACTGTACAAATAATTTTGATCCTAGAGGAAATAGGGAATGTCTGGAGTTGATGAAGCAAGGCAATGACATGATTAAACCTGTGCTTTAAGAATGTCACCTTGACAGCTCAAATGGAGGCTGGATTAGGAAGGGGAGATTCGAAGGAGAAGGGCCAATTAGTCCAACTGAGATGTGATAAGGATGATTGGGGCTTAAACTGGAAAGAGAGCTGTCCAAGTGAGAGAGGGGGTAGGTGCAAGATGCTGTGGGCTATTATATAAATGTGAGTATTATTAAGGGGTTTGCCCAATGTCACACAGCTAGGATTTGACCCTGGTTTTCCCAACTGGATGACCTGCTTTTTGTTTTATACTAGGATAGTACTAGGGGAAATGGGAGAGATAACTACTCAGAAGAATGGCTTTTTATAACTACAATTAATTCTTACCTTTTCCAACTAATGAAAGGCTCCCTAAATGAAGCTTATATCAAGGCCATGTTCTCACTGAGAACCTGGCCACTTCATATCTAGGGGTTTACTAGCCTCCATCCTGCTCTTTCTCTCTCTCTCTCTCTCTCTCTCTCTCTCTCTCTCTCTCTCTGTCTCTCTCTGTCTCTCTCCCTCTCTGTCTCTCTGTCTCTCTGTCTCTCTGTCTCTCTCTCTCTCTCTGTCTCTCTGTCTCTCTGTCTCTCTCCCCCCCCAAAAAAAAGTTATAATGAATTTCATACTTATCATGGCACCCACTTCACTTGACTAGTCACATCCCTCCAACGATTTCCCATCACTTTCCTTATCAAATATAGCAGCTAAGTGTACAGAGACATTACATAACACTTTGTTCCATATCGCCCTTATGCATTTTCCTTGTATTATTGTATAATACAATGATCTATATTTATCTTATCGTCTATTATGAGGTCTTTGAAAGCATGGGTTGTCTTGCCTCACTATTTGCATTTTCAGCACTTAGCTCAGTAATTTGTACATAGTTAGTGCTTTAAAATGCTTTTTTTCATTTCATCATAAGGGCAGGGACATTCTTACTCAAATGTTTTATCTCTTCCAGTCTTGGCATAGTGTTTTACACACAGCAGGTGCATAGCATTCCCTTAATTTGATTGTGTCCATTCTAGTTGTATTTTCCTCCAAATCTTCCCCAACAAACCCTTATGCCTGGAACAGACACCTAGAACAACCTCTTTCCTTCTGTTCAGCATTCCACAGCTCTCCTTTTAAGGTCATTTACAGCCAGGAGATCTCTCCCAGTTTCCTCTACTCAATGAAGTCATCATCAAAATCTTTGAACCACCTTTTCCCCCTCAGTAGAATTCTGTGGCTATTGTGTTCTTAAGTTCTCAAATGGAAAAATGGCAGCAGCGGAAAAGGGAGCTATGTGACCAAGTGGTTGCATTCCCCTGGAGAGTTTAGGGACATGGTATTCTAGCTAAGAGAGGGGAAGTTCTGGACAGTGCCACTTTGGGGACTGCTTCCTTAAAAACTCCATGTCTGAGTTCTAGGACCTCTCCTAGATACATAAATGGGAATGCTTAGGCAGTACTTGATTCTTGGAGAGAAGAGACTCCCAAAATCCAGCCTTCTGTAGAAAGAACAGAACAACCCTAGACAACAATTAGAAGATTCCAACACCTAGCCTTCTAGAGGCATAATGGGGTATGCCTGGGCAGTGCCAGTCTCTTGGAAAGTGTGTGGTCCAGGACAGGTGTGGGGAACCTGTGGCCTTGAGACCACATATAGCCCTCTAGGTCCTCAAGTGCAGCCCTTTGACAAATTTGTTCTTTGGAGTTTGGATTAGGTCAAAGAGATGCACTTGAGAACCTAGAGGGTCCACATGTGACCTTGAGGCCACAGGTTCCCCACTCCTTGTCCAGGAGCTGAAAGCTCAAGCAGAGAACTGAGCTACAATATAGAGAAGAAAAAGGCATGTCAGGTCTCACAAGAAGGGAGCTGCCTCCCTTAACAACACTAAGTTCATTTTCCATGCCAGGCATGGAAATTAATCCAATTAGATAGTACCAAAAGTCTAAAAGACTGAGCTGTAGTTTTGCCCATCTCGAGATGCCTCCACCTTCAGTCCTGCTTGATTGCTGAGTCCTGACCTGAACAGCCAGTTCATGAGGGCCCCTGGCCATGCTCACTTCACACCACCATCATCCCCCAGCTCTCTATTTCCTCTCTATGTTTTGTCTTCCGCTATTAGAATGCAAGTTTCTTGTGGGTAGGGACTATATCGTCTCTTTATCTTTGTATCTCCAGTACCTAGCACAATGCCCTGCACGTAGTAAACATTTCATAAATGCTGTATCTAACATCTAGCTAGCTCTATCATCCGTCAACCTACCTATTTGTTTATCTATCAGTTTTCTCCATCAATCTGTCACTTCTATCTAATTATCTGTCTCTATGATATATGGTTGATGTGGGGACTCAGTGCATTACAATGTGTGTGGGATAGATTGGCTGAGTTTCCTGATCAATCTCCATTTATTAATTTGTCCTACCTCCCCTATTAGGTTACCAGTTGTTTAGAAATAGAGACCAGGATGGTTCTTTACTTTGTACCTACCAAACCCCTGTGGACTCAATAGAGTCTCATAGAAATGTCTGATGCCATTAACCACATATAATTTGCTGTCATGGCTATTTGACATCCCTGGCCTCAGCCTCCACCCTGGACCTTTTTATTCCTGAATCCTCCCCCAATTCAAATGCCCAGTTGCATTTTCTGTCCTGTGGTTAAAATGACTTGCATTCCAGCTAAAATACAATGCTATTCCATATGACCCATGCTTGCCAGTCTCCATTGCTCTAGAGACACATAAGTGCAAACTGGGAGCATCCAGGACAATACTGCCCTTTTATGCCTTGGGTGAAAGGGCCTATGGAATCCCAAGAGCAAGCGGAGCCCTCTTCTTTGCTCCTAGAAACTGCCCACCATGAGATTCTTAAAAGGATATCTTTTTTTCCTTTTATTCTTCCTTCCCTTCTTTTCTTCCTTCCTTTCTTCCTTTTTTTTTCTCCTTTTCTCTTTCATCATTAAAAGAACATCCTGTATATGTAGTATCTTTAGGCTTGCAAAGCATTTTCCTCAAAATGAATCTTGAAGACAAAATAGCACAAATATTATTAGCCCCATTTTGCAGAGGGGAAAACATACAGAAAATTCAGAGAAATTGTGAAATTGAGAAAGGGCAAATATGATATCATGGGCAGAGCACTGGACTGGAGGTCAGAAGACCTGGGTTCCAATTCTAATTCAGCCACTAGCTGTCAGAACATGGAGAAAGTCATGTGGTTATTCAGTTTCTTGGTTTCCTGATCTGTTAAATGGAGCTAAGACTATTTATTCTACCTACTTCACAAAGTCACTGTCCAGAAAGTACTTTGTAAACCTTAAGAGCCCCATAGATGTACTAACAAACTTTGCTTAAGTGCCTACTATGCGTCGGACATTGTACTAGGTGTTGGAGATACAAAAACAAAAGTGTTTGAGCTTACAGACAACATTCAAGCATCTCAATGCACATAAAATACACATTGTGTGAGTGTGTGTACGTGTATAATACAAAAATATACCTATATATAGATATACAAGTCTTTCTCCATACATATGCATACCACTCATGCACGTGTGTGTGCGCGCACACACACACACACACACACACACACACGACTAAATGATTGGGGGGGAAGGGTTTACTAGTATCTGAGTATCAAAGGTAACCAAGGATTATAAAAGGGCATCTTTGGAAAAAATATCATTTAGATTTGCTGTGTATCCTACTTCCCGGTAATTAAGAAAAGAGCAGTATCTTACTGATAAAGGCAGTGATTCTCTTGCCCTAGTTACTGGGCCAGTTTTTCCCCATATTATTTTTCCAGGCTGTCTGTCAACTAAAACACCCAATGAAGTACATCTCTCTTAAAGGGGGACTGAGATATATCACCAACCATTCTCCGAGCTATGATCTAGGAATGGAGGGTGTGCTGGAAATTGGGTGGGAAAGGAGAAGATATTCCAACACGAATAAGGAGGAGGAACCCCCCTCCCCCCCCATAATTGCTAATGCTAATGAACTAAGCAGGGTCATGGGTTACTAGGTGACTCTTTAGAAACCTAATGCAGGTGAAATTAGTTTTCAGGTCTCAAGTGCAAACAGAATCTTCCGTTTTTTGATGAGAAACAAGACCAGAACCGTGCAATGGAAAATGAGAAAAGTTGTCAGAAGCCCCAGAAGCACTAAGCAAAATTAATTTTATAAAGGTCATTAATGCTTTGCCCAATGTCACCAGTGAATCATGTTTTACACACGGCCATAAAGTTCCTGTGAATCGGGTCCATATGATTATACAACTGAAAGGTGTGCAGGAGGGACAGAGAGGGGAAAAGAGTCACCCTCCATCACATAGCATGTCAGTGATGGCCCTGGAAATAAGACCCAAGGTCTGTTCAGACCCCCAAACCATTTCATAGCACCCAAGTCAGACAGCCAAGTTAGCACAACCCCGAGAGGCAGAGTTTGTAAGAAATCAGAACAAGTCTCCAAAGAAATTAGGCTGAGGGGACCAAAAACTTTTCAGCAAAACTGAAATCATCTCCCATTCTAGTTTTTCCAGCTACAGCAATTTAGTCTTCAGTCCTAGGTTGCCACAGTTTGAGAGCTAAAGGGTGATAAGAGAGCTCTGTAGGGTGGCAATTTGGCAAATAGACTGATTTTTAAGTTTATTTGTAAAACTGACACTGATCTTAATGTTAATTCTCTTCTACCCTAAAGCAATAACAGTATTTGGAAGGAAGAGAGGCTGGGGGTGGTGGTGGTTAGAGATTGGACATGGGGAAAGAAGGAAAGAAACCCCTTCTCAGAGAGTCAATGACAAGGCACTGAGCTGGGGGCCTTGGAGGGAAGATGAGCCTGGTTCCTCAGTGCTGGGGCTCCTGTTGTGGTACCAGTGGGTCATGTCATTCTGAACCCTGCTGTCACTCTTTCCATTATTCACTGCTTAATTCCATCTTCCAGGCAAAGGGAAACCTCAACAAGGTCCCTTCCACCATGCCCTCCTCCTACCTCAGTGCCTCTAGCCTCAGCCAGCACCCTGAGTTCATTACTTATTGATTTTCACATTTAAAGAAAACACATTTGCCTCATTCAAAACCACTGAGTCATCTCTGCTGTGCTTAAGAAAAGAACTTTTTCTTAAAAAAAAAAGAAAAAACAATAGAACATACCCACTCATGCTGCAGTAATTTGGGCCAAGGGTCATCTCTTGTTCCTGGGTCCCTGTTTCCAAGCCAAGTTCAACCCAAACCAAAATAAACCTTTTCTCACTATGTTCAAGAATCAGTAAATGAGTCAGGATGTTGGGGTGACTTTGCTAGTCACCCCTCTTTTCTCGTGCTCACTCTCTCGGCTACCTAGCTATCTACTCTAGGAACATGGGAACTTAGAGTGAAAATGACACTGAACAGAACCCTCTCAAACTAAGGACTAGAGATGAAGTGACTTAGCCAAGGTCATGGGCAGCTAGGTGGCACAGTGGATAGAGCGCTGGACCTGAAGTCAGGAAGATGAATCTTCCTGACTTCAAATCTGACCTCAGACACTTACTAGCTGGACAAGTCACTCAACCCTGTTTGCCTCAGTTTCCTCATCTGTAAAATGAGCTGGAGAAGGAAATGGCAAACCGCTCCAATATCTCTGCCAAGAAAACCCCAAATGGGGTCACAAAGAGTTGGGAATGACTGAAATGAATGAATAACAACAACAAGCCAAGGTCACACAATGACTTAGTGGGAGAGCCAGGGTTAAAACCCACATCCTACTAATTCCAAAGCCAGGGATATTTTTTTCACTGTGGCACGGTGATATAATCTGTGGGCCTGAGTTAAGAAGATCTGAGTTCAAATTCAGCCTCAGACACTCACTATTCACATGACCCTCAGCAAGTCACTTAACTCCTGTTTGCCTCAGTTTCCTCATCAGTCAAATGGGGATAATAATAACATCTACTTCTCAAGGTCATTGTGAGGAACAAATGTGGTAATATTTGTAAAGTGCTTAGCACAGTGACTGGTATAAGGTAGACTATAGTAGCTGCATCGTAGTGATATAAACGCTAGCTATTAACAATAATATTTATTATATTATTATTATTACCTTCACCTTTTCTCCTTACCCATTCTCTCACCTATTTTCTCTCCTACCAACTACAGTCATTCATAGAACCAGTTGCTCTTAGAAGTTTTTATTCTTATTTGTTCACTGTCAATGGTTCACGATTGGTTTGTCTAGAGCATGATGGAGGATGGAATCAGAAGGGATAGAAGTGATTGGTCACGTTCAAATGTGGAAGACAGTTGGTCCTCTTGAAGGATGGAGAACTTCAGCACAGTCAAGCTAGAGAGAAGGCTTGGTTTCTCTGATGTCTGATAAAAATGCTCATTTGTTCTCATAGTCTTCTAGAGTTCTTAGTAAACACCACATACTACATAAATATGTGCTTTTATTATAGATTAAAGATTATGGTCCCAGGGTTACAAAAGGGGAAACTGAGGCATATAATGGGAGGGAATCTATTCCCAGTCTTCATCAATGGTTATATCCAGGCTTACTACTGAGCACCCTCACTATAGTCCCTATGGCCCCTTTGGACAATCTAGTTATCTGTGATTTATTCATTTTCAGGATTTTACTCCAAGCTATTCTAAGAGAGCCACTGCAAGGCTTGTCAAAATAAGTTATGGCTCAGAAGGAATGGTTCTCAAGCAGGTAATATTATCTGATCCTTTCTCTCTGTGCCCATGCAGCAATCTACTCCAAGAATATTGGAAGCTAGCTAGAGTCCTAGGTTTGAATCTTAAGCTCTTACATATAGGCAAATCACTAAAACCATCTAAGCTGTAGCTTCTCCATTTGTAAAATGGTGATATATTTAAACTACTCATATTATATGGAAAGCATTATGTGGGATTATTGTGATTGTCAAACTGGTAGCAAAGAGGACAATGAATACTAAGGTGAATGTAGGGTTGACAAAGAAACTTACAAAAAAAGAAGACAATGAGTATTTGGTAAGCACCTACTATGTGCCAGGCATTGTGGTAAGAGTTTTACAAATATTTGCTCTTGTTTGATCCTCACAAGTCTTGAGAAGCAGATGCTATCATTATCACAATTTTACAATTGAGGAAACTGGAACAAAGGCAGGTTAAGCGACTTTCCAGGGTCACAAAGCCCGCAAGTGTCTGAGGCTGGATTTAAACTCGGATCTTCCTGCCTCCAGGTTCAGCACTCTATCCACTGAGCCAGAAACCTAAGACCATTTTGTTTTGAGGCAATGGTCATCGGATAATGGGCTCCTCTCTCCTATACCTTTCTCTTTCTTGTCCCTTACTCTATACAAGGGAAAACAACAACAAAGCATGAAATAATGTTTCTCTTACGTGAAAATTACTTTTAAAGAAGAACAATTTGCTTTGCCCATTCTGCCACTAACCCAGCATCTCTAGAACCATGCTCTTATTTGGAAATAAATCTTTTCTCCTTTCCAATAGGACAAGTGGCTTGGTTGGGATTAGCAGTGAGGACTCCAGGCTTTTCACCCTGGCTCTGCTCCAGACTCTTGATCTGGACTTGTTGTTTGACCTTTGTCCTCAAAAAGGACCTGGCCTAGAAAGTGCTTGAGGAACTCACAGAGTATATAATAGTAGTTATTGTAATAGTAGCAATAAGCAGCAATAATTATGTGTTTACCTATCATTTAATATGTGCCAGGCTTTGCAATAAGTGTTTTTGCAATTATTATCTCATTCTATCCCCATAACAAACCTGGGAGGTAGCTACTATTATTATCCCCATTTTACACATGAGGAAACTGAGGTAAACAGAGGTTAAGTGACTTGCCCAAGATCACATAAATAGTATCTGAAGTCAGTTTTTAATTCAGATCTTCCTCATTCCGGATCTAGTGCTGATTTTTTTTTCTAGTATTCTCCCCAACTCACCCCCTAATATACACATGCGAATGTGCAAACAGCCCTCAAAGTCTAGCTCTTGAGTACTAGTATTTTCTGTTCCTGATGGCCAGGTTTGTGGACTCAGCCAATGCCTGGGTTTTCCCCACATCTTTCTTCTGTGGAACTCAAGGCTTTATATAGAGATGTTCAGTGGGAAGGGTTACCTTTTTTTTCTCTCACTGTCTTCTTCAGGGAGAAACTTAATAATCAGTTGTCACAGATGCTGTTAAGCGGACTGCTGCTTTGAGTAGAAGGCTGAACCAAACAATCTCTAAGGTACCATAAAACTCAAAGCCTCTCTGATTCTGTTCTCCAATCTCTCCCCCTTATTCATTCCTGCTCTTTCATTCCCCTTACCTCATCTTTCCCCTCCTCTCCCACTTCTAAAACCCTCAAGAGTGATAGGACAAGACAGGAGCAGCCAGGTATAGCAGACATGGCCTTGGAGTTGGAAAACCTAAGTTCACATCTCAGCCCTACTACTTGGGTGACCTTGGGCTAATAACTTCATATCACCTTCTCCTTACTCAGAGGGTTGAACTGATTGATCTGTAAGTCACTTCCACCTCTGGCTCTGATGACATATAAAGTTATGTTGGAGCTGGAAGAGCCCAGGCACCTCAGATGAAGCAAATGAGGCTCAGGGAGGTTTTGATTTTCCCAAAGCCTCATGGTTGTTTGAGACATAACCAAGACTAGGACCTAGGTCTCAACTCCTAGCCTAATGCTTTCTCCACTGTTCTGTTTATTAAGGTGAAGCCACAGCTCCTTAATAAATGCTAGTTGACTCACTGACCAGGTCTCAGCTCAATAGTTCATTCTGCTGAAAAGATGGGAAAGCATCGTGATAACTAAGCTCAGTCACCTGAAAATAGTTCTTATTTTTTTGTTGAGGATGGAGGGAGAAGAGGAAATTTCAAATCCCACCCCTGACACTACCTGTATGACCTTGGACAAGTCCTGTAACCTCCCTGGGCCTCAGTTTCCTAAATTGTCAAATGTCTAAGTCATACTAGCTAGCTTCTCTAGATCTAAGGTCCTATGAAGGGTCAGCATGGTAGCAAGAAGCATCCTGGGACTTTTTGTCCTAGGAAATAAAAAAATTACATAGAGAACAAGAGGTGGGGGTGGGGGAGGAAGGAGAAGGACCTGGTGATATAGGTAGGGAAAGGGGCACTAAGAGGGCAGGGACAGTCAATGAACCAAGGAAAACCTCATTTGTGTAAAGGTTTTCTGCTCTGGCCAGGAAGGAACTTGAGCCACACCACCAAAGAGTTGTTCTTTCTACTTTTGGGAGAGAGGAAAGATGGGGAGCTGGGACAAGGGGGAGGGGTACGGGGAGGGGCGTGGAAAAGGCAAGAAAGGGTTACTGGGAATAGCTTTCCAATGACAGAGTCTGGAAGGGACCCATGCCTCCGCCCCTCTGCGGGTTAAACTGGCACGGGGTGGGGGTGGGGGGGGAACCAAAGCGGAGAAGTCCCCTTCCTCCCTCCCTCCCTCCCTCCCTCTATCCATCCCTCTATCTCCTCCCATCCCGGCAGTGGCCTGGCACACCCACCCCTCCCCTAAGCCAGCGGCATAAAGGGCTGGCGTGTGCCTCTGGGGCAGAGGGTCACATGGCTCCACCTCCTCGCCGGAGGATCCCGGGGGACCGCACTTTGTTCTGGATGCTGCCGTACCCATTGTGGAGGCACAGCCCGCTGCTGGCTCTGTGAGAGGACTTGGAGAGGAAGAGGACGAGGAGGAGGACGAGGAGGAGGGCGAGGACGCAGGCAGGCGCCGCCGGCCGCGCTCGGGCTCAGGGGGCCGGCTCTGGCGGCCAGGGGGAGCCCCTGAACAAACTTTGTGAGGCGCGAGGGGACATCGTGGGGTAGCTCTGGAAGGGAACGAAATCTGCGTCTGGAAGATGGGCAGCTCCCACCAGCATGCATAAGCGGACCTGGAGGACCGACCCGAACAGTGAGTGGCTTCTCTGCCGTTTGGCTAACTAGATTTGCTCGGAAGGTCCCGGCGTCTGAGTCACCACGGGTTTGTTGGGGTTGGCGGCTGACGGGAAGAATGAAAGAGGTCTGACACTTGGGGTTCCAGCTGAGGCTGATGGGCAACGGGCAGAGTTGGGCAGGGGCTGGTTTGGCAGAGGGGAGACACAGAGTGGTGAGTGAGAAAAGGAAGCGGGGGGAGAGACAGAGAGCCAGTGACAGAGAGAAAGAGACAGAGACAGAGAGGCAGAGACAGAGAGGCGGAAACACAGAAAGACACAGAGAGACAGAGAGGCAGAGACACAGAGAGAAAGAGACAGAGAGAGAGACAGAGAGGCAGAGACACAGAGAGAAAGAGACATAAAGAAACAGAGACAAAGAGACAGACACAGAGACAGAGAGAAAGACGGTTAACAACATAGAAAGCTAAAGATATAAGCCTGACAGCTTAGACTATGTCAGCACTTAACAAAACAGTCAACTTTCAAACTATGTCTTTTGGCCTCGGTTTGCTACATACATATTTTGAGTTTCTGTGAGGGCAGACACAAAATATAGAGTACTATATTTCCCACACTCTTTTCGCACATCCACAACTTGAAGCTCCCAAAGGCACTGAATTCTTTCTAGCTTGCTGACTAGTTGTGACAGAGGGGATGGGAAGAGCCAAAGGGCTAGGGCAGGTGACTTTGTAGGGGGTTTTAGAATTTGCCTCCCTGTAGTTGGGCCAGGACACACCCCTGATCCCCCAGCTTCTCTGTAATGGTTTCTGATCTTTGCTGCTTTTCTCTGTGGTACTTAGCCCCTTTCCACCCCACCCCCCCCAAGTGTCTGCTGTCTGGGAGTAAAAGGAACTCTTGGGGAATGGAGTTTATTAGAGGGTCATTCTAGAGACCTAGATCCTGGAAGGGAAAGGGGAGGGTAGCCCAAAAAAAATTAAGTCAGCTAAGCCCCACACAGGGCAAAATGTAGAAGGCAAGAATCTGGGGAGAAGGAGGGAGATGATGAGTCAATTTATCCAGCAAATAAGGAACCTTGTTCCCCAGAGCTGAATACAGGAACATCAGCTGGTGGGGAAAGCAGACTTTGCTAGGATGGATATTCACTGGGCTCAGCTGGCTGGCGTCCTAGGAATAGGGGAATCAGCTCCATCTCCTTGCTGATAATATGTTGTTTATCTCGCTTCCTGTTTCAAGGATTCAAGATGCCATTGGCTCATTAGAACTTAGTGCTGAGGAAGACTTCTGTACAAACAAGAGCCTTACTGGTATTCTCTTCTTTGGTCTTGTGTCTTGAGATTATCCAACACCAAGGATCTCACCTCTGGATTTCACTTGTGGTAGAAACCAATACATCATACAAGTGATGTTTTTATCAGTTAGGGAGCTGATTCAGGACCCCACAGCTTGAGGGTCTATCTCAGGGTTGTTGACTTCCCTTTGTCCAAGGACCTAGGCAGGCAGTGTTAAAGGCTTTTTAAACTCTATCTGTCAAGGGCCTTGGTTTGGGTTAAGAAGTTTGTATTTTGGTCACTTCTGCTTTGGAGGTTCAGTCTGGGTAGGAAGGCACAGGGAAGCTGTCATGGCAGAACTGTACCACTACCACCTCCCAAAAAGATGTGTCTTGCAGTTGTGTTTGTTTCCAGAACTGGTTTCTAAGGGGAAATCTGGTTGTTCAAGGTTTCTCTATTTAGATGTTAGTACCTCATTTTGACGTAGTGCTTTATGATTTATAAAGGGCAAAGGGCAAACTTGCTTGTCATAACAACCTTGGTAGTTAGGTGCTATTATTATACCATTTTTACAAATGAGGAAACTGAGGCTTAGAGAGACTAAGTGATTTGCCTAGGGTCATGAAGCTGGCAGTGCCTGAGGCAGATGAACCCAGATAGTTCTGATGTTAAATCCAGAGCTCTCTTTTCTATGTCTCCCAGTCTCTATGTCATTACTTACACCCTAAGTAACTTAGAGGGTGCTATTTATAAATTTTACATCTTATTTTTTTTCCTTACACAAAAGGAGAATGAGGAAAGCTCCTATCCCCAGCTGAAGTTGGGAGGCCCTTTGATACTTTCATTTGCCTAAGTAAAGAGAAACTCACTACTTAGCAACTTATTTATTAACTTTCTGTATGACCTTGGATAAGTGACTTTCCCTTTCGATACTTCAGTTGCTCATCTATAAAATGATGAGGTTAAATAGATGGTCTCTGAGACCCTATGAGCTCTCAGGCCTCCAACTCAAGAGTTTAACCCTGAGAGCTGATAGTGAACCATGGAGTTTTGCCTTTTATTTTATTTTGTGAAACCTGCCCTGAAGCAAGGCTACTACTCTTCAGTTTGGGAAGGAAAACCACTTGGAGCCTGGCCAGCTTCAAACATTTTGGTATTATCTGGGTTCTGGGTTTCTCAGGCAGGGAGTGTAGCCTCCTGGGGGAGCCTCGGAGGGAAACTGAAGTATTGTTTTTCCTTTTCTTGTCTAATCCTCCCCCACTCCCAACCCAGCAAGCCCACATCCTCTGGAGTAAACCTCTGGGGTCCCTTTCAGCTCTGACTCAGAAGGAAAGGAACACCCTAGCCTGAGAGGGTGTCCTGTCTGTCTGAAAAATTCTCATATTTTATCTCGCCTCTGTCTCTCTCCCTCTTTCCCTCTTTCTCTGTCTCCCTCTGTGTCTCTCTCTGTTTCTCTGTCTGTCTCTATCTCTGTCTTTATTTCTCTCTCCCTTCCTCGCTCCCTCCCTCTCTCCTTCTCACTCTCTGTCTTTCTGTCTCTTTGTGTGCCTCTCTCTCCTTCTCTCCTACTCTCTCTCTCTCACACTCTCTCTCTCCTCTCCTCTGTCTTTCTCTCTTGCTCTCTCTCTCTCTCCCTCTCACTCCCTCTCCCTCTCACTCCTTCTCTTTCTCTCTCTCACTCTCTGTATATATTTCTGTTTTCCTCTTCTTCATTTGGTATGCAGATTCCCCTTTAAAGTCCTAGCTGAAGTGAAACAGTGATGAATGGTATAAGCAGTGATAGCTGGTACTCAGTTATGTCCCTAGTGCTGCTCATACAGAAATCTCTGCAGATGTTACCTAGGAGTAAATGTTACTAACCAAGGGAGGAGCAAAACCTAGCAAGGAATAAGATCTGCAATCTTTCCAGAGAAGCTAAACCACTCACGCCTAGTGCCTTTGCATAGAAAGAACACAGAGAACTCAGAAGTGGAGCAACACTTGGCAAAAGTACCCTCCCCAGGCCTTTGTTTTTTTAGCTCTACTCACCATACTCAACAATAATTAAAAACATTTTTTTTCTTTATTCTAGCATGTATGCCCACATATTTCTGTATAGTTAGACATACGTATACACATATCATACACACACACATACATATATGTATAAAGCAACAGTAAATACTAAAATGAAGATTATCACAGGAACCAATCTCCCAAGTCGAATCTGTTCCCTTGACCTACCAAGAGGGCTGACTCAGGCCTAGCTATGACATTCCAGTTTCCTTTGAGGTGGCAGGGATTTTGATACCCTGTTTCCTGTGTTTCCTGAGACATGAAGAGAAGCAGAATGACTAAACCCTGAGCCACTCAGCTACGCCAGAGAGTGCTACTCCCTGACTTTCAGGCCACACGTGCATTCTTCCAAATCCACTTACTCTTATTTTAATATGAGAGATGCGGTCCCGTAGAAGAAAATTTAAAGGTGCTAAATGCATCTGGCCTGGTAAAAGCCCACTAATAACAAGATGTTTCCACTTCAAAAGGCTCTAAGACTGCATATTGAGGCCCAGCCTTCCAAAGATTCTTTCATTAGGGCTGTTGGTAGCTGAAAAAGTCAGACCATTGGAAGGGTTAATGTGACTTACTCAAGGCACTTTCCCTCCACCCCCAGGGAAGTCAGTATCCAAGACAGAATTCTCATGCCTGTGTACAAGTCCTAATCTCCAGCATAATTTATCCCAACCCAGGGAAATCCCACAAGTTTGAAACCCATATATCCAAGGTTGCAGGTTCCTGGTTGTCAGAGCCAAGACTCAGTAAGACTAGAAGTGGGAGTTCAGTCATTCGTGGTGATTTTCACTGGGGACAATTAACCAGACATCTCTCAGTATCTCTGCTCAGCCTGCTGACTCCAAGTCTGACACTCTGTAGCTACTCTAGTCAAGTAGGTAGTACCATGGATAGAGTGCTAGGCCTGGAGAACGGAAGACCTGAGTTCAAATCCAGCCTCAGACACTTACTAGCTTGTGACCCTGGACAAGTCTTATTAGCCTCTACTGGCCTCAGTCTCCTCATCTGTAAAATGGGTATCATAATAGCACTTCCCTCCCAATTGTTGTGAAGATCAAAGGAGATAATAATTGTAAAGCACTTAGCACAGTGCTTGGCACTGTAAGTAAGCACTATATAAAGTTAGCTATTATTATCATCCACTACACATTTAAGTAACAAGCAAATGATGGCTAGAAAACAGTGCAAAATTATCTTTGCTATCCTTAATTCCAATGACTTTCTATTTTAATTCTGCCTAGATGAGAACGAGAGTCATAATAATGATGGTGATGGTGCAATAATACTGCAGTTACCTAGCATTTATACAAGGGTGTTCCTAAAATCTGGACACCTAGGAAATCTTATTAATTATGCATATTTTCAAGAAATGAAATGAATGAAATTTTCAACATTTTATTTAATTTGCATAAATCTTAGCCATGACCATTTCATATGTAATAAAAGCTTTCATTAGCTATTGGGGACTATTGTCCGTATTAATAAGATTAATTTAATTAATTAATGAGATTTCCTATGTGTCTCCTATATCTTCCTATGAAATCTCATTTATGCTAATTAAATAAATGTCGTTGAAAATTTCGTTCATTTTATTTCTTGAAAATATGCATAGTTAATAAGATTTCCTGTGTGTCCAGACTTTAGGGACACCCCGTATATTGCTTTCAGGTTTAAAAAATATTAGCCATAGGTTACCTAGCACTTTCAGTCTACAAAATGCTTTTACGTGCAGTATCCCAGTTGGCCCTCACTCATGACAACACCGTGAGGTAGGTTCAATGGGGATTATTGTCCTCACTTTATAGATAATCAGATTTAGGAAACTTGTCATCCCATTTCAATCTAACCAGAGGGGACCACTAACCAACAGTGTATAATTGAATTGAATTCACAAGATATATATTAAAAGCTTGCTATTTGCAAGGCATTGTGCTAGGCTCTGGGGATACAAAGACAGATTGAAAAAACAAAATCCAACCCCTGTCTTCAAGTAACTTACATTCTGTTGGGGGTTACATAGATATGTGAAGTTTACATGCATAAATAAAAGTCCCCAAGATCTCGGTGCTTTTAAAGCTTAAAACAACACTAAGACTTTGGGGAAACCCTGTATAATAATATAATGTAAAGAGAGAGATAATACTAACAGTTTAGGAGGATCAGGGACCTTGTAGGATGTGACACTTGAGGTGAGTCTTGAAGCGAGCTAAAGATCCTAAGAGTCAGAAGTGAGGAAGACATGAGGCATGAGGAAAGAGCACTATGTGAAGACCCAGAGATGAGAGGCAGGCTGCCTTAGGGACTGGTAAGTGGAGTTCCCAGAGGGAATAACATGAACTACATCTGGGAAAGGAACTTGCTCAGGGTCACACTGCTTTAAATGCCAGGCTGAAGAATTTGGCCTAGAAACAAAAAGGATCAACTGAAGTTTCTAGATAAAGGAAGTGATCATCCAACTTGTGCTTTAGAAAGATATTTTGGCAGCTGCATGGGACATGAGTTAAGGATGAGAGTGAAAAGAGCAAGGGGATCTAGAGAGGCAGGGGTAATGGGGCAGGTACAGACAGCCAAATGTGCTTCTCTGTATCCCAGTAGGATTAGGCGCTGGATCTATGATTTCATTGACACAGGGAACTCACCAATGAGGAATATCCCTTTGTTGCCATGGGTAGGCACCTTTTCAATAACTTATCATCTTAGAGAGTTGCCTAGAGAACTGAAAGATTAAGTAATTTGGAATACTACTGTGTTATAAGAAATGATGAGCTCAACGATCTTAGAAAAACATAGATAGGGGCGGGTAGGTGGCACAGTGAATAGAACACCGGCCCTGGAGTCAGGAGGATCTGAGTTGAAATCCAGCCTCAGACACTTGACACACTTATTAGCTGTGTGACCTTGGGCAAGTCACTTAACCCCAACTGCCCTGCCTTCCCCCCTCCAAAAAGCAAAAAGAAAAGAAAAATATGGATAGACTTGCACAAAATAATGAAGAGTAAAATGAACAGAACCAAGAGATCATTGTATACAGTAACAGCAATATAGTTTTAAGAAGTACTTTGAACGATCAAGTCATTCTGTTTATAAACACCCAAAGTAACTACGAAGGCCATATGAAGGAAGACGCTGTCTGCATCCAGAGAAAGAACTGACAAATAGAAGTATGTGTAGAATGTGTGTGTGTGTCTCTGTGTGTGTGTGTGTGTGTGTGCGTGCGTGTATGTACATAGACATACTTGTATCTAATGCATGGGGTCCCGAAGTAAGTGATACCGCTTCCTGGTGAGGTGCTGAGACGATGCAGGGGTGCAGAAGTAGCCTCGGGTGATGTAAATTTCAAAAACCCTTGAAGGATTAAAGAAAGTAGATTTCCAGGGGGGACCTGATTTTTTTAAAAAGGGAATGGTAGGCCAAATAAGTTTGGGAACCTCTGGATAGTAGCCATCTCTAGGATGCAAAGGAGGAGGGAAGAAAAAAGAAGGAAAAGAAAAAAATAAATTTACATGACACTTTTATTTTATAAGGCATAGCAAACTGTACATAATAGACTGCCAGTTTCATGGGCAATCATTTTTTATTATACTGTCTTGTGAAAATGCTTGTTTTATTCCATAAATTAAAATTAAATTTAAAAAAATTCTATGTAACTTACTCAGGGTCACACACCCATTATAAGTCAGAGGCAAGATTCGAACCCAAGTCTCCCTGGCTCCAAGGTCAGCTGTACCCACCATGCCAGGGCTGCCTCTATGTTCCAGTGACAAATAATTTTGTTCTCTGTTGTTTTGTATTAGCTTTTCCTTTTCTCCAAGTTTATTATAATGACGATAGTCTAAAGTGGACATTACAAGGAGGAGAATCTCTTTTGGAAGAATTGGGCCAAGATACCAACTGTTCCCTTTCTAGCTCTACTATAAAAGAGCAAAGACAGCTGATCCAGGACGCTTGTGTTTAGGCTAATGCAAGCCTCCAAACCTCTCGCAGATGCCTGCCTTATCTCTCATCTCTTCTGATCTTTCACTTTTCCCCTACTCTCTCCAAAATCCTGGAAATGAAGGAATGGCTTCTTTCCCCTCTCCTTAGCAGCCTCCTACAGCTGTGTGTTAGGATCCACTGTCAGGCCTCTTCCCCCTCCCCCACCTCCCTCTATTCCCTTTTCTGGATTTACTCAGCCTTAGTAAGCATGTGTCTGCATAGCTCTCTCTCTCTCTCTCTCTCTCTCTCTCTCTCTCTCTCTCTCTCTCTCTCTCTCTTTCTTTCCTCTCTCCTCCCCCCGCCCCTTCCCAGCTGGGAAGGACTAGAGACCTGCGTAATCTCCACAAAACACTTAACTGTCCCAGGGGAGAGGGAAGGCTCAGGGAGACCAGGAGGGCATAAACAGCCAGCTTTCATGCTAATGGGGTCTAGGCTGCTGCTCCCCCTGCTGCCGGACAGCAGGCTGAACCGCAGGCCTTCAAATTCCCTCTTCAGGGTCCATTCACACCATGGTGGGGTGGGGGGAACCAATTTTGCCTGCAGCCCCCAAGGCAGTATTATTGAAGGCCCCCAGAGCCATGGCCCAAAAAGACCCTGCCTATGACATGAAAACACAGAAATCATTTGGGGTTTTTATAATGTTCCCTTTTATCTTGATGTTTCTTTCAGCTGGGAGTGTTTCAAGAAAAACTAAAAAGTATTTGTTTTGTGACTCCTGTTAATTTTTCCTACAATTAAGTTGCTCTTAAGTGGCAAGGCAATCTATCTGAGGTCCCTTTGGGTTATTTCGTATACTAGAGCTTCCCTACCTGGCTACCTTTCCAGGCTTATTATACGTCACTCCCCATCACATGACCTTTGTCCCACCAAACTGACTACCATCATGAATGCCTCTCATGCAGTGTCCCATCTCCCACCTCCATGCCTTTGCATAGGCTGGACCCATGCCTGAAATTCACTTCCACTTGATATCTGAGTTTTAGGATCCCTAGCTTCGTTCAGAGATGAGCTCACTTCCTGTCTCCTATGGGCAGTGCTTCCTGATCCCCCTAAGTGATAATGCCTCCCCCCAAAATAACCTCTTATTTATTATGCTTATATGTGTATGTGGTGTCTCCTCTAATTGCATGTAAGCTCCTCATAGGAGAGGAGAGACTTTCATTTTTTTTTTGTCATTCCATCTCCAGTGAGTGGTACAAAGTACAAGCTTAATAAATGCTCATAGCTGCTTGTGGATTGAATATTTAAGACCATTCATTTTGCAATGTGACAAGACATCTTATGAGTGCATTTGTTCTGCTTTTACCAAGAGTTTGCCCCCTGCCCCTGCCATACATACACCCTCCTTGGAGCCCCACAATTCTCACTGCCACTCATCTACACTCAACTTCCCTATTTTTTTTAGCACAAAATCTCAATAATGGATTGGTTAATACCACATCAAGCTCTGAATCATCTTCCCACTTCCCTTTAGCAACCAGAGAGGCCACTCTAGGGACCTTCAGAGTGACGAAAGAATAAGGAGGATGAGAGAAGAAAGAGAGAGGTTTGGCCAGTCTTATGTCCATATTCATTTTTCAATCCAGACAAAGACCTCTGTCTTGGTTTTGGTAGCACAACTGGGCTGATACAGAGAGAGAGGACCTCTTAGAAAGTCCAAAAGAGACAGCCCAGAAAGGATACTTCTCTAGAGGGTGGTTCAGCCTTGCTGAGGAGGGTCAGGGTCATAGGATCATTGATTAAAGCCATTAGGACCTATCCTATCCTTGCATTTTACAGACGAGGTGAAATGACCACACAGGTAAAAATAATAATTGCTAGCATTTATATAATAATGTAAGGTATGCAAAGTGTTTATGACTATCTCATTTGATCCTCACAAGAAACCTGGACAGGTAGAGGTAGGTACTATTGTTATCCCCATTGTACAGATGAGGAAGCTGAGGCAGAAAGAGGCTAAGTGACTTGCCCAAGGTCACACAGTTAATGTGTCTAAGGTCATATTTGAACTTAGGTCTTCCTGACTCCAGGTTTAACACTCATCCACTGGGTCACCTGGCTGCTTCTAGGTAGTAAACCTCAGAGGCAGATCTTGAATCTCATTCTTCCTAACACCAAAGCTGGTTTCCCAGCTCCCAGTTTTTTTCCATGATTGATCCCTGTAGCAGAGGCTCTAAACCTGAGGTCTGTGAATTGGGTTTTTTAAATATTAGCTATTTTGATGGCTGTGTTTCAGCATAATTAGTTCTCTTTGTAATTCTATATATTTTATTTCATGTATTTTAAAACTTTACTCTGAGAAGGGGTCTATAGACTTCACCAGACTGCCCAAGGGGACCGTGGCTAAGAACTAAGAAGACTAAGAACTCCTTGTTTTAGGCACTCTGTTTAAATAGTAGAAATAAAAGAATGGTTGTCATTCGGTTGACTGAGGCTTTCTGCTGCCTAGGGATCTCTTTTAGGCAGAGGATGAATCAAGAGGGGAGTGGGGCTGTTTCCCACCTATGTCTGGTCTCCATCATCCTAAATCTTCTCGGTCACTTTGGGCCCCTGCTAAGCACGATTGTGCCCCACAGTGTTTTTGCTTATCCTGCCTTCCCTCAAAGCTGGCTCACCCTCACTCAGACATCCATTTCCTCTTGACAGTGTGATTACCATGGCCCTTCCTGGGCCCATCCAGAGTTGGCAAGGGAGCAGGAGAGTCACGCTGCCGGGCTGTACATACCCAGGAGAAGCCAGCTTCTCAGCCATCTGCACACTGGCCTCTAGAACAGTCTAATCATGTTGGCGTCTAATGGGGGGGCACTTCCTGAGCAGCCATGTACCCCAAGGGCCCAGAGGGGGAGGGGACACATGGCAGCAGCAAACCAAGAAGGGAGAATGTACCCTGTCTGGGGAAAGATGAGCGGAGGCAATGTCTGCTCTGAAACGTGTGGTCACACTCTGGGCCACTCGGGCTACCAGACTGCAAACCTCTGGGGGCTGTAGGGGGTGGGGAGACAGGCTGGGGCTTTGTTCAGCACATCTCATCTATTGCCCCTTCTGGCCTGTGTTTCTAGGGCGTTATAAATAGTACTGGATGCAGCAGGAAAATCCACAGATGTGACTTAGGGGAAAGGGGAGGGGTGGATGGTAGGGAGAGAAGATGCAGGAAAGTGAGGGATTGGAAATGAAGGACCTGAGTGCAGTACAAACTGGAGCTGTCTCCATGGTAATGTACCACGGGACGAGGTCCCAACCCACCAGAAGCTCCAGAGAGCCCCTCAGGCCCAGGAGCCAAACATCAGACTGACAGATTATGAAGCCAGAAAGGCCTCTTGCTGAGTGTTGGACCTGAGCTGCCTGCCCTTCTCTGACGTCTCTTTGCACAGCTCAAGAGAGAGACCTGAGTGATGCCATACCTTCAGCAGCACCCTGCGTCACAGACTCCCTGAATCCTTGGCCCCTTCTTAGAGTTCTATCTAAAACACCTCAGCTTTAAGTAATGTGCCTAGAGACAGCCCTCACATTGATTGGGAGTGATGCCCATAAAAATTAAATCCAAGTCCTTCTCCCCAAAGCAGGCTGCATGGAGGGACCAGGAAGAACCCTATTCTGTTTCCTCTGTCTGCACATACCCCCACTTCAATCCATCAGCAAGCATTTGGTGTCTGTTTTGCTCCAGGTATTGAACTATACACTGGAGATACAAAGAGAAAAATGAAAGAAACCTCTGCTTCCAACAAGATTGTAGTCTAACCAGGCCCCGAATATAATTAACATGTATTAAAGGTTGTCAGTCAGAATATATGAGTCCATCACACCTCGGTGTCATCCAGGACATCTTCTCAGCCTTCCTATTCTCAAGATCCCCAGACCCCAAATTCCTTGTCTGAACTTGTTAGAGATCCATTAAAGTGATTGTAGGGACCCCGTCAGACCATCACATCTGACAGTCAGGACTCAGACTTAGCCCGTCTGATTACATTGGATAACTATATTGTGTGATGAAGCATTAGCCCTCCTGGGTAGTAATAATAGATGGTATTTAGGTTTGCCAGGCACTTTACATATGGTATCTCATTTGAGTCTCACAACCATGCTGTGAGGTAAGTGCTGTCATCATCACCATTTAAAAGATGGGGATGTTGAGGCAGAGAGAGGTCAAGTGACTTGTCCACAGTCACACAGGCAGTATGTTTATCTGAGACAGGATTAGAATTCAGGTCTTCCTGACTCAAGTCCAGCACTTTATACATGACTGCCTGCTAGTAGTGTTAAGAACCCTTAGACAATCTGTCTCCTAAATTTTGCTGCTTCGTCTTGTAGGTAACAGCACCCTTTTCTTCTGGGAGTACTGGACATCTAATGTCATGGATTGTCAGAGTTAAAATGGACGTTAGGGGTTCTCTATCAACTTCCTCACTCTACAGAAAAGGAAACAGAAAAGTCAAGTGAGAAACCATGTGCAGTTGTGCCAAGATTTGGGGCAGAGGGCCTGGATTCAAATGGCTCTGCCATTTACTGCCATGTTACTTTGGGCAAGTCACTTCCTCTATCTTGTGTCAATTTCCTCGTCTATAAATGGTTAGATGGTCTGTAAGATCCCTTTCCAGGCCTAAATTGTCTGTGGTCTGCCCAAGGCCACATAGTAAAACCCAGGTCCCCTGACCTAGCCTTGTTCTCTTTCTCTTCCACCATGCTTCCTCCAACCCCCTGCAAGAGTGGGCAGCTGGAATATTTGGAGAAAATGTCATCGGTTCCCCTGCAGAACTGAAACTTATTCTCAGGCATAATCTAAGCTGGCCCAGCAGGTCCTTCTGCAGCCCTTGGTGGCCAGCTCAGGAGAGTAATCCTGAGTTGAGTACAAGATGCTGACCTCATCTTGTGATCAGGATGGGAGGGGCAGGGTTTTTATTTCTGGTGTTTGCCTTTCATATCTAAAGGCAGAGGAATAAATAGTATTGGACACAGAGTGCCTTGCCCCATCTGCTCACATCTAGCTGAGCTTCTTCCCCAGGGCCATCATTGTCCCTACAACTAGCTTCATACCCCAGACTAACATATGTCACAGTTATCCCAAGGGCAACTTCAGGTGCAGACCTCCCTCCCAAGAGGAAGGCAGACTGGCCCTCTAACTTGCAGGGATGGGTATGCTGTAAAGACAGGACTCTAGGATGGCAGCCTTTTCCCAGAGTCTGCCCTGCCTCTCACCCCTACAGAAGAGGTCAAATATCTCCCTCTTCACATGCATCAACATGGTTGGATTTTCCTCAGCTCTAATGCCCCCTGTGAAAAATTCCTAGTTACAGCTCTGTTGAGAGGTCATAGAGAAGGCGTCTGCGTTCACAGAAACAGGGCAGGATTCCAGGGCACTCATCTTCCACCATGGTGAATTGAGACCAGTCATTTGTATTGTATTCTTCAAAGGGAAACTTGACAGTGAGTGATCATTGTCTTCATTGTCCAATAGCCTTTATGACACAATACAGTGCAGATTTATTAAGTGCCAAGTGTGCAGAGATCCTGATAAGAACTGAGGTGATAACTTCCCTTATCAAATGGAGTCTGGATGGTCACTGGTTGGCAAGGTTTGGATAACCCATGATTCCTGCTCTCCTGAAGCATATGCCCTACTGGGAAATCAAAACATCGACATGGGTTTCTGTGAGCTCCTTGGAAGTGGGCATTATTTCTTTTACTGCATTTCTACCCCCGGCACCCAGCACCCAGCAGGAATTAAATGCTTGTTAACTGATTAATACACAACATGAGCCTCTCAATTCATGCAGAGTAAATTATGCTGACAGAATCCCTTCCTGGTATGGACTTAATGTTTATAACAGATAACACTAATATGAATAGACATGGAACATACTTATAAATAACTGAATAATAAATGGGGAATGGAGGTTTAAGTAAACAAGGTTAACAATTTGAATAGTATATGAATGAATGAATAAATGAAAAAAAGCATCATTAAGCACTCACACTTTTCCAGGAGCTGAGCTGAGCAGAGCAGTGGGGATGAAAATAAAAACAATAGCTCTTTGTAGAATATTTAGAATAATAGTGGTATAAGTAAAGAGGAATTGCATTGGGAAGGTGAGAGAGTTGTTGGAGTTTCATATTTGGTTGGAATAATGTTGATTATAGCTGACATGATAGCTGTTATAGTGAATACACTGTGTCCCAAAAGTCTTAGTGCATTTTAAGCTCTTTTTTTTAAAATGTTAAAATAAGCTTAAAGTGCCCTAAAATTTTTGGGACACCTTGCATCATTCCTTAAGGTTTGCAAGGCACTTTACATGTATTATCTCATCAGAGGAAGTTGGAGAGGCCTTTAGCTTCTTTCCCACCAGCCTGGGAAGAGGTAAGGGGAGGATTTCAGGAGCATCTGGAATAATAGGAAAAGCAGCCTGGGAATAGGATATTCCAGGTGTATGGCAAAGCTTACAGGAAGGCTGGGAGGTGGGAGTGAGAGGATCTTCCACATGAGTGTTGAGCATATTTACCTGAAATTACTAGAGGGAACAACAGTAAGTTCACTTAGGTTCAAAAAAAATCATTTCCCATGTACAGAATGATCAAAAGTGAATTTTTTTGGCTTTTTAAAGCCCTTCTCAACCTTTCCAATCATCCTTTACATTATTTTCCTTCCTGTACTCTGTGCTCTGGCCAAACTGATCTCCTTGCTATTCCTTGCACTTCACACACGACTCTCCATTTCCCACCTCCATCTCTTTGCACTGGCTGTCTCCCATGCCCCCCATGCACCCTCTCCTCAACTCTGTCTCTCAGAATCCCTGGTTTCCTTCCAAATTCTGCTCCAGTACCATTTTCTTCACAAAGTCTTTCCTGATCTGCCCCTCCATCTGCCGGTGACTTTTGTTGTTGTTCATTTGTTTCAGTTGTCTCTGACACTTTAGGGGGGGAGAAAAGGTGTTTCTTGGCAAGGATACTGGAGTGGCTTACCATTTCCTTCTCCAGCTCATTTTACAGATTAGGAAACTGAAGCAAACAGGGGAAAGTAACTTGCCCAGGGTCACACCAATAGTAAGTATCTGAGGCTGGATTTGAACTCAGATCTTCCTGACCCTAAGACTAGCACTCTATCCACTGCACCACCTAACTGCCTTTTTAGCTGGTAGTACCTTTCCCCTCTATATCTAACACATATCTGTTTAGCATGTTCTTATATGTGTACACACCATCCTTCTTGACAGAACCCAAGCTCCTCGTGGCAGCCATTGCTTCATTTTTGTCTTTGTATGCCCAGCACTTAGCTCAACCAATTTCTGGCATTTGGTAAGTGCTTAATAAATACTTAGTGATTCATTGCTTGATGTGAAAGTGATATGGGGCTTTTAGTGAAATAAATATCAGTCAACAGTATGACCCAGAGGCAAAAAAAAACCCACATAGAGTTAGGATCAGGGTTAGGGTTTGGCTACTTGAATAGGTGCTTAGAAATCAAGGCAGTCAGGCATTGGGCAGAAGTGTCAAAATAGTGGCTACAAGACTCCTGAGTGAGGTACAAACTAGATTAAAATGTAGTTGGGAAAAGTTTAACAAAATAAATTAAAAGACATTACAACACAAGGTTCGGTTGTGATTTTCTAAGTCAATATGCTGTTTTGATTTGAGTTTGATAGAATGGATAGAGGGCTTGGTCTTAGAGTAAGTTAGGGGTGAGTTCAAGTCTTTCCTCTTATATTTACTGGCTCTGTGAACATAGGCAAGTCACTTTTCCTCTCAGTGCAACTCCCAAAACTATACACTGTAGATGAAGCTGATCAGCATCAATGGAGGAAGTATTCATACCAGGAGTGCCCTACACAAATGAAATCACAGGACCAGACTAAAAGAAGTTTCTGGAATGCAAGAGGAGCTAATCTCATTATACTCTGCATTGGTCAGATCAGGTCTGGAGTATTATGTTCCACTCTCAGCAGCATATTTCAGAAGAATATCGACAAAATTAAGTGTATCCAGAGGAGAGCAACCAGGACAGTGAAATGATGGGAAACTATGCCATATGAAGATGAGTTGAAAGAATTGGGGATATTTAGCTTGGCGAAGAGAAGACTTGGGTTGGGGGGGAGATAATAATTGTCTCAACATATTTAATTTTCAAATGGAAAAGATGTAATATTTGCTTTCCTTCACCTCTTAGGACAGAACTAGGGCTGGTGGGTAGAAGTTGCAAAGAGACAGATTATTTGCTCAATTATAATGAAAAATCTAATAAAGCTGTCCCAAAGTGAGGTGGGTCTCAAGGGGTGATAACTTCCCTTTTCAAATGGAGACTGGATGGCCACTTGTAATGGATATTGTGGAAAGAATTCCTTTTTAGATTCAGATTGAACTAAATGATCTGTGAGATCTCTTCCACATGGAAACCCAGGAAAGAAGAAGAGGTGATTTAGCTGAGGTAGTCCAGCTTGGTGAAGGACTTTGAAACCATGGCTGAAGATCAGGTCTGTGGTCCAACAGAATGAGGCCAGTAGCAGGGTTGGAGTGTTTTCACAGCAGCATTTAGTACCAAACACATAGGGTGAGTGCTAGAGGCAAAGTGTGGTGAAGAGAGACAATGAGAGCCTGGAGAAGTAAGACATCAAGAGAAGGGTATAGATAGAGGTGCTATTGTGAACCACCCCACCTGCCAATATGGAAGAGCAGAAGAAAATCTAGATTTGGGATCAGAAGACCATGATGCTTTTCTTAAAAAAAAAGAGCAGCTCATAACTTCTTGACATGCTATAATGATAATTTCATCCTTCAACATGAGGAAATTCAATTATGCATCTGATTCTCACTAACAGGGAGGAGCTGGTGATGGGACGGAAATGGCAGGAAAATTGTGGGAAGTGAAAAGGAAACTCTTTTCTAGAGTTTGTGATGGAGAGGAAAGCTAGGAATAGTTTGACATGCATTCTCCATTTGGGGATTGCAAATTTCAAAAGGTCTGAAGGATTTATATGAATCCATAGAGAATTTATTAATCAATTTAAGCTTTAAGAAAAAAGACATACACAGACCATGGAAGCAAGGGAAGGTTACAGAAAATGAATATAAAAATATAAAGTGTTCCTATAAGCCTGTAATAATAGTAGCAAGAATGCTGAAACTTTTATTATGTTGGAGGAAAGAAGAGAATCTAAGAAAGAAAAATAGGATGGTGGCTTGAAGTCAAAGGGGCAATAGTAATTGACAAGAGAGAAGAAGCAGAGGTGCCCATTTCTTATTTTTCTTAGGTTTTCTCTCTCGAGGAGAATGACATTTAGACCTCCCCCTTCTCTGCTGCTGCTACTCCCCCCCCCCCCCCATGCAGGCCCTCATCACTTCATATCTGAACCATTACAAAAGCTTGCTGGTGGGTCTGCCTGCCTCAGCTCTCTCCCTGCTCCAATCCATTCTCCACCCAGCTGTCAAACAGATATACGTAAAAACTAAGTCTGCCTATGTCACCAACCCCCTCCCCCATTCAGCAAACACCAGTGACTCTGTTTCGCCTCCAAGAACAAATATAAAATCCACTGTTTGACTTGAAAGCCCTTCATAACAGACCCCTCCCTACCTTTCCAGTCTTCTTATACTTTACTCCTCCTCCAAATATTCTACATTCCAGTGACACTGACCTCCTGACTTTTTTTTGCACGCAACATTGCATCTCCCAATTTTGAGCATTTTTGCTGGCTGTGTCCCATGCCTAGAATGTTTTCACTACTCATCTCTGCTTCTAGGCTTTCTTGTTTCTTTCAAGTCTCAGCAAAAGTCCTACCTTCTGCAAGAAGACTTCTCTATCCTCCAAAATCTTAACACCTTCCCTCTGACACTCCCTATTTTTTAAATATATAATATCTATTATGCTTATTATATAATGTATACTATATTAACTTATATATAATTTATAATACATATATTATGTATTTTATATATACATGTGTGTGTGTGACTGTGAGCTCCTTGAGGGCAGGGATTATTTTTTTCTTTCTTTGTATCATCAACACCTAGCGCAGTGCTTGGCACCTAGTAGGGACTTAAGAAATGCTAATCGACTGACTGGACTAGAAAGGACAGAATGAAAAAAAAAAACATCCATAGGTGGTAGGTAATAAGATAATAAGGAGATAGTAAGAGGAGACCTAGCTGCATTAGATAAATTCAAGTCATCAGACCCAAAAGAATTATATCCAAGATACTGAACAAGCTGGCAGATGTGATTGCTTAAGAACTATGAGTGATGTTTCAAAGACTGTGGGGAACAGGTAAGGAATGGTGGCAGGTAAGTAAATATTATCCTGATTTCCATAAATAGGAAGTGAATGGAGTCTTTACACTATAGTTCAATGAGCTCACCTTCAATTCCTAGGAAAAATTTGTTAGAAAAGATGGTCAGTCCAAAAGGCTCATGATGGAAAATGCTACCCATGTCCAGAGAAAGAATTATGGAATCTGAATATAGATTGAAGCATACTATTTGCTCTCTCTTTTTTGTTTTGTTTTGTTTCTTCTTTCTCCTGGTTTCTCCCATTGGTTCTAATTCTTCTTTACAACATGACTAATATGAAAATATGTTTAATTTGAATGTATACATAGAGGCTATATCAGATTTTATGCTGTCTTGGGGAGGTAGGGGAGAAGGAGGAGGAGAAAACTCAAAATTCAAAAGCTTGTGGAACTGAATGTTGTAAACTAAAAATAAATAAATAAAAAGATGGTCAGTGAACATCTAAAAAAGGAAACAGGCATCTCAAGGAGCTCATGTGTCTTCATCAAGAACAGGTCATACAGACTAACCTTATTTCCCTTTTTCACAGAATTGACTAATGAAAGCAGAGCATTTGCTAAAGCCCCATATGCTGTTCTTATGGAAAAGCTAGCTACAGGCTAGGTACAGTTAGATGACCTGGGAGTTGGTTAAATGGCCAGACTCAAAGAGTAGTCAATGGTTCAATGTCAGTTTGGAAAGACTTCTCCAGGGGAGTGCTTCTGGGACCTGTGCTTAGCTCTGTACTACGTGATATTTTTGTCAGTGACATCAGCACCACTATCAGTAACTATAAAGCCACAGATGATGGATTCATGAAATGTGTAAATGACACAAATCTAGGAGGGATTAATACTAGATAGATGAGTCAAGATCTGAAAGAAAGACCTTAACAAACTAGAACATGGGGCTGCATGAAACTAATAAAATGGGATTTACTTAAATGGAGGCAATCAGGGTACAGGGACTTGCCCAGGGTCACACAGCCAGTTAAATATCTGAGGCCAGATTTAAACTCAGATCTTCCTGACTCCAGGGCCAGCGCTCTGTTGTGCCACCTAGCTGTCCATAAAAGGGAATTTAATAGGGATAAATGTAAAGTCTTACACCTGGGACCAAAACATCAACTTCACAAGTACAAGGTATGGGGAGACAATGTTAGATATTCATTTCCCTGAAATAGATATGGTAGGTTTTAGTGGAATGCAAGCTCAATATGAGTCAACAGTGTGATATGGCAGCCAATGAAAGCTTATATGACCTTGGATTTCATGAAGATACATGCAGCTTCCATGAATAAGGAAGTGATAGTCCTGCTGCACTCTGTCTGCTCTGGTCAGACCACACATAGCCTATGTTCAGTTCTGGGCACTACATCTTAGAAAGGATATTGGCAAGTTGAAGAACATCCAGAGGAAGGCATCTAAAATATTGAAGGATCTTGGATCTGTGCCATTTAAGAATCAGTTGAAGGAACTAAAGGTATTTAGCAAGAATAAAAGAAAACTCAGAGGAAACACAATAGCTATGTTCAATGATAGTATTTGAAGGGCTGTCCTGTGGAACACGGTTTAGGCTTGTTCTGTTTGGCCTCAGAGGGCAGAACCAGGAACAATGAGTGGAAGTCACCAGGAGGCAAATTTAGGCTTGAGGTAAGGAAAAACTTCCTAAAGATTGGAGCTACCTCTAAGTACAACAGGCTGCCTGGGGAGATAGCATGTCTCCTTCCTCTGTAGAGATCTTTAAGCAGAGCCCTGATGGACATTTGTTGGGCGTGTCCTTGTGAGGATTCCCTTTCAACTATAGATTGGACCTGATGCCGGTTGAGGGCCCTTCCAGCTTTAAAATTGTGTGTGGTTGGTCCTGGTTCCACCATGAACTTAGTCATGTGACCTTGGCCAAGTCACTTATGATCTCTCAGAGCTTCAGTTTTCTTAACTACAGACATGTTCCTCCTAGGATTATTGTCAGCATAAAATGGAAAAAATCAACAGGAAAGTTCTCTTCAGACTTTTGCCACTACCCTGCCTCACCATTCAGTCAACCAAACATTTATTGAACAAGGCTTTGGAGGAGACAAAAGTGTATGGCACACTTCCTATCCTTGAGGAGTTTAGGATCTGTTTGGGGAGATGAGATCTAAACCTGTGGAAATTCAAACACCAGCATGTTTGTAACACAAGTGGTGTCCCTAAAGTAACAACCAGGATTGCTTAGAGATCGAGAACTACAGACAGTGGAAACCTGGGCTCCAGTTCTGGCTTAGACACAAAGTACCTGTGTCCTGTCAGGCAAATCACTTCAATCCTCAGGCCCTGTTTCCTTCTCTTCAAAATGAGATCATAGGCTATTAGGGACTTTCAAATTTGTATAGTTTGACTCCCTCATTTTTTCAGAGGAGAAAATTGAGACTCAGGAAAGTTAAGTGGTTCCACCTCCCTAGCTTCCTCCAAAACTCATCTACAATCCCACCTTCTGCAAACCTTTCCCAGAGCCCCAGCTACTAATGCCTTCCCCCGAGATGACTTTTCTTCTACCTCCTTTCTTATCATTTGTGTTCAGTTATTTGAATGCTGTCTCATTAGAATGTGATTTCCTAGAGGACAGAGACAATTTTTTTCTTCTATTATCCCAGCATTTAGTACATAGGAGATGCTTAATAAATGCTTATTGTCGGATGGGTATGATTTCACATGGGAAATAAGTGGGAGATCCCAATTCAACACCTCAGAGTCATCCTTGAATCTTCCCTTCCTTTACCCCAACCTATCGTGTTTGGTTATTTACCAGTCTCATTGATGTTTCCCACACCAATCCCCTTTCTCCATTCACTCCACCATCACCCTGTTTCAAACCCCCATCATCTCTCACAGATGCTGTTTCAGTAACCTGCTCAGACTCTTCACTATTAGACTGTCCCCTTTCCAATTGATGCTCTATTTTGCTGTCAAAATATGCTTTAGGAAGTTAATGTCTGACTCTGTCATTCCCAGCCAAAGAACCTTCTTCAGCAGCATCTTATTGTCTCTAAGGAAACAGAAGCTTCTCAGTTTGACATTTAAAGCCCTGGCTCCAGCTCACCTTTATAGGATGAGTTCATACTGTTTCCTTTAATGTTCTCTACATTCCAGCCAAAGTGCCTACTCAGTTGGCCAAACTCAGCATCTCATCTACTGCCTTCTTTCATACCTTTATATGCTGCTCCCCATCCCTACCCACATCCTGGGAATGCACCCACACGTCACCTCTGGACTGAACTAGGTGATTGCTAAGGTCCTTTCTGGGGAAAGACCAAATTCCCTGGCCTTTTCTTTTTTTTTTTTTT
>CM053584.1:80928923-81084469 GCA_028627135.1 Pseudochirops cupreus
CCCCCCCCCCTGGCCTTTTCTTAATATTCATCCTCCACAATCACTTGGTAGCATTCTTTTTGCCCTCTTTTTCTTGGATTGTCTCTCTTAATGTGGCACCTGCAACATTGCTGTCTCCTAGTTCTCCTACCTTCCTGACTGGTCCTTCTTGCTCTCACATCATTAAGTATGTGTGTCCCCTAAGGCTTTCTCCTGCACGTTCTTCCTAGGTAATCTCATCACTCCAGGGGCTTAACATATCACCTTTGTACATGTACCAGGGGTTTGCAGACTACAGCCCAAGAGCCAAATCAGCCTGCCACCTGACCTTGTTTTGGTACAGCCTCACAAGCTCAGAATGTTTCTTTATTCTTTAAAATACAATAAAACTTTATTTTAAAATGTGGAAGTCATTCAAAGAGTGTTTGGTGGGCTGGCTTTGGCCTTCAGGTCTTAGTTTGCTAATCCCTAATAGATGAAACCTGTATATCCAGTCCCATTATCTTCCCTGAACTGAAGACAGCATTTCCACCAGCCTGATGGCTATCTCCACCTGATTCCCCACCAGCACCCTCAAACTCAACATATCTAAAAATGAATTAATACTATTCCCTTTAATTCTTCCCTATCCTTGCAACTTCTCTAGTTCTGGTGATGATACCACCATCTTCCCAGTTACCCAGAACTGTAACCTCAGAATCACCTTTAATCCTTCCCTTTCCCGCATCTTGGTTGTTATTGCTGAGCCATTTCAGTCATGTCCAACTCTGTCATGACCCCATTTGGGTTTTTCTTGGCAAGGATACTGCAGCGATTTGTCATTTCCTTCTCCAGTTCATTTTACAGATGAGGAACTCAGGTCAACCGAGTTAAGTGTCTTACCCAGGGTCACACAACTAGTAAGTCTCTAAGACTAGATTTGAATTCATGAATATGAGTCTTCCTGATTCCAAGTCCCCTATGCCATCTACTTGCCCTTTCCCTCACCTCCCAGGTCCAGTTACTTGTCATGTCTCATCTATTCTAGTTCCATAATATCTTTCAAATATGCTCCCTACTTTCCAGTCATCCCAGCTCAGATCTTCATTATCTTCATGGACTATTGAAATAGCACCTTAACTCATCTCCCTTCTTCCAGGCTGTCCATTCTCTAACCCATTCTCCATATACACAGTTATCAAAATAATTTTTCTGAAGTGTAACCATGTCATTCACTTACCTCAATGACTGCTTATTATCTCTAGGATAAAATACAAATCCCCCATCCTGGCATTTAAAGCCCATTAAAACTTAGATTCATACATCTCTCTAGCCTTATTTCACTTATTACACAATCCAGGGCTACCAGCTTCCCCCAAGTCTTGTCCTATATTGTTCTGTATCCATACTTTTGCACAGGCTGTCCCCCATGTCTGGAATTCACTTCCTCCTCATCTCTATCTGTTGAAGTCTTTTTTGTGTTTCAAGACCCAGCTCAGGTGCTACCTTCTCCATAAAACTTCCCTTGATCTTCTATTCTACCCAGCCCCACAAGGCAAAAGTGGCCTTCCCTGCCTCAGACTTTCTTGGGATTTTTCCTTTGCCCCAGCAACATACTAACAACTCATGATAACAAAGAGAAACAAAATATAGTTCAGCAAAACTAATTAAGACGTCAACCAAGTGCAACACTGTATGCAATGTACCACACCCATAGTTCCCCACCTCTGTAAAGAAGGGAAGGAGGTAACTTCGTTTCTCTTCTTTAGAAGCCAACCTTGGCCATTATAATTTCACAGCAGTGAGTAAGTATTTTTTAAATACTAAGTATATGTCAGGTACTGTGCTATGCACAGGGGATGCAAAGAAAAAGCAAAAACAATCCCTGACCTCAAGAAGCGGCAACATATACATAAGCAGATACACGCAAAGCAAGTATTGAGTAAATGGGACGCAGTTTGACGGCGGTTGGCGCAGGAATGTGCCAACACTCCTGCGAAACAAGGAGGCGCTTGCAAGTCCTTCATGGAGGGCAGGGATTCTGTCTGGGGCACAGACGAGAAGGAGAATTCTCGCGTTCAATTTCAAATGTTTTCTTGTTTTTCTTTCTGTTTACATTGTTTTCTTATATTGTTTTCCTGGTTCTGCTTACTTTACTTTGTATCAGTTCTTATAAATCTTCTATATGCTCCTCTGGATCATTGTCATTATTTCTTAAAAAGGCAGCTAGGAGTTGTAGCCAGGAAGACTGGAGTTCTGATCATACACCAGACATTCACTAGCTACGTGACCTTGGGCAAGTCATGTAACCTCTGCCTCAGTTTCCCCATTTGTAAGATAGAGATAATTGTAGAATCTGCTTCCCAGGGTTCTTGTGAGGATCAAACAAGACAACATACACAAAGCTCTTGGCAAACTTAAAAACGCCACGTAAATGCTTGTTGTTGAGACATTTTGGTCAAGTCCGACTCTTGGTGACCCTATTTAGGGTTTTCTTGGCAAAGATAATGGAGTGGTTTACCATTTCCTTCTCCAGATCATTTTACAAATGAGGAAATGGAGACCAACAGAATTAAGTGACTTGCCATGAGTCACCCAGCTAGTGCCTGAGGTCAGATTTGAACTCAGGTCTTCCTGACTCCGGGCCAATGCTCTATCCACTGCGCCCCCTAGCTGCCATATAAATGCCAACTATCATTATTATCATTATTATTATTCCAGACCAGCAATAAACCAAAACCTCCATGTGCCACATTTTGTGTAGCCGTTCCCAGATCAATGGCTCTCTACTTTGCTTCAAGTTCTTGACTCCTACACAGAAGTGTTGCTGTAAAATATTTGGGTGAATATCGGACATGGCTTTTTCAGTTCTACAAAGCACTTACCTAACAACTTTGTGGATAATATAAGTGTCATTAACTGTTTGGCACAGACGCACACATTAAGAATCACTTTGTGAGTCTCATTCACTTAAGTGCCCTGCCCGCGATCATAAAGCCAGTGTCAGAGGCTGCAGCCTCTTGCCTGAGTCTTCAGACTCCAGCCCCGAACTCTCCACCGTACCTCACTACGTCCCTTTTTGCCCCCATACCTTATTGTTTTTATTTGTGTGCATGTTCTATTCCCTGTTTTAGACTATAAGTTCACCGAGGGCAGGAAACATGTCATCATACACCCAGTGCCCAGTGCCGCGCCTTGTTAAAGTAAGCTTTTGACAAATTCTTATTGAATTTCATCCAACTGGCTTTTAAGCGCTAGAACTCAGAAAAGGGAGACAATGCTGTGGTCTGGGGTTACCAAGAGATTACCTCCACTACCAGAGGGGGGTAGGAACTAGGCCTTATGGGAAGGTTAACAGCAACGTGCAAAGGAAGGAAGCATTGTAGTTAGAAGAGGTGGTTTGTGAGTAAAAGGAGGGAAGCAGGAAATCACAAGGAATGTTTGAGAGTTCGTGAGTACATGGACCTGACTAGAGGAAAGGGGTCAATCAGGAGAGCTGATGGGAGACAAAATGAACCAGATTGAAAAGGACCGCAAGTGCTAAATTAATAAATTTGGAATTTATCTCGTAGGTCTAGTAGGGAGCCACCCATGGCTCTTGAGCAAGGGGAGTGACATCATAAAAGTGGAATTTTCAAATGTTAATTGTGTCTCTGACCAATACTCTCTCTGTGACCCTGGACAGGTTTTTTTGTTTTGTTTTGTTTTTACCTCTCAGTACCCCCAGGCAACTCTCTTAAGACTATAGTTTGCAGAACAGGTGCAGATCTGCATTGGGAAAGGAATTTTCTATTGGGTGTACAATGACATGTTTCCTGCCCTCAGTGAACTTACAATCTAAAACAGGGACTAGAACATGTACACATACAAAAAAAACCAATATGGTATGGGGGCAAAAAGGGAAGTAGTGTGGTATAGTATAGAGTTCAGGGTCTGAAGTCTGAAGACCCAGGCAAGAGGCTATGGCCTCTAACACTGGTTTTATAATTGTGGGCAAGGCACTTAAGTGAAATGAGACTTACAAAGTGATTCTTAATGTGTGCATCTGTAAAGTGCAGCTAATCAGGGGATTCTCAATGCCAGTGAAATCACATCTAGATAAAATACACACACACACACACACACACACACACACACAGTGTGTATATAAGATGTGTTGGAGGAGGAGAAGCTGAAGGCAGGGAGATCAATCCAGAGTCTACTACAATGAGTTAAATGTGAAGTGATCAGGATCTGAGCTAGGGGAGTTCCAGAGGAAAGGAAGAGGTAGCTGCAGGGACAGTTCTGAGAGGATCAGAGCTAGAAAACCTAAAAGGACCATAGAGGTCATCTAGCCCAGCTCCATCATTTAACAGCTGAAGAAACTGAGGCCCACAAGTGTGAAATGCCTCATCCAAAATCACGCAGTTAGTAAGTAGCAGAACTGAGATTTAAAGCGAGGCCCTGAGACTCCCAGATGAATGACCAAGAGCCAACAAAACTTGGTAACTGATTGCATATAGAAGGAGATAGGAGATAGGGAAGGCAAAGGTAATTCTGGTGTTTCAGACAACTTCGAGAGTGGTGGTACCATTAACAAAAAAGAGGGAAGTCAGGAGGAGTCTGTTTTGGAGGCTAGATAATAAGATCTGAAGCCTCACTGACCCCATTCATTGTTCCCTGCTCTTTTGACTTCATGGCTACATCCCAGAGAAAGGGCTGAACCCAATCAGTGAGGCCTAGAAGGAGGCAGGTTATAAATAACCCTTCCGAATCAAAGGGTTCTCTTCCTGTGCAGGAAACACCACAAACCAATGAGGCAGGAAAAAGGTGTTTCCGTAAAGGAAGCCAGCAGGCAGGAGCAGATCTGGAAGCCAGATGGGATCCCGGGTGCATGAAGGGAGGAGGGCCACAGTTTGGAGGGATCTGAGGAGCACTTCTGTGCCAACTTCTGGGGGCGCCATATGGCGCTGTCTGGGAGGGGGAGTCAGTTCAAGATTGACTTAGAAGGGCAGCAGCTTGTGGAGGGGTCCCCAGTGGGTATCTGGAGCAAAGATAGGACAAGAATATTGAAAATTTTGGGCAGAAGGTAAATGGAAACACCAGATCCCATCCCTTCTCCTTCTCTGTCTCAACTACTGTACCAGTATGGGGTCCAGGGAGCAAACCTCATCTTGTCAGCCCTCTCTCTTTAGCAGAATTCTGCCCTTCACTGACACAAAGAAGATCTTCCTTATGTCCCATTCAATTCAACACACACACATTTATGGAGTGCCTGCAGAAATTTATTAAAGACGTAAACTCTAGAATCATAAATAAATAATCACAAAATGTATCAGAAATGAATAAGTGATGATTGAAGGGAAAAGGACAACAGGATGGCAGAGGATGAGGAGGATTGTGTCGTGGAAGCAACGAGCATGAGCTTGGACAGACTTGGGGAAATGGCAGAGGATGGAAGAGCCTAGCTTGCTATGGTCCATAGGGCCATGAGAAGTCAGACATGACTGAACAATAAAAACAAACAAACACAAATTATCTGATTTTTATTGATACTTTTCAGTTTTACACCACACTCATCTCCCAATATTTTATACATATAGGTGTGTGTGTGTGTACATATATATACACACATATATACATATCATACTTGCACACACATATTCAGGCCAGGTCTCTGCCTACCATGTCATGCTTCCTTTCTCACCTCACTATAGAGAAGGGAATGAGACCCCTTTCCAAGGAAAACCTAATGGTAGGAAAATAATCTTCTACCTCCAATGCAGTCAGTCATAGCCTCTGAGATTCTATTCTTCTCTACAGGTCTCCATTCACTCCTGTGGCAAGATCAAAATATGTTTTTTTCCATAGTTTGCAGATGGATAAAGTTGATAAAAATCCATAGCTGCTTAGACTGAGTCAAGCAGCAGTTGAGACCTCATGTAATTCTGGTGAGAGTTCATCCCCTGTACTTGTAGCATTGTTAAAGGAAATCAATGGCAATCACTGATGTAAACAGGAGCATTCTGGCAGTGATAATGGTAGATAGGAAGGCTGGCTGGGTAGAGCTCCTTATCACTCACTGGAGGATACGACTATTGCAACAAAACCATAGAGAAGAAAAAAGTATAGAAATAGTACAATGTGGAAGAGCCACTTATTGGGCAATTTGGGGAGAGAGAACAGAAAATTTAGAACCTGCCCTCAGAGAGCTCCCAGTTTAATTGGAGATATGCACATAGAAGAAATAATTTTTAAAGCAAATAAACTATTAAGCTGCCCAGTGACGCTGTGGGGAATGTGAAGTATTTCAACACTTCTAGCTCTAAATATACGCTCCTATAAAATATACATAGTTCTTGCCCTCATCACTCTTGTAATCTTAGTTAGACAGAGTATAAACCTATGAAATGACACTTAGTAGTATCTAAGTCCTCTCCAGGCTGCTCTCTTCAATCTTCTGGAGTTCCTCTAGAATCCCCGCTGATACCTCTTTACCTTGGAAGTTCTTTCTAATTCTGGATTTCCCATGTTTAAAGTGCCCTCTGCATCTGCAGCCTCTCTCTCTGATTGGCTGGTTCCTCACAGAACCTCCCTTTTAAGGAAGAGGCCCAGGCCAATCCTCTTCAGTCTGTACTCCTGACTTTCCCAGACTTTCTCTACAATGCATCCTTTGCTAGGTATTTTAATGTCTTTCCCCACCCCCTTCTCAACTCCCTCATCATACATGTTGTCTTCCCTCCCCCGTTAAAATGAAAGGAAGGAAGGAACGAAGAAAGGAAGGAAGGAAGGAAGGAAGGAAGGAAGGAAGGAAGGAAGGAAGGAAGGAAGGAAGGAAAGAGACGAGCAATTATTAAGCAACTACTATGTGCCAGGCCCAGTGCTAGGTGCTTTACAAATATCTCACCTGAACCTCGAAACCATCCTGGGAGATAAGTGCTATGGTTATCCTTATTTTACAGTTGGAGAAACAGCAGTTGAGTGACTGTCCTGGAGTACCACAGCCAGTAAGTGTCTGAGGCAGGATTTGAACTCAGGTCTCCCTGACTGTGGGCCCAATGCTCTATCCACTGAAGGCAAGGACTATCTTTCTTTCTGACTGTATTTGTATTCCCGGTGCCTGAAACATAATAAGTTCTTAATAAATGTCTGTTGACTTGGCTTGACTTGACTATAAATAAGGCAGTGGTTCTCAACCTGTGGGTTATGTTCAATTTGTAACAATGACAATACATCCTGCATATCAGATATTTACATTATGATTCATAACAGTAGCAAAATTACAGTTACAAAGTAGCAACAAAAATAATTTTATGGTTGGGGGCCACCACAACATGAGGAACTGTATTAAAGGGTCGTGGCATTAGGAAGGTTGAGAACCACTGCTATAAGGGGAGGTATGCTAAATATCAAACGAGTGGTGATGGGGGCAGTGTAGATCTAAGGGAGAGATAAACATTGGTATATTAAAAATTAGATATTGATGCTCTCACTACCTGAGAGGGTGTAAACCCGTGGTCTCGGTCTGTACTCTTCTGATGTGTCATGTTGAGCCCAGACACACAGATCTATAAACAAGGACCCTGTTACCAAGGGACAAAACCTTTTACAGAAAGGCTAACCTGAGAAGAGTGAGAGGACAAGAGCAGTGTCTGAGTAACTCCTTTTCTTCAGGGCATGGGGCCGTCCCCAAACCAGAGCTTAATAAGGCATTTCAAAGCATCTAAGCTAGGAAAGGAGAGGCAATGTTCTACCATGGAAAGACCATTGAATCTGGGGTCAGAAAACCCTGGGTTCTGAATCCTACTTATTGCCTATTGATATCAGGCAAGTCACTTCATCAGTCCAGGCCTCAGTGTCCTTATCTGTAAAATGGATGCAAGATATTTCCAGAGACCCTTTGCAGCTCTTCACCTTGGGATGAATCATAAAGTAACGGGACTGAGCTTATCTTGTCTGAATTTCTCCTGTATGTTCCTCTAAACACCAGCAGAGGGAGATATTGTCTCATAGAATCCAGCCCTGGTCCCCAGGTTCTTGTACCAAATCAGCAAGAGCTTCAGAGCAGCTATTGATCTGAAAGAATCCCAGCTACACCTGTTATCTGTTATCAGTAGAAGGAAGCCCAACCCAGTCCATAGAATGGGAGGGGTTGAAAATGGGCTGTGGAGCTGTGGATCCAAGCAATGTGTGTGAGGGACAGAGAAGTGAGATCAAACTAGAACCCTGGGTTCTCCCCTACAACCCCTCACTTATTCTCTTGACCTCAGTTTCTCCTCCATGACTTTTCACTAGAATTCCTCAGTCTTTCAAAAGCCCTCGTTCATAGCCATGGCAGAGACCTAGGGTCATTGCTACTCACTACTCATTGAGTATTGGGAGCCCAGGTCTCAGACCAGCTGGGGTGGGGCTTCCAGAGAAAGGAAGTGTGTGCCATTTTGTAGTTTCCTATTTTAACTAATTTGTCTGCTAGCTAGTTACCAATCTAGGTTGTTTCTATCCTGCCAAAGGACTGAGCAGCACCCTGTAAATTTCCACACCCTAGGGCAAAGCCCCAGACAAGCCATGATACTCATAGTTCCACCAGTCTAGTTTTTTTCTTTTGATTTCACACCTGCATCATGGAGACAGTCACCAGGGGCTCTATTTTCCTCTTTATAGTCTAAAATCACCTTGTTTTCCCTTCCCATAAATAACATGTTCAGTTATAGAAAGACACAGGATGCCCCCCAAATCTTTGCTTGACAGCTTCTGTTTATTCAGTGTACAGTGCCTAAGGTGGGGCTTCTCCATAGGTGAGCCAAGTGTATGCACAGCACAGGTTTATAACCTGTACAGTTTGGTGCCTTGAGGGTGGAAGAGAAGGAGGATCAGCCATAGTTTGAGTCTTTGAGATTCTGCTCAGAAGCCTGGTGTCATGGGAATTTGTATAGCCTGCTTTGGGGGCATTACTCCACTCTCAATGATACCTTAGGGTCCACTATCTATGGCAATCACTTATATGTGTGGCATCAAGTGGAAAGAGTGATGGACTTGGGGTCAGGAGACTCAGCTTAAAATCTGACCTCTGCTCTTTATGATACATATGACCTGGGACAAAGAACTTTCACCTGTCCAGGAAAGTGGCTTAGCTTCTCTCTCAGTCTGTTTCCTCATCTAAAAAATGAGGGTAATAATATATGCCATGCCTGCCTCACAGGGTTACAGTGAAGAGACCTTGAAGAACTACAGAGATGTGAGTTACTATTCCTTGCCCAGAGCCCCTCTGAGGCCAGATTGGCTCCCTCAGAAGGGTACTCAGATCCCAATGACTCAATTCGAAAGCATTTCCTTCTTTCCTTCATCTTTCTTCTGGGTTCCTGCCCTGTAGGGAGGAGCCAGTGGAGATTGCCCAACTGCTACATTTCATTTAAGACCAGAGCCAGAAATTCTCCAGACTCCCAGGTCCCCCTGACAGGCAGCTGCAAAAGTCAAGCTGCCCTGGGAGAAAAACAATAACAAAAATCATCTGGAAGAACAAAAGCTCAGGGATATCAAGGGAATCCAGGAAAAAAAAAATACAAAAGAAGGTAGACTAGCTGAACCAGATTTCAAATTGTATTATAAAGGGATAATTAGCAGAACAATATGGTATTGGCTGTAAAAGAGTGGTGGATCAGTGAATAAATTTAGGTACAAATTATTATAATAATAATATTAATAGTAATAAGTGACCATAGTAATCTAGTATATGATGAACTCAAAGATCCAAGCTTTTGGAACAAAAATTCAGTATCTGACAAAACCTGCTGGGAAAATTGGAAAACAATATAGCAGAAACTAGGTGTAGACCAACATCTCACACAGTATGCCAAGATAAGATCAAAATGGATACATGATTTACACATAAAGGGTGATACCATAAGGAAATTAAGAGAGCATGGAGTAGTTTATCTGTCAGATTGATGGATAAGGGAAGGATTTAGGACACAAGAAGATATAGATAGCATTAGGAAATGTAAAGCAGGTAATTTTGATTATATAAAAGTAAAAAGTTTTTGTATAAACAAAAGCAAGGCGACCAAAATTATAAGGAAAGCAGAAAATGGATACGGGGGGGCGGGGGGAGATTTGGAACAAGTATCTTTGATAAAGGCCTTGTTTCTGAAATATAGAGAGAATTGAATCAAATTTATAAAAATATAAATCATTCCCCAACTGATAAATGGTCAAAGGATATTAACAAGCAGTATTCATACAAAGAAATCAAAGCTATGTATGATCATATGAAAAAATGCTCTAAATCACAATTGATGAGAGAAATACAAATTAAAACATCTCTGAGATACCACCTCATACTTATCAGAGTAGGTAATATGACAAAAAAGGAAAATGTTGGATGTTGGAGGAGGTGTGAGAAAACCGGGACACAAATGCACTGTTAGTGGAATTGCAAACTAATCCAACCATTCTGGAGAGCCATTTGGAACTATGTCCAAAGGGCTATAAAACTCTACGTACTCTTTGATCCTGCAATACCACTGCTAGGTTTGTATTCAGTGTACAGTGGCTAAGATGGGGAGATCAGAGGAAAAGGAAAAGGACCTATCTGTACAAAAATATTTACAGCAGCTATATTTGTGGTGACTAAGAATTGGAAACCAAAGGGATGCCCATCAGTTGGAGAATGGCTAAACAGGCTGTGGTTTATGATTTTTTTGTTTTGTTTTTTTGCTCTTTGAAGGGGGAAAGGCAGGGCAGTTGGGGTTGTGACTTGCCCAGGGTCACACAGCTAATAAGTGCTAAGTGTCTGAGGTCAAACTTGAACTCAGGTCCTCCTGGCTCCAGGGCCGGTTCTCTATTCACTGCACCACCTAGCCATCCCTGTGATTTTTTATTGCAATGGAATATTGTCATGCTATAAGAAATGACAAGCAGGATGATTTCAGAAAAACCTGGAAAGACTTCATGAACTGATACACAGGGAAGTGAACAGAACCAGGAGAACTTTATACACAGTAACAGCAATATTATTCAATGAAGAATTGTGAATGACTTAGCTATTCTCAGCACTGCAATGATTCAAGACACTCCCAAAGGACCGATGATGAAGCGCACTCTCCGCCTCCAGAGAAAGAGCTGGTATTGACTGAATACAGACTGAAGCACGCTATTTTTCACTTTCTTCTTTTCATTTTATTTTTTAAATGTTTAATATAGAAATGTGTCATATAATGCCAGATGTGTAATCTAGACATTGCTTACTATCTCAGGGAGGGGGAAGGTGAGGCAAGAAGGGAGAGACAGAATTCGGAACTCAAAACTTTACATTTAAAAACCTAGCAGACCACAAAAAAAAGTCAGGCTGCCATTCAGGGCTGGCCACAGACCTGCCACTAAGCACATATTGGGAATGGTGAACTTTCTCAGCAGTTCTCTAGCATTGATCTTTGCCACATCCCTTCTCATTTATTCTACGTGTTTATTTCTTCCCAAAGCCCTGGAGAGTCTGGTCTTCCTTAGATGCCCTCCAAGTGACTGCGGGAGGGGCGGCTGAGGAGAGGACTACCAGCATCCCTGTTTCCAGTCTCTTAGCGAAACTCCGGGGATTGTCTGCTTTGCTATGAACAAGCACCCAAGAAGTTGAGAGCAGAGCAGATAAGTCACAGCCCCCGCCTTGCAGAAGTTCACACTTGAAAATAATTTTTTTGAAAAAAGATAATCACATGACATTTTCCTGTTAGGGTTTTTGGAGGTTCCTTTTATAAAAAAATAGGAGCCTGAAATTTCCCATACTTTTGTGATGGAGTCATTTTGTATAAAGCCAATACCCTAAAAAATGAATTTTGAATAATCATCACAGTTCACAGCTATATTTGTAGCCTAGAGCCTAGCTCATAGAAAGCGTTTAAATGTTTTCTCATTCATTAGGCCATTCATTCATTCACTTTAAAGTTGACAAAACTTTACTTCACACACAATACTTCATTGGATCCATACAACTTTGTAAAGTAGGAATTATTATTATCTTCATTTTCCAGATGTGGATTCTTAGGCTCAGGAAAGTTAAATAACATGGCTAACAAGAATCTGAGAGATGATTCTAACCCAGGTAATCCTGACATGAAGTTCAACATTTCCTCTGCTAAACCTCTTGGTTTCTTCTCAAATGTAGCAAGGCCAGTAACTTGGTGGATTGGAAGACATAGATGCCTTTGGGGATGGAAAAGGACATGAGCATGAGTAAAAGAGGAAGTGGCACTAATAGGGAAAGAGAAAGGAGAGAGACAGAGACAGAGAGAGGGGGGGGAGAGAAAGAAAGAGAGAGAGAGAGAGAGAGAGAGAGAGAGAGAGAGAGACTGAGGAGAGACAGAGACAGAGAGCACCACACTTTCCTATTGATTCAGTTACTTCAAGAGTTTCCTTGATACAGATGTACGTTTCCCTATCCAGCTGTTGTGTTAGGTGATGAGATCACAGGACTTACAAGTAGAAGGACTCTTTGAGATCATCTAGTGCCATCCTCTCATTTTACAACATAGGAAGCTAAGGCTCAGAGAAGGGGAAATGACCTACCCAAGGTCACAAGGCATATGCCTATATTTTTCTCTCATTTGCATTTTTTAAGATTTTTCTTGTTTGCATCTTATGCCTCTCCTCTGCCAGATGGGAGCTCCCAAAGGAGCTGTCCCAAAGAAGCTGTCCCAAAGGAGGGCTCTGGCTCCTCCACCAAACTGAGAGCTCCCCAAGGTCAGGGGCAGTGTCTCAACAATCACATCAGGAGATCTGGGATCATTTAATTTCTCTGGGCTTCAATTTCCTCCTCTGCAAAATAAAGGAGTTGGAGCAGAAGGTCCTTTCCAGATCCAAATCTATGAACTTCTGGCTCTCCCATCAGACAATAATTATCAATGATTGATAAGAGATTCTGGGTTCTGATAAATCAGATGCATGGGACGGAGATGAGTATCATTAGAATACTTGTGGGTAACCCAAGGAAAACTTTGTGGCAGGCTTTCCTATAGATTCCACAGACTCAGAAGGCAGTTTTCCAAGTTCAAATGAAGCCCTCGCCCATTGGCACAGGGTCCTCATCAGCAGAAGGTGCTTCTGAAATGGTGAAATCTGGTGAGCAGATGATGCTTTGGCTGCCTTGGGGAAGGACCCTGGAACACTTCAGTTTCCATTCAAGGTTATTCAGCCAGATTCACAAAGAGGCAGTAGTTGGGCAACCTAAGGAGTAGTGCTGGTTAGATGGGCAAGTCCTGAGTGGGCTGTGTGGTTGAACACACCTACTCCCAGATGGAGCCACATTTCAGCAAGAAGGAGTTGAAAGGATCCTGGCAAGTACTCCTTTGTAGAAACTGCCTTTTGAAAGCCAGGAGATTTTTCTGGGAAAGAGCCTAAAGAATCATGTAGAAAGTTGGTCACCTGCCCAAATCTACTATTAATTTATAATAATAATAGTATTTATGGAGTACTTTAAGGTTTACAGTGTGCTTTACAAATATTATCTGATTTGACCCTCACAACGACCCTGGAGGTATATGCTATTATGATCTATATTTTACAATTGAGGAAACTGAGGCAGAAGGCGATGAAGTGACTTGGCCAGGGTCATGCAGACAGTACATGTCTAAAGCTAGATTTAGACGGGTCTTCCTGACTCCAAGTCCAACACTCCATGCACTGTGCCACCAGCTGCCTATCCATAGTGTTGGGAACCCCTAGGTCATCTGCCTCCTGGCATTTGCCGCTTCATCTTGAAGCCCCCAGAACTTTTTCTCTTTGGACTGTTGGCCACTTAGCATCAGACATTGTGGGGCGGCTAGGTGGTGCAGTGAATAGAGCACTGGCCCTGGAGTCAGGAGGACCTGAGTTTAAATCCAGCCTCAGGCTCTTAACACAAAAAAACTAGCCATGTGATCGTGAGCAAGTCACTTAACCCCAACTGCCCTACCTTCCCCCTCCAAAAAAAAAGCATCAGACATTGTTAGGGTCAAATGGAACCTTAGAGATTATCTATCAGCTGCCTTATTCTGCCTCATAGATGAAGAAATATTACCCCATTTTATAGATAAACAGAGGCAGAGTTGAAGTGACTAGCTCAGTAGGTATCTGAGTCTGAATCTGAACTCAGGTCTTCCTCTCCAGGTCCATCACTATATCCACTGAACTACTTAAACTGCCTGATTTATGAAGGTGAAATGTGATGAATTGGTGGAGGAGGGCCCTGACTCCTCTACCAAACTAAGAGCTCCCCAGGGTCAGGGGCTGTGTCTCAACAATCACATCAGGAGAGCTAGGGTCATTTAATCTCTCTGGGCTTCAGTTTCCTCCCCAGGCCTCAGGATAGGACTTAGAGCTCTGTCAGTAGGGATACATCAGCATCCAGGGTGCAGGAGATTGGGAGAACTGCTTGGGATGATGGGAAAGGGCCAGATAAGAGAGCAGGTGGCAAGAGGAACATCTGGATTCCGATTTTGATTTCAGAGAAGAGCAGGCAGAGAAAGATGTTCCCATGGAGGCTCCAGGAGCAGATCTTTAGATATGAGTCAGTAGACATTGACTGAACCCTCCAGCTGAACTGGAGAACTTGTAGGGAAATAGGGGCAGTCTTCAAGTGTTTAAAAGGGGGTCATGTAGAAGGGCTAGCTTCGTTCTGCTTGGCCCCGGAGGGCAGAACAAGGGTGCGAGTGGAAACAGGGCAGATGTTAGCTCATTGTAATGAGAAACTTCCCAAAATGTAATAGCCGGTGGTCTCCAGGAGGCAGTGAGTTCCCTTACCCTGGAGATTTTCAGGTGGAGACCAGATGACCACATGCCATTGATGGGGCAGGTCGATGGTGCAGTGGGTAGGTTGTTGGAGGTGCAGTCAAAAGACCAGAGTTTGAACTCTGTCTCAGACACTTACAATTTACTAGCTGTAAGACCCTGGTCAAGTCACTTAACTTCTCTCAGCCTCAGTTTCCTCATTGGTAAAATGGTAGAAGAGGAAGAGAAGCCTTTATTAAGTGCCTATTATGTGGCAGGCACTTTACAAATATTATCTCACTTGATATTTTGTTGTTGGAGAAACTGAGAGACAGAAGTTAAATGACTTACCCAGGATCACACAGCCAGTAAGGATATACAGCACCTATCTCAGTTTAACGACAGGACTATTGAGAAGATCAAATGAGATAACGCACATAAAGTGCTTTGCGAGGTTCCAGGTGCTATACAAATACTATTGTTTTGTTCTAGAAAGGACTTTTGGTCAGCTTTGGGATGGACTGAATGGCCTCTGAGACCCCTTCCAATTCTCAGACTCTGTGTTTCTATAGTTAAGAAAGAAAAAGGTGGCAGATCACTAACCTTGGGGAGCCGGAGTCTTAAATGATAGGAGAAAGAACTGAGACAAAATACTCACCAAGTCATTAGTGTGTCATTGAGCTCTTAGAGTACAGGTTTCTTAGGGCAGGGGCTACTTCACCTTTGGTTTTGTATCCTTGGTACCTCACAAGTATTACACATTCAACAGATATTTGTTGAATTGAATTAAAAGGCGAGGATTAAGTTATTGATAAAGTTATCATCCAGAGAAATCCATCAGAATAGGTGAGAAATTTGTCTCGTGGAATGCAAAAAGTATAGGACTATTGTGGATGGCTGAGGGTTTGGGACTGACTTCCTGGTGGCTTAGATTTATATGAGCATCATTTCCCACACCCAGAGGAAAATGTGTGACTGGCCAATATAGGGGGAATCAAAAGGAGAAGCAGGGAAGAGCCTTACTGAATCCACATTTCTTATCCCAACAATAAAAACTTTACTGAAGATTAGCTTGGGACCAGACACGTTGCCCTCGTCCTTACCTCTGCCCTGTCTGGGAGGTCTCTGCATTTTAGTGAAGCTTCTCCACCTAATTTTCTAGGCTCATATTTGGCAATCAGAGCATGGTAGAAGAGCAAGCAATGGAGCAAGGAAACCTGAGTTTGAATCCTAACTCTGATAACTTTCTAACCATTGGACCATTTGCAAATTACTTAACCTCTCAATGGATCTGTTTCCCCATCTATAAAAGGACAAGAGGCAGCATGGAGTAGTAGACAGAGAACTGGCTTTGGACTCAGGAAGCCCAAGGTTCAAGTTTCATCTCTGACATATACTAGCCATATGACAGTAGGCAAGTCACTTAACCTGTCTGTGCTCTAGGCAACCCACTATGACCCTAAATTTCAGGGAGGGAGTTTCCTTATTTGGGAGTCACCTAACTGGTGGAATCACAGGTCTAGTCCTCATCCCTGTATAAAATTAGGATAATACTTGCTAGCACTCCTGGGCTCATGGAGTTGTTTCAAGGACAATTCTTTTCAAACCACATGTGATGCTTCCATACTTCAATGGATCTGTGACTTAATGGACTTGGGAGTTTGTTCCCCAATAGAGATTGTAGCCTATCCATGCTTTCTCCTATCAGGAGGCTTTTGTCCATGTTCTCCCATAAATCTTCTATGGAGGCTCTATCCAGCATGCTGGCAGTCTTTCTCTTCTAACATTTCGTGGTTATCAGTGTAGGAGTCAGGATATTCATCTCTTGTGTCTCTTGCTCTCACTATATGACCAGCTATACCCTGGTTGGGTATCTTTAATTAACCCTTTCTCATAGCCCAGGAAGAAAGGAAGCAGTATGGTATGGTAGAAAGAGTTCTGGCTTGAGTCAGAGGACTCTGGTGCTTCTAGTCTGTGTGGCCTTGGGCAGGGCACTTAAATTCCCTGAACCTCAGTTTCCTAATCAGTAAAGAAGAGATTGGGCTAGACAGCCTCACAATTCCCTTCTAATTCTACACATATGATCCTAAGGAAGTGTCTAACTTTGGAGAAATCTTTTGCCCAGCACTAAACATAGTGCCTGGGACATAGTAGGTTGTTAGTAAGTGTTTATTGACTAAAAAATGTAGCAGGCTGATCCAGCAGGCTGGTAGGGGAGAAGAGCCCCAGATATCGGCTCACAGAAGGCACTAGGTCAGAGTGATGTGTTACCATTTCCACCCCAAATAGGAGGTCAGGACACCTAGAATCTGTTCTCTGCTCCTCCCAAGCTGCCCATGTGGCCTCCATAGCATTCCTGCTCCCTCTCTGTGCCTTAGCTCCCTTCACCATCAGAGTGAGAACTGACCCCTCCTCAAGGCTGAGAGGTTGGAACACAAGGCCTCAGAGACACACAAAGTTTCCCTTGTCTGGAGCTGTAATGGCTGCCAGCCTATGGGCATGGGGCCCGGGCAATGGCTTGTCCCAGTGGAGCGGCTTTCAAAGACGCCACAAGGGAACAAAAGGGCTCCTTCTTTGGAGGGCAGATACACCCAGAGTGGCTTCCAGAAGGAACTGAATCCCCCTCTGTGGGAAAGAATTGTTTCTGTTGTGTCCAGTAGAGTTTGCTATGTGCAAAAGGTTTTACAATCGTTTTTATTAGCAGAGACCCCTGAGGCCAGAGGAGAAAAAAAGATTAACATCCTCTCCTATACACTCTGTGAAATTGGAGAAACTGAGGCATTATCAGCCTTGGGGGCAATCCTAAGACCATACTATGAGTGGGATTTGAACTGGTGGCCTTAGGAGTATATGGCTCATAAAGCCACTGCATTCCCCTACTTGTTCGGATCACTGGTTTACCCATTTTGAACTGAATTAAACACCCTCCAACCAAAATGTCCTTTGGCACCTCTCACGCAGTTTTTCTTCAGAAAACTAACTTGAAACTTGGCTGGTGAATGGACTCAGTCACCCTTAGCCTGTCAGCATTTGGAGGATTGCTGGGTTTCAAACTCTTGGCTTTCCCTTGCCCCCTGGCTCTCAACTACCTACAGGATCAAATCCAGACTTCTCATCCCAGGATACCATTATCCTCCCTTACTCCACTTTATCCCACCCCCTTCCCATATAACGACCCTCATTTCTTGTGGTTTCCCAAGTCAGATTCCAGCCAAGCAAACTTGCTGTCTCCTCAGTGTTTGTTCAGAGGACACATCTAGGCAGTATAAGAGGAGGGGGAGGGGGAGGAGGAGGAGGAAGAAGAGGAGTAAGGAGAAGTGGAGGAGGAAGAAGAGGAAGGGGAAGAGGAGGAGGAAGAGGAAGAGGAGGAGGAGCAAGGGGAGGAGGAGGAAGAGGAGGAGAAGTAGCAGCAGCAACAGTACCAGTAGTCACTAGCATTTATGCAGAATTTTAAGTTTTGCAAAATACTTTAATTATCTCATTTGTTCTTTATAACAACTCTGTGAAGTAGGTACTATTATTATCCCCATTTTACAGATAAGAAAACTGAATATGAGAAATTAAGTTGCTTGCACGGACTCACCCAGCTAGTGTCTGAGGAAGGATTCAAACTGGAGTCTTCCTGACTCCAAGCTCAGCACTCTACCCACTGTACCATCTAGCTACCTCATTATTCTCTACTTATGTCTCTCCATCCTCATCAGAACTTTGCTTTATTAAAGGCCACTATTTCCAAAGTCCTTGCAGATAACTCTCATTTGTCTGGTTATTTCATTTACTCCAAAAGTCCTTGCACTAGTTGTCTCTCCCCTTCTCCTCCATGCTCGATCTGTAATCTCTTCTCGCCTCTACGTCTTAGAATCCTCTGTTTCCTTTAAAATTTAGCCCAGGTACCACCCTTTGCATGAATCCTCCCCTCTTCCAAATTGCTTTGTCTTTGTTTTGGATATATTTTATACATTTTATACACTTTTATACATATTATACATTTATACATATTTCCATATGTACATGTTGCCTCCTGTAGTAAAATATAAGCTCCCTGAGGGCAGGGATCATTTTATTTTGTCTTTTGTTTTTCCAACATCTAACATTATAGGGCTTACTAAATGTTTGTTGATTGATTGGTTGATTGATTGAAAGGGACTGAGGAATTGGATTTTATAACCTCTCAGGTCCTCATCACCTCCAAATCCTATGACTGGCTAGGAAATCACAGGCTTCCAGAGTTGGAAGGGAACTCAAAGCTCATGTAGTCCAAAGGTCCTTTAAAGGAATAAGAAGATACACAGTCCTGCCTTCAGAGAGCTTCCAGTATGGTTAGCAAGATTATATACACACACACATATGAAAAATACATAGTCACAAAGTGTTGATATCAGGAGTCCCTTTAATCCAGCCTCCCACTCTCTTGCAAGAATCTGCTCTACAGAATCCCTACCAGGTTATCACATTGTTTCTAATTAAATACTCCCAGTAATGGGGAATTCACTACCCATTTCTCTTTTGGATAGCTCTAATTCCTCCTTACACTGAACTCAAATGTCTTTGCCTATGACTTCCACCCTAAGTGGTCTAAGATTTCCCCTAATCTGTTTGCCATGTGAAAGCATCTCAAACATGTAAGGACAGTGGTCATTCCTCACATTTCCCTCTCTTTGGTCTTCTTTTCTCCTGAGCATCATGAGGGCAAAAAAAATAAACAACTGGTGTAATATATGGAGGGAATGTGACTCTAGTACTGGATGGGGGCATATTTCTGGGGTGAATGGTTCTTATTGGACTTCATTATGGAGAGTCTCTCGAAGGATGTAAATCTTGAGTGGGAGGGGAGTTGTGTTGAAGTCTTGGGAAAACATTTGCTTAGTTCTGAAGCAGAATAAAGCTGTCAGTTTCACCCGGGATTCTCTACAATAGTGTCTTAGCTCTCCAGCTAGATTGGATTCAGTGGCTGTTTCCAGAGATACTATAAACAGCCAGCCCCTGACCTCAGTTGGCAGGGGCCCCTCTGGGATCTTCAGCATGATGACTGTAAATCACTTTGATGTGTAGAATTCCCTCCTCTGAGCCTGAAGCCCCTACTGCTCATCTCCTGAAGCTTGTTTATTCTCTGGTCCCATGATCAAGGCTTATTTACTACATCCCAACCCTACCTCAATCCCTACCTCACCTCCTGCTCCATTCTCATGCCTAGCCCTTTTTCCCTTTTAACTCTGGAGAGAACCTTAATAACTTTTGAGTACACAGATAATTCTCTTTTCTCTCCTCCTCCCATGCCACCTCTCTTTATTCATTTTCTCAAGACTTACATCTCTGAAGCCATGCCAAGCTGCCTCAACATAACATGAGAAGGAGCTTGGTATAGTGGATAGAGTTCTGGGCTTGGCCGTTAAAATCCCCTCACCTACTAGCTGGATGATCAGGCATTGAGGTGGCACAGTGAATAGAGCACCGGCCCTGGAGTCAGGAGGACCTGAGTTCAAATATGGCCTCAGACACTTAACACTTGCTAGCTGTGTGACCTTGGGCATGTCACTTAACCCCAACTGCCCTGCCTTCCCCCCCTCCAAAAAAGCAAAAACAATAATAATAATAAAAATAAAATAAAATGAGCTGAAGAAGGAAATGGCAAAACACTCCAGTATCTTTGCCAAGAAGAGTTGGAAATGTCTGAACAACAAAGCTATATAACTATGACAAGTCAATTAACCTGTCTGAATCCCAATTTCCCAATGTATAAAGGGCAAGACAATGCTTCTAATACCTACCTCACAAGGTTGTTGTGAAGCTCAGACGAGATAATGTGTGTAAAGCATAGCTTCCACTCCTAAGGAGGTTATGGGTCCTCTCTGCTGGGCGTACCCTATCTGAGACATTGTATGAAGGACATTGGTGAACTGGCAAGCAACCAGGAGAGTAAAGGGTCTCAAGCCTATATCTTATAAGGGTCATTTGAAGGAAATGTGAATGTTTAGGTTGGAGAAGAGAAGGCTCAGGGAAGATGGGGCTGTCATGGGGAACAGAGATTGGATTCACTCTCTTTGTCCACAGAAGACAGAATTAAAAGCAATAAGCAAAAGTTGCAAAGAGATAAATTGAGGCTTGATGTCAGGAGAAACTAATTTACAACTAGAGCTGTCTGAGGAGGTCATGGCTTCTCTCCCCAGCAGAGGATATTGGGCAACCCCTTGTCTGGTGTGCTGAGGTGGACATTCATTTTTTGGCATGAGTTAAATGAGGCTGCTGAGGTTTTTTCCTCCTCTGAAATGCTTGGATTCTGTGATTCTTGATATTAAATGTCCGTGATAATTATTAATCTTTGGGATTTGGGTCAGAGAATAGTGTTGGGCCTCCAGTCATTAGTAGGATCATTTCTGTTCACTTTGATTAGGATCTTGAACTGGATGACATGGACAGATGGTTGGAAATCATATCACACCCTCCCCACACCCTTTCCTTTTCCTGCTTGATAAGATATGGTAAATCCATCAGTCACAGGGGAAAAGTTGACCAACCAACACTCCCACTCTGTTTGGACTACTACACTCATGTTGGTTCAGGGTGGTTATCTATTTTTCTGATCAAGTTGTCAGCAGGTCTACAGGCATGGGTGGTTCAGCCAGAGGGGCCCTGATCTGTAGAGATAGACATGTCACAAAGGAAGCAGAAGGATCACCTCCTGAGAGTCACGCACAGATGGACCAGGACCAGGGCAAACATCTCTTCACATCTCACCCTGATAAGGGTAGTGGCCTCTGCTGTTGGCATGGCTCAGACTTTCTCCACTCATACAGGGATTTCTCAGTGAGCCAACTCAGCCCCACTTGGGAGGGCGGGGCAGGGAATGACAATCCAATTAAATGAGTGTTTGCTCAGTATCTACTGTATTCTGTTCAGTGATTTGCCCAAGACAGCTGGATATAGAGGTAAAATTGAACCCTGCCTACCATCCTCACCCCACTACTAGAGAGTTGGTAGAGTTGGTATGGGTCTTAGAGACTAGAGTCATAGGACTATAGATTTGGAGCTGAAAGGGATCTATGAGGCAGTCTAGTTCAACCTCTTCATTTTACAGATAAGGAAACTGAGGTTTAGAGAGGTCAAATGACTTCTCCAACGTCATCCAGGTAGCAAGTGGCAGAGGCAAGATTTGAACCCAATTGACTCCAGAGCCAATCCTTTCTCTATAGTGTAGTGTCTACACCATAGCTGCATCCCTCTGCCCCTGCAGCCCTTTCCTCTGATTTTCCATTTTAGGGGCAGCCAGGTGGCACAGTGAATAGAGCGCCGACTCTGGTGTCAGGAGGACCTGAGTTCAAATCCAGCCTCAGACACTTAACACCAAAACTAGCTGTGTGACCTTGGGCAAGTCACTTAACACCAATTGCTCTACCTTCCCCCCTCCATAAAGCAAAAAAAAGAAAAAGAATTTCCAATTTAAGAGAAGGGTCCAAGTCAGCCATGTTCACTCCTTCCTTCCTCTCCTAGTGCCCCTCCTGACTTTCTGGACTTCTTTCTGCACCATGCGAACCTTCCCTTTCTTCCCCGCTCCCTTTTTCAACTTCTTTTTATAGTTTATCTTCCCCTGTTAGAATATGAGTTCCTTGAGGGAACTTAGCACAGTGCCTGGAACATTGTAAATACTTAAAAGCTTGTTGGCTTGACTTGACTTGTTTCAAATAAGCAAGATGTTGTGGGAAGAAGACTAAAAATGACATCCAGATGGGGGTTGGACTGGGTGGCTTCTAAGATCCTGGTCAGCAGCAAATATGGTCTTGGGATCTAGGTTTGACTCCAAGCTTCATCATTTACTGACTGAGGACAAGTCACCTCTCCTCTCTTGGGTCGAATTTTCCTCATCTGAAAAGCAAAGATAATAATCCTCACACTATGGGAGGTAACATGGTACAGTAGAAAGAGTGCTGGGTCAAAATCTTGGCTCTCTGTGACCCCAGGCAAGGTATTTCAACCTTTGGGGCCTCCATTTCCTCATTTGTAAAGTGAGCGGACTGATCAACCTCTAAGGCCCCTTTTCAAGCTCAAAATCTATCTGGGATCCTCCCTCATAATGTTACGGTACAGAATGGTCTCTATAGACCTTCAAGCACCAAAGGTATGGATGGGCTGGTGTATTACAGAAACGGAAGCTGAAGCCCAGCCAGTGGAAGGGTCATATGGCCAGATCTCCTGACTTCTCATTTCATATTTGTTTTGTAACTCAACATTGATCTTTAGTTCTGTCTGGTTAGTTTACCAAGCTGGGGTAATCAACCTCTGTGCATTTTCCTGTATGTACTGTGACCTTTAAATCAATTGTCAAGTAAGAATCATGGTGGAGACCATCTGCACTCTCTGGAACCCAGTTCCCCTGGTGACCATGGTCTTATACTTCTCAATTTTTTTTCCTTTTTTTTTTAGTGAGCTAGTCAAATGGTTGAGATATTAGTTCTAGACTAGGGACTGAGAAGAGCCAATGTGCCCAGATGTGAATCAAATTTGAAAACTTGACCTTATTAAGCACCTCATCATTATCCAGCTGCACTAATCAGTCACACACCATGATGATTTCCATCCTTATCTGCTTTTCTCAAGGATTCTGCTCTGCCAAGCGAGTCCAATAGCAGCTCTCCCTTCACCTACCCCCACCCCCGCCCAGTTTATAGTGGAAGGGAGCAGATGAGACATTCAGGACACACATTAAATGAACAATTGCTGTATTAAAAGGAGCAAAACACGTTCCTTATGTTTCTGTAGAACTTTAGAGCTTATGTTATCCTCACAATGGCCCTAGGGAGGTGGGGGGGGGAGAGGGGGAGCTAGCTATGATCACTCATTTCTCAAATGAGGAAATACTCAGAGAGATTGAGACCTGATTTAGCTCATGTAGCTAGCAAAATAGTGGACGTGAAATCGAACCCAAGTCTTTTTTCCACTTGGCCTTTGGGTCAATGCTCTTTCTACTATACCGTGTAATTGTAAAAGGGGTAAAAGCATTTAGTGGGATGGGGAGCCAAAAGAAACAAATGGCAGCTGCCACAGAAGAAATCCTGCTCTCCCTCCTCCCAACTCTTCTGACTAAGTTTCTGATTGTCTCTGGCTGAAGGCAAATACTTTTTACTGCTGGACATCCGTGTGAGCAGCCAGGTGGCTGGATCTCCAAAGCAGTGAAGGCTGGAGAACAGGCCTAGGGAATATGCAGTGCTGTGGGATTAAGGCACGTCCAGATGTTTTCCTTCATGCTTCCTATTGGCAGCGTCCTCAAGAGCATCCCTGAGATGTTAACACCAGGCAGACACTGACTCTGTTTTCCATGATGCTGAGAGGCATCAGGTTAACTTACACACAGAGAAGGCTCTCTCTGCTGGCCTGACTTCTTGGGTGGTCATTTTATGGCACATCTCTGAGGCCTCAGTTTCCTTATCTTTAAAATGGGATAATCATATTGACACTCCTTACTTTACAGGATTGCTTATGATCAAAGTGTTTTGTAAACTTTATAGCCTACAGAAAATGAGTTATTATTCAGATGTGTATCAGTTATGTGTGTGGGGGTGTGGGTATAGGTGTGGGTGTACGTGAGCATAGAGTACTTCAAAGGGTACATAATTATCTGGACATGCAATTGACCAATTCTGGTCAATTAATCATTCAGTATTTATTAAACCCCAAATGTGTGCCAGGCACCATGCTAAGTACTGGGGATACAAAAAGAGGCAAAAGACAGTCTCGCTAATGAGAAGCTCACAACCTAATGGAGATGATAAATACATGAACACGTTGTATGCAGGATAAACAGAAAGGGAATACAAGAGGGAAAGCCTTAGAACTAAGAAAGGTTGAGAAAAGTGCCCTGTAGAAGATGGGATTTTAGTTGAGATTTTAAGGAATCCAGAGAAGGCAACAGTGGAGATGAGGAGGGGGAGTGTTCCAGGCACCAAGGACAGTCAAAGGAAATGCCCAGAGCCCAGAGATGGAGTGCATTGCTTGGGGAACATGCAGGAGGCTGATGTCACTGGTCTGAAGAGTCCATGTCAAGGAGTAAGGTAGAAGAAGACTGGAAAAGTGGGAGGGGGCCAGGTTATGAGGCCGTAAATGCCGAACAGAGGCTCCTAGAGGAGACATGGAGCCACTGGAATTTATTGAGTAAGGGGAAGGGTTGATACGGTCAGATCCAAGATTTAGGGAAATCACTTGAGCAGCTGAATGGAGAATGGACTGGAGTGGGGAGAGCCTTGAGGCAGGCAGACGCACCCATGGCTGTTGCAGGATTTCAGACATGAGGTGATGAGGACCCTCACCAGAGGGGGGCAGTGTCGGAGGCGAGAAGGGGGTACATCTGACAGCTATTGCAGAGGTGAGAGTGATAGGGCCTGGTAAGCAGGTTGGCTATGAAGGGAGAGGGATAGTGAGGAGTTGAGTATGATAAGTCTTGAGCTTGAGAAACTGGAAGGATGGTGCTGTTCTCAACAGAAATAGGGAATGTAAGAAGCCAAGAGGGTCTGGGTGGAGAAGAGAATGAGGTCCATTTTGGATGTGCTCATTTTAACATGTCTGCTGGACACTCAGTTCAAGATGTCTGAAAGGCAGTTGGAGATTTGAGTTGGAGGTCGGTGGGGAGGATGGGGCAGAAAGGTCAAAGGAACTTCTTCCGATGTGTTTCTGTGACTCCATAGCATCTGCATATATGAAGCAAGCCACATCATCCCCCCAATGTAAACTTGTGTCTGCCTGGCAGGTTGCCCATGGTGAGCTTTTCTCTTAATCCTGGGCAGGCATGTATGACCTTGAAGTGTCTCTGTCACAACACCAGAGTGCATGTTTGTGTCTTCAAGTCAAGTCACATCGGGGCAGAGTGACTGCACACACGTGTCTGGGTGTCCTGAGGTCCCTGGGCTTGAATGAAAATCCCTGGTGACAAAAGTCAGGCAGAAAGGCCAGGGTTTGTGGGCAGGGAGCCAGGACAGCTGCTGTGGGTGAGGCCTTCTCAGCTCCCCAATCCTCCCATCCATTTCCTGTTAGTAGGGGCACCCAAGGGAGAAGCATGTTTCCGCCGGGTTCCAACACATCTAGGAGGTGTGATGTGCAGTGAGCAAACAGGGGGCCAGTCCAGCAGGAAAGTGAAGGGAAAGGGAGGGACCTATCTTTTATGCTCCCTTTCCCTGAAGCATTGTGGCACCAGAGGGCAGTACTCAGCTGTGTGATAGGCAGCTCCCCTCCACAGAGAGAGAAAGCCAGAGTGATCACTGGCTTTGTTCCAGCAAGAGACGGGCTGGCTGCCTCCTTTCTCAAATGCACAGCAGCTGCAGGAGTTCCCAAGCCCAGCATTAACTCCTCCAATGCTGTCATACCTGAATGTTGCCATTTAGAGAGTATAGCCTCATCCAAACAAACACCACCTTCATCCCGGTAAGCATCCATTCTGTTTAAGGCACACCTGCCTAGGTACTGAGAGTGAAGATAAGGACCTGCCAAGGCCTCTGCCTTATCTCTGTAAGGACAAGATTCTATGCCTGGGGACTGCTTGTGCCCAACCCAAAGGCAGAAGGTGAAATGTCAAGTTCAGCTCCAAACACCTGGACTGATTGTTAAATTTTCAGTGCCATCATTTCCACCTTGGAAATTGACAAACACTCAGATGTCTCATTTCCCACACAGCTGCACTCATTTTGTACTTCTCTGGGGCCTTTCCACCATGGCCCCAGTAACTCATCTCTGAAAAATCTTGTCATCTTGCAAGGTCCAGTCAGCTCCTCAGTACCCTCTGCCCCTCTGATTGGAGGGTGGAGCATAAACTCCGTTTAAGGAGAGGGAGCAGGACTGACTCTCCTCAGTCATCTCATTTTCCATTCATTTTGGACTGCTTTGACTTCTTTGCCACCCCCTTTCCCCTCCCCTATTGCCAGTCCCCCTTCTCCCCAGCCAAAAGTTTTTCAACTCCCTTATGTGTGTTGTCTTCTCCTCAACAGATTGTAAGCTCCTTGAGGCCAGGGACTATCTGTTTTTTCATATATGTGTCCCCAATACTTAGCACAGTGTCTAGCATATATGAAGCACTTAATAAATGATTTTTAAGTTTTGAAACATTATGAATCAAGGTTTGATGTATTGTTCTGTTGATTGCTAGACTTAGGAAAGTGATAGAGGTAATGTCAGTCCTGCTGATTAAATTTAAAAGTGCATTGTAGGTACATTTTTGCTTCCCCCCAAGCAGGTTACCAGCACACACACCCACAGGTGTCTAGACAGAAAGAGTGAACTGAAAGAATCTTATCATTTGAGGTCATCAAGTTCAGCCTCTCACCTAATACCAGAAGCCCACCTTCAATGTCCTTGACAAGAATATCTAGGCCCTGAGTAGATAGATGGTCACAGTCTCAGGAGACTCACTACCTCACAAATCCAGTGCTGGGCTAATAGTTCTTCATTCCAAGATGTTTCTGGGAAAGTTTGGGGACCTCTGGCATGGAGCATATGAATCAATGAACTGGCCTCCTTCATCTGTAACCTTCCATCCCTCCCCCCTTTCCTACCCTGTGACATCTGGAATGATTCTCGGATCTGTGAGTCTTTAAATAGCGGTTTGGTTGTGGCAGCACTCATAAGACAAGCTGAGATTTCTATATTTTAGAAAGGTGACGTACTGTGTATGATGGTGTGGGAGCAGTGATCTACAAGTGACAGGAAAGAACAAAGTAAATGGATTAAAATGTACTGAGCCATAGATTTAGAGCTATTTGGAATCTTAGAGATCCCCCTAAATCTTTCTTTCCAAAATGATTTCATATTACTTCCTCTGTCACACTCTAAGATCTGGACAAACTGGCCTGTGTGACAACTCCCTCCTTCGAACCTTTGTACAGGCTGTCTCCCCTGTCTGGGATGCTCTCCCCCTTTACTTCTGCCCCTTGGTCTCCCCTGCCTGGAATGCTCTTCCTCATCTCTCCTTAGAATTCTGTCTTCCCCCAAGGTTCTCTCCATACATGAGGGCTTTTCTGACCCCTGTATTGGTTTGTGCTCATTAGTAGTCCTGAAATTACTTCAGATTTGCTTGTATATATGTTGTATTTACTCATCTAGATACCATTCACATTCCCAGTAGAATATAAACTCTTTGAGGAGAGAGCCTGCTTCATGGTTCTCTTTATATTCCCAGTACCTATGGAGTTGAATATAATGAATGCTTGTTATTTTATAACTGAGGAAACTGAGGCCCCAGTAGGTTAAGTGACCTGCCAAGGTTCAAACAGGTGGAAATGGCAGAGCTACAATTTGAACCCAGGCTCTCCAACTTCAGATCCAAAGCTTTCCCCATGGTCCCACATTATGTTGGGCGTATTGTTGCCTGGGAAGGAGAAGGGGATGTCAGCGTGCTATGTCTTAGGACAAAAAGGGTTATGTATTATTGTATTTTGAAATTCCTGGTACCTTTCCCTTTTACTTCATTTCTCTTTCCTTCTTAATTACTAGGGCTTATATAGATAGCATTTTAAAGTTTGCAAGCACTTTACAAATATTTCATTATCCTCACGAGAACCCTGGGAGATAGGTACTATTATTATTCCCATTTTACAGATAAGCAAACTGAAGCAGACAGAGGTTTAAGTGACTTGCCCAGGGTCATTAAGCCACTGAGTATCTGAGGCTGAATTTGAACTCAGGTTTACACTCACCTGGGCTTACAGTTGCCTCTGGCTGAGAAAGCTAACCCAGAGTGTGGGGAAAGAGGGGGGGAGGCAGGCAATAAGTTCTCTTTCAGCATTGTGTGACCAACTTCCTGAGATGCCCTGGTTAGGCTGACCTGAAAAAGAAAAAGAAAGAAAGAAAACAATGAAGTGAGAACAGGTGGAATGAAACAGGTTGCTTCCTTCCCCAGGCAAGATCCACTGACCTAAATGAAGTCTATGCCAGGGGCTCCTGTTCCATGCATGGAGAAACATCTTTGTACCAAGTGAAAGAAGTGAGAGGTCCTGGGCAAACAAAGCCTATATCCAAGGACATTGTAACGATTCAACTCCAACCTACCTCCCCAGCCTTGTTTTCCATTACTTCCCTTCATTTACTTCATTTGTTCAGTGTCTTGCACAAAATAGACTGGCTATTTGCCCCCCTCTCTTCCTCCCCTCATCTTGCCTTTATTGGTTTCTTTCATGCCTAAAAAATGCATTCTCCCGCCTTGTATTCATTTATTTTCAACAAGCTTTTTTAAAACAAATTTTATTGCTGCCTTTTGCTTTTTTCCCCCATGGTTATTTTTCTTTAACCACCCCTGACTACTACTACCACTGAAGTCTTCCCAGTAACAAAGAAAACCATGTAAGCAAAGCTTTCCTCACAATAGCCTGTTATTGAGGTCTGACAGTGGATAGCGTATATCCCAGCGGTAGTCCCTACCTGTCACTTGAAAGGAGGAAGTGGTATTTCCTTATCAGTTCTCCATCACTGAGATTACTCCTTACTATCCATGAGAGGTTAACTGCCTTATTGATGTTTTTTTCATTTGGCATTATTGTAGTCATTGTATATAGAGGGTCATGTATTTAGGGTGGGAAGGGATCTAATCCAGCTTCCTTACTTTATAGATGAGGGGTTGAAGCTCAGAAACGTTAATGACTTGCCCAGTGCCACCCAGGTAGTACCAGGGTAAGATTTGAACGCAGGTTCTTTGACCCCAGAGGCAGTGTCTTTGCCTTCATAGAGGCCCTCCCAGGTTTCTCTGAATTCTTTATATTTAGAATTTCTTATAGCGCAATAACATTCTACTAATTCTCATGTGTTACACTTTGTTCTCCCAAATGAGGGACACTTGATTTGTTCCCAATGTTCTTCTGCCCAGAGAGGGCTGCCATAGCTGCATGACCATAAGTAAGTCCAATGCCTTGCAGAAGGGTTGACCTTCAATGCCTGTTTGGTCAATTGAACTGACTTCTCTGAGCATCACCTGTAAAATAGGGATAATGATGCTTGTGCCATCTACCCTAGGAACTGTTATAGGTAAAGCAAGCATTCTGTAAACCTTAAAGTCCTGAAGAACAATGAATTATCATTATTACTACTACTTTTGCTACTAAACAATTATCATTATTCACTTACTTGACTGTGAGCTCCTTGAGGGCAGAGGTGTTATCATTTTACACTTTGGTATCCTAGGCACCTAGCAAATGATTGCACATGTTTCTTGATTGGAAGTGAACCAACATATCCAACACTGATTCTCTTTCTGCTGAGCATTCAGGTATATTCTTCTCAGAGGGAATGGTCTGTCTCTTCATTTAGGACCTAATATTTAGGAGCCTTAATCCATCTAGCTGGGTGGTTCTCTGTGATACCAGCATTTCAGGGTAAGGCTTATAGGGCTTGTTGATAACTTTTGTTAAAGGTTTGACACCCCTAGTGGCCAAAGTGCCCAATGACCTGTGAAGGTAATGTCCACTTGTTTACTGTTTAAAGCAAATAGTGTTGTCTTCAGCCCCAGAAATTTTTCCAGAGGCCTGGCTGGATTTTTGCCCAGATTACGTCAAGGAGATTGTGACATAGGGGCAGATTTTAGATGAAGAATGGCAGATAGCAATCTCTATACCCTTTTCCTACTCCACTCCTCCAAATTCAGATGACATCCCACTGACTGCCAGTGCTCAAATGGATTCATCCCATCCTGTGTTTGGGTCTCTTTTCAGAGACACAGACTGATTTCCCTGGAAGCCAATGTCCCCGCCAGGAAGTCCCATCATTGATACCTCATCCTCAACAGAATTCTGAGTCCTTGTGAGCGTCCTAGAACTACTTTGCCTGAACATCAGGCTTAATTACATCTCCCATTCTTCATGATTGCCCCAGCAGTTGCCTTTGCTCTGACACTGACCCAGGATGCCTGTTGCCTAGGCAACGATGCCCTACATCTGCTGAGCTTCTTGGAAGCTCCCCTTCCCTTCTACCCTGACCTCTGCTATCCCCACCCTTCTTAGTCTAATACTTAAGAGGGCAACATAATAGAAAAAAAAACTAAACTGGTCTGTACTAGCTGGTCTCTGAGGTCTCTTTATATCCCATGATTCTGTCCTGAGGTTGCCATCCTCATCAAGGTGAAAAACATGGCAGGTGGGCATCCAGGGTCTGAGGGTCCCTGCTAGAGCCCTGCAGAATAGGTGAAATGGGTTTTTAAGAGGACAGAGCTCTCTGATTAATTAGGGTGCACCCAACAGACAGCACCCAATTCTGGTTTCATAGACCCATAGAGATTCAGAGCTGGAAGGGACCTTAACAATTATCTAGCCCAACACACATTTTACAGGTGAGAAAACCAAGGATTAGATTAACAGGATTTGATTTGCCCAAACTCACAAGCTATAAAGGTAGATTTAGGAAGTGAACCCCAGATATTCTGACTCCTAATCCAATGGCTTTGCCATAAAACCAACCCAAATAACTCTGAAAACTCTGAGGTTTTTCTTCCTGTCTAGCCACTGACTATCAACCAATATTTATTGAGTCCTTATTATTCCAGGAAGATATGATCCCTTATGGGCACATTGGGAAGATAGACAATATGAGACGTCCTATCCCAAGTGCCATGATAGTAACACCTCACATTTGTATGGTGCTTTTCTCAACACAGACTTTAAAGGTAGATGGTATAAATTTTGTTCTTTCCATTTTACAGGTACGGGAACTGAGGCTCAGAGAAATTAAATGATCCTATCCATAGTTCACCATGAAGAAGTCACAAAGCCAGGGCTTGAACCCAAGTTACCTGGTCTAATACTCTTGCCAGAATCTTTCAATACTTCTGTCATTCTTATAGCTCTTGTAGTGAGTGCTGGAGGAGCTCAAAGGAGCCTCCCTTCTTGGGTCTTTAGCTATAAAATCACTCATAAAGGAGCAGTTTTTTTTTCCAGTGGGTAGACCACATTCATAAGTAGACATGCTGGGGCCAATGCTTCCTGGAAGCATCTTTAAGCTGGATTCCACTCTCCTTAGAGACTGAGGTGAAACAAATCTTGGTTTGGAGGGGTGATATGTTTGTATTTCTGACCAATATGTCTTCTCAGCAAATATTCTTTTGTAAAAACTAATTGATGTTAACTGGTTAAATGATGCTGGGGTACTTCCCACTGGGGCAATAAATGATATAGGGGAACATGTTGGAATAAGGGGGTCTAGTCAATAATATTAAAGGTACCTCCAACTCCTTGGGGGTATCTCTAGAGTTCTAAGGGGGAGAAAGAGCCCATCCCCTGGAGACCTTTCTCCAGGGAAGAATGAGAGTGGGAGTTGGAATGAGGATATTGACTATATAACAATAAGAGAGGGGAAAGAGTTCAGCAAAACTAAGCTGAACTAAACATTGAAAATATCTGACATATATGCAGTGTCCACACCTACAGTCCCCCACAAATACAAAGGGAGGACCTCCTTATATCTTCCTTGGGTTCGAGGTTGGTCATCATAATTTCACAGTTTCCAGTTTCCATTGTTTCATTGTTCTTTCCATTTACATCATTCAAGTTATTATGTATGTGGTTTTCCTGGTTCTGTTAACTTAGTTTACATCAGTCCTTGTCTTCCCATGCTATCACCCCAGTCATCTTGCCTAACCCTAACCCATCACCACCCTTTCCATTTTTTTCTTTGGGAAAGTCCAATCAAATCAATACCACCATTGCTTCTGGAGAGGGCATGCCAGTTAAATGTTGTTCCACTCACCATCTCTCTGACTTCCCAGACTAAAACAAACCTCCCTAGCCACCACTCCTCTATGTATGTTATCTCCTGCTTTAGAATGTCACCTCCTTGAAGGTAGAGACTGTCTCCTTGTGAGAAATGTAGCTGTGGCAGATTGTAGTCACCAGTGGGCAACACAGACACATCTTGTCTGCCTTTCCTGTAAAAATTACAGAACCTCTAATGACCTGTAAAAGATCATGGAATCCAACTCCCTTACTTTATAGAAGGGAAAACTGAGTCATATAGAAATTAAGACAATGTGTAGTGAGGAAAGCACTTAGTTTGGAGTCAGAGAGTTCAGTCAGGCAAAGATGGAGGTGCTTCTGGAAGAAACATCACCAAAGCTGCCCCACAGGGGATGGTCTGTACACAGTCAGGGAGATAAGAGATGGCGCTGATGTATGAGGAACATTGAGAAGGCCCATCTAGCTGGAATGTACAGGAGCTAGAAAGTGATGAGTAATAAATATGGAAAGGTAGACTGAGCTGGATGGTGAAAGTCTTTAAATGCCAAACAGAGAAGTTTGTATTTCCTCTCCCTCAGGGAGTGACATGGTCAGATCTGTGTTTTGTGGCTATCAGTTTGGCGGCTATTCAGAGGATGGATTGGAGAGAGGAGAGACTGGAGGCAGGAAAACCAATTAAGAGGCTATTGCAATAGTCAAGGAAGAGGTGATGAGGGTCCTAACCAGAATGGTGGCTGCAGGACTAGAGAGAAGGAGACAGATGTGAGAAGGGTAGAATCAATAAGACTTGACAGTTTATTAGAAACATGGGATGAGGGAGAGAAAAGTCAAGAATAACTCTAAGCTTGAGAACCTGGGTGACTGGAAGGATAATGATGCCCTCACAAAAATAAGGAATTCACACCTGTTCTTGCAACCTATGAAAACAGTGACTCCCCTGTCCTTGGTGCTGAAAATATTCTGTTATAAAAATCTTTATTGATCTTTTCTATTTTCCATCTGTCAGTTTTCATCCTTGCACTGAGGATGACATTACTTAGTTGGGTACTTTCTCAAGCCCTCTTTACACTTGTTCTTTTCTCTACTGTTTCTCATTGTTTTTTTGAGGTCGTGATGCCCATAATCTTCTGCCAGCCTCCTCTCTAAGATTTTACAAACAAGTTTAGAATCTAGACAGGAGATGGAGAACCTGTGACCTGAAGGCCACATGTGGCCCTCTAGGTTGTCAAGTGTGGCCCTTTGACTGAATCCGGGTGATTGTGAAGTTTGGAGGGATGGAAGGAAGGAAGGAGAGAAAAATGGAAGGGAAGGAGGGAAAGAGGGAAGGGAAGGAGCAAGGAAGGAAGGAAGTGAATAAGGAAGGAAAGAAGTGAAGAAGGAAGGAAGGAAAGTTACAAGGAAAAGAGAAGGAAAGAGAGAGGGAAGGAAGGAAGAAGGTGAGCAAACCTTTGAGGAGGGGACTTGTGACCTGAGTGCCATACTTATTCGGAGTCAGGAAATCCTGGGTTCAAATCCATCTTCTGATATTTAGCAGCTGTGTGACCATCATTAAATTACAACCCCTCTTTGCCTGTTCCTTCATTCATGTTATGCCTACTTCTTCCTCAAATTTGATATTTTGTCTCCTTCCTCTGTATCTTTATATCAGCTTGGGGGCTGTGCCTCATTCCCAGAAGGCAAAGCCTCTTCCATTCAGTCTCTTAGGACCGTTGTTTTTCAATTGTTTCAATCATATCCAACTTTTCACAACCCCCTTTGGGGTTTTCTTGGCAGAGATATGGGAGTGGTTTGACATTTTTTTTCTCCAGCTCATTTTGCAGATAAGGAAAATGAGACAGACAGGGTTAAGTGACTTGCCCAGGGTCACACAACTAGTAAGTGTCTGAGGCTGGATTTGAACTCAGGAAGATGAGTCTTCCTGACTTCAGACCCAGCACTCTATCCACTGAACCACTAATTATCCTAGAACCCTAGGCCCCTTAACTTCCTTCAAATTTCAGGTAGTGCTACTCCCTACAAGAAGCCTCACCTGATTCCCCTGGTTGTTAGTGCCTTCTCCCTTTTCAGCTTATACTATAATTATATGTCCATGTAATTGCTGTATCCCCCCTGAATATGAGCTTCTGGAGGACAGGAGCAGATTTCAGATCTATCTTTACCCAGTACTTGGCACATAATAGGTAAGCCACAAATTCTTGTGAGTGAATGAATGAATGACTAAAAGACAGTTTCCAGAATGCAATCCAGTCTTCTCTTCTCCCATGAAATAAACTTTTTAGAATACTGGAAATAAGGATGATAATGACAGGAAGTATTCACTTTGCCTCTTCTGTAATCATTGCATTCCTCAAAAAGAAAGCAGCAGCATCCCTGCCCCAACGTCTTCCTAACCACATCCTCCCAGCCCCAGGGGGGAGGGGGGCAGGAAGGAGGGAGGGGGAGAAGAGGGGGAAAGGCTTCCTTAGTTGTTTATTTCTCTCTACTGCAAAGTGAATTCAGATCAATTCAAGTCAACACACATTTATTAGGGCCTACTGTGGTTGGAACCCAGAGGTTCATCCACAAGACCTTATCCAGAGATGAACTGAACTGTAGTCAGGAAGCTGATTTTCAGGCCAGGGGTTGGGTCGGGGGGTTATGCCACAGTCCCCAGTTGGGTGTCTCTAATTTCGTCTTTGTTTTCAGGACCTATGAAAGCTCAGTATAGTGGACAAAGCTACAGGTGCCCCTGCCCCCACCTTTGAGGACAGAGACCCACTAATTCAATCATTTCCCTCTAGTAGGCAAAGTTCAGCCAATCCAAGCTGGGGTCACTCACCCTGAAGGAACATTTTTCACAGTTGAATCCTAGGCCACTCATATTTCATCTCTTGTCCTCCGCTCTCCTCAGCCAGCCCCTGCCATGGGCTTCCTGGGAGGAAGATAAAGAGAGGGCCTCCTAGCTGCTCTCTGACCCACTAGTCCCTGGGAACTTCTGGGTTTGAGGAAAGGACAACCATACGTGCTTCACAACTGGCGGGTGAGCTCCCACCTCCACAGCCTTCTCTCACATCAGGATCCCATCTCTGTCACCCGTTTTCCTTTCTCTTTTCACTGCTTTCCAGTCAGTGATTGTTTGAAGACTCCGTATTCCTTTCTGTTCCAAACATCTGGCCAAGCCCTGGCTCTGTTTCATCTCCTCACATGGTCATGAATAATAACAGATCACATTTATAGCACAACCTAAGGCTAAGTAACTACTTTCCTCACTGTAACCCTGGGAGGGAGGTGTGGTGCCAGTATTATCTCCATTTTACAGATGAGGAATCTGAGGCTCAGAGAAGTCAAGGTCACACTGCTAATAAATTAAACCAACAGTTTCTATAGTGGGGAACCTGTGGCCTTGAGACCACATGTGGTCTTTTAGGTCCTCAAGTGCAGCCCTGGCCCTCTAGGTCCTCAAGTGTGGCCCTTTGACTGAACAGGATGCACTTGAGGACCTAGAGGGCCACATGTGGCCTTAAGGTCACAGGTTCCCCACCCGTGGTCTAGAGGCTTTAGAGATCTATTCCAAAGCCTTCATTTTATGGGTGAGGGAGATGAGAATCAGACCAGTTCAAGTGACTTTCCCATGGTCATTCAGGAAGGAGGTAGCAGAGCTGGGATTCAAACCCAGGGCCTTTGATTCCAAACCCAGGCTTCCATGACTCCAGAACTAGCACTCCTTCCACTATAGTGGGCATCAGGAAGGAGAAAGAGATGAGCCAGGTAAGAGTTCAGTATAGACTCTAGCAGGTTCTCATCATTGTTGTTTGGTTGTGTCCAATTCTTCCTGACCCCATCTGGGGTTTTCTTGGCAGAGATACTGGAATGGTTTGCCATTTCCTTTTCCAGCTCATTTTAGAGAGGAGAAAACTGAGACAAAGAGGGTCAAGTGACTTACCCAGGGTCATCCAGCTAGCAAGGGTCTGAAGTGGGGTTTCAACTCAAGTCTTCTTGACTCGAGGCCCAGTTGCTCTCTCCACTGAGCCACCTAGCAGATTTACAGATCCTCCTTATCCCACTTACTCTCCCTTTGCTCTTATTCCCTGTCCTGGGTAGAGTACGCAAAGACAAGAGTAGGTTTTTGCAACCAAACAAACCCCACAAGTTACAAGATCTGTTTAACATGTTAAGGAAGGAAGCGGCTTGAGGTGGTGGAGAGGCTGTTGGATTTTCTCACAGAACCCAGTCTCTAATTCTATTTCTGTCGCTTGTTATTGCCTACATGACCTTGGATAAGCCATTGAACCTGAATGGGCCTGAATTTTCTCATCTGTGAGATTAGGAGGTTAGACTAGATGGCCTCTGAAGTACCCTCCAACTTTATCTTTGAGACTCAGTGAAACTTATGGATTAAGAACTCTGACCAACACAAAACCAACTATGACTCCAGGGGATCAGTGATGAAGCCTCTGACAAAGAGAGGTCATGGGCTCAGGGCACAGAATGAGACATATTTTTGGACATAGCCAGTGTGGAATATTTGTTTTGCTTGCTAATGCATATTTATTACAAGGGTTTTATTTTTCTTTTTTTTAACGAGGGGAGGTAGACAGGAGAGAAAATTTTTTTTTAATTTGAGAAAAGTAAAATAAAACTTAAAAAGAAATTCCTTTGGAGATATCAATCCATACTGTCCTGCAAAACACAAAGGGAGATCATGAACACCACTGACTGAGATAGCCCCATATTCAGAGCCCTGCTCTAGATTCTATTAGAGAAATAAAGATGAGCCCTTGGCAGATAGAGCACTAGAGCTAGAATCAAAAGACCTGAGTTCAAATCCAGCCTCAGACATGTACTAGCTGTGTGACCCTGGGCAAGTCACTTAACCTCTGTCTCCCTCAGTATCTTTAACTATAAAATGGGGACCATCATAGCACCTGCCTCCCAGTGTTGTTATGCGGATCAAATAAGATAATCTCTGCAATGAACTTAGCACAATGCCTGGCACAGAGTAGGTGCTTAATAAATATTCATTCACTCCCTTCCTTTTTCCTTCTTCTTTCTTTTCTTTCCAGTCTGGTGAAACCTATGGACTTCTTCCTGAATAATGTTTATAAATGCATAGTAAAATACATAAGATTACAAAGCTAACCAATTATGTTCCAATTAAAATGGGATTACTTTTCCCATCCAAGTTTATGGAAACTCCTGAAATCTATCTATTTAGATCTATGGATCAGTGGACTTCTCTTGGCTTCTGTTCCCTCATTTGAAAAATGAGGGCGTTCAATTAGCTGATTCCTAAGGTCCCTTGCAGCTGTAAGTCCTAGGATTCTCTTTCGAGCTATCCAGATGCTTCCTAAACTTTGAACCCAGCTAGTACTGAAGCACTGGGAAAGGTCATGTTATGGCTCTGTCCCATCAAAGACAGAAAGGTCTGAGGTACAGGATCAGAAATTTACTATTGAATGGTTTCTTACTACAAAGGGTGATGGCGGAGTCCTTCAGCTTCGTGGTCACCAAAGCTCCCTTTGGTGGGCTACTTTGGGGCAGAGTGGGATGAGTCTATAGGGAAATGTCCCTTTCCATTGTCCCAGTCCTGAAAGCTGTACCCAGAGACCTTGTGTCTTGGAAGAGGCTCTGGCTCATTCCTTAGTTAACATCCCGTTCTCTTCAGGGCTGTCTGTGAGACAGGCTAGTCACAGGGGCTTTATCCAGCCTCCCTTCTCATTGCATGGCCTTCGACCTCTGTCACTGGCTCATTTGAATTTCCTGTTCTTCCTGCTCCTGAAAGCTTTCTGGGCTGGCCCTTCCCGTGCCAGGCTCACCCGAGGCTGGCATAATGACTTCGATCATTTTGCCGGTGGGGGGGTGGGTAGGATAAGAGTAAGGGCTGGCGGGCCACTGTGCCCAGCTGTGCTAATTGAGCTCTTCAACAAGCCTACTCTGTTCCCCATCTACAATTAAAACAGAAAGCTCGTTATCTCTCTTGCTCCCATTATCTCAAAGACCCTGCTGAAGGGCTTTTTTTTTTCAAGAGGTCACCTGTGGAGGCCAAAGGGAGGTTGGCATTAACTCTTTCTACATGGGGTGCCCTCAAGGCTAGTGGGCCTAGTGCCCCTTCCAGAGGTAGGGGCTCAAAGGCAAGTGACTCTTCTGTGCCTTTGGATGACTTGCATTCCTATCCTTTCCTTCCTACCCCTCCTCCCTCCCTTTCCATCTCTACCTGATGAAGCCCCTCTCTTCTTTCAGGCTCCTGCTCAAGAGGACTTGGACACACTCTTCCCACCCCTCACCCCCATGAAAGTGTTCACTCCTTTTTCAATTGTTCCTAAAGCATTTTGTCTGAATTTCATATTTGCATTGGTTTAGAGCTGAAAGGAACTTCAGAAGCCATTATATTCTCGCCCTCTCCTTCCACATATAAGAAAGTGAAGTAGCCTGCCCAAGGTCAGGAGGGTCCTAGTGTCACGCACAAAATTTAAGCACAAATCCTCAGATTCAGAGCCATTATGTTCTTTCTAATGGACCATAGCCATCCTAATCTTCTGGCTTTTCATCCATTGTTCTTTCTACTACCCTTGTGGGTCCTTAGGATCCTTCTTGGTTGAATTTTCTAGTCTAGTTTGTAAGCCTGCAAAGGGTAGAGAAAGCCTTCGATGGTTCATCAATGTAGGAGTCATCTCAGTGGCTGGGAATGGACACAGGAAGACCTGACCTCAAATGTGACCATATACATTCATTAGCTGTATGACTCTGGGCAAGTCCTTTGACCTCTGTCTGCCTGTTTCCTCACCTATAAAATGGGAGTCATAATAGCACCTCCCTCCTTGAGTTGTGAGAATAAAATCCAATAACATTTGTAAACTTCTATGCGAATGCCAGCCAGCATTTATACGTTACTATGTATCAGACACAATTTACAATTATCATCTCATTTGATCCTCACAACAACCCTGAGAGGTGGGTATCATCATAATCCTTATTTCACAATTGAGGAAACTGAAACAAACAGAAGTTAAGTGACTTACCCAGGGTCACACAGGTAGTACATGTCTGAAGCTGGATTTGAACTCAGGTCTTCCTGCGTCCAGGTCCAGAACTCTCTCCACTGTGCCACCTTAGCTATTGTTTGTATATTAATTATTTGTGTACATGCCCACCCCACCTCCATTAGATTTGTAAACTCCTTATGGGTAGGGATTTGTAGGTTTTTTGGTTTCTTCATCTTAATCTCTCTCCCTAGTATTTAGCACAGTACCTTGCAAAAAGTAGGCTTTTAATAAACATTTGTAGAATGGAATTGTGGATGTGTTCCATAGTGAGAAATGCTGTGGAGTGGAAGGAGGGACACAGAGGCTCTGAAGCTTACTTCTGTCAAAGGCCCATTAGGTGACCCTCAGCAAATAATGTGATATCTCTTGGCCTACCTGTCTATTGTGTGGGACTGCCAACCAGCCAGTATATGAATGATCTAACAATGGTAGTAATAGCAATGGCTAGCATTTATTTGGTCTCTATTATCTGCCAGGCATTGGGCTAAGTACTGTATGTGGCATTTTAAAAGGTTGAGAAACATAATTTCTGGGTAATTTAATCATTTTATTAATAATGCCAATTACTAATAAAGTCATTGACACTCTCAAAGACCCTCATGGTGGCAGGCTCAGGGCTTATATGTTCTTGGAAGAGTAGGTGTTCCTGAAGGTGACAATCAACTCTGATTGGTTAACAATTAATGAGAAGTGGACTTTAGGAAGAGAAGTGAACTCCCTCCAATGAGAGGCTGAGAGTGACATCACATCACTGTTGGACAGAGAGACTATCCCTATACCAAGACCACTTCCAGGCGTGGGCAATCTAGACAAAGAACCTATACCCCCCCCCCCCCCAAGCCGGAGCTGGTTGGGTGGAATAGCAATATCCAGCTAAAGGAGAATGTTAATCCTATCAGCCCCGTCTTTGAGAGATTGGACAACGAAATAGGACAGGGGGAACAGCTGGGGTCTCCTCAATTTTAATAATCAGCTATTAATATTAGAAATAATCATTTCTTTCATATAGAAATATTTGTTCTTCATTGGTTTGTCAGAGCAGCCAAGGGAGGAAGACACTACTATAACCACTACCACCCCTTTTTGCAATTGAGGAAAATGAGGTGGATAGAAATTAAATGATTTCTCCAGGGTCAAATAGTTGGTTAGTTAGTGTCTGAGGCAGGATCCGCACTCAAGTCTTCCTGACTCTAGCCCCAGCACTCCCTATCCACCACACACAGGAAGTATTTGACCTTACAAAGGGGCACCAAGGGAGGAGGGAGGTTGCTGTCATTCTTAACAACCTACTGTCATGGCTTTTGGTTTTACATGTTTAGTTTTCACTTTGGTAACTTTACTCCCACAGTGGTTGTGGGAATGAATGAGGATGTTTGGGAAGCAACTTGTCTTCCCTGGACTAATAATAGAGGTTCCTTTTGTACAGCACTTGACAGTTTGCAAAACGTCCCATCACTGAAGTGTCAAAGCAATCCTTGAAGGCAAGCAGGACAGAGATTGTGGTCTCTGCTTCACAATTTCACAGAATAATCATGTTAGTGGTGGAAGATACCTTAGAGAAGAGCCATTCCAACTCCTTCATTTTCTAGAGGAGGAAATTAAGCCCTAGAGAGGGTCTCACAGCTAATTTTGCCCAAGGAATCATAGCTAATTGCTAGTGAAACCACCAATACAACACAGGGGGCTATCTCCGGGCTCCGGTTCCAGTGCTCTTTCCCTACCACACCTTGATTCCCAACTCTGTACTATTATCTGAATGAGATAAGCAGCAGTACAGAGTTCAGAGCTGGAAAAGACCTTAAAAATTCTCTCAAATGAGACCCAGAGATGGGAAGTCCAAGGTCAAAGTCAAGATGCTCAAGGTCACAGAATTCTGTCTGACCCTGCTGCTTGACTCCAAATTCATTTTTCTTTCTGCTGCACCCAATGCCCTTGCCCATGACTCAGGTGATTTTGAAGGCTCTTATCAGTTCCCGTGGTCTCAGATTTAGCAAATGCACTTCTCAGTAAAGCAACATTAGAAAGATCCACTGTGTCCTGTGGATGCAACCCATCTAAATGATTCTTCACAAATCAGGGTCACCTGTAAAACAAACAAACAGAAAACAAAAAAACAGCTTTTGGTTGAGGGAGTGAAGACTCCTGGGTTTGAATCCAAAACCTATGACTCATTTTCTGTGGGACTTTATATGTCGCTGAGTTATCTGAGCTTCCATGTTTCTGGATTCCTAAGAGCTGAATGAGCCCTCCTCTCTCTGGTCTTCCTGTGTTATTGGGAGATTCACTGAAATGTGTTTGGATGCTCTCCAAAAAAAATGCTGTGTGTATAATTTTCAGATATTCATCTTGTTATTGCCAACAGGGTAAACAGAGGCATAGGGTGGGATCACTCAGGCAGCTGCGCAGCTGGCTCTGGGGCAGAGTAGTGGGCAACTGTTAATGCAATATCGGGACACAGGATGTTTGGTCTCGGGACCACAGAGCTTTCTGCTATTGTGATGACAGCCACCCTATAAGATCTCCCATTGATATCCCAGGAAGCAGGCAGGACCCCTGCCTTTTACAACATCCTCTGAAGGCCACAGGAAACTGCTCCCAGTGTTCAGTCTCTCTCTCACACACACACAAATTGGCAAGCAGACTGAGATGCTTGGGAAATTTCAGGGAATCTATGGTTATTAAACCCTGGGCTCAGCCTACTTTTTTTGTCCTGAGTCACCCAGAATAAGGGATCTGGTGAGAGACTTGGTCCAGATAGGGACAGAGAAGCTCCTGGTTCTTTGCCAAGCAGCCCAGACTCCAGACACCACAGGTCAAGAGTGAGTAGTAAGAGGCAAAAGACTGGATTTTTAAAACAAGAAATCCTTAAAAACAAAGCAGAACATAGAAACAAAACCCAGACCCTTTGGGTCAGAAGTAACATCCAAGATCTAATCCAATCAAGTGAGCATTAATTAAACACCTACCAACATGCGAGGCTCTGTGCTAGAGGATATAGAGACAAAGCTAAGAACAGCCCTTAATGCCTTCAAGGGGCCTCTTCTCACCCATCTCCCTGCTATCATGCAGAACCAAAGCTCCGAAGACACACCAGAGAGATTAATGTGGGGTACCAGGTTTCCAATCCTCGATATCTCATTCAGGCAATCCTAGGGAAGCCACTGCTCAGATCATGTTAACCTAGTCCCTGGGGTGCCTGGTCAGAGAGAAAGACAAAGGAGGCTGCTTCTGATGTCATATGAAGAAAAGAGTTGCACAAATTGTGATAGATTGAACCAAAGAACAAGAAGGCATTTATCCAAAAAGCCCCTTTTTGACAGAGTCATGTTTGTATGAATGTCAAAAGGTCTTTCTGTTCCTGAAAAGGCTTTTTTTACAGACTCAATTATGATTCACAGCTAAGACTCCACTTACGATCTCCTTAAGTAGAGACCAACTAGTTATTTGTTCTTTCTGGACCAGCAACCTATCCAGGTCCAAGAAGCCCTGAACAAAGAGAGATGATTTTGGGGTAGAAATCTCTGTATAAAACATGCTAATGATATGCAAAATATGCAAATCTACATCTCTCTCCCCCCCCTCTTTCTCTCTCCCTCTCTCTCTCTCTCTCTCTCTCTCTCTCTCTCTCTCTCTCTCTCTCCCCCTCTCTCTCTCTCTCTGTATATATATATATATATACATATATATCTTTGTGGGGCAATGGGGGAAGCAGCTTGAGTTGCATGGAAATTCCCACTGCTAGCTAATTCTCTACATGACTATCACATTCTGGTTTTGACTCTGAATATTCTAACAGGTCTTCTCTCCTGGAACACCATTCATATCTCCTCTGCATTACTGCAAATGTCTCCTGGTTTTTCCTCAACAAAAGTTTTTATGAAATCTTTGCAGGACTGAACCATGGACTAAGGTCTTGGAAAGTAAACAACAGACACAATCTCTGCTTTTAAAGATTCTACAATCCAATAGGATATTGGATATTCAGAAAAACTGGTCTGTATATCTCATAAATCATAGGCTTTTTGAACTGGAAGGAGCCTTAGAACTAATCTTGTGCAGAGAATTTTTTAAATAATATTTTCCCCAATTACACATAAAAATAATTTTTAACATTTTATAAAGTTTTGAATTCTAAATTTTATCCCTCTCTCCTTCCCCTTACCCCTCCCTGAGAAGGTAAGCAATTTGATATAGATTATACATGTAGAATCATGTAAAACATATTTCCATATTAGTCATTTTGTGGAAGAAAACTCAAGGAAGGAAAAAGGAAGGAAAGAAGGAAGGAAGGAAGGAAGGAGAAGAGAAGAGAAAAATAGTATGCTTTAATCTGCATTCAGACTACATCACTTCTTCCTCTGGAGGTGGATAGCATTTTTCAGCATGACTCCTTTGGGATTGTCTCAAATCATTGCATTGTTGAAATAGCTAAGTCGTGCACAGTTGTTTCATCATACAATGTTGCTGTTACTGTGTGGAATGATCTCCTAGATCTGCTCACTTCACTCTGTATCAGTCCATGTAAGTCTTTTCAGATTTTTCTAAAATTGTCCTGCTTGTCATTTCTTATAGCTCAGTAATATCCCATTACAATTATATACCAAAACTTGTTCAGTCATTCCCCAATTAATGGACATCCCCTCAATTTCCAATTCTTAGCCACTACAAAAAGAACTACTATAAATATTTTTGTACAAATAAGTTCTTTTCCCTTTTTAAAAAAATCTCTTTGAGATACAGACCTAGTAGTGGTATTGCTATCAGCGGTTCTCAACCTGTGGGTCGCAACCCCTTTGGGGGTCAAACAACCCTTTCACAGGGATCACCTAAGACCATCAGAAAACACATATTTCCGACGGTCTTAGGAACCAAGACACTGCTCCTCTATCCATCTCCAGGTGGGTCTGCCCACATACAGATACGCCCACATACTAGTATTAAAGGGTCATGGCATTAGGAAGGTTGAGAACCACTGTGCTAGATCAAAGGGTATGCAGTTTTCTAGCTACTTGGTCATAGTTCAAAATTTGTGCAGAGATTTTAAACTTAGGATCCATGAAGAGATTTCAGGGGGTCTGTCACCTTGGAAGTTCTAAATATATTTTTAATATATTTTAATTTAATTTATAATATAATATATAATTTTTATATATTTGATTTTAATATAATTGATTTCTTTTGTATTTTAATTTTAATATAATTGATTTCTTTTGTAATCCTATGTGTTTTACTTTGTTTTTAAAAACATTGCTCTGAGAAGAGGTCCATAGGCTTCACCAGACTGCCCACAAAGTTATAAAAGCCCTGGATTCTAGTTTAACCATCTCATTAAGGTAGCTACGTGGTGCTGTGGATAGAGTGTTATAGTAAGGAAGATATGAGTCCTGGACAAGTCACTCAGCCTCTAGGAACCTCAGGTTTTTTCATGTAAAATGGGAATAATATCAGCTTTTATTTCCCAGGGCTGTTGTAAGGATCAAATGAGACAACATATGTAAAATATTTCTCAGATCTCAAGGTACTATATGAAATGCAAGCTCTTAGGATTTTGTAGATAAAGAAATTAAGACCTAGATCAGAAGGGAACATGACTTGCCCAAAGTCATGAAACTAGATAATTGTGGAACCAGGAATAAAACCCAGGGCAGGAACCCTGGCTATTATGTCATGCTCAGTAATTACAGAAATATATTAAGGGAACTTAGTCAGTGATTTGGTTGATGAGCTGAGGAATGTGTGAAATGAGCCAGGAAAGACTTCCTGGAGGAAAGGACCTGGGAGGTCTGCTGTAAAGGACAGGAGCGGTCATTCATGACAGGAAGGAGACAGAAGGTTTCTACCATGGGTCCTGTGAATAAGATGACTTGAAGTTATGCAGTAGAACTGCAATTAGGACCTAAGTCTCCTTCATGGTTTAAAACTCTTCCCACTAGAAGAGAAATAATAATGTGTAGCTCTATTTATGTAGCACTTCGTTATTTACAAACCACTTTTCTCACAACAACCCAGTGAGGTTGGCGGATGGAGCAGTGAACAGAGTGTTTTATTTAGACCTGAGATTGAATCCTGACTCATATTTGTCCCAGCTGTGTGAGGACTCTGGACAAGCAACTTGTTCTGTCTCAGTCTCAGTTTCCTCACCTGTAAAATGGGGTTGATAATAATAGTGCCTATTTCAGAAGGTTGTTGTCAGTATCAAGTCAGATAACATATGTTAAGGGCTTGGCCAACCTTAAAGCACCACATAAGTATTAGCTATTATTACCCCCATTTTACAGATAAGAAAACTGAGGTCCAGAGAAGTCTAATGACTTGCCCAAGGTAGGACACCTAAGAAGTGGGGAAGCCCGAATTCAAACACTGATCTTGAATTCCTTTCCTCATATGGCATAATGCCAATCAATTAATAAGAAATCCTTTATTAATTACTTTCTACACAAATAGGCACTAAGCTAAGTGCATACTTAGCATATTGGATCTACATACTGGGTATACAAACAAAAGTAAAAACAATCTGTACTTAACGGCAGACACTTAGCACCATTGTTACTGGCTCTCTACCTCAGCCCAACCACATGCTCCTCTTTCTTTTCCCTTTCTTCCTTTCTCTCACAATGACTTTCTCTTCCTTCTTCTCACTTCTCTCATCTCCAAACCAGGCTGTGAGTCTGCCAGTAGCTCCCATGACCTTTGCCACCCCTGCTCTTGCACCCAGGGTAAAAGAAATTGCTGACCACTATAAAAGTATGAGCAGCATTGTCCCATTCAGAAGACCAGAAGCCTAAAGTTTATGGAAAAGCAAGGAATTGCTAAATTTAATGACCTTTTCCCAATCCTGGTCCTCTTTGACCTCTCTACAGCATTTGGCACTGCTGATCACCTTCTCCTGGATATGTCTTTCTCTAAGTTTTCATGACACTGCTCTCTCCTGATTGTATTCTTATCTGTCAAATTGTTCCTTGGTCTTCATCTACCTCCCACCCAAGAGTATGTCCCCTTCTTCTCCTTCTTTACTTTCTCACTTGATGATCTCATCAACTCCATGGGTTCAATTATCATCTCCATGCAGATGATTCCCAGATCTATATCCAATACCATCTTATCTCTTAGGTATTTGGGACTGGATGTCCAGGAAACTCTTCAAACTCAACAAGTCCAAAACAAAGCTCATCATCTTTCTATCCAAGCCCTTGCCCCTTCAAAACTTTCCTATCACTGTCAAGGGCACCTTCATCTTCCTAGTCAGCCAAGTCAGCAACTTGGGTACCATCTTCAATTCCTCACTCCCATTTAACTCACATATCCAATCTGTTGTCAAATCTTAAGATTTTTACCTTCACAGTAGCTCTCAACTATGTCCCCTTCTTTCCATTCATATAGTCACAATCCTTGTTTAGGCTTTCATCACTTCTCACCCAAACTGCTACAATGGACACCTTATTGGAATCCCTGCCTCAAGTTCAAGTCTCTCTCTCCCTACTCCAATCTATCTTTCAGTCAGTTGCCAAGGTGATTTAGCCAAATCATAGATCTGACCAAATCAACATCTCCCCCCAACCACACCATCATATATAAAGTCCTTCAGTTGGCAGTTAAAGCTCTTAATAATGTATAATGGGTATCTTGCCCCATATTGCTTGCCTTCTCATTGGGTGGGAGAGGAGATGGAGGGAGGGAGAGGGAATTTGGAACTCAAAATTTTTTAATGAAGTTAAAAGGAAATTAAATAAACTTTTTAAAAAAGCGTTTAATAATCTGGCTTCTTCTGATCTTTTCAGTGTTCTTATGCCTTTTTCTCTTTCATGCATTCTAAGATCCAGCTTATACTTGAAATGGCAAGTCTTAACAGAGTGACCACAGAGTTCAAATAAAAAGTTTTAGGAGCTTTTATTAGTCAGCTGGCGGCTGTCCTTCTCGTGCCAGTCTGGAGGAATCAGCCGCCTAGCTCAGAGGTGCATAATCTTTAATACAATACGTTGTTAGGTTTACATATCTAACTAACATAATTTGTTACTAAGCAGGTATAAACAGAAGCTGTTACTAAGGCAAGAGGGGTGGTGAGGCAGGGGGGTTGTGAAGGTAAGCAGAGGGGCACAGACCATGACGACTGAGCGAGAAGAAAAATGAAGAAAAAGACAAATTACCCTAGGCCAGTTTCTTGACTCCTGTCTTAAGTCCATGAAGTTTTCACTTAACTAGTTCCTGGCCATTTCATTCTGACTGACTTGTGATTCTTTGAAAAGGAATGCTCCATTTCCCCTCTGCTGGCCTTTGCACTGGCTGTCCCCCATGTCTGGAGGGCATGCCCTCCACCTCCACCTCTTAGTTTCCCAGGCTTTTTTCGAGGCTCACCTCAAAGCCCACCTACTGTAGTAAATACTTTTGCTAACACCTCCAGCTGCTTTAAAATACTTGACAACCTTTCAATGTTCTTTAATCTGTAATTAACAGCTTTTAATTCATCCTTTAAAATCATCCAGGCCCCTTTCTTGAAAGAGAATGTGTCTGAGAGACAACTAGAATCAGATTCAGAAGGGAATAGGATTTAGTTCTTGGGGTGGAATAAGTTATAGAAGTGAGAGGAAGTATTTGAGTCACGCACACACACACACACACACACACACACACACACACACACACACACACACACACACACACACACACACACACACACACACTTCCTTGACAAAGGTCTAGAGAATGCACCTAGCCTGAATTCTGATTGGGAAAGCCAAGGAGTCCCAGTAAATCATTTTTCCAGCCTCGGGTGGCTCAGGCAGACGGGACAAGAAGTCTACAGGTCTAGGGAAGGTGTACTGGCCAGAAGGGTATGGCAGCTAGGAACACATCCCAGTTCAAAAGGGAACTTACAGTTTCGTCCCTCTGAAACTGCAGAGCCTCCCAGTGGGCCAGTAGTAGCTAAGTCAAGCCACTTGCTTTTGTAGTATTGTATTTATTTTATAATATAATAAATGATACTGCTTTATTTATGTTTTTTTCTTGTGTATTTCATTCTCCAGCTTAATCCTAGTTAAATCTAGCCTATTATAAAATACCAAGAAATGGGCAAGTAGATGGTGCTGTGGCTAAAGCACCAAGTTTGGAGTCAGGAAGACCTAAGTTCAAATCCAGCCTCAGACACTTAATAGCCACGTGATCCTGGGAAAGTCACTTAACCATGTTCACCTCAGTTTCCTCATCTATAAAATGAGCTGGAGAAGGAAATGGCAACCACCCCAGTATCTTTGCCAAGAAAATCTCAAATGGGGTCACGAAGAGTCAGACGTGACTGAGTAATAACAATGAAAATGCCGAGATAATAATTCTCTGAGTTCCCCTCTTTTCTCCTTTGAGATTACCTTCCATCTCTGTATGTCTTCTATGTACATAGTTATTTACACGTCTCTCCCAACAGAATGTGATCTCCTCGTGGGCAGGGACATTGTTTTTTGCCTTTCTTTGTATCCACCAGTGCTTAGCATAGTGCCTGACACAAAGAGAATGCTAAACAAATTCTTGTTGATTAACTGAGAATCAGGAGCCCAGACTCCAAATATTGCTGCTCAGCAGCAGCAGCAGTATCTCTTCGAAACATAATCTCTCTGGCTGCGTGATGCCTTTCCCAGACCCTAAACGTCTCCAACAGCACAGACTGTTCATCCATCAGCCCCATGAGCCTGTCATCAGATGGGGGCTACCCCAGGTCCCTAGACCTAGCTCCTCTCTCAAGCCAGGGAGAACTTCCTCTTCTATGAGAGAGACTAATCCAAGCCTATAAATTAAGATAGCTGCTCTCTGTCCAAGGCCTGGGAACCAAAGGTTCAGGGACACTTCCCCTTGCTTTTTTTTGGCCCCATTCACCTTCTCCTTCCCCCCAAATCAGGCAGGCTCAGAGTCAATAAGACAGCTAGAGTCAATAGATGAGTCAATGGATTGCAGAACCTGGGCCCTGATCCAATAATTTATCCCAGCATCACTCTCCTTTCCCTGACCCCATTCAACTCAGACCCTCCTTTCCTCCATATATCTTTGTTCTTTTATATACCCCATCTGTGTAATAATCTTTCATTCCTATTATTCATTCACCAAACATTTTTTAGGTGCTTACTATGAGCGAGTCACCTTGAAAGGTTCTGAATTCACTTGTTTCTTTGCAAGTTTGTTCTCACACACTTAACCTCCCACCAACTGGGAGCTCTCTTGGATCAAGGTCTCTATATCTCTCATGACAAACCTGGAACTCACTTTGGACAAGGACTGAATCTCCATCAGACCAGAGCTCCCTGAGGGCAGATATTGTTTCTCTTCTATCAGGCTGGGAGCTCTTCTCTCTGGATCTACACCCCCACCCCCATTCTATGCCCAATACTTGGCTCTGAGTATAAGGAATCCTTAATTCAAGGCAGTCACTGCATGGTGGAAAGGGCAACACACTAGGCAGGAGCATTGGGTTTTTGTTTCTGATCTCTTTCAAAATGACCTCACAGAAGTTTTCTCCCTTAGGGTCCATATGGACCTCAGGTTCCCCTGAAGTTTCTACACTAATCTTCCATCATGGATGTAAAAAGAGTGAGCTCAGGGTAATGAGGCTGATGATAAATAAGTGTTGTTTTAAAAGCAGATGATAAAGCTATAATTCCAGACCCTAGAGGTCAGTGAATTTGGGAGTATCCTTTGATCTAATGGAGAAGTGATGTTCAGGGCATCAAGTCCCAAAACATTGCTAACAGTATAAACCTTTAACTTCTCCATCTTCTGCGAAAAGGGTATATCTGTGTCTCTGTGCCTGGAGTGGGAGGGTGATAGGAGGAGTCCTTCCTCATCAGAGGCTCTGAGTTATCTCCTCCAGTTTGGTATCCATGATATTGCCCCCTCTTCCAGCAGCAGCATGCCCTAACAGATAGCTCTTCACCTCTGGGAGGTCAGTTTAAAAAAATCCTTGTCCCAGTTATAGTTTCCAGACTCTCCCTGGACATCTCAGGGAGCTGGCCCTTGGATTGGCCCCTAGAGGAGGAGGAAGAGAGAAGAGAAGAGGTGGCAGCTGCTGGGATTTGAAAGCTTGTTAAAAAGCTCTCTTGGTCTTAACAAGCCTGCCTGGGCTGGGGGTGGGGTGGGTGGGCAGGGAATAGAAGCCAGCACGTGGCCAAAGTCTGTGGTCAGACTAATTTATAAGAGTACACATAGCTTAGAGACAAGAGCCTTGAAAGTCCAGAGATCCAGGGAGCTAACAGAACTCATCATAGGAGTCCTCACAGTGCATCATTTTCTTAACCCCTTGGTCTAGAAAGGTAAGAGCTGGGACAAAAATCTTGCTGTAAGCTAAGATTATTTCTTTCCAATTGAAACTCTGGGTTCTAAGAGAAGGGGAGGGAGAATAAGGATTGCTTTACCTCTGGCAGAAGGAATTTAGAAAGGAAGTCTCTCCTTTCTTATAAAGGTGATATTTATTGGGTTTATGGGCAGAGGAGATGAGAACTATAGTTTATCCATTTGTTGAATTTGTCTACACAAGATTCTGGATCACGAACTGTGGAAAGAAATCAGTTGCTTAAGCACATCACCTAGGGCCCTAGAGGGTTGCTGGACATGCAGCAGTAGCTGGTGCTGGGGAGCTGTCCAGCACAGGCAGGTGCTGAAATACAGGGAACACATCCCTGAAGGTCAGCCTCAAGGGAAAGCCCACATGTCAGTCAGTTCTTGATTCTCTTCTTTGCCCTGTTTCCCATCCCATAACAGGAATTAAGGAATTAGGCAGGGGGTGGGGAGTGCCAAAGGATTTGGAGGATTAATTCTTGATTATGAAAAGATAATGCTTCAGGTCTTTCTTCATCTCTGGAGACTGTTAGGAAAGCTCTGTCTTTCCCCCTTACCATGTTTTCTCTTTGAAGAGAGATACTCCTCCTGTCCCCCTGCCTTTGCACTGGCTTTCCCTCATGCCTGGAATTTACCTTCCCCCTCTCACCTACACCTCTTAGTTTCCCTCATGACCCCTGCTCCCCATCATCTTTATCTCTCTATCATTGATCATATAACCAGCAGGAGAAAGGAACAGCAAGACAGGTGTTTCACTTACAAGAAGTCTAAAGGTAGAAGACTTCCAGCTGAATTCAAGGGAAGTAAGTCTAACCCAAACCCGGGAAACTGGGATCCAGAGATAATCCTGGAGTGGGGTGGGTTGGTTCAAGGATTTGCTTCCATTGCCATGAAGCTAAGGGCATCAGACGCAGTAATCCTCAATCCTAGTTCTAGGTCTGTTCCTGGTCTCTCCTGAAAAAAAAACATTTTGCTATATTTTGTTTTGCTACAACAGATACTTCCCAACCACTAATCATCAACCACTCAGTCCACCCCACCCCACTGCAAAGAATATTACACAAAAAATAGTTTATTAATTGTTAACAAAGAAGACATATCCTTTAACATTGTTTATGTGCTACTAACATGGGATGCTTTATTTGACCAATGTGTTTTTGCCTCTCACTGTTGCCCTTATTTACATTGTTGTGGTCATTGTCCTTCCATAGTCCTGAATATGCCAATGGTTTATCTTTAAGTCAATCAGCTTTTCCACAAAGAGCATGGTGTAGAGGAAAGAAAACTGGATCCTGGATTTCAATCCTAGCCCCACTATTTATGGTGCAAATCCTTTGAATCCCCCTGGGCCACAATTTCTTCATCTTTAAAACCAGTGTTTAGATTAAATTATCTACAAGGCCCTTTCCCACTTTAAATCTGATTATATATTTACTGGTTATCTATTATATTCCCAACACTATAAGAGATATAAGCATAAAACACATACAGTCCCTATGCTTGAGAAGTAGAAGTAGGGTTGAATCTTACTCCTCTATTACTCATTCTCCCTCACCTTCTGTCAGTAAAATAAAGCTTCCTCTAATAAACATATTTTGCTAAGTTATACACACACACACACACACACACACACACACACACACACACACACACACACACACCCTGAAAGATTTCTTCCTACAATCATTCTGGATCACTTTCTCACATACCACCCTCTCTCTGAATGGCCATACTCAAAGCCCCCATTCTCCACCCCACCCCCAGCTATTTCTTTTCATATGACAGGGACTCCTGAGTGGATCAGACTCCCATCCCAGCTCCAGATGTAGGGTACTCTTCTCTACCAATAAGAACGACTTCCTCCTGTTGTGCAGAGAATAAGAGCAAGCCAAGACCTGGGTTCAAGGTAAATTTAGGTGTGGATTTATTGATCAAGTGCACAACTACCCAGAGGTAAACTCAAATTGGGTAGTAATCTTCTGGGGGTACAGACTTGATCATATAGGCTAAAACCACAAAAACCACAATCAGGGAGGGAGCTAGCAGAAGCCACGACATACAGAAGCAGAGAACAGCCATTGGTTAGATCTATAGCTCAGGGATAATTTGGGAATATGGCACAAGGGTACAAGGGTGCAACCTTCCTGTGTCATGGAGGTCCCTCCTAGAACAGGGTCGAGGGAACAGGGTGGAGGGTCATGGGGTAAAGGGGACTGGAATTCCCCATAACAGGCTAGGGTCATGTTCTGGGCAAAGAGGGTGGGGGCCCTGCTTGGTCAGCAGGACCTTGGACAGGACATGGTGGTCCCTAGATAAGATCCTTGCACCATAATAAACCTTATACACTATAATAATTCAAGGAGAATATATAAAATGCTGATTAGGGAAGGAGGGGTCAGGGAACTATGCCTTGAGCAATATGCCCAGACATGCCTTAAGCAATTTTCAAACTATGACAAAATGTAGGATAGGGACAAAGACAGAAATATAAAGGGGCTTAATGGTGGGCCACAAATCAGGTGGTGTGCAATGACCTGGGATTTGGGTTTGGGTACAACATTCCTTCATGATGACTAAAGCTTATCCACAAGCTGTCCTAGTGTGTACAGGTGTAGGGGGAATGGGGAGGAATTTGCTGTCTGGGCCCAGAGGAGAGTAGCTGAGTAGACTGAAGCTGCTGCTGATTTTTTTGTACTGGGTTAGGAGAGTTGGTGAATGGAGCTAGAGCAGCAGCTCACATTATAACTGGGAGCTGCTACAATACTGGATTAGCTTCCATTGAATTAAATACCAGCCCTGCAATGTGGCCTCTAAGGTCATACCTATGCTACCCAAAACCCTGAATGTAGGGTAAGGCAAGGATAATAAAGGCAAATGGTACTTCCTATGCTATGTTGAGGTCATGAGATGCTCTATGCATCTGCCTGAAATCCCATCAACTCTGAGAAGCATTGTGGTATAGTGAGTGACATATGTCACTTTACCAGTAGTCTTATCCTCATCTAGAAAATGGGGACAGATAATAAATAGCACTTATCTCAAAGGATTGTTGTGAGAATCAAATGAGATAATATATAGAAAGTTCTTTGTAAACTTTAACTTTGTTGGGGTTCAGTTGTTTTTTTAGTCATGTCTGACTCCTCATGACCCTGTTTAGAGTTTTCTTTTCTTTTTCTTTTTTTTTAGTGAGGCAATCAAATTTAAGTGATTGCCCAGGGGTCACACAGCTGTACACAGGTGACACACTAGTCACAGCTAGTAAGTGTCAAGTGTCTAAAGCTGGATTTGAACTCAGGTCCTTTGGACTCTGGGACTGATGCTCTTATCTACTGTGTCACATAGCTGCCCAATTTGTGGGTCATGACTCACAGTTTAAGAAGCACTGAAGCGTTCATGAGTGGAAAAAGTTTAAGAACCCCTGCCCTAGTGGAAGAGGACAGAAGAGCAGCCCAGAGGAAAGAAATGATCTGTCCAGGTCACCCAGGGAGTTAGTATCAATACTGGTACAAGCAGCCCAAGGACCCCTAGTCTCAGGTCTAGGCTCTTTCCATTAAACCATTCTGCCAAAAAGAATCTAACCTCCTACAAATGCTCTGGAACTTTACTGGTGCTGTCTACTGTTCCACTCTCTTTCCCAGGAAACCCAGCATCTCCTGAGGGTACTTCTATAGACACAAGAAACATTTGTTTCTCTCTATTGTCTCAAACTCTCCACATTCTCCTTGCCTCTATTTACAAGCAGCTACTCTTTTCCAACACCTCATGCTCGGCTTCCCCCCTGCCCCTGGACTTGTGAGCTGGCTCTATCTGTCTCACTGAGGGCTTGACTGTAACACTCAATGCTTCTATCCATCAGTGTAGCCTCACTACACAAACCACAAACTATCACATAACATTTGAACATATCTCCAGGGACTTCTGGTTAAGCCAAAGGAAAAGATCCAATAAAGTCAGGCTTCTAGCTATACCCAACTTCTCCAATCCCTTTGCTTTCTGGGGCTCAGTCAAGATTTTGCTAGACAGTTCTAGAAGTAAAAGATGGAAATAATACATCTGGTCCCATCCCTATATGTACTAACTTCCTCCCTCCCTCTCTGCAGGAAACGAGGGTTCAGAATCTCTACCCTGCTTCCTGTTTGGCTAGGAAGACTTGTGTTTCTTCTTCCTTGCCAACTTTGCCTCATTTCCTTCCCCCTCTCATGGCCACCCAGGTGTGCTTTATGGGACCTAATTGATGATATAACACAGGACCAAGCCCTCTTCCATAGCCAGATCACATACTTTCTCTACCAAATGGAATCTCTGTCACCTGATTACCCCATATTCTCCCCTATTGATGTAACCTCCAAGATGTCTCTGCCAAGAAATTTTGCAGAAAGAAGGGGAAGAACCCTCACAGTGGAATCTCAGATCAGACTCCTTGACATGTCACTTGCTCACCCTCGCTCTTTTTTGTCTGGTCCCTCTCCTGCAACTTCTACTACCAGCCCTTGCCTTTCTACTGGCATCCTTGGGTTCTCCTAGAATCTATAGGTTTAGAAAGGAGCCAGCAAAATCAGCCCTACTGCTTCCCTTTTCCTCTCACTTTTCTGGGGGGGACCTTGGAGACTGCTGAAAGAAAAGGTGGCAACAGCTGTTCTGGCTCCTCTCTAAGCATAAAGGCTCATTTTCAACCCCTGACTCTATACGAAATTTAGAGAGAAATGGACAAAAACCTATTTTTTCCTACTCTAAGACAAGGATTAAGTTTTTAGAAGAAATGTTACTAGATAAGTAAGAGAACATTAAAACCTCATCAGTAAGATAAGGAGATTGGACAAGATGATATCTAAGGTCCCTTGCAGCTTTAATGGTCTTTGGATCCATGCAAACAAAATACATAATTGATGAATGTAAAGAGCACTGCAATATAAAGTTATCTGCAAACTAGCCGTAGACTGGCTGGCACAGCTTCCAGAGATACACCAAGCCTGGTTTCTAATCCTTGCCTAGCTTGTATCAGTCCTTAATTCTCACAACCCTTTCATTGAGTCTGGCTCTGGACTGATACACTTTCTGTTCCAGCTAGAGTTCAGGCCTGGTCTCTCCACATGACCAACCTACACGCTCCCCAGAGGTGATTCCATGTGTGGTTACGGTCAGGAAGAATCTCCCTTGTGAGAACCCCAAGTTGGCTGGCTTCTTTTTCTGTTTTCAAACCTAGCTAACTCTTGGATCTTCCATAGAGTCTTTACTTCCTACCTTAGAGTATTTCAGCCATTCACTCGTTGGGAGAATCTATGCAATAAACAGACTCAAGAGCTAATTAATGATTATATATTTGTTGGCCCACATTTAATAGCTCCATCCATCTTCCCTTTTGTCATCTTCCCTTTTCTATTTACACTCTCATTTCATCTGTGTAACCACCCTTTCAGGTAGGTACTGCTGATATTATTGGCTCCTTTTCATAGGAGGAAGTGGTAGGCTTTGGATGATCAGATGACTTGCCCAACATTATATAGCTACTTCTCTCCTCAATTCAATTTAACAAACCTTTGTTCAATATTTAATATATGCAAGATACTATGCAAGGCTCTGCTCCTTTCTAGAGTCCCATATTACAGTTTTGCAATCTCCTAAGTACTTTAAACAGAGTGATAATACCGATAATATCTACCCACTGCCACAAAAGGGTCCTTTCCTCTCAGGCTCCATCCCTTAAGCCTTAGAAGTCCAATCACAAAATTGGATTCCAGATCCATGCCCTTGAATTCCCTCCCATTTCCTGCCTTGTACTTCCTCTCTTACACTATGATCTGATAAAATCTTCTACATATAGAACTGTAGCCCTTGGATCCTGTGCAGATGCCCCTTTCCCTGTCCATTCTCCCCGTTTTTCCTTTTCTCACTCCTAATACAAGATTAATTTTTTGCAAGCATTTATTCATCACAAGGGAAATGGAGGAAATCTATAAAATGATACAGAATCTCAGAGCTGGAAAGTGCCATATATCCCAATTTTATGCCTGAATGAAAAGAGCTTCTACAGCTCTGGCATTTGGTCATAGAAAGTGCCTGAAAGTTATCAAAAGCAACAGAGGTCCAGAGCTCAGTATCACTATCAGAACTGATGATTCTTTCTCTCTAGACAAGCACCATAAAATGTGCCTGGAGCAAAGAGTCATTGAAATAAGAGGAGAGAGGAAAATTCAAAGAAAAGATCTCAGACCTTAAGAGACAAAGACCTTATGGAGAAAAGGACCCTAGACATCCAGAGACCACTGTTAAGGAGGCTACTTCTAGCTGGGAGATCAGAGTGGAACCAGGTCAGAGTGAAGCTTACCTGGGCTGTGACCTCTAGAGCTAATTATAATTTGCTATCTAGGTGCTAAACTCAATTGTTTCTGCCTGCTAAAGAAACTTGAATGCTCTCAGCCCCCTCTAAATCTTTGTGCCTTATGACTAAGCTTGGGTCACTCAGTCCTAGTTTTGACTCCCTATCCAAGCCCCTACTTTCCCCAGCAGCTATCTTCTTTCAAGGGAACATAAAGCATGCCTCTTCCTCCTACCTGTTCTCCAAACACACTAACTCTCTTCCTCTGCAGAAGCTCTGTGTTCTAGCTCTCTTGTAGGGAAGAACTAATGGATATCTTTCGATAGGCAAAGCCACCTCAATTCCATTAACCTTTCCTGAGAGGTCTGCTTCCTCTGACCTTTGCCTCATTACTCTTCTCTCAGAGAGTGTCACTCAGCTTTCAGAATCCTTGTAAACTGTGGAGCACAAAACTAATTAATCTAGAATTTGATGAGGGCTTGCCCCCATGCCGAGTACACTCAGGTGAATTTCTCCTGACCTCTGAATTATACTACAAAATGACACTTAGGGCTTGTGGTCCACTTTGACCCTTGAATCTGAGGAGTTCCTCATCCCAGCTCTTTCCTGACACTCCCTATCTGTGAAACTGAGCCCTCACCACGAGAAGGGAGTGACTCACTGGCCCTGCTTTTTTTTCTTACTCAGCACCACTCACATAACTGCTATAAAAGAGACCAGGGAGAGAATGTGGGGGTGGGGAGACAGGAGAATGTGCCATAAACAAGGAGAGCTATTTAGTGGCTTTTAAGCGGCAGGGGTGTCTCTAGGGAGAGTTTGAAGGAAAAAAAACAAGACACTCTATTTGGAAACAATTCTGCTGAGATATAGCCTCATCTCAGCTTCACTCCCCCGCTGTTTATTACCAAGTGTCATGAGCTTGAGAGGAAGATTTGAGCTATCAATGGATTCACTTTCTGTCCCTAAAGTCACAGACCTTTTCAACAACAAGCCACAAAATCCAAAACAGAAACATCTAATCGTGGGTATGCATAGAGCCTAAATGGCTCATTTTGGCAATCCTCCTGCCTCTAGGCAGCATTCCAATGGATAGTTCAAAGAATATCAGGCTTGAGGGGTAGAAGGGAGGAAGCCACCTAAAACATCAACTAATCCATTTTGGTTTTTTTTACAAACAAGCAAACCTTGCCTCAGATAGATTAAGCGTTTTACCCAAAGATCACAGAAATAGGAAAGGATTAGAACCCAAGTCTTCTGACACTCAATTCCTTGATTGTTTCATTAACACTAATGCCTGTACAATATCTTTGTTGTTGTTGTTGTCATATGGCTTGAACTTAGCAAAATAGATTAGTGAGACTTACTCTTAGCTCACAAAGTCCCTGTGCCAAACCACCAATGACTACAGGCTCAGACTCTTGTTGACTCATAGAATGCCAAAACCAGAATGAGCTTCAAGATGTTCTAGTCTAAGAATTCTTACCCTTTCTTGTGTCAGGGATCCCTTGGGCAGTCTGAGAAGGGACCTCTTCTCAGAACATTGTTTTTCAATGCATAAAATGAAATACATAGGATTACAAAGGACATTAATTCTATTGAAATAGTTATCAAAAAAAATTTTTTAATAAAATTCAAGGACCCCCGGATTAAGAACTTGTGATCTAGTCCAATCTCTTCCATTTTAGAGAGGAGGAGACACTTAAGCATTTTTTTAAAAGAACCTAATGAACATTAAACCTTAAACTCTAAACTACTTAAAGCTCTCCAGATCCCCTTCTGATCCTAATTACTATGTGTTTGTCCGTTGGCCTCTAGTTATAACCGATGTGTACATATCCTCCCAAGCACTTCTTGCTCTGTGTAACATGATTTCTGTCTCTCTTCTTATTGATCTCTGGGGACAGAGAGTCCACATTCTTCCAAGCAACATGTAACAGATTTGAATAAGCCTTTCTCCTTCCCACCCCCAACCTTTTCCCTGCCAAGGCAATCAATCCTATTACTGTCTAACTTAAATCAGTCTCATTGCATTTTTAAGTCCTTTTCCTTCTTGTCTCCTGCCCAGTTAAGATATAAAGTAGCTGGCATAGCTCATGACAAGGTGGTATATGGGTAGAATCCTGGACTTGGAACCAGAGAACTGAATTCAAATCATGTCTGATAGATCTGGAGATGAAAGAAATCCTAGAAGCCATCTAGTCCATTTTACAGAGGAAGAAATTGAGAAGTTAAGTGATTTGCCTAAGGTCATACGAGTAATTAAATGCAAGAGGTAGGATTTTAATTTTAATCCAGCTTTAATCCAGCTTCTTTGATTCCAGAGCCAATATTCTTTATAAGGCATCATACATCTCCCTATATTACTTAAGACCTAGGTGGTATTGAGTATGTCCCTTAATTTCACTGGGTCTCAGTTCCTTGCCCTGTTAAATGAGAGCTTGGATAAAATGGTCTCTATGGTTCCTATCAGCTCTAAATCCTGTGATATGTGGCCTTGTATATTATTGAAGTTGGTATATAGGTCCCTTTCAGTTCTCATCTCTATAGTAAATAATATACAGTGTCAGTACTTTCATGAGTGAAAAGGCAAGTTCTTCCCTTTTCATGAAAACAAGTAGCTGCTTCAGGGACATACAATTGGATGAACTGAGCTAGGAGCTGCATCCATCCAGAAATCCTAAGGACAATCTACTCATCCATCATGCTACTCTCACTCCAATCTGTGCCCCAATTCCACACTCATGTTCCAGGATCATCCACATAAGGAAACTGGGCTTAGGCCAAGCAGAAGAGTTAATGGCATTTCTCAGATCTTGTTGGAATTATTAGCAGAGACAGTTTAAAAAAACCACACTGGGATTTCAAGGGTTGAGAATGAGAGTTTGGGAAATATTGTAGACAGTGAGATAGCTGATTCTAATAATGTCTGAGTGAGTCATTGTTCTTCATCCTCCTTCTCTCTAATCCTGAAATCACCCTAGAAGATGGTTTGCAATCAGCAAAATACCACAGATCCCTGTGGGACAGACCCGGTCATGAACACTCAGAATAAATTCAGAGGGAGGAGAAGACAGGGTGCCTCTCTTCAGGATGTTCCCAATCTTATAAGGGAGATAGTCCCTGTTTCTGGGGAGACTCTTAGTCTCATGGAGGTGTTGGGATCATCCCTTCCCCAACATGGACAAAGACATAGAGAAAAGGACATAGATAGATAGACAGACAGACACATACACACACAGAAACACAGACAAATGTAAACCAGGAAACTATACAGTGTTATTAATGTAAGTGCTGAAAGACTACTGGAGAAATTAGAATAAAAGAAGGTGAATAATAATTGCTCATGTTTGTGTGGTGCTTTCCTCACAATAACCCCATAGGTAGGTATGTTGTACCTATATTATTACTTCCATTTTACAGATGCAGAAACTAAGTCTCAGAGAAGCTGACACTTTCCCAGCTCCTAAGTATCGAACCCTAAACTCAAACCCAGGTGTGCCCTGACTCAAAAATCAAATCTACTTTTCCTCTATATCTACTGCCTCAGGAAGAGAATACTTCCTGGGAGTATCTGAAATAGAATTATGAAACTGGGGTAAAGCTTGTCTTGGCGGAGAGGGGAAAGACAAGAGCTCTCCAGCCCAGGAAAGGATCTTTTTGAGAAATCAAGGGAAGAGTCTGCTTTCTGCCTCCCCTAAGGACTAATTTCCCTAAGAGTTGGATTACAGCAGACAAATTTTAGGCTATAAAAATATAATAAATATTATAAAGAATACTTTTCTGACTATATGGACAGTAAAGGAGTCTATGGACACCGCTTCCCACCATGAGATGAGGAGAAGGCATCCTTATTTGCCTAACCCCCACCTGCATCTGCCCGGGTTCAAACTGATATTCTTAAAGCCCAGGTCTGATCATGTCACTCTCTCCTCAAGAAACAAATTCCTATTTGGCATTTAAAGCTCTTTATAATTTGGTTCCAACTCATCTTTCCAGGCTTTTTGAATGTTTTTCTCCTTCACATACTACATTCATTCCAGAAAAACTGAATTTTCCCCCCATTCACATTGCATGCTCTTTTTCCATGCCTGGAATGAACTACCTCCTCATTTTAGAATCTCTAGATTCCTTCAAGTCTCAGCCCAAGCACTATCTCCTATGGGAGGTCTTTCTTGGCATCTCCTGTTGTTTAGAATCTTTTCCCACTGAAATCACTTTGTATTTTGTATGTATTTTGATTTTACTTATATGTACATCCACACGTTTCCTACCAATAGAATGCAAACTCTGAGGAGAGGCACTGTTGTATTTATGTTGTCCCTATATGCCTGATGATAATGACAATGATGATGATGATTGATGATGATGTGCCCTATATAGTATGATTTTTATTCTTTGCCTTCTTTTATTGTAATTTCTCCAGCAGTCCTTTAGCACTTACATAAATAGCTCTATAGTTTACTGCTGTAAATTTGTCTGTCTGTCCATCTATCTGCCCAGTTCCTAGAGTAGCGCTTTGGCCCTAATATGCACAAAATTACCCCCATACTTGTACCTTGGGATAAATGATCTCATGGCTAATGAACGTAGTCATATGTAGTCACAGAATAGCTGCTCACACTATGACCATGGTTTATAAACACTGAGTCCAGTCTTGAAGTCTTGTACTACACAATAGTAGTCAGTACATGAGAAAGCCCTCTCTTGCTCATGTCTGCTTTCCCTAAACCAGAGATTGAACCCTTTCCATAGAGCAGTGGTTCTCAACCTTCCTAATGCTGCAACCCTTTAATACAGTTCCTCATGTTGCGGTGACCCCCAGCCATAAAATTATTTTTGTTCCTACTTCATAACTGTAATTTTGCTACTGTTGTGAATCGTAATGTAAATATCTGATATGCAGGATGTATTTTCATTGTTACAAATTGAACTTAACCCACAGGTTGAGAACCGCTGCCATAGAGGGAAAGTCCTGTCATTCTGGAATCAGATGCTGTCAGAGTATGAGAGCTACAAGGGACTTGAGTCCCCATCTAATCCATTCCCATCACTTTATAGATGAGAAAACTATGACCCAGAGAACTGTAGTGTGACCTGCCCAGGATTGTCCTGTGGCCTGCTGCTCTCCTCCTGCACCCTCCATTTTGTGGAAGGACCCAGACCAGCCATCTTCCTTTTCCTCCCCCTGCCCTGTTTCTGATTCTCTGAACTTTGCTGCCACACTTCCCACCCACTCCTTTCAGCTCCCTTTTCTATATTGGCTTCTCCAATTATAACATTAGTTCCTAGAGTACAAGGACTCTTCCTCTTTTCTTATACTTGTATTAGGTAAGCAATTAATAAATGTTAATAACTGACTAGTGGCAGAGGCAGGATTAGAATGCAGTGTCTTGGACTTGGCTTTTAGTCAAGATATTTTTGCATGATAAATCAGTCTTGGGAATTACGGGCAGCTTTATCTTCCATGCTTCTCCTTTTAATTTTTCCACTTCTTCAATGTCATTAGAGTCAATAGACTAACACAGTGCTGGTTCTGGAAGAGGGCACCAGAGGCCACTGCATCCATTCCATGTTCTCAAGTCAGGACACTAGCCCGTGGTGCCTCTTCCCTTGAGGAAGCTTGAAGAGGCTGTGCCCTCTCTTCTGCCTTCTTCTCTGCCCTGGCCCTGTTTCTCCTGCTTCTGCCTCATACCCTCACATACCCACAGGGTTATCCTCTGAATTCACACCTTCTCTCTGTATCTTTTCTGCTCTTTTGGACCTAGGCATCCAATCATGGGCATGCAACATCCTGTTGCTAAGCAACAGGCTCCCTACCTGCCCCATTGTGTTAGGATCTCCATGACAACATGTATTTCCAATAGGAAAAAAATAAGTTAGGTGATGACATGTAGTGGGGTGATGAGATACAGGGTTTCAGAGCTTTCATGATATTCTTTGAGCACAATTTAGCAGACACGTATTATCAGTGCCTACTATCTGTCAGGCACTACGCCAGGCACCAAGAAAGATGAAAAACAATGATCAAAAAAATTATAGGCCCTATCCTCAAGAAGCTTGCTATCTAAAGAGAGGGAATATGATATTAGTAAATAAACTTGATGAAAGGTAGAATATTAAAAAGGGAAAAGAGAGATCTGGATAAAATGCCTAAGAATATTTGATTCAGTAACTTTTTTAAAAATTTTATTTTATTTTTTTCAATCAGCAAAAATTCATCTTTGCTCCCCACCCTACCCAACCTCTCACCCCAGCTGAGAAAAAAAAAAGAAAAATAAAAACCCTGTTATAAGAATGTATAATCAAACAGAACAAATTTCCACATTGGCAATGTCCCCCCAAAATGTCTTATTTGACTCAGTAACTTTTGAAAGGGTCAGCTACCCCATACCTCTATGGTTTTCAGGGCCAGGATTTTATGCATGATGGCATCAATTCCATTGCAGGTGAAAGAAACAGATAATATATATGACAATCATTTTAAGCTTCACTTTCAACATCTGGAAAATGGAGATAATGATCCCTGTTCTACATTTCTTATGGAATTATTGTAAGGATTGAATGAGATAATATTGCAAAAGCCCTTTGTAACCTATAAGAATCAGTTCCTTTCCCAGCAGAAACCTTTGTGCTTCTTCCAGGGCTTCGTTTTTAATATCCTAAGTCACTATGTGGTTCCGTGTAACTACTACTATGACCTACTATGATTATGGATGGCCCTGACTCTCTGAAAGACACTCAATTGTCTCAATATCTGAGAGCCCTGAATGCCATACTCCTTAATGCACGCACACTCTAGAGCAGTTACAATCAGAAGGCTTTCTAAGAGAATTCTGCTGAGCAAGACCAGCTGACTCTGAAGTCTCACACATTATAAACTTAGAGCTAAAAGGAAGCTCAGAGGTCATCTAGCCTAATCCCCTTCAGTTTACAGATGAGGAAGCTGAGGTCAAGAAATCTTGAATGAATTGCCCAAGGTCACATGCAGCAGCAGAAAGGAGATTTGAATCCAAGATCTCTGACTCCCCAAATCCGCTGCATCATGCTAATTAACATATCACTCCAACTTCAGGATTCTATGATTCTGTGGTTTGGGAATGAAAAGGGTTTGTTTGTTTTTTCAACCTCTTTTTTTTTTGAGGGGGGCAGGCAGGGCAGTTGGGGTTAAGTGACTTGCCCAAGGTCATGTGGCTAGTAAGTGTCAAGTGTCTGCAGCTGGATTTGAACTCAGGTCCTCCTGATTCCAGGGCCAGTGCTCTATTCACTGCACCACCTAGCTGCCCCCCTTTTCAACATTTTACAAGTCAAGGAAAGGAGTGAAAATATAATTGAATTAATGGGTGATCTCAACACTCTCCCTTGGGTTGCTTTGTTCCTGCCCCTGTGCCCTCCCTCATGCCATTCCTTATGCCTGGAATGTTCTCATTCTCTCTATCTGGCCTATTGAAATTCAGCCTATCCTTCCATGCTCAGTTCAGATACAACTTCCTCCATTAAGATCTCCCTGCCCGCCACCACCACCAACCCCTGCTAGTGATCTCTCTTTCCTCTGAACTCCCTGCCACTTTATGCTGTTCTTACGGGAAGGCAGTTTGGCATAGTGGATAGGGCCTTGGACTTGGAATCAAGAGTCAAGAAGGCTTGTGTTCAGACCTTTGCCTCTGACATTAGTTATGTCAAAGAGGTCTTTGCCTCAGTTACCTCATCTGTAAAATGAATGAGTCAGACTCCCAGTGTCCTCTAAAAATTTTTTTCCAGCTCTAAATCTAAAACCCCATGTTGTATTTATCATATTTAAATGTTTGTGCATATACCTTACCTCCTTTGTCAGATCATAAGCCCTTTAGGGCAGAAAGCCCTCAAAAATTATTCATTTCTTTGTATCTCACATAGGGAATGCTCTCTGCACATAGTAGGTGCTTAATAAATGTTGGTATAGTGTTGCTGGAAGAATGCAGGGCGGTCATCAACTGTATTGGTTGCTTTGAGCGGGAGCCCTTGGGGTTCTGCCAGGGCAAAAGCTGAACAGCTGTTCATCAGGCAGCTTCATGTAGCAACTAGAATAATCTGTCCTGGGGCCTGCTGGAAATGCAGAGGGGAAGCAGGGAGGTGGCCACAGGGATGGGAAAGGCTGAAAACCAGAGAAGAAAGGAAGCGAGCTGCTCAGCACTCCCTTAACTGGGCTAACTGCTCTCAGGGGATGGAGGTCCAGGAGATGGAATTGAGGCCTGGTGATAATAACTCATTTATATGGCTCTTTAAGGTTTCCAAAACACTTTGCTCACAACAACCCAGTGGGACAGGAGGTACATATATTATTATCCCTGTTTTTCCATGGAAGAAACAGGGGCCACTATTTGAGATGTCTTGGCTGTGGTCCTCTAGCTAGAAGCGTCTGGCCTTTGGACACCAAATATGTGGACTTTCCACTCTCCAACACTGCTGGTGCTAGGCAGCGTTCTCTTGTGTGGGTCTTTCTACAAAAGGACTGCTTACATGGTAATTCTGCATTGGAGCAGAAGACTCAGCTGGCACACTCTGGTCATGGCATGGTTCAGTTTAGAAGTCATCTCATCCATCCTCATGCTTCTAGGAAGGACCCTCACCCAAATCATCCCAGGCAGAAGAGCGATTGTATCTTTTAAACAATAGAAAAAGGAGCCCTGATGTTTTTTCATACCTGACTAGACAGAAAATTCCTTCTGTAGTCTAACCAGGGATAAGGAAAGGGACCAGTGGTTTTTCTGGTACAGGAAACTGGTGAGGAAATGCTCTTTGCCAAGGTAGAGGTTGGCACCTTCTCTTTTCTGGGAGTGTTTTCATTGGGAAGAAAAAACTGTTTCTTGGCTGTTGAATCCATCTTTGCTCTCCATGCACCCATACTACATGAGTTGTAAGCAGGGAGAGTCCGTCCGACAACAACAAAGGGAAAACCAGAAGTGTGAATTAACCATTCGTGTTCATTTACATTTGGGTAGCAAGTCAAGCACACAAACATTCCCCCAGCTCTTGGATCCTTGAAGTGTGTGTCTGGTTAGGCTGAACAGCAGCACTATAGAATCCAAGGACGTTAGAATAAGAAGGAACCGTTGAAATCCCTTGGTCCGACCCTTTCACTGTATAGATGAGGGATCTGAAGTTGAAAGTGTAAAAGTGACTTCCCAAGTCAGGCTTCCAGCTAATGGCTGCTGCCTTGTGACCTTAGACCACATCATGTTGTTGGTCATTCATGTCTGACTCTTTATGACCCCACGGACCATAGCACACCAGTACTGTCCATGTGGTTTTCTTGGCAAAAATACTGGAGTGGTTTGCCATTTCCTTCTCTAATGGATTAAGGCAAACAGAGGTGAAGTGACTTGCTCAGGGTTAAACGGCTGGTAAATGGAGCTGCTTCTACCAGCTCATACAGAAGCGAGCAGAGCAGGGAGTGTAATAAAGTGAAACAAACAAAATAATTCAGAGCTAGAATATATACATAGATGGTGCTTTAATATTTCCAAAGTACATCTCATTTAAATGAACTGGTTGAAGAAATTGGGGATGTTTAGCCTAAAGAAGGGAAATCATAGGAATAGGGACTGATCATAGCTATCTTCAAGTATTTGAAAACTGTCATGTGGAAAAAAGGGCAGCTGGGTAGTGCAGTAGATAGAATGCCGGCCCTGGAGTCAGAAAGACCTGAGACAGAATCTAGCCTCAGATACTTGCTAGCTGTGTGACTCTGAGTAAGTCACTTAACCCTGTTTGCCTCAGTTTCCTTATCTGTAAAATGGACTGGAGAAGGAAATGGCAAGTCACTGCAATATCTCTGCCAAGAAAACCCCAAATGAGGTCACAAAGAGTCAGGCATGACTGAAATGGCTGAATAACATGTGGAGGAGAGGTTAAGATTAATAACAATAATAGTTAACATTTATATAGCACTTTGAGGCTTGCAGATGCTTTAGAAACATCATATCATTTGACACTCACAGTAAAAGTGAGAAGTGAGCGGTATTATTATTCCAATTTTACAGATGCAGAAACTGAGGCTGGGGGGAAGTTATGTGTGCCAGATTTTGTGCTAAGTACCTTACAAATATTATTCCATTTAATCCACACAACAACCCTTCAATGTAGAGACTGCTATTACAGTTAAAGAAACTGAGGCAAATAGAAGTTAAGCGACTAGCAACCCACTAGATTAGCCTTCTGCCTGTCCCCAGAATACAGAAGTTGCAGAAAAGCAGATTTCAGTTTGCATATAAGAAAAACCTTTTTAAAGGTTAGAGCTATTCCAACCCAGAATGGGCTGACTTGGTGAGTTCCTCATGACTAGTTATTTTCAGATAGAGGCTCCATAACTATTGGCAAGGATACAGGCAGGATCCATTGTGGGTTCAGGTTAAATTAGGTGCCCTCAGAGAGGGTCTAAGATTTTCTGGTTCTGTAATAGGACGTGTTCCCAGATACCCCTATGCCAGCGGATGCATAGAAGTGAACCATGGATCTGAGGGACACAGTGGAAAAGATAGAGGGCTGGGGGCGCTGAGAATAGAGGAGTAAAGAAAAGAGTCTCTTAAGGGACAGGTCTTAGTGCCCAGATTGCAAATACATTCCTCTCTCTCTCTCGATGCCTGGCAGGAAAAATGAACTAGGGAGCACATGAGGACATTACAGAGGACCTCTATGTTGGGAAGGAGGCAAAGGAGTGGGTAGCCCCTCCTCTCCAAGCTCCTCTCCCCAGAGCCTCTAGGCACTATGGTGGGTGAGGGTTTTCATTAGCTTAGCTGCCAGGGTCTAGTCTCTCCTTCTGTGTGTGATCCCCATGGTAATGTGATAGCCCTATTGAATGGGGTAGAAAATCTCCTGACTTGGCATTCCTAAGCTGGCAGTGTTGGGAGGTGGGTGCACTGTTTTATCTTGGCCCTTGAAGGAAAAAGGGCAGTGTCAGTTGAATGAGGGAGGTAGGCCTTGTTCTTAGAAACCCACAAAGGCTGCTTCTCCTCAACTCTGGGATTGAAGCCAGATAGAAAAGGGAAAACTCCCAGAGTTCACTCTTTCCATGGCACCCCACCCCACTCTTCTGGGAATTCAGATCCCTTTCAAATACAATTCAATTTGATAAGCATACATTAAGGGGAAAAGGCACAAACATGACTGATAAATAATATACAAAAATGAATGATAAATGTATTCCAAAGGTATACAATCATTTATTCAATTCAACAAACATTTTATGTCAACTGTGTGTTACTGGAGTCTGGTAAAGATAAAGACAGATTCAATAAGGCTCAGTCCCTGCCCTCAAGGAACTTACATTCTAATCAGGCAACGACACATATAACTAAAATAGAAAATATCACATGAATTAATTAAAGTTAAATGCCATGTAAAATAGGAGGGTGAATGCTGTTACTAATTGGGCATCTGGGAAGCTTTTTTTTATTAAAGCTATATTGATATCTTTTGTTTTTACAGCACTTAGATTTCCCAGTGTATCCCTCTTCCTTTCTCCTTTCAGAATATCATCCTTTATAAAGACTAAAAAGAGAATATAAATAGTACAATAAAACTAATATATGGAAAATGTCTGACACTGCAGTATTCCACACCCCTAGTCCCCACCTCTGTGAAGAAGATGGAATGGGGGGTAGGAGGAGCAGTGTGCCTGGGGAAGACCTCATGAAGGTGGAATTAAGTTGGGCATTAAGATCTGATTAAGAATCTGGCAAGCAAGGAAGGGAATGAGGACAGGTCAGGCATAAGGACCAAGGTGAATAAAGACAGAAGATACTAAAGGTATGTTTAGGGGACAGAGGATAACCCAACACAGAGAGTACAAGTAATAGAATAAGATAAGACAAGGCTAGGAATACAGTGTCATAATCTTGTAGAAGGCTTTGAATGCCAGGCAAAGAAATTTGAAACAGTTTCCCAAAGTGGGTGATACCACTTCCTGGGGGCCCCTGGAATGATCCAAGGGGGTAGTAGTAGCCTTGGGTGCAATTGGAGGGTATTGAATAAAAATGAGAGGGCAGTGGAAGCATGAGTAAAGGAGAGAAGATAAGGAAATTTTGAAATACTATTTGTATATGTTTCATCTGTTGTGTAACAGTAAAAGTCACAGTGATTACATTATTTTCCAAATAAACACACAAAATGCAAGTTATGACCCATCAGTGGTCAAGTCCACTGACAGGTCTTAACAAGCAAGTGTTGGCAGCCTAGCATGTCGAGCATTGTTGGAAGAAGTCCAGCATTCATGGGCAGGAATGTGTGCATGAAATGATTAGTTTAAAATATGATACTATATGGTAATATGATACAATATTGCATCATCAAAATTTCAATTCAGGAAAAAAGCACAAATTTACAATAAATTATTAAATTTAAGATGTCATTTTTAAAATTTATATTTTATATTTTTGAAATGATAAAAAAAAAATCAAACCATTAAAGGGCTTAAGAAAGCAGATTTCCAGGAGGGTGCTGAGTAATTTTTTTAAAGGGGGCAGTAGGTCAAATAATTTTGGGAGCCTCTGAAGTAGACAATGGAGAGTCACTGAAGATATTTGAAGAAGGGAGTGATGTGATCAGATTTATACATGCAGAGATTAGGTCTGGCAGTGTTATGAAGTATGGATGGGAGGACAGAGAGAATGGAGATAGGAAAGCCTGTTTCCAGTAATAGAGACAGGTGATCATAATTATACACCTTATGCTGGTAGTGGCACTGAGAATAGAGTTGGGGTGTTGAGGAGGGAAAGAATAAATGCATAAAGATATTGCAGAAGAAGAATTTACATGGAATATGAGGGGAGAGAGGAAATGGCAAACCACTACAATGTCTTTGCCAAGAAAACCCCAAAAAGGGGTCACAAAGAGTTGGACTTGACAAAATAAGGGGAGAGAGAGGATAAACTCAAAGATAACATGAAAATTTCAAACATGGAAGACTGAGTGACTGGTGGTACCACAAACAGAAATATTGAGGTCAAAAGAAGTTTTCCCCACCTCCTCCTGACAAAGAAGAGATGGACTCATGGTGGAGATTAAGGCATATATTTTTTGGACATGACCAGTATAATTATTTGTTTTTCTTGCCTATGCCTATTTTTTAAAAGGATTATGTTTCTATTTCTTTTTCAATGGGATTGAGGGTAGGAGGGTTAGAAAGTGTCTGTTTATTCATTGAAAAATAAAATAAATTTGAGGGGTCCTCATCTCGGAAAGTTCTTAGAATCCTGAAAAAAAGGAAAGAGAGCTAAGAAGCTTGGTCTTGGACATGCTGATTTTGAAGGGACAGTAGGGCATCTTGGTAGAGATATGGGTCTAGTGTTCAGAACAGCCTGGATGTCTGCATAAAAGTAACTCTTGCCACTTAATAAGTGGTTGTTGTGTTGGTTTGGAATTGAAGCCATGGGACTGAATAAGGTTGAGAGGGTATTGAAAAGAGGGTCAAGAAGAGACCTTTGGGGACCAGACAATCAGTAAGTCAGTCAACAGGCATTTATCAAGTGATTATTGTGCCAACATTACTGTGTTAAATGCTGGACTTCAGGAGTTAGGAAGAGAACAAGAAGCCACTGAAGGAGAGATAGATAGATAGATAGATAGATAGATAGATAGATACATACATACATACATACACACACACACATACATACATACATACATATTCATTTAGTGCTTCCTATGTGCCAGGCACTATGCTAAGTCTGGAGATACAAATACAAGCACACAAGACAGTCTCTGTCCTCAAAGAGCTTACGTTCTAATGGAGGAAGACCACAACAAAGGGCTGCTATGGGCAGGGAGGGGAGAAGGGAAGGTGATGTAATATGCAGGGAGAAGGTGAAATCTAGAGAGAGTCCAAGTGAGGATGAAGTAAAGTATGTTTGGGGTTCTTCCTAAGAAGAAGCAAGTTACACAGTAGATAGAGTGCTGGGCCTGTAATCAGGAAGACTTGTATTCAAATCTAACCTCAGATACTTAACTGTGTTACCCTGGGAAAGTCACTTAACCTTTGTTTCCTCATTTGTAAAAGAGAGATAATAATTATACCTACCTACACCAAATTACTATGAGAATCAAATTATATCATGTATATAAAAGTATTTTGTTAGCTATAAAGGGCTATACGAATTAAAGAGATTGAACAACCTGCCTGTCATGCAACAATTCTGGTTGATGGCCTGAGAGTCAGGATGGCAAATCCCATGACATCCAGCTCTCCTAGAGTTGAGGCATTGGGGATCGCACCACCCTGGGGCATGATATGGAGGTCAAGGAGGATAAGTGTGCAGAAAACTTTAGATAGGAAGAGGTTAACATTATTCTTAAGTATCACAATAATTACCCTACCCAGGGTTATTGTAAGGTTAAAAATAACATGTTTGTAAGCACTTAGCATAGTGCCTGGTACATTGTAGGTGCTTAATGAATACCTGTTTCCTTCCTTCTTTTCTAAGATGGTGGTCAAAGGGAAGGAGTTACCAATGAGAGGGTCCCCAGTGGAGGTTTCCCAGGATGGTAACATGGCAGGAAGAAAAAGGAGCTGGAGTCTAGTGAGGGAACAAATGGTTAGGAGACCCAAAGGAGACCCAGGATAGTCTTTAGAACTGAGGAAGTAGAAGGTATCCAGGAAGAAGGGCTGGCCAACAGTATCAAAAGCCATAGAGAATTCAAGACCAATGAAGGCTGAAAAAAGGTTATTGAATTTGGTGACTAGAATTTGATCTTTATTGACCTTTAAGAAATTGGTTTTAGTGGAGATGCCATCTAAAGTAGGAGGGGTTTTTTCTTTCTTTTTTTAAAATCTCATTTTTTTCACCAAGAGATCTAGAAAGGTTAAAAGTACTTACTCAAGATCACACAGAACTGGAAAGTAATCCCTGTTCACAGCTTTTCCATACTCGACTACGAACTTGAACAAATCACTTGGCCTCAGGCTATTCATCATTTCAGTCTGGGATCCCACATTTTAGGAAGGCTGCCGATAGGCTGGAGAGAGTCTCAAAAAGGGCCAACCAGCATGGTGAAGAGTCTAGAGTCAATGCTGTGTGAGGATCAGCTCAAGGAACGGGGAATGACTTGTCTGAAAAATAAAAGACTGGAGGGCTGGGAACATATTAACTATCTTCAGGTATTTGAAATTTTCAATTATTGAAAATTTGTGCCATTTGGCCCCAGAGGACGGAACTCACAGCTCTAGGCAGAAATTGCAAATTTAGATTTGATAAAAGGAAAATTTTCTTAATAATTAACAGTTATCCAAGAGTAAAATGGGTTACCTTGAAAGGTAGTGAGTTTCTGCTTTCATTGGAAGTCTTCTAGAGGATTTAATGACTGCTTTCCTTGGGTGTTTTAGAGGTGGTTCTTATTTAGGTTGGACAAGATGGCTATCAAGTCCTTTCCAACTCAAATGCTGTGATTCTGTGATCTCTTTTTAAAAGGGGGAGTGAGGTGAGGGAATAATCATACCTACCCTGACTCACCAAATTGCTATGAGGATCAAATTATATCATGTACACAAAAGTGTTTTGTTAGCTATAAATTGCTATACAAATTAAAGAGATTGAACAACCTGCCTGTCACACAACAATTCCGGTCGATGGACTGAGAGTCAGGGTGGCAAATCTCATGACATCCAGCTCTCCTAGAGTTGGGGCATTGGGGACCGCACCACCCTGGCACATGATATGGAGGTCAAGAAAGATAAGTGTGCAGAAAACTTTAGATAGGAAAGGGTTAACATCATTCTTAAGTATCATCAACCTTTCTTCTATGCTATCTCCACCATCAACAAAGGTATATAAGAATGGACATGATACTTGTTATATCCCTCTCCCCTCCCCCCCTAACATGTCTTTCTCCATTAATGCCATAGTTTCTGCCAGCACCATCCCATCTGCTCCAGAGACTAGAGCTTGGAAGTTTTCATAGAGGCTGAGGGGGTCAGGGCATGCTAAGTGAAGTTGTCTCCAACCGGCTGCAAAAGCCATCAATGGAGGACTTTGGGGTCTTTTCATTTGTGAAGAAAAAAAGCAATAATAAAGTGAGTGTGAGAAAGGGGGAGCTGACAGGCAGGCAGAGCAGGGCAGGAGAGTCAGCCATCTGGCCAGTTACCCTGAGGGCTACTACACAGGCTCTGGTTTCTCCAGCCTTTTCTACTGTTTCCCCCTCCTCACAGCTCTAAACAGCACTGCTGCTCCCCAAATTCCTGAGGGTCAAGGATTGAGACTCCAGCTGGAGTCTAATTGTTACTTTGGGAAGCCAGATCTCAGCCAACTGGGGGACGTGGAGCAAGTTGGCGGTAGGGGAAAAAAAGGACTTAAATATGATATATGCTGGTCTTACTTTCTCTGGTAATTGGCTTGAGGTGTAGCCATTATCATTTTCTCCCACCCAGGGGACTTTTCTGTGTTCAGATCAGGGGTTCTTAACCTGAGGTCCAACAATAGATTTTAAGACATCTGTAAATTTTCAAGGAAAACAACATCTTTATTTCAAAATAATTGGGTTCTCTTGTAACCCAATGTGTTTTGCTTTATGCGTTTAAAAACATTTAGAGGAGCACAAAGATTTCACCTGGCTACCAAAGGGATCCGTAACATAAAAGGTTAAAGATCTCTGCTTAAGTAAACTATATATCTGAATTGTAGAAAATATCCATTTTAAGGGTCTTTGTGGTGGGAGAAGGGAAGGTGCTTTGGAAGAGAGGGTAAAGCATAGATTGGAGAAAGGATTCTAGAACAGAAAGGTAATTTCCTGAAGTTAGAAGTTAAAAGTTTTTAGGGGTAGGAAGAATAATTTAGAATTGAAAGCGATGCATTAGCGATGAGTACATTGTAGAGTGTGAAGTTTACTGAAGCATAGAAGGACCATTCTAGTCCTTGCAGCATCCGAGAGAAAGGAAAAACTTTCTGCCCCCCCACCCCCACCCCCAGAACAAGAGATACTCTAGAGCAAAGATGGGATCGTTCTGGAGTAGAGAGTTGGTTGTTGTTGTTGTTGTTCTGGATTGGGGGGGCATTCTGGACCTGAGACAAAAGCAGAAAGAGGGAGAAAGTGCATTTTTCCCCCTGGCACAAACTCCCTATTCCTAGAGGAGAAAAGCTGTGTGCCGAGCACGTGGCTTCACATGCTCAGCTTTCCTTCCCTAGAATAGGGAGGTATTTATAGCTGTGGCCTCCAGCCCCCTGTGATTTGCGGGACAGTTTTAAAGCATTGATTTTCATTAGCACTAAATCACTTCCCTTCTTAGCTAATTGAAAAGGAACCAACAGATACTGATGGGCCACGGTCATTTGTATGGATCAAATCAGCTAAAAACTCCAAACTGCAGTCACAGCAGAATTCCTCAGCTGGGCCGCTCTGGGAGCCCTTCCTGGGGCTCAGCATTCATTTCCTGAATCCAGAGACTGAGCTCAAAATATCCCCCTTATGCCCCCCAAAAGAGGAAATGAGCTTGATTCCTGGCAGAGAAGACTGTGGTTAAACAGAAGGAAAAACTTCCCATTTTTAAAGAGGGAGTAGGATGAGACTTCAAGAAATGTGCTGAAAACGGTAGAATCTTAGAATGTCGAGTTAGAAGTGACCTTTAGAGATCCTATGGCCCAGTTCCTTCACTCTATAGATTCAAAGCAAAGAAAACGGAGATCCAGAAAAGGCGATGGTCAAATAGCTAGTGACAGAACTAACTTAACCATGGTCTCCTTTCTCCCGAGTCATTGTCTTTTCCATTGATCGTACTGGCCCAACCTTTCCATGAAGTTGTCTCTCACAGCTAGAACATCCTAGCTCCTTCCTCTACCCTGTGCTCTCTATCTTCTCTAGAGGAAAATGATGGTCAAAATGACATCTAACGGACTCTTCTAGTCCATGACAGGCCTCCAGTTTAAGCCAAACTAGAGACCAGAATGACAATCCCCTCTTGCAACTGAGAACCATTCATTCCTTCGCTCCTTCTGCTCCCATGGAAATTGAATTATTCTGCCAAAGACTAAGAGCAGTGTGTAGATGGAAGTAGTGTGGTACAGAGAAGTGAAAATTGGACTTGGACTCCCAGGACCTGAGTTCAAATCCCTCCCCAGCTACTTGTGATGCTTGTAACCATGAGTTACTGGGTCTCAGTTTCCTCATCTGTAAAATGAGAGGGTAGGACTAGAGGTCCCCCAAGATCCTTCTCAGATCTATGAACCCATAGAATGTTAAAGTAGTAATCAAGCTGACAAACATTTATCAAAGGGACCTTTATTTCTGGATTAGGGACCGGTGTTTTTAGAAGGTATTGGATTATCCAGGTCAAACTACAGAAATCACTCACTCTCCCCCAAGGCAACTCTCTCTTCTCCCCACCACCCCCATACTGCTCTTCTGACATTTTAGAGGGAGGTAACATGATGTAATAAAGAGGGGACTAAATTTAATCAGGGGACATGGGTTAAAATCTTGACTCTGCTATTTGCTCCCTGCACAAACTTGGGCAACCCTGGTGATCTTTCAAGGCCTTCATTCCCTCAACTATAAAATGGTAGTAATGACCTAGGTCATTGGTGTCAAACTCAGATAAAAACAGGGGCCACCAATCCATACACAAAGATCCCCTGAGGACTACACATTGACTTAGCTTTAAAATGTAATGCTATTGATTTGAACTGTATTTTTATTTATTTTGTTAAATATTTACCAGCATTTAATCTGGTTCCACTATGCTTGGAATGTTGTGGGTCACTGTGGACTGTGTGCTTGACACCCCTGGTCCAGGTGATCCCTACGGGTCCTTCCAGCTCTAAATATTTTTATCTGTAACAATTCTAAGAAGAAATTAAGGTTTTTTTTTATCTTTGTACAGTTGTTTAGAGATGACAGTGGCTATAAATTTTAGGAAGAGTATTTCTATTTGCAGTGGTAAAGACCGAAGGAGCAAAAGCATAATGAGTGACTTGAGGGATTCTGGGAAAGTCCTGGTACTGGGGAAGCCTGGGTAAAAAAGTTTGAGGCCCAGGGTTTCATGCCCAGGAACTCTTTTTTTCCCCCCATGATTCCCACTGAGAGCTCAGATGCAGTTAAAAAGACTCTGGAAAAATCAAAACCTTCCTCCACCCCAGCCCCCACAAGCCTAGCAGGCAGATCCCATCTGTTGCTATTTCTTGCCAATGCCGTGCTCCAGAAGTAGAATCAATGGCTGCTCTGCATGTCCCAGCTCTGTCTTCCCATGGACAACATCTGGTAGGACCAATTTCCTTGCCAATAGATCAGGCAAAACTCAACCATCAGCAGCTGGGCTCCTGGAGTGAAAGGGAGGGAGAAGGGGAAAGCTAAGAACTCAAGAAACATCTAGAATGGACATAGGAAACTTAGGTAATGTGGATCAGCTTTTCTCAAATGCTATCCTCCAGTAGCTACCTGAACATTATAATACCCCAGGGTCACCCTCTGTCTACAGGGGAAGAAAGCCCAAAGCTCCTATCCAGCTTGGTAAAATAGCAGATCTCAGATTCCAAGGGAAATGAAGATTAAAGAGAGAGATTGGATCCTCATAAGGAACTATGGTGAAGTGGAATGAAAAATGTACTTAGTAACAGGCAAGGTTCAAATCTCTTCTCTTCTTCTTATCTTCCAATGTGACCTTGGAAAAGTCCCATATATCTGAGTTTCATAGTTTCCTTCTTTGGAAAATGAGTTGGTATAAACTATATGTTCTCTAAGGACCCTTTGATTTTTCAGCATTCAAAATCTCTAAGTGTTACATGGACCAGAAGATGCTACTAGGATGAAGAAGGATCAAGGGTTGATGAAAAAGATAACAAAACCTAGAAGAGGATGTAAGGACATCTTGGAGGCTTCCAGATAATAAGGAAGAAACTGAGGCATAAAAGTAGTCCTTGGCCTCTGCTTCAGTGGATCTCAGTTTCTCTATCTCTGTGATAGAGTTTGACATTCCAGTGATAGTATATTGACAAACACAAGAGATCCTGCTTCCCGGGTGACTCTGAATGGCCCAATAGGCGAGGACATGGGGATGTAAACAGAAACTGACTGAAAGAAAACTGAGCTAAATGTGAGCATTGGAAGCAGGGCAGGGGGACCAGAGGCAGGACACAGAGACACTCTGGAACCACCTCAGTATAAACCTCACTTGACAGAATCATGTTTTCAATGCCAGAATGTTGGTGATGAAAGCCAACTCGCCATCTCATCCCTATAAATAGCTCTGAATGTGTGTGTGTGTTTGTGTGATTTGTCTGTAGTGTGCTGAGGCAGCAGTAGCTGTTTCCTTGTAACATCAGCAGGGGTCATGGTCTTTTTGTTGTTGTTGAGTCATTTCAGTCACATCCAGCTCTTCATGACCCCATTTGGGATTTTCTTGGCGAAGATTCTGGAGTGGTTTGCCATTTCCTATTCCAGCTCATTTTACAGATGAGGAAACTGAGGCAAACAGGGTCCAGTGATTTGCCCAGGGTCACACAGTTAGTAAGTGTCTAAGACCAGATTTGAACTGAGGAAAAGGATACTTCCTGACTTCAGCCCCAGCACGCTATCCACTGTGCCACCTAGCTGCCCAACAACAACAACAACAACAGAGAATTCTCCGAAAGGAGAGTTAAAGGTCTTGGGACGAGGTTGTTCTGGAGACATAGAATTTTGGTGCTACAACTAAGGATCTTTTTCACTCCCTACCCCCAGAGAGGATGACACCCAAACTGTCCTTTAAGAAAAAGTTATTTTTCTATTTAGGAGGTTCTCCAAGGAAAGCACTCTTCTCCCATAATGCATTCCATAGTCTTAAAATCTTTATTTCAGAAACAACTACCTGATATCTACCTCATTATAGACCAACAACAGAATTTTAGGCTGAATTCCAGATAAAACTTCGAGGCAGGAGATAAGGCCTGGAAGACACCAGAATGGGTAACAAAAGGTAAGTGTAGGGCATCTCCTGGGAGCTCTGTGAGAAACTGACCAGTATCATCTCTTTGAAGAGCTGCCTCCCTGAATATACTAAGTGCTCACAACATAGGCACAGAATCTAAGAATCAGATAGGACCTCAGGGGTTACCTAGTTCAACCCATCTTAGTAAAGGAATCTCCTCTACAGCATCCCTGGCAAGGCTATCCAACTTCTCCTTGAAGACCTCAAGCATTTGAGGGGTGGTCATATGGAAGAAGGGGCAGCTAGGTGATGCAGTGGAAAGGATCTAGAGTCAGGAAGACTCATCTTCCTGAGTTCAAATCTGACCTCAGACACTTACTAGATGTATGACCCTGAGCAAGTCACTTTACCCTGTTTGCCTCAGTTTCCTCATCTGTAAAATGAGCTGGAGAAGGAAATAGCAAACTACTCTAGTAACTTTGCCAAGAAAACCCCAAATGGGGTCCCAAAGAGTTGGACATGATTGTAACAACAAGAACAAGAAGATAACCAAAGCACCAATAACAGAACCCACTACCTCCCAAAGCAGCCTATTCTAGGTCTGTAGAGCTCTAATTATTAGGTTATTGACCAAGGCAGAGTAGGTAGGGCTCTACTCCCTTATTCTTTAAAAGTATCTTAATGCTTGCATTTCAAAGAGTTCGAAAGCCTTTCTCATCATTTATCCCCACCCCCTTCCTAAATGGCAGAGCATATCTTCCCATTTCCAAGCTGGGGACAAAGAGATGCATAGAATTTAAGTGATTAGGTCAAAGTCAAGTAGCTAGTGGTACAGTCTAGTGGCAACTTAAATTGCCCACCTCCCAGACTGTTGTGTCACCATCCTCATCATACAGGATGTGGATACTGTTACTACAATGCCAGACAGTGTATGGTGCAGTAGAACAAATGTTGGCTCTGGGGTCAGAGGACCTGGGTTTGAATCCAGACTCTGCTGTGTTTTTTATGGGAATATAGATCCATGGAAAGTGTGTATTTAACCCTTGAGATCAGAAAACTGAAGCATAGAGGGATTAAGTGAGTTGCCTTGAGCCACACAGCCAGAAAGCAGCAGAATTGAGTTCTAAATTTGTCTTCTGATTCCAAATTCATTCACACTTTTACTAGCCATATGGCCTTGAATAAGCCACTTTCCCTCTCCAGGCCTTAGTTTACCTATCTGTAAAATGAGGGAGATTATACTAAATTATCTCTAAAATCCAACTCTTCCAGATCAGATGTTACTCTTATGAGTTTGGGAGATACCTGTTATGGTCCTTTAACTGCATGTCCACGGAGCTGTTCTATCAGCACCACAGCTGAGATGCCTCCCTCCTTGCCTGGAAGGACACCCTCAAAGACAGAGTAAGAATCTGCATCCTACACTTCAGCTGATCTCTCTCCCATGAAATCTGCAACTGAGCATTGTTCTTTAAACTCTAAAATAAGCTAACTAAATAAAACACCTGGCCTTCACTCCCCCCACCCCTCCTGCTTTGAGCAGAGAGAAGAGACCTTGGCTTTCAGGCTGTCTTACCACCTTCAAAGAGTCAGTTAAATATTTATAGAACAGAAAATATCTCCTGGCTCCTGCACTTGGAGGGCATGATGCCAGTAGTTTCCATTTGCCCCCACTGTAACCCAAGAATAAGCCATAACTCTTTTCTATTCCTCAGTTTCCTAATCTGGGAAATGAAGAAGTTAGGTTTTATTACCTTTAAGATCCTTTTCAGATTTAATATTCTATGATTCTAATATTCATTCTGTCTATTAAGTGAGGAAAGGGAGATATTTGGGCACTGAGAAAAGAAACTGGTTGTGACCTGCAGTTTAAGAAGTGCTGGAGAGGAGAGAAGATTGATGGGGTGAGGGAGATAGCTGTCTTAAACTATCTTGAAGACTATTATATGGGAAAAGCATCAGACTTATTTTGCTTTACCTAAGAGAGAAGAACTAGAGATACTGGATAGAAGTTGAAAAGAAGCAGATTAGGGTTCATTGAAAGGAAAAGTTGTAGAACTGCCCCTAAATGGAATAGGCTACTTCAGAAGCTAGTGAGATTCTCATCACTGAAGCTTGTCAAATAGACTGATGACTTGTTGGGAATGCTATAGAGGGAATTTCTGGCCAGGTATAGGTTGGGTTGGTGTAATTTTCTGCATAAAGAGAGTGGGAGTTGGGGTACAAAGCTCTTGCTACAGAATGAGGAATGTACAGGAGCCAGCACCATCAGTAGGACAGAGGAATCAGGTAATTGGGACATAGGGATAGAAACATAAAAAGTACTCAATGTCTATGGCAGTTTTCTTGATTCTAATTGTCAACACCTTGTCACCTCACACCTGTCTACCTTACAACAGCCTTGTTAACAACTCCCAGCCCAGCCCATCTATTTGCCACAGTACTGAGAACCTTTCTTCCTCATAGGTCATTTTGTTCCTTTCCTTCTCCTGCTCAAAACCTGTCCCATCTCCTAAAAGAAATCTAAACTTATGCATATAGACATCAAGATTTCCATTCTAATTCTACAAACTTTGTCAGGTCCCTCTACATCAAACTGTCCTCATGTCTCCCACTTGGTCCCTCCATTCTAGCTGGTTTTCCATTCTTGCTCCCTCCCATGACTTGCCCTCTCCTAAGCCATTCTCCCTGCTTCGAGTACCTACCCCATTGGGTATTCAATACTCAGCAGAGATGGGGAATCAGAATCCTAAAGGTCCTCCATGACCCCCAGTTCCATTTTTATACCCACTTAGCTAAATGAACATTAATTGGAATGTGATTTTGAGAATGTTGCCTATATAATTATGTGATGTGCATGATTCTGGTGGGAATTTTGGTGGGCATTACAGAATTTTGTTTAAATCCTAGCTCTGCTTCTTACTAGCTATATGAATCACTAGCAAGTTACCTCCTCAGAGTCTTTCATTCACTTTTTGAAACATTTTCACCATTGCTGATTGCTTGAGCTGTTATTTCCAGCTCAAAATCTTATGATTCTTAGAGGGACTTTTGGCCTTCTGATGGGAGGAAAAAACCTAACAGATTTCTCACCTTTTGGTAAGAGTATTGACTGACTAGCTGTCCCTCTCTTCTTAATATTACTTTAGCTAACTCAGGATAGAGATGATCTGCAACCTACCCTGTCTTACCTGGAGTCCCTAGGAGACTGAATTGGGCTGATTGCCACCATGATCTATTCCTGTGTACCCATACACTTCCTCCACTCTGGTCTAGATGAACATTAAAAAAGAACAGTTTTGTTGTTGCTTTAGAGCCTCAATAATTTGTCCATATTGAAGGCCTGAGATTGGAAAACTGTGGAAGTCCATGGAGAAGAAAAATCAATCATCAATCCTACCACTTTCATTGAGCTCCCACAAGACCCTTTTTTCATAGAACCACAAAATATTAGTGTTAGAAGAGATCTCAGAGATTTTCAAGCATTTATTAAGAACCTACTGCATTGCTGGCACTGTCATAGGCACTAGAGAAACAAATATAAAATTGAGACAGTCCTTGCCTTCAAGGAGCTTACCTATTCCTAAAATAAGAATAGCTTCTACAATCAATGTATGCAACAAGGGATGATTCAGTCTCTGCCTGAAGACCTCTTGTCCCTCTTTTCTCATTCTTTTCTCACTCATAAGCCCATCTCTGAGTCTCCTCCCTGCTCTACAATCACCACTAACCCCTCACAAACACTATCCTACCACCACGCTTCACACAGATACACCTCACTTTTCCCATTAGAAACTTATATCAATAGGTCACAGTAGCTATAACGATAATAAAAATAACACTTTGCATTAAGTAATGTGATATCTTTTGCAAAACACATTTCTCACAATGGCCCCATGAAGTTACTGGATTGCCCTACTTGACAGATGAGGACACTGATGCTTATATAAAGGAAATGACTTGCTCAAGGTCTTCCAGCTTGTAAATGACAAAGTAGGGAATAGAACTCATGTCTTCTGATCTAAGTCCAGTGCTCCTCCTACTATACTATATGATTTTGAAAAGTTGTGTGTAAAATACACTTTCACTAATCATATTATGTGTTTTGTTTGTTTAAAGTGTGTGTAAGGGAAGTCACTATTTGGAGAACCCCACAGCAAACTTTTTTGTAAAGCAGTTCTTTTATTAAAAAGGAATTATAGAATCTAAATGTGGGGTCAGGAGCAGTAGTGGCAATCAATTTTATTGATAGATATTGGTTTTTTAAGCTCAAGCAAATTGTAGAATCACATACTGAGATTGTTTGCTGAAGTCACTTGAGATGATCGATGTTTTAGACTATAGCCCAGATCAGACAGCCCTTGAGGAAAAGGAGAACCAGGGAACCTAGTGGAGTTATCTAACAATTGGAATGGAGGGAAGGATTACTATTTGGTTTCAGTGTCAGCTCTAACTTCAGTCATCTGAGCAACCTTGAGCTTCTCAGACTTAATTGGATGGTTGGTAGTAGGGAGAGATGAGAAAGGGAGGAGAGGGTAGGGATGAAACACAAAAGTTGATCAATACTTAATTGTCAAGCACTTTGTCTCATCTGAAGGCCTGCTTAAAAAGTAGACAATCTTGCATCTATCTCAGACACACTCTCCTACTTCTGAGAGCAAGAAGATGGAATCATTACAATTAATATCTTTCATCATCAGGAGCTCTGAGCACTTTTCTTACATTACCTCACGCAGCCATAACATGCAGGACATGCATGAGGGAGAGAGAAAGAGAGACAAGGAAGGGTCTTACCTTTTTGCAGAAAGAGAAACTGAGGTCCATCACTGGGGAAGAAGGAAACACAGTCCTTGCCATTAGGGAAACTGATGTCTGTATAGGACTCCAGAGATAGCTGTCCACTTCCTAATTATGAAGCATCAATGGACCTGCCATAGGGGCCAGTCCATTTAGGAAAGTGTCCTTCTGCTTGTCATGCTGGTGCATACCTTTAATTCCTGCTTCCAGAAGGCTGAGGGTGGTAGGTCAGTTGAGCTCAGGGGTTCAGATTTCAGCAATAAATCCTCTATCAATATGGTGAGCCCCCAGAAGCAGGCAGCTGCCAGATTGTCTAAGGAGGGGCAAACCAGTGCAGGTTGGAAAGCCAATCGGCAACCTGTGAGCTTTTTCAGCTGGAGCAAGATAGGGAGACCAACTCTGAAAAGTAAAAATAAATAAATAAAAGAAGAGATTCCTCCTCTAGACATTGTAACCATCAAGCTACATCCTATTCTGGGCCTGGTGGGGATTAAGGGATCCCAGAGTTGGCCCTGGGATTCCCCATTCTGTCCTTTTCATTCTCCCACTTCTGTTTGCCATCCCTGCCACCCTGGGCTCTCTGAAGATTAAATCGGCTCCCAGGCTGGATTAGACTGAGCCCCCTATTCTAGCTTGCTCTCTCACCAGCCTCTGTGCTGACCTACATTTCTCATGCAGAGAGTTGCCCCTTAGCAGTAGAGAACCTGTTTGTAGCTACAGCCAGGAAGTGAGGCAGGGAAAGAGAATGGTCATCCTCAGAGCCATCCTAGAAGATTTGTTCTCTCTTCTTCCACTTCCATTTGTCCCCCCACCACCCAAAGAGTAGGATTAGTTCTCTGTCTCTTCCTTTGATACTCTGGAATCATCCAAAACCGCCTATAATTTATACAAACAAATGAAATCCTAGAAGTGGGTAGGATTGGAGGTCTTAGAGAAGGGGGGGGTCTTTTCATATCAAGCACCTCTGGGGCAGTCTGGTTAAATGTATGGTATGGACCCCTTCTCAGAATAATGTTATTAAGTCCCTAAAATAAATTGCCAAATATTACAGAAACCAACATTATTGGAATGTGGTTATCAAAATAACTTTTTAAAACTAAATACAGACTCCAAGTTAAGAACCCCTGTAAGAGGAACCAAGGCAATTGTGGAATAAACTACAGGAGTCTCTTTATCAAGCAGTTTTACCCACCTCCTAATCTGAAACAGGATAGCCTTATTTGGAAACCTTCTCTCCCCACCCTAACTGTGACCTAGGCTCCCCCGCCATTACTGACAGTGCCACTAGCTTAAGAGCTAAGGCTCTATACCCATAGATCCATCACTCTTCCAAATGGGGACCCAAGCTGTCAGAAAGGGAGCAGGGAAGAGAAGGCAGGGTTTCAGCAGCAGGGAAAAGGGAAAGGGTGGGGATATAATGACCTCAATAATGGCTTGAGCATTTATGTGGGGTTTTTTTTAATCCTTTTCCTATTGAGCTATTGAAAAAATGATGACTGGGTTAAAATGACAAGTGCATTTGATGCATTAGCAAGGGAGAGCTGGAGCAGTCTCCTTGCTTGGGCTTCACTACAGCTGGGGCTGAAAAGCAAGAAGGGAAGAATGCAGAAATCAGGGCAAGAGAGTCCAGCCCTCCTGGAGGCAGAACTAGGAGCTGGGAGGCATGGGAATTAACCACCCAGGTAAGTCAAGCCCTAGCCAGGATCACTGGACAGTAAGCAAACAGGAAGGTGGGCTTCAGCCAAGGGTGAGCTGGCAAAGATCTAACAACCACCTCTGGAGAGGGAAATGTACCCATGAAGCCCTTTGAAATTGAATGTGCATTATTAGCATATTTGCCATTACTTTCTTAAGTCTAGACAATCAACAGAACAATAAATCAAGCGCAGATTTGTAGCATTTGCTGCTTTCTGACATGTAAATGCTCACACTGAAAATCTAAATACAAGTTATCCCTAGCATGCCTCTGACTTCATTCGTTTAAGTTAGAAATAAGGCCATGATAGGGTTTCAGGGCATTGGTGGTTGCTTTTAAGATGTAGTTCACTGTCTTCTACTTTAGGAAAAGCTGAGGGAATCTAGGCTTCATAATTCCTTGAAATGGAGGGGAGAGGGGTTAGGGAGCAGAGGTAGAAAGGGGCTCATGACATTGGGTCATCAGGTTCAAAGCTTTAGCCTTCCTGGTACAAGGTGACTTTCTCTGGATATATTTGGAGTTGATTTCTGCATCTGGATCATACTTTTTAGAGCTGAGAGAGATCTTTGAAGTCACCTTGTCTAATTCTATCATTTTACAAATGGATAAACTGAGGCTAAGTGACAACCTTAGGTTAAGTGACTTGCCCAAGGTCACACACAGTCTGGGGGCTTAGTTGAGTAAGAATATCCATCTTATGCTATTGCCACAATGCCTGCAGCCCCCAGTGGTTCACTGAAGAGTGAAGTACTAATGAGCTCAGACAAGTTAAATCCCCATAATAGTAAACTGACAGGCCTCTGACGTTATACTTAGACCTGGTCAGCTAACGTGTGATAAAGTGGAAAGAGCATTAGACTTGGAATCAAGAGATCCGGGTTCAACTTTTGATTCCAACACTTAGTAGCTGTGACCCTGTTTACGTCACTTTATGTTTCCAAATAAAAAGCATTTGTACTACCTTTCAGCATCAATGGCTCTTCTGAATAGGTAAATTTGTAACTGTCACAATTGTTCCAAAATCTTCTCATTTTTAGCTTTTCTTCTCATTTGAAGCCAACTTTATTATGAGAAATATGCTATATATAAGCCTTAAACTCTCTGGAAATATGAGTTGTTATTATTATCTCCAACATATGTGATCAAGAAACAATGTGGCATTATAGACAGAAAGCTGATCATGGAGTCAGGAAGACTAGACTCCAGTTTAATCTCTAACATTTGGGTTCAGACAATTATACATTTAGAGCTGGAAGGGACCATGGGACTAATCTAGACCACTCCCCTGATTTTACAGGTAAGGAAACTGAGGCCCAGAAAGACATGAAATGACTTGCCCAATGTCATACAATTAGGAAGTGGAAACACCAGGTTTTGAACTTAGGTCCTCTGACTATGATTCCCAAACACTCTGCAAAACATGTAACTAGCCATGGGCAAATCCTTTAATCCTTCAGTCCCCCCAGGCAACCCTCAAACTAAATTGCAGATCAATATCAGCTAATCCAGGTTCCCTAGTGGAGACAGATACAGATCTCTCCCCCTCCCCCAAAAAATGCTATGAATTGCCAAGATGTAATGGGAGAATGAGGATGCCACAGTCCAATTCCATCTCTGTTTCAGTGTACTTCCTTGAATCTATGATCTCCTCAACTGGGTATTCTAAACATTGGTACAAATCACAACCCTTCTGTGACTTATCCCATGCCATTCATACTGATGTTCCTTTAGATCGTTCCCAGAGATCCACCCAACATGATGAAAACCTTCTTCTGGGTTTGTTTGTTTGTTTTTACATTTCACAGGCACCAGTCAGTGCTGCCGGCTTGCTTAACCATCTCTTACTTTCTTAACCGTCTTTTACTTTCCCCAACAACCAAACCTTTGCCTTTTCCAATCACACATTTCTTTAATGGTATCCATTGAGTGACTGTGCTTAGGTCATCTTTGGAAATACTTTACATCCTCTTGTGCCTTTCGTGCATCTTTATGTTAGCCTTTGGATTACCTACAATCTTAATTCTTCAAGGGATTGCAGTGTTCCAAAATTTGCAATCATTAGCATCACTGAGAAAGGCTAAGTAGCTAGGTGGCCCAGTAGATGGTGCTGGACCTATAGCATGGAAGTCTAGTTCAAATCCAATCTCAGACACTTTTTAACTCTGTGACTTTGGGCAAGTCATTTAAATTATATCTGCCTCAGTTTTGTCATCTGTAAAATGGGGATAATAATAGCATTTACTTCCCAGGGTTGTTGTAAAGATAAAATGAGATAATATTTGAAAAGTGTTTTACAAACCTTAAAATCTACATGTTGCTATTATTATTGGGGGGGGGGGTTAAGGATGGGTTTTGGGCTGAAGAGCAGCTTGGGATAAGTGAAAGCATGGGGCAGTGCTATAAATCCAATCCATCCCAGTTTTCCTTCTGTTCGACTCTAGGCCCTATTCATAGTCCATCTGTAGTCCCTGTATTTATGTACTGATGCACTAACTCAAAGAATTTGTTATCTAACGGCATGTTATAGTCTGGGGAATAGACATTTTTCTTTCATATAAGTTTTTCTCATATGTCTTATTATGCTTCTAAGTAATTATGAATCTCATTAGGAAGGCCCATAATATTCAGGGGCTTAATTCAGTTAGCAAAAATCATCTACAGACAGGGTTAGCTGGATAATCTTCTCCTCTAGAAGGGAATCCCTCTTCCCTTTGAGCTGTGTGGCGGCCATTCTCCACATCACTGTCACCATCTTTGGGAAGCATATAGCTCCCCATTGTGTTTCTTGCTTGACATTAATAATCACATGATCGATATGATCTTACTGGAGGAGGAAAGCTCTTAAGATTGCGTTTTGATGTCTACACTATGTGAATGTAAATATTGTAGTCCTCTGTTTAAAAGATCGCTTAGGAAAGACTGCCTATCCTATTAACATTTTTTATCCAGAATTTCCTTAATATGTATATAGATCATTCACATAAAGGTTTTTTGTAAAAATGAGAAAGTGGACATATTAAATTAATGAATTTTTTGTTTGGGAATCCATAATACTGTCTGCAATTTTTCCCATTTTTTTTTCATATCTTCTCCCTCATTGACCTTATAAAACGATCCCTTAATGCACTCGAGACTGGCTTGTCCTGAGCATGGACTTCTGTTTACTTGGGTTTTTTTTTTATTTTTTGCTTTTTAGAGAGGGGAAGGTAGAGCAGTTGGGGTCAAGTGACTTGCCCAAGGTCACTAGGCTAGTTTTTTATGTTAAGTGTCTGAGGCCAGGTTTGAACTCAGATCTCCCTAACTCCAGGGCCAATACTCTATTCACTGCACCACCTAGGCACCCCTTGAGCATGGACTTGTTCAGGCTGTTCCAACAGCTTTCCCTGATTTCATCTTCTTAAGTACCATTCCAACTTCCTTGTGTGGTACTTTGGGGACTGAAATGTTAGCATCCAAATCTGTAGTTCCATTATCACTGATGCTGAGAATAGAGTGTTATAAACATGCTGAAAATGTGTTCCATTTTCCCTTTATTTGTTATCCTGTTGTCAGTTGCAACTTTGAATGTTCTTGGGGTGATGTGGCTCATTTGGGTCTCATACCAACCTTTCTATAGATATGTTTAGCCATACTGCTCATAATTTTTCTACCATCGTGCCATGCAACCTCCCCCCCTTCTCTTATTGATTCATTTCTTCCAGAGGCCTCTGTTTTGGGGATGGACCCAAGCTAGCCATGGTTCTGACTCTTGTGACTTCGACCCCATGCCCCCTCACTGGAACCTTCTCCCCTTTCCCACCTTCCCTCTCCTTTCAGCTCCCTTTTATGGGCGATCTTCCTCTTCAGAATGTAAACTCCTTGAAGGCAGGGATTGTCTTTCTATTTCCTTGTGTTTTTATCCCCAGCACTTAGCACAGTGACTGGAACTAGTTGCTTATTGCCTGCTTGTTTACCTACCATCATCCTCCATAGTGTTTTACAAATGGGTATGCCCTCTAAATTGGTGTTGGCTTTGGGTTTATGTCTCTCTACTTAGCTAGGAGATCAAGTATTTGTAGATCAAGGCAGTTTCTAGGTTCCTTTGACCTTCATATTCTGATAACTGTTTGAAACCGGTTAAACTTTTGCAAGATAGGGTCATAATCAATTTGCTTTTTGCAAATTCTCATTTTTCAGCATCATCACTACTTTTGAGTAGGTCAGGTTGAACCTGCTGCAATCATTCACAATGTCTTCTCCTCTTTATCTGTTCTTCTAACTTGAAGCCGATTTTGACCATTGCTCTAATTGATAGTCTAACCACACAGACGGCTGATCCTGTTGTCAGACCTATATCTATAACTAGTCATTTCCTTTCTGGTAAGATGTTGTTACTGTTGTTGAGGTGCTTCAGTTGTGTCCAAACTTTGGTGACACTATTTGGAATTTTTCTTGGCAAAGATACTGGAGTGGTTTGCCATTTCCTTCTCCAGCTCATTTTACAGATGAGAAACTAAGTCAAACAGGGTTAAGTGACTTGCCCAGGTTCACATAAGTGTCTGAGACCATATTTGAACTCAGGAAGACGAATCCTCCTGACACCCAGCTTGGCACTCTACCCACTATCCCACCTTCTGCTAACATATAGTTAGTTTCATTTCTGATAGTATTTTTCAGTGTTAATGAACATGTCCAGTGCCTTCTTACTTTCTTATGGAAGAAAAATGAATCACAAAATCACAGAGTTTCTGGGATTGAAGGAACATCAATGACCATCTGGTCCAACCCCAAACTGCAAAGAATGCCCACTATAATGAACCTGAGAAGTAGTCATCCAGATTCTGCCTGAAGTCCTTAAGTGAGGAGGAAGTCACCACTTCCCAAAGCAGCCAATCCCACTTTTGGATAACGTCAGGAAATTTTCATGAACTTTATAGTTATAATATTTCTGGGTAGTCTACATTTCTTTGGCCTCTTGTTTCTCAAAATTGGCCCACATTTTCTGACATAATTCTACATCAGCATTTCTTAAGTACCTACTGTGTTCCAGGCAAGTCCCTGAATATCCTAGTCAATGTTGAGTTGGTTTAAAGGGTCTTGTCAAGTTTTTGGTAGAATTCTCCTGGTTCTTCATCTTCATCAACAGCTGTTGACCCATAAACCACAATTCTCTTCATAGTAGTCATTTAACAGATGCTCATCTATGTAGTGTATCAACTGCTACCCTCTAACTTGATGCTTTGGGGTCCAAGATGAAATCATTTCTGCCAACTTCTTTATTTGACTTTCCAGGGACAATCTATGAGCCATGAGCCTATTTAATAGCCACTTCCTTTTGGCTTCTGATTTCTTTTGTTGAGAGGATATCAGCATTAATAGGGTTCACTCGTTACAATGGGAGGTCAATTCTTTGGTCATTGGGCAAACGTCTCATGTTTGGAATACTTGCAATTAAAGTTTATGGATGAGCTAACCACTGTGTAATTCTTAGAATCCTCTGCTGCCTTTTCTACCACCCCACAATCAATACTATAGAAGTAAAAAGGGACTGCACAGGATTGAGAGCCATCTAAAATTTTCTTTGTTCCATAGGTAAACATGGACAAAGAATTCATCAACTAATGGTCAGCTAACTAAAGTGCTGAGCCTGGAGCCAGAAAGAGCTGAGTTCAAATCCAACATCTCAACAATTACCAGTTCTGTGACTCTGCACAAGTCACTTAACCTCTGTCTGCCTCCATTTCCTCATCTTTAAAATGGGAACGATAAGAGCGCCTACCTCCTAGGGTTGCTATGAGGATCAAATTAAATAATATTTGTAAAGCATTTAGCACGATGCCTGGCATGTAGCAGGTTCTTAATAAATGCTTTGTTTCCTTTCTTCTTTCCTAGTGGTCAGGCTACTTAGTGATCATCCTCTCCATTTTTAACACATTCAGTCTGTCGCCAGGACTATATATTCAAAGCCTTTCAATTACGCTAGAACCACTCAGAGGTTATGCTCTTCTTTGATCTCCTTCTTCTGGCTCCACTTTTGATCCATGGGTCTCCTTCACAGAAGAATAAAACATCAAAATAGGACTTTGTGAAGAAACTCCATCCCCACTACTAGAAAAACAATTTAGAATATACATCCTCTGAATTGGGTAAAGTCATTTTACTATGTGAGGGACAACTCATTCCCATACCACCTCAATGAAGCACTTTGAAGTTCCCTGGAAGTGAGTCATTTTGTATTTAAAGACTAGAGAGTCTTAGTAACTTATCCAAGGTCATATAACATGTGTGATAGGTGATTGTTCTCTTCAGACAGGACTCTGGGAAGGATCTGTCCTATGTCCTCTGATCTGGAGTGATTATATGCTGACATAACCACAGGAATAATGCCTTCCCAGTTGCTCTGGGGCAGGCATATCAGTGCAAGATTCCCAGAAAGGGAGTATTATCAAAGGGCAGAAGGTCAGTGTTGTAGATGAACCTTCTTTCCAATTTATTGTACCTCTGTGCCCCACATCTGGCACCCCTCAGTCCTCTCGTCCAGATGGCTCTCTTTCTCCCACCTATGCATTCCCTGTTCAGAAGAGTGATTCCATGATCTTTAGGTCTAATAAGCTATGACTTTCCCCATTTTGATAAGTGTATTAATCAGTGTGCCTAGAGAAGGAAGTCTATAGGGCCAAGCACCTAGAGGGTAAAGAGGACCCTACTTTTCTGGGGAATCTAACTGTCTCGGGACCTCCAGTGGCAGGAAGTTTGGGTATTATCAGTTTCCCCAGCTCAGCAGGAGTTCGAACAGCAGTTTTCTCAGCCAAGACTTTTGATGTGTTGTCTGGCTGTTTCAGTGCCTTCAGTGACCCTGCAGCACTGTACCCAGTGAGTGGTCTGTGCCATTCATCTGGCTGATCATCTATGCTATTGTGATTTATCTCTTTTTATGAACTGGGCAGTCGTTCATTGAAAAATACCCGAGGCTTTTAGTGGACTCAGTATGAGTCAACAGAATAACATGTGGCCAAACATGAGCTAATATGAGCTTAACAGATGCATGGAGCCCTGATTGGGGGGGGATAATAGGCCCACTCTACTGCCACAGTTAACCACATCTGAAATAGGATGTTCAATTCTTATCATTAAATTATAAGAAGAATATTGAGAAGCTGGAGAAGGGAAACAGGGCTGGTAAGAGGACTAGAAATGTAAGCTCAGGGCGGGAGTTGGGTCATTCTTTGTTTTTGTATACCCAGAGCTGAACAGCCTCAAACAAAATAAGTGCTTAATTTATAGAAACTCCATGAGGTTCCATTAAAGGAACTAAGAAACTTTTACCTGTAGAATCAACAGTTTAGAAAATACAAGATACTTGGGGCGGCTAGGTGGCACAGTGAATAGAGCACAGGCCCTGGAGTCAGTGGGACCTGAGTTCAAATGTGACCTCAGACACTTAACACTTACTAGCTGTGTGACCTCGGGGAAGTCACTTAACCCCAATTGCCCTGCCCTCCCCCCTCCAAAAAAAGCAAAAAAATAAAATTAAAAAAAGAAAGGAAATACAAGATACTTAAAGGATTTGTCACAAGGAAGAAGGAGTAGACTTACTCCTTTTAGCCCCACCGGGCAGAATATAGGAATGATGAGTAGGAGTTGTAGGGAGTTAAATTTTAGATCTTTCTAAGGAAAAAATTTTAAACAATTAGAATGACCCATAAATTCAGTGGTTTGCTTGTCAAGGTAGGAAGTTTACTCCCTTTTGCTGGAGTTGTTTAAGCAGGAACCAGATGAGTACTTGCCAAGAATGTATAGACAGACATCCATGCTTCTGGTAGGAATTAGGCCAGATGACCTCTGTGGCCCCTTTCAACTCTAAGATTCCTTGAAATCATGTATAGAATTAAAGAATCATAAAATGTTAGAGTTGGGGATGGACTTTAGAGATAGATCATCCTATGTTAAACATGGAGAAACCAAGAGCCCGAGATTGTGGCTTCACACAGGTAGTTATTAGCAAACCTTAGAATCTAAGAGGTCCTTTGATTTCCATTCCAATGCTGTTCTCACTCCATATCTTCTCTATCCAACTTTATTGGCATCATACCATGTAATGCTTCTTTGGATTTCTTGTGCCTAGTATAGTGCTCCATACCCTGTCATTATTTGTTATCAACAATGATATTGATGAGAACAGTGACCAGACAGAAAGGCCCATCTCTGAAAGCTGAGAATCAATCATAGCCTCAGGCCCAGTAGTTTAGGGAGGCTCTGACTTATAGAATATCACCCTTTATTCTCTGGCTATGGGATACTGAGAGTCTCTTTTCTTCTCCTACCAGACTCATGAGGAAGTGAGATTTGAGCCAGTGTGCTTCCCTCTCTAATACGAAACAGACAGGCTATAGTGTGAAAAATCAGCCAGCCTACCTTATTAATGTCAATAATTTAGGGATCAGTACTTGAAGAGGTCGTGGGGAAGAAGTAGAATGGTTTCTGACATTTCTCCACTGGAGGAAAAATGAAGCAGTAAGATTTATCTTCTCCTATAGTCATTGTAAATAGGTCTTTGGAAAGAAGTAGGATGATTCAAAACTCACGGCATTGGGACAAAAGATGTAGTGAGACAGTTTTGCCCCCAAGAACTTTTCTTTTGGGCAAGACCACTCACTGAAAGGTAGTGGAATTGTTTCCCTGAGAAGGAGGGATCTGATGCCTTGCTTCATCCCTATTCAAGAACAAGCCTGTTCTCTCTGTGTCCATGTAGGCCAATGGGGCTTAACTTAGATTGTCAGCCCCCACAGGCCAGAGACTATGCCATTATGAACAGCAGCCAAAAGACCACCATAAAGATAACTGTGGTTTATGTGCCAACATCTGTTGGAGAAGATGAAGGGCCAGAGAAATTCTCTCAAAAATATGACAAGATCTTTCAAACCCAGTCAACTTGGTTTGAGTCACTCAGTGAAGTCCAAGATATCAGTTTCTTAAAGGATTCTTGCTGCTGGTGACAGTGATGGACTGACTGAGGAGAACAGCTAGAGTCTAATTTCTTCTCTTCTTTTTTACAGAACTGTAACCTCAAGCCCCAACTTTGTTGAACATGAATGGAACGGCCAACCTGAATTCGGCCAGCCGCCCCCATTATGCCTCCTCTATCCCTGTGCCTCGTGCCACTTCCCAGACCAAGAGCCATACCCTGGCAGCATCACCTCAATTGCGCCCACGCCAACACAGCCTAGTGCCTAGCCCCCAGAGGGCAGCCTCACCAAGACTAGGGAAGGCAGTAGGCAGCCCCAGCAGTTCCTCACCCAAGACTTCCAGAGGAAGAGGCTCTGCCAAGCCTTCAGGGGGACTCAAGGAGTCCTCCTTCACAGGACATGAGAGGCCCGAGGCAGCAGAGGGCTATGAAGGACACTTAAGCCAGGGTCTGAGTTCTCCATGGAACAGTCCCAGGTTAACTCCCAAAGCACTTTCCAGTTCCAGGGCTGGACCTAGGAGGACTGAGGAGGCCCAAGTCACTGGGGGCAAGAAGAAGAGGACACTGGAAGGAATCAGGGCTTCCCAAGCCCAGAGCAGGAGTCCATCTCGGATCAGCCCACACAGGGACACTCTGCCAACAGGGGCTTCTGAGAGCAGGAAACCTTTGAGTTGCCAGGGGAAAGACCAAGAAGTGAACTTGAAAGGTTCTGGCATCCCCAGATCCCTTGGGCCTGAGGATGAATCTCAGAATGAGATACCTTCAGGGACTTCCTCCTCAGTCATCAGTCCAGTGCATAGCAAAGTCTCCTCCCCCAGCCTGGGGACCATCAGCTTCTCCTCGACCTCCCAGCAGAATCATCCTGTCACTGCCACAGTGGCTCCCTTCCAGTACAGGTAAGTAGAGAGAGAAGAAAGGGAAGAGGTTGGTGATGGGGGCCCCACCCAGACAATAAAGAAGTTCTGGGTTATACAGATGCGGGGCCAGTATCATGTAGATTGGGGTCCAAGGGTTTCAAGGATGAAGAAAGAATGAAGCTAGGGATATAGGACTCATAAAGATCTGGGGTTTGAAAAGCTGGGAAGTCACTGCCCTGATGGACTATTGGAATTCCCCACCTAGAGATCCCAAGAACATATGGGGATGCCTAAAATATTTTTTTTTTCCTGTAATCAGGGATGAGTTCAGCCCAAGGAACCCATGAACCAGAGTGAAAGTGTGCTGAGCAAGGGTAGGGAGTAAGTCCTAGCTGAGCTATCTGACTCATGTCATCACCCTCACCTCCTCTGTAGGCACCAGGCCTGCAATCTGGGTGGGCTGCCACCCCCGAGAAGGCTGCCTTGAGTTGAGACTAAAAGAGGAAAATGGCTTGGTTTCCATGCTTTCCCGACAGACCATAGACCACAAAGTATTACCCCACAATCCAACCAGAATATGACAGTGTAAATATTAAGTAGTGTTTCGTTCTTACCATATCAGTGTGAGTATGGGTAACATTTTTCTCTCCGACCTGACTTGTATAAAACCTCAGTGTAGACTATAATGGGTGTTATTTCTCAGTGTCATGTGTATATACCTCTATGTGTGTACATATGTGTGTATATGTAGATACATTATATACCTGTATATATGTGCATATGCACACACAGTATCCCAGAAGTCTTGGTGCAGTATATTTATTTAAAGATTTCAAAGAAATTTCACATTAGGAGTGTGACCAGTGTTTAAGAGGGCCCAGTAATTATTATAAAAGTGATAGACAATTTAGAGCAATACCTAAAGAAATAAAGAACTGGGTATAGGGTAAAGCCTCTAAAGTTCAGTGGTTATCAATCACTGCTTAACCTAGTCAATCAGTCAGCATCCATTTATGAAGTGTTTACTCTGTGCCAAGTACTGTGCTAAGTAAGGATCTCACATACTAATGGGGGGAGACAAAATGTTAGTTACTAGAAATTAATGGAGAAATATATACACATGCACAGAGAGATACACACATATGTATGTATGCGTATGTGTATGTATGTATGTATGTGCATATACGTATATACAGAGTATATGGAAGGTAATTTTGGAGGCGCAATCTGAAAGGGGATTTGAGCTCAAAGAAGGCAGGTTAATCAAGGGATAAGAGTTGAGGAGAGAGAGCATTCTAGACATAGAGGCATGGTAATACAAAAACATGGAGTCAGGTGATGGCATGTGTGTGTGTGTGTAAACAAGTAGGTCATGGTAGCTGGACTATAGAATTCATGGAGGAGAAGAGTATATAGTAGAATATAAGAAGATTGGAGAGGTTGGGGACCATGTTACAAAGGACTTTAATACCAAACTAAAGAATTTCTATTTCATCCTGGAGCCACTGAAGTTTACTGGTTTGGGGAGGGGATGATATGGGCAGGCCTTCACTTTAGGGAAAGTCATTTTGACTTAAAGGTTGGAGAAGATGTGGGAAAATTGGAACACTAATGCATTGTTGATGGAGTTGCAAACTGATCCAACCATTCTAGAGAGCACTTTGGAACTATGCACGAAGGGCTATAAAACTATGCATACCATTTGACCCAGCAATAACACTTCTAAGTCTGTATCCCAAAGAGATCACAAAAACAGGAAATGGACCTGGATTGGAATGAGGAGAGACTTGCAACAGGGAGACCAGTTAGAAGACCATTGCAATAGCTCACGTGAGAGGTGATGAGGACCTGTCCTTGGATGGTGGCTGCTATATGGATGGAGAGAAGGGGATGTGAATGAAAGATGTCATAAAGGTAGAAACAAGTTTTTTCCTAGTGCTTAGCATGGTGCCTGACTCATCAACACTTAACAAGTGTTTACTGACTGAGATTGGATATATGGGGTAAGTGTGAGTAGGAAATTAAAGAGGACATAAGGATGTAAGTGGGATTTCTGGCCTGAGAGACTTTAGGCAAATTGCTTAACCTTTCCAGGCCTCTTTCCTTATCTGTAAAATAAGGGTGTTGGACTAGAACAGTGGTATCAAACTCAAATAGAAACAAGGGTCACTAAACCATACATAAAGATCCCAGAAGGATATGTGTGTGTATATGTATATGTGTATATGTGTATATACATATACATACATATATGTATTGTGTATTTTAATCTGTTTATTTGTTTTTAGTTTTCACCATTCACTTCCATAAGATTTTGAGTTTCAAATTTTCTCCCCATCCTTCTCCTCCCCCATCCAAGACAGCATGCAATCTGATACAGACTCTCTCTCTCTCTCTCTCTCTCTCTCTCTCTCTCTCTCTCTCTCTCTCTCTCTCTCTCTCTCTCTCTCTCTCTCTATATATATATATATATATATATATATATACATATATATATTCATATTAAACCTATTTTCACATTAGTCCTGTTGTAAAGAAAAATTAGAACCAATGGGAGAAACCACAAGAAAGAAAAAAAACAAAGAGAGAGAGCAAGTAGTATGCTTCGATCTGCATTTAGACTCCATAGTTCTTTTTCTGGATGTGGATAGCATTTTCCATCATGAATCATTTGAAGTTGTCTTAGATTCTTGCATTGCTAAGTATCAAAAGTTAGTTTGCACAATGTTGCTGTTACTGTGTAAAATGTTCTTCTGGTTCTGCTCACTTCACTCAGTATCAGTTCATTTAAGTCTTTCCAGGTTTTTCCAAAGTCTACCTGTTCATCATTTCTTATGGAACAATAGTATTCCATTACATTCATATACCCCAACTTGGTCAGCCATTCCCCAGTTTGTGGGCATCCCTTCATTTTCCAATTCTTGGTCACTGCAAAAAGAGCTGCTATAAATATTTTGGTACATGTGGGTCAATTCCCATTTTTGTGATCTCCTTGGGACACAGACTTAAAAGTGTTATTGCTGGGTCAAAGGGTATGCATAGTTTTATAGCCCTTTGTGCATAGTTCCAAAGTGCTCTCCACAATGATTGGATCAGTTAGCAATTCCACCAACAATGCGTTAGTATTTCAATTTTCCCATATTTCCAACCGTTATCATTTTCCTGTTTTGTCATGTAAGCCAATCAAATAGGTGTGATGTGGCACCTCAGAATTGTTTTGGTTTGCATTTCTCTAATCAATCTGAAAGTCACACATTGACTAAGAAAACCACAGATTAACAATACCTGTATTCTATTGTATTTTTATTTATAATGTTAAATGTTTCTCAGTTACCTTTTAATCTGTTTTGACCTGCCCTTGGGAGTCTTGCAGCCTCCTGGTCCCATGCTTGACACCCCTGGACTAGGTTCCAGCTGTAACTCTGATCCTATAGTTCTAAAATTTTTAAGTGTATGTACAGAGCATCACTTCTTTATGATGGACCTTTGCAATTCAGGAAAAAATTCCTCTGGCATATCTAACCCTAGTCTTCAGCCGAAATTCATACATTTCATAGCAAGCTTTTGTGTTACTTTGTTACTTTGCAATAACTTTTTTCAGATGCTACGCTAGTCTCCTGTCCTTCAACCTTCCTGAAGTTTTATAACCTGATTTAAAATGAAACTTCTTATAGGACCTAGATCCTTTCCTCTTCTGCATTTTAAAGCACTTAGCAGAGCAGAACACTGATTCATTCATGCATTCATTTACCTATTCAACAAATATTCATTGAGTGCCTTTTGTACAAGCAAGGCTTTTTTAAAGGATGACAGGGTGTGTCAGGGCCTATGACTGAGTAGGGTTCATGGTACTAGTTGAATCTTCTCCAGTTTGGGAAGATTTGTAGCCAAGAAGTTCCCGCGAGGGTGCAGGTCGGAAGTATGGGTCAGCTATCCAATGTGGCATAGATCCCATAGATGAGGGTAGAGAGCAAAGCCATGGGAATTCAGGGTAAGCTAGGGGTGGGGTTGACCACACTTTAAAAAAATCTCTCTCTCTCTCTCTCTCTCTCTCTCTCTCTCTCTCTCTCTCTCTCTCACAAACACACACACACACACACACACACACACACACACACACACTCTTTAGACCAAAGTGTTTAGTGAAAGAATTTTCTCCCTCAATGCCCTCCAGTTTCCTGGTGTCATGTACTTAATTCCTAACTGTCAGAGCTTCCTTCCCAGCACTTCCCATTGTCCTTCATGGTCCTCTCAACTCCAGCCTTCCTTTGGATACTACTAAGTGCCCCTAGCCCATTCATAGGCCCGTAGATTTATAGGTTTAGAACTGGAAGGGACCTCAGAGGTCATTGTCCAGTCCCTTCCCCCAAAATCACACAGCTAGGAAGTGTCTGATGCAAGATTCAACATTGCCTTCCTGTCCCCAACTCTGATACTCTTTCCATGACACCAGGGCTACCCTGGCCCCCAGTCTTGGCTTGTTTTAAATGGTTCTGCTTTCAAGCGGACCCTTTCATTCCCAGCCATAGCTGCTGCTTGCTACAATTCCTTGCCCTGTGACCTTCACCAGAACATCCTATCTGAGATCTCTGCCCACTCCCCAGTAGGCATTCATCCAATGTGCAGAGGCTTAGTTCACTCTATGGAACCTGCCAGGTCAATGGTCGTGGCGTCAGCCCCCTGCAGTCACAGAGGGAGGCAGAAGAGGTCAAGAGCATTACATGTAAAGAGCAAGAAACAGAAAAAAGAAGACTTAGAACTAAAAAACTGAGTCTAAAGTAAAAGCAAGGGGCAGCTAGGTGGTGCAGTGGATAGAGCTCTCAGCCTGAAGTCAGGAAGATCTGAGTTCAAATCTGACCTCCGACATTTACTAGCTGTGTGACCTTGGGCAAGGCACTTAACCTTGTTTGCCTCGGTTTTGCCTCATCTGTAAAATGAGCTGGAGAAGGGAATGGCAAACCACTCCAGTATCTCTGCCAAGAAGAGTTAGGCATTACTGAAAAAAAAAATTAACAAAAAAATTGGAAGCAAAGTCTGAACTAGGAGCCATGACAAGGTACAGCTGTGAGGTTCAGTACCAGGCAAATAGCAGGTGTTTGAGCTAGAAAAAGATCATTTCGATTTTCTGCATTCATTCTTATCTGTGACTGCAGGCTTGTGTGTGGCCAGCCCCGCTCTTGAATTTCTCCTGCTAGAAAGGCAGCAGCTAGTTGGTGTAGTGAACAGAATACTGGACTTGGACTCCAGAAGCCCCAAACTTGTATCCTGCCTTGGAAACTTCACAGCTGGGCAAGTCACTCAATCTCTGTCCACTTCAATTTCCTCACCTGCAAAATGGGAATAATAGCCTCATCAGGTTGTCAGAATCAAATGAGCCAGTGTGTTTTATAAAGCACATTGTAAACCTTAAGCCATAAGAAAGCTTGCTATTATTCTGAAGCCTCTTCAACTGGAGAGCTGCAACTTCTACCATTCTCATTGGTCTCCATGGTGACAGCCGAGTCTGTGTGTCAATTGGATAGATATAATGTTGAGATTTTTTTTCCCTGTCATTTCAAGCCCTGGTATTAGAGATTGCTAGGGTTGGAGTCAAGACCAAAGGCAGGACTGAGGATGAGGGTTAGGGCTCTGCTGCAGACCTCTTAGACTCAAGAGACTACTGGCACATGGGGAAAAATGTGGCCTCAGTTTTAAGACCTGGAGCTGCTGACCCAGGCAGACCTGGCATGGGCCCCAGGATGGTCTACCTTCCACAGGCCCATTCCCAAAGAGGTGCCATCTGCTCCCCGGAAGCACCAGACATCCCACTCTCATGGAAACCTGGCCCCTTGATCACATTCCTATCACCAATTTAGCCATCAGCAAAGTGCTTGCTGAAGGATGAAATAGAGGTTAACTCATCCCATCCCCTGCCCATGATCAGGCTAAGATCATACCCCACACCAGGTAATCACATATGATCCTGAGCTATGAGGCTTCTGGAAAAAGAGAGGCTCTGGATTCTATCATTCTCCCCTAGCCTTCTTTCCCAGTGTGCCTGCTCAGTCCCTCTGGCAGAAATCAGAGCTCATTTTCTCTCTAAATCAATTCTCTGAACTGATGGTACCACCTCATTGCCCTCATGGTTTCATTTCATGTGGGAGTGAGGAGGGCATCATAGAATCCTAGATTTAGAGCTAGACATCACTTTAGTGGTCATATAATCTAAACCCCTCATTTTACAGATGAGGAAGGCCTAAACAGGGCCTCTTCACTTGCTCAGTCACACAGGGAGTCAGTAGCATAATGGGGGTTTTAACCCAAATTTTGTTCAAATCAAATATTCTTGGGGAAGCTAGGTGGCACAGTGAATAGAGCACCAGCCTCAGACACTTAACACCTAACTAGCCCTGTGACCTTGGGCAAGTCACTTCACCCCAATTGCCCTGCCCTCCCCCTCCAAAAAGCAAAACAAACAAATCAAATACTCTTTCCCCTGCACCACCCAGTCCCTGCCCTCACATAGTTTTCATCTGTACCTCATCCCTAGCCCCTCTGTCCCTCCTGGACCCACAACAGCTTCTCTATTGTTATCACTAGGTATTTTTCTATTTCCAAGCACCCACTTCCCCCTGTGAGCCTTCTCTGATATCTCCTGGACCACAGCTATGGCCATGTGCCCATAAGTACATGGTACATTGTGCGCCATTTTCTTTTTGTTTGGACATTTATGTGGAATTTTGTTTAATAGAGTGTGAATTTGTGTGCATGTGAGTGTTCTTTCTGACTCATGCTCCAACTTTTTGGGGGCCCTGCTAGTAGCTAAATGTTTCCCACCTAGAATGAGCAACTACAGCCTAGACCTTATCAATAGACATTATAGCTTGACCCCTTAGACTTCAGGAAATAGGGGCATCCACCTACGCATTTTATCTGCCCTGGTTTATTGGATGAGAGAGTCATGAAAGAGGGGGGCAGAGGGGAAGAACAGACCGGGGAGTAGCAGGCAAATCCCTTGTCTTCTGTTCCCCTCATCGTCCCAGTGCTCTCTTACTTGGACTCTCTACTCTATCTGGCCAAATCTACCGAGTCCTTTAACTTCTCCCACAGTCAAAAATTTACAACAGCCATTTCCCTTGCCTAGAATGACCTTCTTCCTTCAAAAATCCCACTCATGACTCAGCTCTTGCAAGAAGCCCTTCATGTTTAATTCCACCCAGCTCCAGTTAGAATCCTTCGCTGTGCACATTGTTTGAAAATCTATATTTTCTTTTTGTTTTCCCTTTTAATTATGGTATATGGTTTGTATGTGGTTTCGATGGATAGATATAGATCTGTGGAATAGAGAAATATGGACATACCATATATCTATGTTATATGGTCTGTCTATATATCTATCTATTTCTCTATATGTGTGTGTTCAAGTGAGCAAATGCACAAGTGCCCTATCTCTCCCCTGCCCTAACTCCCTCAGACTGGGAAGCAATCAGTCATCAGGCACTTATTAATCACCTATTGCACACCAGGAACTATCCTAGTTGCCAAGGATACAAAAACAAAAATGTAACTGTCCCTGAACTGTGGCCCCCTCAGACTGGAAGCTCCCTGACAGCAGGTACTGAGTCTTTTCTGGAAATACTCCCTTCTCCCATCCCTCCCTCAGACCCAGCACCCTGATTCAGACCCTGCGTTCCTATTCAGTGGCATTTGAATGACTTAAGGTAAGGTAAGGCAACAAATGCATTGGTGAAGTCATGAAGAAAACATGAAGGATGGAAACAGGAAAAAAAGAAAAAGAGAGAAAAAGGCAGAAACGCTACTAAAGAGCTTGTTCCTCAGCTCACCTCCCCCTCCCTTCTTCAGAATAAACCAGTCAGCCCCTTTTGACCACCCCCACCATTTGCCCAGCTGCCAATGGGTCCATTTAGCTGGAGACAGTGGGCAGGCAAGTGGGCAGCTCTGAGCGCCCAGGGTAATTACCTATATAAAAAAAACCCACTGCCCCTTTGTTCCTGGGGCCTGCTTGCCCAGTTGGCATTGTGTTTCAGGACCACAACCTTGCCTCCAGCTGCCACAGCTGACCCAGCCCAGATGTGGCTTCTCCATGAGCCCTTCGGCCCCAAGGCTGAGCCTAGCCCTGCTAAGTCTCCAGTATCCTGGCCACATTGGCCTCTACAGCCCCACCCAAGAGTTACAGATCTCATTCAAAGAAGGGGGGGCAGGGATAATTGTACCCTGGGTGGTTTGACAAAGACACCCTAATTCCTGGACTTACTAGCTGTGTGACCATAGTCAAGTAATTTGACTTCCTGACTTCTATAGAAGAGAAGAAGGAAAACCGAAGTTCAATTAAGGGGTTAGGGGAGATAAGTCACTACCTCTACTCAGCAGATTGTGTACATTTCTGAGAAAGGGAATATAATATACTGAGCTCGAAGGGCAGGCAGAGCCATAACTAGCAATTTGTGTGCCTGGAGCAAGGTAGTGCCTAGCAAGATCTGGGAGATGTTCACTTGAGATGTGACCTGGGGGAAAGGGGATAGTTGTTGGGAAAGAAATTCTAGGAACTTTCTATTTTAAGGAATTGTTCTTGCTTATAAAGAGCTATTCTCTCAGTCTGGAAAACCTGGGTTCAAGTCCCATCCGACATGCCTGCTATATGACCTCATAGTAAGTCACTCTCAGTGACCCCGAGCCAATACTGTAAGGTTATAAATAGCTGAGCAGATGCCAATCTGCCTAGGTATAGGGAGTTTCCTATAAGAATGATATCACAGGTCTGATCCCAAAAAAATTCTTGCTAACTAGATGCTAAACTCAGTTGTTGTTACTTTGCTGAAGAATTATAGGTACTGAAGAAACTTCTAAATTTTTGTTCGTGGCCTAGTTTACAGCTCTAAGGCAGGTGATGTGGTGGGTGGGGCCCTATGCCCGTGGAGCAGCACACCTGCCCCTAACTGGGCATGTCCAGAAGGTTATGTGTTCCCCTTGGGACACGTATAAATGTATATTTAGAGAAGTATGTGTGTGACAAGCATAAGCGGCAAAGATGGAGTAGAAGATCCATTCTTGGCCAGGTTAGGAGCAAGGCTGGTCAGTCTTCTTGGAAGGAAGGGATTTGCCTTTGAGGCCAGATCTGCTCATAAATGGACTTCAAAGTACTTTCCACAAATAACCATCCCCTTTTCATCCTTCAGGCTACAAGGAGATCAAGACACTGACCCCCAACCCCAAGATGGTTGTATCTTTGAAGACTACCCCAGTCCCTCTGATGGATCTGAAGACAACTTCCCTAGCTTGGGTAGGTTCATATCAGGGAAAAGACTTTTTCCTGGAAAAAGGAAGGCACTAAAAACCAGAAACTTTCAGGTTTCCTGAGTGGGTGGAGAATCACTCAAAAAAAAAAAAACAAAACCTCTGCTGTCAAAGAATGAGATTTCAATCAGTGACTTGAGCTTGGGGGTTCAAGACTTTTTAACTGGGGTTCTTAGCCTGAGACAGATTTCAGAGTGCCCATGAACTAGGATGGGGAAAAAATGTACCTTTATTTCAATATAATTGGTTTCCTTTGCAATCTCAAACATTTTATTTTATGCCTATAAAGACATCCTTCTGAGAAGGGGTCCCTAGGCTTCAACAGAAGTCCAGCACACACAGAGTCCAGCACACACACAACAAGTTAGGAAACTCTCTTTTATAAACTCAGACTTATAAACCCAGACCAGTATTTTACCAGCCACATAAGCCAATATGGTAAATGCTTTAATAATATTAACTAACATTTATATGGCACTTACAGTGTACTGGGCACTGTGCTAAGTGCTTTACAATTATTATCTCATTTGATACAACAGCCCTGGGAGGTAGGTGCTCGTTATCCCCATTGGGGAAACTGAGGTAAGCAGAAGTTAAGTACTTACCCAGGGTTTCGCAGCTAGTATCTGAGTTCAGATTTAAACTCAGGTCTTTCTGACTCCAGGCCTAGCATTCTATCCACTGGACCACCTAGCTGCCCTACTATCATGCAGTCAAGGACTGTATCTCCCTCATCAGACTGAGAGCACTCAGAGTAGGGACTGAGTCATCTCTGGGAATGATTCTCTCCCCTCTCCAATATGCCACCAATTGTCTGAATCAGTATATTTCACATCTTGTAATACTGGGATCCTATCTAGAAGCCCAAAGTGCTGTCTGTAATCTATACCCTCTCACTAGGCCCTAGAACAAAGAATGCGGGTAATAACCTAGCACTGATTGAAATGCAATTGTACTATGCATGAAGGTAGCTTCCTGTGCTACTAGCTGGCATTAATAGGTACTTGTTCCAAGAAAGTGGACAACTTGCTTTGGGCAAACCTCAAGGTTACAGGGGGTTAGGGTGGGAAGAGGTGAGCCTGCAACCCAATCCACTGCTCTGATTGGCCAGGTTCCAGGAGATGGAAAACAACCCCCAGCTCTGTCACCCTGACATCATATTCCTGTCATCCCTAGACTAATTTCCTTACCTTCTCCACCCTAGCTATTATCAGGGTTGACCTTTCTTTTTCTGACCCTATCTTGGCCTCCCTGCCAAACCTTTTGAGTTTTCTGGGTCCCTCTAAGCATTCTGGTGGGTGGGTGTATACCCTGGCAGGATAATGCTTCAGGTATAAGAGCAGCACTCGCTTTGCATGAAAAGCAGCCCAAAGAAAAATAGATGTTAAAAAAAAAGCAATCCTTCTCCTCCCACAGTGTGACACACATGCTAGAGAATGAGGGCACCGATCTGGGGGGTGGGAGAGAGAGGGGGAGACAGACAGAAACCAAATTTGACTTCACACTAAAAAGCCATCAGAAATTAGAGTGGTGTAACCAGGAAAGTATGCAAGACTCTATTTTTACATTTGCATAATAGCTTCCTTATGTGTCTGCCACATTGTTTGAAGCTCCATCATCTCCATCGAATCAACGAGAGTTAATGATCTTTATTTGGGGAGCTGATGAAAAGTCATTTACTCTTAAAAATCCACTAAAAAAAAGCTTCAGTCATGTCCTCCCTGGCCATGTCTTCTTTTCAGGGAATGGCTGAAATCTTTCGACCAGTCAGGAAGCAAGAGTCAATGAGCTAGCTGACCAGTTGCCAGTTGAGTTGTTCTATTTGCTCAGGACACCAAAAAACTGCCTAGAGATCGGGCTTGAGGAGAAGGAAAGCTAGAATTCTTGGATTTTATTATCTTTTTTTGCCCTTTTTTATTATTATTTTATGCTCCTTTGAGCACTTGAGCGTCCCTTTTTTCTTCTGGGCAAGTTGTCAAGGAGATCTTTATTCATTTGCCCTGACTTCCCCAACTTGGGGTGCTCCAGGGGGTCCCTTGGGCATTTGCTCAGTGATCTGTGGCAGAGCCCACCCTTTCCCTGGGCTTGAAGATATATAACCTAGGTTGTTGGTGATGAACATGTACACCACACTCCAATGACATCACCTAGGATGCCCCCAAGTCCTAGGAACCCCTACCTCTAGAAGCTGGCTATTCCCCTTTGTTTGCCCCTCCCCTCACCAGGTGGCATGACATCCTGGAAAGGTACCCAACACTAAGACATGGGCTTGAGGGAGACAGTTCGAAGAGCTGTCATGTCAAAGAAAGATGTTTCTAAGGTCCTTAATAATAATAAAATAACAACAACAACAACAGCATTTACATAATGCTTTAAGGTTCACAAAGCATTAATATCATTTGATTCTCACAACCCTGGGAAGCAGGTGCTGTTATTAACTCCACTTTACAGATGAGGAGGACAGCTAGGTGGCAAAGTAGATAGAGTGCCAGGCCTGGAGTCAAGAGGACCTGAGTTCAAATCCAGTCTCAGACACTTACTAAGTTGGGTGACCCTAGGCAAGTCACTTAACCCTGTTGGCCTCAGCTCTTCATCTGTAAAATGAGCTGGGGAAGGAAATAGTAAATCATTCCAGTTTCTCTGCCAAGAAAACCACAAATGGGGTCATGAAGGGTGAGACATAACTAATCAAGAAAACGACAGATGAGGAAACTGAGTCAGACAGAGATTTAAATGACTTGCCCAAGGTCATACAGTTGGTAAGTGTCTAAGGCTAGATTTGCACTCCAATACTTTATCTACTGTACCACCTAGCTGCCTCATAGACTTCATAGGATCCATCACTGAGCCAGAAGGGACATCAAGGGTCAGGCCTAGAGAGGTGATGTTACTTTCCAAGGTGACACTGGTAAAAATAGAAGAACCAGGACTTGAACCTGCAGATCCTTACTCCAAATTCCATATTCTTTCCACTGCAGCATAATGCCAAGAAAGTCAGAGCAAATTGAGGCATTATAAGGAAACCAAGTTCCAGTTAAAAGAATAAACTTCTTGGTTTTTTTTTATGGCAGTCAGGGTTAAGTGGCTTACCCAGGATCACCCAGCTAGTGTCTAAGGCCAAATCTGAACTCAGGTTCTCCAGACTCCAGGGCTGGTACTCTATCTTCTGTGTACCTAGTTTCCCCAAAGAATAAACTCAACTAATAGAGCTGGACCATGGGAATGGACTACCTTATGAAGTAGTGAATTTCCCGTCACTAGAAGTATTCAAGCAAGAGGCAGAATGATCCTTGGGAGGGCTATTGAAGGGAGCAATTCATCTATTAGTCAGGCAGGCAAATGATGGGTCCTTCCCACTCTAAGACTATAAAATTCTAAGTAACCCATGAGATACTGGGGTCATTTTCTTCTCTTTATGGAAAGGGAATTGGAAGATTTCAGAAAGTATCATTCCTTCTGTATGTCTTGGAGGGCTTAGCATTGTGCTAAACACATAATAGGTGTTCACTACATACTGCCACTCCCTTTTCAATTTGCCCATGAAATAGGGTATCATTTGCTTTCTGAAGCTTTCAAACTAAGATACATTTTAAGGCAAGGATGCCCCATTACCACCACCAAAACAAATTCATGGAATTCAAATACCTAAATATCTTCCAGAAGCCTCATTCCTTGTTTTACCTGCTAGGAAAAGGAGAGGACTCTTTCTCTTCCTGACCCCTTTCTATAAGTTTGCCACCAACCTTGCTGCCTCTGTTAGCTCCTGGCCATTGCAGTCAAACCACCCCTGAGGAGGGTACTATTAACTAGAGGAATCAGTCTTAAACTAAAACAGCAAAGGTACGTAACATGCACATAAATAATTCATAACTGTAAGAAAGCATAAATATAAGCTACCAGCTGGAACAGGTAGGGGGAAGGCAGTGGGCATTTATGTGGGACCCACTATGTGCCAGGCCCTTGGCTAAGTGCTCTGTAAATATGATCTCCTCTGATCTTCACAACCACCCTGAGATGTAGCTGCTATTGGCATCACCTTTGTCAAGTTGGGGAGAGTGAGGTAAGCAGAGATGAAGCTAATTCCCCAGCGAGGAAGTATCAGAAACCAGATCTGAACTCGTCTTCCTGACCCCCAGCCCGCCATTCTATCCACGGTGCCATCAGCTGCCTCAAAGGTACACAGAGTATTTGGGTTTGACTCTCCGCTTTGCAATTTCTCAGCTATGTGACTGTGGACAAGACACTTAAATTCTGTAGGACTCAGTTACCTCATATGCAAAACAAGAGGATTTGTTAGATTAGAGGTTTTTTCCCCGACTCTAAATACTGTGATCTTATGGAAAGTAATGTTTGGAGTCTTCATTATTCTCCTCTGAGAACAGGGACCTGTCCTGGGAGTTTGGACAAGATCTGCCTCAAGGTCCTGTCAGACTCCCAGGAGGCTCTGCTACTAGAAAGAGCTAACAGGAGAGGGACTTCTGGGAGTTTGGATCGCTTGAGTATTATCAGAGGGAGCCAGAGTTGATTGGTGAGCTGTTATTTTTACTCTCTTCCCAATGGACTATTATGGGTCCCCTTCCCAACCCCCAGCCATACTTTTGCCCTCCATCTGGAAGGTGTCTCCCACTTAATACATGGGTACCATGATGCTGCTTGTTAGTTAGGGCTCCTGAAGCTAGTTGCACCCACCGACCATTATGCACCGACCATCCGCCCCAAGCTGTGAACACATTAAGAAACCCCTAAGTTTTAGAGTTAGAAGGAAGCTTAGAGATCCCAGTGTAGCCTCTTCATTTTTTTTTTCATAAATGATGCAAGAGAAAGGTCAAGGCCAAGGTCAATATGTAACCTTACCTTGTGGCAGGTCTTCTGACTCCCATCTAAATGTTTTTTTCCACTGTTTGGAAAACAGTGAAAGCACAGTGATCTAAGAGTTAACCTCCCAGTGTGGCCATTGGTGTGTGGCCATGTGGAGAAGGGCTAAGAAAGGTTTATAGAGATTCCTTAATTACTTCTCCTTTATGACATGTTTGAAAACAAGACTTCAGTGGACACATAATGAAGGGATCTTTTCTTGTCATAACATGTGTCACGGGGGAAGAAGCCAGAATCAGCTCCAAGCTCCAGCCCTCGCACGTGGCTGTATGTATATTTAGTTCAAGAGGTGCCAGTGCTGAGTCGTGGCCTCAGGCTGGGAGTTGTTTTGATTTATTCCTATTATTCTTCATTGCTTGTTTGCCACTCCACCCACATCATGCCGCAGTCATTTCTTTGGTGCCCTAGGGATGGGCGCTTGGGAAAAGAGTCTCTTGTGAAGGAAAACCCGAGATGAGCCTGGACCCACAACCAGGGAGAGAAGAATGTGAAGGGCAGAGCACTGGGTCCCAGGCCTTGATGGCCATGGCAGCTTCCCAAGGATTCAGCAATTTCCTTATGCCCCGAGGACTTTGTCTTTTACTCTCTTCTGAACTTTTCTGATCTCCAAACACCAAGTCTACAAAAAAAATCCTCTTGACTTTCTTGGCCCATGAGGCCACTTGATTTCTGGGGTACTGCCATCAATCAGCCTGATATAGGACCATGATGTCAGACTCAACTAGAAATGAGAGCAAAGCTACTCATGTGTATGTAAGGATCCCTGATGCCACACAGCAATTCGGTTTTAAAATATAGTATTATCTATGTTTTGCTGTGTTTGTATTTATTTTGTTGAATATCTCCCAATTACATTTTAATCTGGTTGGGGGTGGGGGACGGGGCTCGTAGCTGACTCTCTAGTAAGAAGACTTTACTGTATTGTGACCTTGGGAAAGTCACTTCCTCCTTCTAGGCTTCAGTTTCCTTATCTGCAAAATGGTAGGAAATGGGGAACCATTGAAGGTTTCTAAGGAGAGAAGCTATATAATTAGATCTATGCATAAGGATTATTTGATCTCGGGAGTTCTTTCCAGTTGTTAAATATCATAAACCTATGGCTCTCTGATGGACAGCAAGATGGAGAGCTAGGCTTGCAAAACAAAATCTTCACTCAAATTTCCTTACGTTAAACATGTACCAGAATGACTCTATCGGTGGTATCATCACTCTCATCATAATCATTCATTCATTTATTCAGCAAACATTTATTGAGCACTTACAAATCAGAGGAAAGATGACAAAAGTGACATAAAGATGAACAAAACATAACCTTACCCTGCAGTGAGCTTATAATCTAGTAGGGGAGAAAAGACAGATACACAAATAACTATGATATAAAATAGAGCACAAAGTACTATGTGAATTTGGAAGAGGAAACAGTCACTTCTGGTTGAGGGGAATCATGGAAGGCTCCATAAAGGAAAGAGTATTTGAACTCAACCTCTGTGATTTCAAAAGACAGGAACAGGCATACGGAGCAAGTGTACTGAGCATAGATTATGGCGTGACCAACTACCAGAGAATGTGGTACTTATTCAGAGAACAGCAATGGCTCAATTCACCTGAATCAAATATCTAAGTATACTATACAAGGCAGGGCCCAGAGTCTATATGCAATAAAGCTAGGAAGTTAGATTAGAGCCAGTTTATGGAGGACCCTGAATGCCAGGCTAATTAATTTGACCTTTATTTTGTAAGCAATGGGGACCTATCAAAGATCTTCTAACAAAGGATTAAGATAATCAGATACCTGCATAAAGAAGATTAATCTAGCCAAAAATTTGTAAGAGGAGCAGATAGGTTGAGAAGAATATTAAGAATGGGAGCCAAAAGCAGAAAGATGATACCAAAGCAGTTTTTTTTTTTCAATCTGCATGACTTTGAGTAGGGCAGTGTACTTAGAGACCTATACTGGTATGGCCTCTGCCCTCCTGGGTCTAAACCTTCCAGGCTAAGATAAAAGGACTATCACAATCTCACCTGCAGAGAGGACATGCAGACAGCTAAATGATGAATATTGAACAGGTACCTGAACAGATAATATTGTTGGATATCACCTATCATGCATCTGTTGGGCTGTGAGTATGACTTGGGTTGCAGGGGAAAGGAGTGTCAGGTTCCTTTGGGTGTCAGCTTGGATAAATCAGATTTGAGTTTCCTCTCTTCTTGAGCAAAGTAGAGGCTTCAGGACCTTTTCGATTGTGTGATGGAAAGCAATTTGGTGAAAAGGTAAGGAAGGATGGTCCTGGTGTAAGGTGCAGGACTTTGATGTAGGGGGGGATTATCAGCCTCTTTGCCTGAGAGGAATAGAAGAGCCAGCTGGGTGTGTGAGAAACAAAAGGGGAAGGGAGCTCATTTAGAGTATCCTGCTGGAGGTCATTGAATCCTGTCTCTTCAATGAGCCTACTATATCCCTTTGTGGCATGTATATTTAAGGGGTGGAAGGAAGGAAGAGAAAGTGTGATTCCTTGTCCCAGTCATGCTTTGATCAAAGACAGGAAAGGGCTTTGCCTCGCAGAAAATTCCTTTCCTCCGTAATTTGATCTGGCTCCAAGTATGACAGAAGCCGGAGTGTTCTGGCCAATAGGAAAACAGTAGAATCTGGAGGAGAGGACTCTCCTGTAGGTTCCAAGAACAGAGCTCCAGTCTGTTCTTGTGGGCCCCAGTTTCTCTAGGATATCTACTCTTGGGAGCTGTTCTTAATGGAAACCCTATGAGTTTGAAACAGATTCTTCTATCTGGAAGTCAGTGAATCACTCCCTAATGTCAATTCCCCAATTCAGGTAGTTGGTTTCCAGTTGAATCCTCCATAAATAATTAGATAACCTGATAGACTCCTACTGAGCTCTCAGGAAAAATGAACCCCAAGAAAAACACAGAATCTTAGAGCTGGAAATAACCCCAAAGGCCATCTAATTGGATTCATACCTAAAAAATGTTCCCCTCTTTATAGCACCCAACAAATGGTAATTAAGCCTTTGCCTGAAGACCTCTAATGAGGTAGAAACCACTCCTTCCCAAGGCAGACCATTTCCTTTTTAGATATCGCTGATTGCTAGGAAGTTTTTCTTTACATAAATCCAAAATTCACCTTTTTGTAAATTCCAACCTTTGTTCCCAACCCTGTCCTCTGAAGTCAGGAATAAAAAGAGAAATTCTTCTTCCATATAACAGCCCTGCAAATACATGATGATGGCTACCATGTGCCCCTCCCTAAGTCTTCTCTTCTCCAGACTAAACATTCCTGGTCACTAAATGGTATGATCCCAAGAACCGTCACCACCTTAATCTAAATCTAACTTCACCACCTACAATAATATCAATAATCTCCCTAAAATATAGCTTTTATAACTGAACACAGTACTCTAGATGTCACCTAAACTGAAGACTCAGGACCAAACAGGGCCTTCCCACCCCATCCAAGATCTTGGCCCCAGTACAAAGCCCTATTTGGGGAACCAAGGCTAGGGAAAGAAATGAGCAGAAGACAGTAATACAACGAAGATATATTATGGGTTAAGAGAAATCCTGGAGGTAAACCCAGAAGAAGTGGGTAACTCCACAATAAGTACAAATAGCACCTCAGAGAAAAAAAGTGTCTGGACCACAAAGGACTTTAAGAGTGCCTGGAGGGGAATGAAGCAATGAATTTTTTAAAAGATATTAGAAATTAAATGAAAACTCTTGTCAGGAAGAATAGAGGAAGAATAAGTTCTAATAGCTACTAAATAATTTAGAAAAAAAGGTAGAAACTCTTACCCAAGGAGTGGGTAAGGAAGAACCCTTAAGAAAGGAAAAGGAAAAACCATAACTCAATTTTTCCATGAGACAACAAGAAACTTTAGAACAAAGTTTAAAAAATGAAAAAAATTAGAACATATAAGGTACCTATGATTAAAAACAAGTAAGCTGGAATACAGATTGAGGAGAAATAATTTAAGAATCATCAGACTCAATGAAAACCATGACCAAACAGAAAAATCCAGTTTAATAAATCATAAAAGAAAAGTGCTCAAACTAATTAAAAGCAGAGGAAAAAGTGGGAATAAAAAAGAATTCGCTAATCACCTCCTTAAAGAAACCTCAAATTGAAAACACCCAGGAATAGCAGAGCCAAAATACAGAATAAAGAAAAATTATTACAAGCAGCCAAAGTGAGATCTAAGTGCAAAGGAACTACAGACAGAATCACATTAGACCGTGCTGCAACTCCACAAAATAGAGGAAATATTGGGACATAATATTCCAAAAGACAAAAAAAAAAAAAAAAAAAAAAAAAGGAGGTTTATAGCCAGATATGGTCTGACAAAGGCAGAGTGTAATAGGACTATTACCTCCTACCTCCTGAACACTATGATGCCTCTTTTAATGCAGCTTAAGTTGTGTTAGCTTTCTTGACTACAACATAAGATGGTTGACTCATATTGACTTTGTAATACACTTACCCCCACCCACTTCCACCCCTTTGCAAGATTTTTTTATCTTTCTTTAGCTTATCTAGGCATATTTAGGGCAGCTAGGTATCTCAACAGATAGAATACCAGGTCTGAAGTCAGTTCAAATCCAGCCTCTGACACATAACAGCTGTGTAACCCTGGGCAAGTCATTGAACCCTTTTTGCTTCAGTTTCCTCATTTGTACAAAAATGAGCTGAAGATAGAATTAGCAAACCACTCCAATATCTTTGCCAAGAAAGTCCCAAATGGGGTCCCAAAGTATCATACACAATTTAAAAAACTGAACAACAAAAAGACATATCCCATATTGTAGTCATAAAGTTAGATTTTTTAAAAAAAACCAAATGTAATACTAAAATCTTTAATCCCTATCAAATTTCATCTTATTAGATTTGGACCAATGTTCTTGCCCATTGAGATCTTTTTCAACTTTTACTCTTGTCATCTGCTATGTTAGCTATCCTTCCCAACTTTGTGCCATCTGCGAATTTAATAAGCATGAAAGCTATGCCTTTATCCAAGTCATTGACAGAAATGCCAAGCACAGATTCCCCAGGACACTCCTCTGGAGACCTCCTTCCAAGTTGCCATTAACCCATTAATTACCATTATTCTTTGAGTCAGACCATTCAGCCAGTTCCAAATCCACTTAACTGTAACATTATCATGCCCACATCTCCAATTATTCCATAAGAATAGAATGACTTTATTGAATGATGCGCTGAGATGCAGGTAAACTTTCCTCTGATCTCCCAATCTAGTAATCCTGTCAAAAAGGGAAATAAGATTAGTTTGGCATGATCTGTTCCTAATGAAGCCGCAAGGCTCTTTCTAAGTACCATTTCTTTTTCTGGACGTTCATTAATCATCCATTTACTAATGGATTCTAGAATTTTGTCTGGAATCTAAGTCAAAACACTAGCCTATAATTTGAAGGTCTTTTTGTCCAATCCTTTTTGACAATTTTTCCTTTTCTAGTTCTGTGGTGCCTCTCCACCATTTTTTTAAAGACTGGGTCTCCTCATTTCCCCCAGGTTGTGAGTACAGGAACTACTCATGGGTCTAGCCTTACTACTGACTATTATGGGTGCTCTGATTCTAACTGGACCAGTTTGCCTCTACTTAGGCAACTTTAGTGCCCACTACCCACCCCACCCCTAACCTTGGAGGCTCACTCAACTGAAGTCAAACTTATCAAGGATACCCCAACAAAACAAAACAAAAAGTTCAGTATTCCCAAGCTCAAGAGATCAGTCAACCTCAGTTTCCTTCATAGTTGTAATCACGGGTATGTTGCACTACACCATCTTTCAAAGACCAATGGAAGAGTGTTTTGTCTTCCCTTCCCTTTCCAAATATACCTAATAACACTCATCCACAACTATAATAGCATTGCCATTGGGTCATAGTTTTTAGACCTGGAAAGAGTATTAAAGATACTCTAGTCCAACCTTTCACCTTCTAGATGAGGAACTTGGAGTCAGAGGCCAAAAGGCTTACCCAAAATCTTATAGTAAATAACAGGGCTAGAATTTGAATCCAAGTTCTCTGATACTGTATCTAGTGTTCTTTCCCTTATATCCATCCTCTGACAGCTTTCCACTTTAACCCCAAATGACCATTCACCACTTAAAGATGAAAAGAGTAAAACATTCCCAAAAGCCTTTGAACTACCCTTGCCAAACTGGGTTCCCCTACCTGTCCCACCTCCAGTAAGAGTTCAGCATCATAGACGGCATGCATGGCACAGTGGCCTGGCCTAAACCAACTCTTCCAATATCTTAGAGCCTCAACTCTCTACCCCAAGACAAATTGTCATGGATTCATTCTGGGAAATTCTGACTCTTCAGTCAGCTCTCTCAGAGGTAGTAATAGGCATTACCACATTCCATTCCTTTGAGAAGTCAGATGACTGGGAATATGGGGAGTAGGAATGGTTTGCAAAGAATCTTTTCTAAGTTATACTACTTCTCCATCCACCTACATAACTGTGGAGCATTTGCCTGATGTTCTGATCTTTCAAAATGAGAAGGGAAGAACCTGAGATGTTGAGTAAACTTAAACCTCTCACTCTCCCTTAGTGAAACTCAGGTAGGATAACATCAGTCCCTGGAAACCCTACATCCAACAATTTCACCTGAATTCCTTAGCATCACTTAGTCTAGCCAACTAATCAGGGATTGCTCAATCTTAGTTACCTCCTCATCTAGGCCTCCTTCCCTCTTCAGAAGCATTAAAATATATGTAGTACTTTTAATTTTTCTTCCATTCCGATTATGGACTGGGAATAAATAATCTAGATTAGGAACAAAGAAACATGGAGAAGGCACCCTGAAAAGGCAATCAGTCAACAATCAACAAGCATTTATTAAGTTCTTACTGTATGCCAAGAACTGTGCTAAGCCCTTGTGATACAAAGAAAGGCAAAAATACAATACCTGCTCAACTTAATCTCTCCTCCATTCTGATGGGGGAGACCAAATGCAAACCACTACATGTAAGATATGGACAGGGTAAATTGAACATAAACTCAAAGGGAAGAGAGAGCAAGGTGGAGAGAACCAGGAAAGGCTTCTTGTAGAAGGTGGATTTATCACTTTGTCTGGAAGGAAGCCAGAGAAACCAGGAGATGGAAGTGAGGAGGGAGAATATTCCAGGCATGAAGGAACATCAAGTGAAAAGGTTGGGAGTGATGATGATGGGAAGTGGAATGTCCTCATTGGCCACAAAGGAGCTCTTTTAGAAAGATGTTGATAAGCTTATATGATGTTATACAAATGACTATAATGGTTTATGTGCAAGTTGTTACCACTGGTGACCCATAATATACTTGATATTGATGTCACTGCATCCCCAAGTCAGCTTCCCCAGGGCTGCTGGTATTTACCACATCCATCTCTTCAGGGCAAATCTGGACTGACTGAAGGAGAGGGTCCAACACACCCTGTAATAAGAGGATTAGGATCCCCCACTGAGAAACTTCCCTTATAATAGGGCTGCCCAGCAGGACTTACATAGCCGGATCCCTGGGAGAGGCGATTTGAAGAATGGAGATGATACGGACACAACGGCAATGGAAATTAAGTACGAGAATTATACCCAATCTAAGTAGACAACCAGTCCTTTAAGTGGCAGCTCCTGAAATCTTCTCTCCTTGCATGTGTGCCCTCACAGCACCTTCCTGGCTCTGGAGCTGAGTGAGCACAGAGTTTTCCACTCTGACTGAAGGTAATGAAAGAATAGGGACACAAGAAAAGTTAAGGATCGCAGGGAGAGAAGGCAGGGTGGGCTTACTCTTCACACCTCTCAAGTGTTATTATAAGAAAGGTTAACCAGCGGCTCTCTCCATCTTCACTCCAGAATGTACAAGAAGGCAGAATGAAGGACTGGGGTCAAGTACAAGGAGAAATTTCCCGAGCCCCTCGTCTCTTTAACAGTGAATGAGTGACAGAGTGATGGTGGAGAGATGCTATCCATTACAAAGAATATACACTTCTCACTGAGATGTGTAAGACATTAGAATGCTTGGAGGCAGGGGCTTGGACCAGATGACCTCACAGTATCCCTCCCCCTCTGAGAAGTCTGGGTTTCCATAGAGATGCACAGAGGTGAGAAGCTTCTTATAGTGAAGTCAGGCAACAACAAAACCAGAGTTCTCATCACAGCATCAACACTCCCACCTATCACTTCAGTTAATATCTTTAGCATTTGCAGAGCCTTTTTTTCTTTCCCAAGTAATTGTCAATGATTATCCTATTAAAATTCATTAAAATGTGAATCTATGACATTCCTCTGTTCACTTTAATGCTTAACATTTAAAAACCTAGCAAAAATTGCTGATAAGCTGCAGAAGGGACCGACAGAGAAAATGAATCTTGACAGGAAATGGGAATTTTTCTCATGACTGGAAAGGAAGGGCAGGTTTTTGCATTTGGTCCATAGTTTCTTGTTACCTTTTATCCAGTTCCAGAATAGGAAAAAAACCAATAAAAATCATAGGATTTAGAACCAGAAAAGATAAAGTAATCCAAACTTCTCATTTTACATATGAGAAAACAGAGGTCCAGAGAGGTTGCATGATTTGTCTAAAGTCTCACAGCTAGTAAATGGTATAACCAGATCCTTTGATTCCAAATCTCCAGTTCTCTTCACCACTTTACCCTGCCTTTCTTTTGAGGGCACTGTCAGTCTTGTTCAGTCTGAGGACCCAAAACCTGTATCCTGCTGGTTTTTATCCCTCTTGACAAACCATGGCTTGGCTTATTGGTTTACAATATATTACCCGTATTGGGGATTCCAGGAGTTGGATCATCTAGATCTATTTTCCCCTGAGCCAAGGGGATAGGTAAGATGGCCTCAAGAGTCTGTCCCCCACTATGACTTAACAAGCAGTCTGAAATACAAGAATTTTGGTCCCAGTGGAATAATTGGAACTGGAAAACCTGGTCAGATGTAGGAATGACATGTCCAGATTGGGAGCTGTTCACTATGGTCTCCATATGGAGTCAGATCTCAGATTTTGGCCCTGGGTTCACAACCAGCATCATCAGTTCCCATGATCTTACATAATTACACAGATATACATAGCACCACACACATACGCACGCATACATGCACGCATACATGCACACCAAACCCTCCAAATGAATATGTACTCCTGTCTCCTCATTGCCAATCCCAGCTCCCCCCTGCTGGTTGCCATGACAACTAAGCAGGGCTGGTCCTGGTCCGAGCTGTGTGGTATCCACTAGGGCTGTGTAAAGCCCATCGCTGGCCTGGTGTGAGGCACACACCCCAGCTGGTGTGTATGGGACAGTTACCATGACAACATGTGGCAAGCACATGTGGAAAACATCTGGGCTTTTTACCCCAGGGGCTGTTTATTCGCCTGAGGATCGAAAAGATCTGATTTTCAATGAGGACAGTTTTAGAGGGAATGTCCAATTAGGTGTTTGCCTCCTTGCTTTCTTTCCCTCTGTAACTACAAAAAGCTGTGAATATAAAGTGTGAAACTGAAACCCAGAAAAGCTAAGCCATTTCTCCTAGGCAGAATGATATGTTAGTGAAGAGAATTTGGGAGGCCTGACCCTCAGACTTGGGTGTTTTTGTAATGTGGTTGATTGGCAGGCTTGGTGATTAGGGGCTTCTCAGGGGTCCTCATGGGGTCCTGTATTGAATCTAGAATCTCATATTCACCTAACAGCGAGCAGCAACGCCCCATGGGAAGAACCGACCCTGTCTCCCTAAAGTCGCCAGGACTGTTCATTCAGCAATCATTTTAATAAGGGCTTCCAATATGCCAGACACTGGTTGATGAGTGAAAGCAAACTCACCTCACCCTTCCTAGATAGCCAGTCTCAGAGCTGGCCATGTCTCAGATTCCCTCCAGCTGCCTGCCCTCTGGGGCATCTTGCCATCCACCCTGCTGCTGCTGGGAATAGTTATTTAGTCAAATGCCCTATGGCTTCATTCATCATCCCTGTGACCCAGACCTAAAATCCCTTCCCAGGCCAACATTCCCTGTCTGTGTTGTCTCCCTCCATTATGAAGACAGGGAGGGTCTTACTTTTCAGTGACTGTATCTCACAGGCGCGTGTCATACTAATAAATAGCTTTTCAGAAATGTTTTTCATTCATTCATCCACTGTTCTAAGCACTGAGGATTTTTTAAAAAGAGGAAAAAGAAGCATACCCTCAAGGAGTTTAAATGGGGTGGGGGGACAGACAGATGGTTAGAGACAGCATGAACCCAGAAAAAAACAAAGTAATTTCCCAAGAGGAGAGCACTAGCATCTGAGAGAGTAAAGACAGACCTCATGTACAGCAAGGGAACAGAGGAGTCAGAGGAGCTGAGTTCAAAACTGACCAATGTCACTTACTACATCTGTGATTTTCATGGTCATTTAGCTTGCTGGGCCTCTGCTTCCTCATCTGTAAAAAAAGGGGAGGGGTGAGTAAATAGCCCCTGAGGTCACTTCTACCTCTGGTCCTCAGTGGTAACTGAGCTGAGCCTGGAATGAAGTTAGGGATTCTACAAAGCAGAGAGCAGGAGGGAGTATGTTCTAGGCCTGAAGGACAGACAGCCTGAAGGCACAGAAGGTGGGGTGTCTTGGGTGTGTTGGAGTTTGCCCAAACCTTAGAGTCTGTGAAGGAGAATAATGTCCAGAATGCCCAGAAAGAAAGGCTGGAGCCAGATGAGGAAGGGCTTTAAATGCCAGAGGACTGTGTAGAGACCGGCCTTTTCTGACTCGACTTCCTGAAGTCCTACCACCTTCCCTCATGGAGCCCTCAGTCAAGCTGACCCAAAGCCGATTGGAGGGATTCTGCCAAACCTGGCTGACCTCAGGCACAAAGTCAGGGAAAGACTAGTTTGTCGGGGGAAATGCTTCTGGATAACTAGGAATTAGTCAGTGAGACAGGGTAGTATTGTAGTGAATCACTCTTTTAGCCCACAGAGCCCTTTTCCAAAAGACCTTCCTCTCCCCCACTGTCTTTTAGATCCAGACTCTTACTGGATCCTAAAATGTCATGGAAAGGGCCTTTGAGATCATCTAATCCAACTTCTTCCTGAGCCCCAGGAGAGCAAATTAGCTTGTCTAAGGTCACAGCTAGGAAGGAAGCAAACGTGTATTACAAGCCAGGTCTTATGCTAACCACTTTCCAAATATTATTTCATTATAGAATACTGGACCCAGAGTCAGGAAGATCTAAGTTCAAATCCAGCCTCAGATACTTACTAGCTGTGTGACCCTGGGAAAGTCACCCAACCCCTACTTGCCTTAGTTCCTCTTCTATAAAAAATGGAAGCACACTAGAGAAAGAAAGGGCAAAGCACTCCAGTATCTTTGCCAAGAAAACCCCATGAACAAAGTCCATTGGGTCAAGTAGAGTCAGACATGACTCAACAACAACAACCCTGGGAGGCAAGTACTATTGTTATCCCCATTAGTTGAGGAAACAGAGGCAATCAAAGCAATGTGGCAGTACAGCTAGGAAGAGAAGTCTCAGATATATCAGAGAATAAAACAAGGTGGTCTGTGACTGAGTACTAACATATTTGGTACAGAAAGTAAGTGGTTAGGGGCAGCTAGGTGGCACAGTGAATAGAGCACCGGCTCTAGAATCAGGAGAACCTGAGTGCAAATCCAGCCTCAGACACTTAACACTTACTAGCCGTGTGACTTTGGGCAAGTCACTTAACCCCAAATGCCCTGCCTTCCCCCCTCCAAAAAGATTAAAAAAAAAAATAAGTGGTTAAAAAGAGGGGAAATCTGTATGGAGAGGGGGAGTGACCTCGAGCCAATTACCACTCTTGACTAGGCCTTCACTTCCTCTTTTGTAAAATGAAGGTATTAGGGTCAAATATCTCTAAGATCTCTTTCAACTCTAATAATCCATGCTTCTTTTTATTTATTATTTATGCTTTTTTATTTACTTTGAACCTAAACACAAACAGACCCAAAAAAAGGATATTTCCACATACACAGCATAACATAAAGAGAGGATTTAGTATAAAATCATAAATTTCCATTTCACAGTTTACTTTTTTGAAAAATTATGTAATAAATACTACACATCATTTTCAAAACTACCCTGCTTTTCTGTGTTTCTTTCTAAATTCTCTCATGTTCCCTGCCAGGCACTTTTTTTTCCTTCCCTCCCCATCCATGCTTCTATATTGACAGCCTTGAGCCGAAGGGGTCCTTTTTTTGTTTTCTTGAACCATTTAAAAGTTTTATTGCTTTATTCTTGAAATAACGAAGTGTCTTAAGTAGCCTGTTCCTCTTGCTACCCCTCCTCCCAATAATGAGCAATTGAAAAAGCAAATAGAAAAGACAAATCCCTCAATGTATATCTATGTAGTCTGGCAAAATGGATCCCTTTTTATCCATGAGGCCCCTTTCTTTGACAAACCTCTTCTCTGTGACCAGGGACTACGGATCTTGGGGCTTTTACGGGAGGAGTAAGCTTGCAGCAAAAGGAGGTGCTGATCTTCCTCTTCCCGGATGAGAAAGGAGCGAGAAACTCAGTACTTTACTACAGATCTCAAAGCAATTTCCCTCTAAAAGGGGGGGGGGGGGCGGAAAAATAGGAAGATGGTCAACAAAACATTCACCGGAAGCCCTTCTGGGAAAAGAGGTCAATGAATCAATCAATAAGCAATTATTAAGTATCTACTATGAGCCAGGACTTTACTCAGTGATGGAAATACAGTCAAAAACTAAAGTCTCTGCCCTGATGGGGCCGCTGTTCATTCAGGGAAAACAACATGTAGATACCTAGATACACACACACACACACACACACACACACACACACACACTCACAGACACACATGCACACATACACATGCACACACAGACACACTCACACACAGACACACACACACACAGAGACACTCACAGACACATGCACACACACACATGCACACACACACATGCACACACAGACACACTCATACACAGACACACACACAGACATACACTCACAGACACACATGCACACACACAGACACACACACAGACACACACACAGACACACACAGACACACACACATGCACACACACAGACACAGTCACACACAGACACACACACATATGCACACACAGACACACACACATACACAGACACCCACACAGACACACACAGACACACACAGACACTCACAGACACACATGCACACATACACATGCACACACAGACACACTCACACACAAACACACACACAGAGACACTCACAGACACACATGCACACACACACATGCACACACAGACACACTCATACACAGACACACACACACATACACACACACACAGACATACACTCACAGACACACATGCACACACACAGACACACACAGACACACACACACAGACACACACACAGACACACACACATATGCACACACAGACACATGCACAGACACACACTCACAGACACACATGCACACACACAGACACACACAGACACACAGACACACACAGACACACACACACATGCACACACAGATACTCACAGACACACATGTACATACACACATGCACACACAGACACACACACATGCACACACAGACACACTCACACACATACACACACAGACAGACAGACACTCACAGACACACATGCACACACACAGACACACACACAGACACACACACAGACATACACTCAGACACACATGCACACACACAGACACACACAGACACACATGCACATATGCACACACAGACACATGCACAGACACACACTCACAGACACACATGCACACACACAGACACACACAGACACACAGACACACACACACATGCACACACAGACACTCACAGACACACATGCACATACACACATGCACACACAGACACACTCACACACATACACACACAGACAGACACTCACAGACACACATGCACACACACAGACACACACAGACACACATGCACACACACAGACACAGTCACACACAGACACACACACATATGCACACACAGACACACACACAGACACAGACACCCACACAGACACACACAGACACACACACACACAGACACTCACAGACACACATGCACACATACACATGCACACACAGACACACTCACACACAAACACACACACACACAGAGACACTCATAGACACACATGCACACACACACATGCACACACAGACACACTCATACACAGACACACACACACACACATACACACACACACAGACATACACTCACAGACACACATGCACACACACAGACACACACACAGACACACACACACAGACACACAGACACACACACATATGCACACACAGACACACTCACACACAGACACACACACAGACACACGCACAGACACACACTCACAGACACACATGCACACACACAGACACACACAGACACACACACACACATGCACACACAGACACACTCACACACATACACACACAGACATACACTCAGACACACATGCACACACACAGACACACACACATGCACACACAGACACACACTCACAGAAACACATGCACACACACAGACACACACAGACACACACACAGACACACACACACATGCACACACAGACACTCACAGACACACATACACATACACACATGCACACACAGGCACACAGACACACACACATGCACACACAGACACACACACATACACACACACAGACATACACTCACACACATGCACACACACAGACACACACAGACACAGACACACACAGACACACACACACATGCACACACAGACACTCACACACATGCACATACACACATGCACACACAGACACACACACATGCACACACAGACACACTCACACACATACACACACAGACATACACTCAGACACACATGCACACACAGACACACACACATGCACACACAGACATACACTCACAGACACACATGCACACACAGACACACACACAGACACACACACAGACACACATGCACACACACAGACACACACACAGACACATACACAGACACACACACACCACATACCCTCACTCACTCAAAGGTTCAGAGTTTGACAGAGAATGGAAATCACTGTGGTTGCTACATGAAGGACAGATTGGAGAAGGGCTTGACTTTGGGGAGGGAGACCAATGAGGAGGCTGTCACAATTGTCCAAACAAGAGACAAGGCTGGAAGGACCCACTTTGGGATGAAGTAGGACTGGCTTCACGACATAATACTAATAATAATAATTCACATTTACATATTGCTTTAAGGTGTGAAAAGTGCTTTACATATATTATTCCATTTGGTCCTCAGGACAATTCTGTTTTGGTAGTAGCCTTTTTTACAGATGAAGAAACTGAGGCTGAGGGAGATTAAGCTACTTAACCGTGGTTACACAGCTAATAAATGTCTGGGCCAGGTAGGTGGTGAAGTGGATAGAGTGTCAGGCCCTGAGTTCAAATGTGACCTCAGACGCTAGCTATGTGACCCTGGGTAAGTCACTTAACCCTGTTTGCCTCAGTTTCCTCATCTGTAAAATGAGCTGGGAGAAGGAAATGGCAAACCACTCCAGTATCTCTGCCAAGAAAACCCCAAATGGGGTCACAAAGCCTCAAACATGACTGCAATAACCAAATAACAAGTGTCTGGGGTAGCAAGATTCAAATTCAAGTCTTCTTGACTCCAAGTCCAATGCTTGATTCCACTCCAGCTGTGTGTGACCACAAGAAGAGAGGAAGATCTCATGGCAGAAAAGAAGGGCTTTCAAGGTAGGAGGAGAAAGCAGGGTAGCGCAGTTGGAAGAGCATAGCCCAGTGCTCCTGCTGCAGCCCTGGCCCTGGATCAGACCGATATCCCCCTTCCTAATCTTCCTCTAGCCTGGGGCCTAGCAACACCCAGCTGTCTGAGGCTGCCCTGCACCCCCTGTCCCTCCCTCTTGTAATCCCCCTACTCTGTGGGAAACAGCTCTGGAAGGGAAGGAGTCACCACCTGCTCCCCCTAGAAACCCAGCAGCCCAGAGAAAGGGAAGCCCGGGAAGGAGGTACCCCTTCCCTCCTTTTCCAGCCACAGTCCTAAAGGAGGGACAGCTTGGCTGGGGAGTAGGCACTTCATTCCACTTGGGAGAAGGAGCTTCTGCTCCTGACCCCACTGTGGGCTGGGGAATGAATGATTCCCCCTCTCTGGGCCTTTTTAAAAAATTATGCCCTCCTGCCTGTGGAGGGACATGGTAAAGATCAACATGAACCAACAATCAGGAGCTTCTTTGGAAGAAAAGAAGACATTTCAAGGCGGGATTATGGTTGGGATCCTGCTGGAACTCCAGGCTTCCCAGGCAGATTCCGGCCAGGGCCCAAGCCTGAGTGTCTTGGGGGCCTAACTCAGGCTCAGGATATAAGCAAACCCCTCACCTCCCCTGGTCCTTAGTTTCCCTTGATTTACAATCTGTTTAATCAATACTTATCAGGCCCTGAAATCCTGGGTAGGTATGGCTACAGTTCTTGACCTCAGGGAGTTTCCAAGCTAACAGAGGGCAACAGATAGGCTAAAGTGGGGGTGGAGGGAACACCTGCTATGTCCAGGGACTGAACTAAACACTTGCCTACAAATACTGTATCATTTGATCATCCCAACAACCCTTCTAGGTAGGGACTGTTACTATCCCCATTTTATGCTTGTGGAAACTGAGGGAAACAAAGGTTAAGTGACCTGCCTAGGATCCCACAGCTAGTAAGTGGCTGAGGCCGGATTGGAACTCAGGTCTTCCTGATTCTACCAGCTGCCTCTGGACAGGGTGGGGGGCAGGGGGAGATGGAGGAGGAATTAATATAGCACCAAGTAAGTGAGGGAAACCTACACTTGTTTGGTCATTTCAGTCATGTCCAACTCTTCATGACCCCATTTGGAGTTTTCTTGGCAAAGATACTGGAGAGGTTTGCCATGTACTTCTCCAGTTCATTTTACAGATGAGGAAACTGAGGCCAGCAGGGTTAAGTGACTTGTCCAGGGTCACCCAGCTATAATGTCAAATGGAATAGTGCTTTGCCTTAACCAAAGAAGCATCCCCATATAACAAAGTTCTCTTGAGGTTTCAGAAAAGTCTGGGAGATTCTATACGATGCAAGGTAGTGAATAGAACATTGAACCTGGAGTTGGAAGACCTGAGTTTGAACCTTGGCTCAGTCACATACCACCTTCGAGACCTTGGAAAAGTCAATCCCCTCTCTAGGACTTGGTTTCCTCTTCTGTGAAAGGAAAAAGTTGGAGTAGGTAATCCTGGATCAAATATCACACGATCATTGGGACTTTGAAAGGCCTTTAGAAGCTGGAGTCCTTCCTACCTTCTCTCACTACCTTCTCCACACTTAGAACGTGAGCTCCTTGAGGACAGGGAATGTGCTTGTGCCTTTCTCTCCATCCGCAGGGCTTAGAACAGTACCTAGCACACATAGTTAACACTTAAATGAGTGCTGAATGATTGGTCTGGACTCCCTGGCCACATCCGTGACTCTGCACTCATGTGTCATTCTCAGAGCAGATACATGGAGGCAGAGGACTCATGCTTATCCCTCCGGGGAGGCAGCTTGTGTGGGGGCTACAATCTACCAATTCCCATCTCTGCTGTTGCCAAACACCCCCTTCCCCTGTCAGAAGAGAAACATAGTGACAGGAGAATGTCTCATCCCCTTGACAAGCTCTCGCCTGGGGCACTGCAGACATCCCCACAGCCTCATGGACTTACTTGTATGCTATTTCCCCCCAAGCAGCAGCCCCATCTCCCTTGGGACCAGAGAGGAGGTGGAGGAAAGGCTGAGGGAGGGGGACAGGAACCCTAATGAGAGAGCAGTGATAGAAATACCTTTCTGCCTCCAAATCCCATGATTTTATTTTCCTTTCCTTGGCAGAAGAGAAGAGGTGCAAATAAATCATAGGCCAAATGCAAAAACCTACCTCTTCATCCATTGTTTTATTGCCTTCTTTGACAAGGAGGGAATCTTTACCTTGACCTCAGGAAACTCCCAGTCTGTTAAGGGACCCCACTCTCTGCCCTCAGGGAGCTCCTATTCTACTGAGGGACACAGAGTCTCAGCTTTTGGGGAGCAGAAAGCCATCATCAGTCTGATGGAAGAGAGACATAGCACACAAACCCAGGCACAGATAACAGAAATCCAAATGTGGGTTTCATGAATTGTTTCTGTAGGTACCAGAATGATGCTGGATGGAATTAGGAGAATTCTGAACTCAGTTTTGAAAGCAGGAGAGGACATGGTTTGGCCTGGCCTTGGCTTGGAGACAGTTAAGTGAGGCTCAGGTATCGGGATGCAGAACTGGCCTGCCTGCAGGAGGGAGGGAGGGAGGGGGAGACAGAGACAGAGAGAGAGAGAGAGAGAGAGAGAGAGAGAGAGAGAGAGAGAGAGAGAGAGAGAGAGAGAGGAGAGAGACACAGAGACAGAGGCAGAGACAGAGAGAGAGACACAGAGAGAGACACAGAGAGAGAGGAGAGAGAGAAACAGAAACAGAGGCAGAGACAGAGAGAGAGGAGAGAGAGACACACACACACACAGAGACACAGGGACAGAGACAGAGACAGAGGGAGAGAGAGAGAGAGAGAGGAGAGAGAGAAGCACCATGCTTGTTCCTGGCAGGGGAGACAGAGACAGAAACAGAGAGACAGAGAGAGAGAGACAGAGAGAAAGAGAGAGAGAGAGAAAGAGAGAGAGAGAGAGAGAGAGAGAGAGAGAGAGAGAGAGAGAGAGAGAGAGAGAGAGAAGAGAGACACAGAGACAGAGGTAGAGAGAGAGGAGAGAGAGAGAAAGAGAGAGAGGAGAGAGAGAAGCACCATGCTTGTTCCTGGCAGGGCTCTAGAAGCATAAGAAACATTCCTCAATGCCAGCTGATTGACTTGTGACATAAAGGAAACAGGATTTGGGAGAAACTTCAGAGAAAGCAAGTTAGGTGGTGCAGTGAGTAATAGGGCTGAGTTAGGAGTCACAAAGACTTAAGTTCAAAGCTGACCTCAGATATTAAATAGGTGTATGACCGTAGGCAAGTCACTTACCCTGTTTTTGCCTCAATTTCCTTATCTGTGAAATGGGAGAAATAACAGAACCTCTTTCCCAGCATTATTATGAGTATAAAATGAGACAGTAATATTTATAAAATGTTTTGCTTTATAACTGCTATTATTAATAAACTCGTGGAAACTGAAGCAGGGTGAGGGATTAGGTAGCTAGGGGAAAAGGGCTGGCATTTAAATAGTGCTTTCGGGTTTACAAAGTGCTTCAACATGTACTACCTTGTTTGAGACTAAGAGAGGAAAAAATCATTTGCCCAGAGTTATACTGCTAGTGTCCGAGGCAGAATTCACACTCAGATCCAGCGCTCTAGCCACACAGTCAGTCAACTGACAAGCTTTGTAAAGTACCTACTCTATGCCAGGCACCGTGCTAGGTTGGGTATTTGAAATAAAAATGAAACATTGGCTGCCCTTCAGGATTTTATTTGAAGAGACAACACACACACACACACACACACACACACACACACACACACACACACACACAAGTGTGTACAAAATAGATAGAGGCTGGACCTGGGATCTTCTCGGCATTTAGAACTCTCAGGTGAGGAACCCCCCTCTACCAAGGCAGGTCGGTAAATTACAGTCTTAGAGAGTTGGGTAGAACTCTGAGAGAGTAGGTAAGTGACTTGCCCAAGGTCACACAACCTGTACGTGTCAGAAGTGGAACTTGAATCCAGCTCCAAGGCCAGCTTTCTCGTATGGATAATCAATATAAGGTAATTGTGGGGAAGGGGAGGCACTAGCTAGCAGCTGAGGGGATTAAGAAGGGCCTTGTGGATGAGGTGACCTTTGTGTCACTGTGAGCCAAGCTTTGAAAGAAGGTGAGGGGGAAGAGGGAGCACGTTCCAGACACAGAATGCCCATACATGCCTGCACACCAGACTGGAGGTCCAAGGCTGGGCTCTCCCACTATTAGCTAGCTCTCTAACCTTGCCTGTCACTTTACATCTCTGAATCTGTTTCCTCATGTGAAAAATGGGGCTGAAAATGGGTGGCTGTGAGGAAAAGTGCTTTGTAAGTATAATATCAGCTTACCTTTGCAGAGCACCATAAGGTTTTCAGAGCACATCCCTCGCCATGACCCTGTGAAGCAGGTCGTATAAATATTATTATCTCCATTTTACTGAAGTTTATAAATTGTATGATTTCATAGAAATGAGTTATTATCATTCTTACCCCTCAAGATCAGCAGGGATGGAAAGATCACTCAGTCCCATGCTCCTCTCTCCCCTCCAGCTCCCACCCCCTTCTCAGACCCATCAGCACAATCAAAGATTCCCCACACCCCACAGGTCACTAAGGTCTGATCTGGATTCTGCTCTGCTGATTCCTGTGTGTAAGATCTTGGGAAAATCACTACATCTCTGCAGGCCTCAGTTTCCTCATCTGTAAAAAGGAAGAAATTAACTAGGTCACCTGCTTAAGAATAATCTTGTGCTGCTCTGGTACAAACATGCCTTGCAACCTTGGGCAGACCACTTATCCTCAGCTTCCTTATCTATAAAATGAAAGGACTGGACTAGAAAATCTCTAAGGTCACTTCCAGGTCACAGGCTCAGGGCTATGAAGTCACATCTCATCCCTGTTTCATGACTATAAGGAGAAAAGTGAGAGCCTAGACTCTCCCTCAGTCTTCTCCTCTAACTGCTAATTGAGTTTCCAGTTTCCCTAAGGTACAATCCCTCTCCCCAGTGTCCCTCTCCAGAAGTTGCCAATGCCCCGGGTGGGAGGAGATTGGGGTGACAGTGCCATTGTTTGAAGGAGGGGATCAGGGCTTCTAAACCCCAAAGGGACCAGCCCTTTCCCCTCCCTCCTGAAAAACCAGGCAGTGTCTGACTACCTCAGACAATGGTCACTGACATCACCTATGCCGCCATCCTCCACTGCAACCCCTCTCCCCTATTCGATGGTCTGCCCCATGGCCGCAGAATCTTTCTTCAATGAACCCCTTCTGTCCTGCTGGGTCTGCAGGGAGGAGTGTGCAGTGGGAGGGCCCAGAGATGGGAGGGCTATGGGGCTGGCTGGCGAGGAGGGTGTGTGATGTAAGGGGGTCGGTCCCTCTCTTTTGGGTAAAAGCTCTAGGAAGCTTTCCGCACACAACCCCTAGCAGGTTTTATTGACTGATGCTGGGATGGCTGTTGCCACGGCAGCAAGAGCTCCCACTGCAGTGGAGGATGGTGGGATACTCAGGGGATGTGAAAGGAATATAAAAAGAGCCAGAGAAGGGAGAGGTCGCTTTAGGGAGTGTCTGAAAGTTCCAAGATGCAGAGATGAATATTTAAAGGAGCAGCACTGTGAGGCCGTCAGGGTCCTTCCAGAATTTCTGGCTGGTGCCAGCAGAGACACAAAGAACAGACAAATGGATCAACACTGAACAAATAAGTAAAATGGATATTCAAAGCATATTTCAGCAGGCAGGTGTCTTCACTGTATAAGGAACAAGTCCAAAAATGAGGCAAAGTGGAAGACAGTGACCTCTCTTAATTAGTTCAGAAGGATTTGGGGGGAGGAATTTGGATTTGAGGAGTTGTTAAAATGAAGGAAGGGGAAAAGCCTGGAAATAGGGTATAGCTTGGGAGAAGACTCAGAGGGATGAAGAGGGAGAGAGGAAGAGTTAGAGGAAGAAGGTCATAGGAGAGGAAGGGAACAGAGGAGAGGAGAAGGGAGAGAAGTGAGGAGAGGCAAAGGTAGGAGAAGAGAAGGGGGAAAGGAAGGGAGGAGAGGAGAAGAGAGGGAAGAGGAGGGAAGGGAAGGGAAGGGGAGAAGGAAAGGAGAAGGGGAGAGAAGAGAGGAGAGAAGAGAGAAGAAAAGAGGAGGGAAGAAAGAAAGGAGGGGGAAGGGTGGAGAGGAAAGGGCACTGCCATATAATTTGGAGCTAAAGCAATCTTAGAGCTCATCTAGTCTGAAGAAACTGAGAGTCAAGGAGGCTGTTTCTCTCCCAGCTTCTGCCAGATAGTATGTGGCAGATCTACCCTCAAAATCTACTGCCATTTTCACTGCAGCTCCCAACCTCAAGCCAGGGCACTCTGCTGACCACCTTCAAGACAGAGGACTTTGAGTCTGACCCATAAGAAGCCAGGAAAGGGCAATGAAAGGGGAGCCAGGGAAAGCACATTGTGGGGGCCACAGTAACCTGCCCAATCCAATATTTCCCCAGGAGAACATAGATCATGACTTAGAACAGAACCTGACCCAGTGGTTCCCATTACTAGATTAAAGCCCTGACCAGTCTTAATCATTATAGTGTTTATACAGTTTTACAGCTTGGTAATAATAGCATTTCTATAGTGCTTTAATGCTTTCAAAGCACTTTAAATTCATTGTTGCAGTTGATCTTCATAACAATCCTGTGAGTAGAGCAGATATGACATCCCAGAGTGGAAAGAGCCCCAGGAGCAGTAAGCAGGACACCTGGGTTCCACTCCCATTCTGCTCCTACATCACTGTGTGATCTCAGGCAAGCCATGGAACCAACCACTCTGGGTCTGAGTTTCCTTGTCTGCAAAATTACTCCATGGCCTCTTCCAACTCCAATAATCTGTGATTGTCTAGATGACAAAACTAAGACAGAGAGGCCAAATGACTCTCAGTCTTAAGCCTCTCCTCTGGCTCTGCCTCTGCTCCCTAGTTCTGTACCCCTAAACTCCATTCCAGATGCTTCCTGTCCCCACAGCCACCCACCCCTTCTTCTAACCCCATTCTTCTACCTCCTCTTCCCCGAAGCAGAGATCTCATCTAGGAAGGGTTTATTTACACAGGAAAAGAGTAAATTCACAAACTGTGCAGGAGGTATGAAGAGAATCAGAGTGCTAACAGCATTATCTGTCCAGGGTCTAACTGGAAGGATTGCAAACTTCACAAGTAGACCCAAGTCTGGCTGGTTTCCCCTGCCCTTATTACAAAGCCTCATTGTTTCTGCTTTCATTTCTGATCCCAGAGCCCTCCTCATGCTTCCTGCTCACTCCTGGGATGCCATTTCCTTTCCCAATAAGGATCTGATGCCTTGATTTCCCCCGGCATGCTCTTTGCCTTTTTAGTCCACTGATAGCTTCAAAATTCCAAGTCACCCCACTCCCAACCACTGACAGCCAATCATGAAGACATAGTAATATGTGACTTTCCCCTGGCTACTCCTCCTACACGGAACCCCGATCAGTCAATAAGTATTTATTAAGCAGTTACCATGTACCAGTCATCCTGTTAAGTGGTGGGAAAACAAAACAAAAACCTGAAAAAAAATTATCCCTACCCTCAAGTAGCTTACATTCTAATGGAGAAGATAACATATAAATAATTAGGTATATGCAAGTTATACACAGAGAAGATGGGAGAGGATCTCAGAAGGGAAGGTATTAGCAGCTGGAGGGATCAGGAAAGACTTCTTGTAGAAGGTAGGATATGAGCTAAGATTTAAAGGAAGCCGAGGAAGGTGCAGAGGTGAGGAGAGAGAGCTTTCTGAACATGGAAGAGAGCCAGGGCTAAGGTGAGGAGGTGGGAGAGGGAGTATGGTATGCAAGAAATGGCAAGTAGTTTAGTACAGGCTGGATTGTAAAGGGTATGGAGGAAAGAAGAATATGAGATGAGAAACAGACACAGAGAGATGGAGAGAGACAGAGAGAGAGAGAGAGAAGAGGGAGAGAGACAGAGAGAGGAAGAGAGAGAGGAAGAGAGAGAGAAAGAGAGAGAGAGAGAGAGAGAGAGAGAGAGAGAGAGAGAGAGAGAGAGAGAGAGAGAGAACTGGTTATAAAGAGTTTTAAATGGCTGACACCTTTGTCTTTGATCCTGGTGGTAATAGGGAACCACTACACTTTGAGGAGGGAGATGCCATGGGCAGACCTGTGCTTTAGGGAAATCACTTTGGCAGGTGAGTGGAATATGAATCAGAGTAGGGAGATACTGGAGGCAAGGACACCAATTGGAATGCTATTTCAGGAGTCCAGGCAAAAGGCAATGAAGGTCTGAACTAGATTGGTGGCTATCTTCATAGGGAAAAGGGGGATAGATAAGAGAGATAAGGTGAAGGTAGAGATGACAAGATTTGGCACCAAACTGAGTCTGATGTGTGAACGAGAGTGAGAACAGGAGGATGAGGTTGAGATTATGAGCCCGGGCAGTTAGGAAGGTAGAAGTGCCCTTAGCAGTAATAGTAAAGTTTGGAAAAGGTAAAGGTTTGATGGGAAAGATAATGAGTTCAGTTTTAGACATGCTGAGTTTCAGATGCCTACTGGACATTAAGCTAGGTGGTACTGTGGACTGAAAACCCACCAGGCCTGGAGTCAGGAAGACCTGAGTTCAAATCTGACCCCAGACTTTTACCAGCTGTGTGACTCTGGACAAGTCACTGGATTTCCATTTTCCTCAGTTTCCTCATCTGTAAAATGAAAGTAATAATAGTAACTACCTCCCAGAGTTGTTGTGAGGCTCAAATAACATAATAATTATAAAGCACTTAGCACAGTGCTTGTCTAAAAACCAGCTAATCACATGATTATAGCTCAGGAGAGAGACTAGGACTGGGTGTATGGATTTAGGTGGGACTTATCTGTACAGAGAGGATCATTTAACCCATGGGTGTTATCAAGATTGCTAAGTGAGACAGTATAGAATGAAAAGAGAAGAGGACCCAGGGCAGAGCCTTGGGGGGTGGGGTACCCACAGTTGGTCAGGATAGCATGGATGAAGAACAAGGAATGAGAGGAAAATCCCTAAACCTCATTGCTCATAAAGATTTCAAAATAGGAGGCAAGCCTACCTGACCTGAACTGAGTTAGGTGTAGTTTGGTGAGGAAGCTGAGGAAGATATGTATGAAATGTCCTCTGCTGGGTTCTACCACCATAAAGATTTTGATAGTTTGGGATTTAACTCCTAGTTGTCTATAAAGTGAACAGGGGCACTGTAAAAGAGAGGAACCTCCTAAGACTGCAAATGAACCAGGAGGGAGCAGGGTCATGAAAATCTAGAGAGGAAAGAGAATCCAGGAAGAGAAGATGATCAACAGTGTCAAATGTTACAGATGCTTTGTTCCAGGCTTCAGCTGAACATCATTAGAATATTCAGATTATACAGACAGTTATCAGGATTGTAGAACCAGAGGGGCCCTAGGAATCATCTAAGCAAGTCAACTTGCTGACTGTAAAGAAGCTGGAGAAATTCAGTGACTTGTCCATGGTCATAGGATCATAGTTTTGAGCTGGAAGGGAGCTAAGAGGTCATCAAGAATGACCTCTACATTTTACAAATGAGTGACTTGCCCAAAGTCATACAGATGCTAAGGGACAGAGCTAGGGTTTGAGCCTCGGTCATCTGATCCCAAACCCACTGCCCTTTCCAATACCACAGTGGCTCCCAGCAAGCAAATGACAGTTTCAGAAATGACAAACAATGACCATATTGAGATGAGTTCAGAGTTAGAGATATTTGCTTGTCAGCTATACCCTCTGGATCAGAAATCATCCTGGTGTTGGAAACTGATTGAGTGAAGACAATGAGAGAGAAGGAGTAAGGTGAGGTCCTTGGAGCAGTTGGACAACGCAGTCTGGTGATTTGAGCCCCCAAGTTTCTTTCATTTCATACATGTCAGTGAACTCTGTTTGGATATATTCTATCATACATGTCCCTTTGGGCATATACATGGCATATACATAATCATAACCATATGTGTGTGCATCCTGTGTATATATACAGGCATATGGCTACATACACATACATGTGTCTTGTGTGCCCCACTAGACCACAAATTCTGTGGGAGCAGGAATCCTGTCTGGTGTCTCCACTGCTGCCCCTGCAAGTCACCCTAATGTTCTAGCATGCAGAACACCAATGGGGAACTGATCAGTGGTGAGCTAATGAGCCAAGCTCAGTCTACTGGGGTAGCCAACATTTTGGAGACGATTTCCTTTCCCTGAGAGTGGTTGCAAAACAACAGTTGGGAACTCAGTCAAACATCCACCCCTATCCCCATTCCCAGCTTTCACAATCAAGTAAATAGTCTTGTTCAGTGTTTCCATTTTGTGATCTCCTAAGTATGAGTGGACCCTTCACCCTGCACACACACTATGTTACATGCCCTGTAACACCCCCATGAGTTCAAAAGGACACACCGTTCCTTCACAGGGACAGCATAGCCAAAGGGGGTGACTGGGGTCAGAGGTAGGGAGGACAACTGGGGAGAAATTTAGCTGTTGGGCTGAGGTCTCACTGGAGAAATGAGCCAGTCTGAAGGCATGGAGTCAAGGGAGAGAATGCAGTAGTCTCGAGGAGAGATGATACTCCCCCACCCACCTTGGCCTAGACGAGGGGTGGGGAACCTTCAGCTTCTAGGCCACATGTGGCCTTCTATGTCCTAGGGTGTGGTCTTTTGACTGAGTCCAAGTTTTACAGAACAAATCCTTTTATTAAGGGGATTTGTCCTGTGAAGCTTGGATTCAGTCAAAGGGCTACACTTGAGGACCTAGAGGGCCACATGTGTCCTTGAGGCCACAGGTTCCCCACCCCTGACCTAGACCAAAATCATGACTCCAAAAATGGAGAGCAAAAGGGAATACGAAAGAGACAGTTTCAGAGAGTGGCTCACTTTTCTCTCCATCTCCTCTATGATCTCAATAAGAAAGAGACTTAAGGTATAGCTGGAGAGATTTGGATTAGACTACAGCAAGAACTTCCCCGACCTTGGTAAATTCTAGAATGGATGACCAAAGAAAATCCCTAAACCTCATATCTCACAAAGATTTCAAAACAGGAGGAAACCCCACCTGGCCTGAGCTGAGTTAGGTGTAGTTTGGTGAGGAAGCTGAGGAATCTATGAAATGTCCTCTGGTGGGTTCTACCACCATAAAGACTTTTGATAGTTTGGGATTTAACTCCTAATTGTCTATGAGGTGAAGAGGGATATTATAAAAGAGAGAAACCCTAAGACTGCAGGCCCCAACTGTCTGTGGTCTTGAAACACTGTGCTTCTCTCACTTCCTTACTCTCTCCTGGCACTGCCCACCTCACGGAGGTCCCTCCAGATTAATCTCGGTATCACAGAACCTCAAATCAGCAGCAGCCTCAGAAGCCATTGAGCCCAACACACACCTGAACAAGAATCCCCTCTTCCCCATTGGTGAGAAATGATCATCCAGCCTTTGTTGGAAGACCTCCGCCAACATGGGGGCAGAGGAGAGATCCACCACCTCCGGAGGTAGCCTATGCCATTTTTTTTAACAGCTGCATTTCATTACATTAGACCTAAAATTGCCTGCTCATAACTTCCACCTCTTGCTCCTAGCCCTGTCTTCTGAGGCAGAGTAATCGTAACCCTTCCTCCCTGTGCTTTCTATAAATACTTGAAGATAGCCATCATGTCTTCTACGCCTTATTTTCTCCAAGCTAAACATCCCTGGTCCCTTCAATCAGTCCACGGCACAACCTCAAGACAGTCATCACCCTCGTAATCATCTTCTACAATAGATGCTCTCCAATTCATCCCTGCCCTTCATAAACATGGTGCCCAGAACTGAACAGAACGCCTGCACTGTGGTCTGACCACGAATAGGCGCAGAAACCAGAAACCCGGAAGAAAAGAGATTTGAGTTTTCATATGGAGTTGGCCATTGCCAGTCAGGCGATCTTATTCAGTCAGTCTTTCTGAGGCTTGGTTTCCTCATCTTTAAAATGGGGCGGTTAGATTAAATGATTTCTCAAGTGCCTTCCATCTCTAACACTTAGATTCTTTACCAGTGTTGTTGCCCTTTACCAGTGCTGTGCTAACAAATGTTAAACACTCAGATTCCGTAATTCTATCATGCCCTTTACCAACGTTGTGCTGGTGAATGTTTAACAACCGACTCCCTGAAATTAAAATGTATGCGTGGCATACTTTGAAATTTAATATACATTATTAACATTTTCTCCATCACTTTATCAAATCTAGACAATCAACAGAACAATAATCGGGGCCCCAATCTGTAGCATTTGACAATTTCAATGTATAAATGCCCACCATGAAAATTTATCAGTTGGGAAGGAGCTGACCCCGACACACCCAAGTCTTCCTCACAACTTTGTATCACTCAAGACAGAAGGACTCATGGGAACATTTTTACTAATTTAAGAGCAGTTTCACGAAAATGGAAGAATATTTACATTTATATGGCTTTACTTCACAATAACCCTAAGAGGGATCATCATCCTCAGTTTATAACGATGAGGGAACTGAGATTTTGTCTTTGACTCCTTCCTCCCCTCCTTTTCTTTTTTTTTCTCATTTTGGAGGGGGGAAGGCAGGGCAGTTGGGGTTAAGTGACTTGCCCAAGGTCACACAGCTAGTGTTAAGTGTCTGAGGCCGGATTTGAACTCAGGGCCTCCTGACGCCAGGGCTGGTGCTCTATTCACTGTACCACCTAGCTGCCCCACCTCCCCTCCTTTTCAACAGTCAGCCCCCCAGAGGTCACCCTTCCCTGCCAGATCACCGGCACTGCCCCATCCCTCTCTGATCCTCTTTTCTCTTCCTTGTGCTTTTGCTTTCCCTACTTCTTATGTGTGGGGCCAAGTAGGAAAACACGAGTAACATCCAGGCACTGCACAGTTTTCTGTTTCCTTATTGGCCCTCCCCTGTTCGTGGTTAATACTTGGGATAGTATTCAAGATGATGAGCAAATATTCAGTGTCGGGTTCTGAAGTCTTGCTCATGTGTGAAAATGCTATCTTAGAGAGAGATAAGTTCCCAGATGCAACCTGGTCACTTGGTCTGGCCTTCTCTAGAGGCAGGCTATAGGATGTTCCAGCCATCTGGGAGTGATGGGCTAAATCCATTCAATAAACCTGACATTCTTTACCTGGAAATCTTGTTTCTTCCTAGCCCCCCCACCCCCCACATCCATGTGGGATGAGGTGAACCAGTGGGAAAGGCAGAGCATTTGGAGTCAGAGGGCCTGAGTTCAAATCCCAGTTCTGCATTTGGTTCTAACTATCAGACCATCCCTTCATCTCCTTCAACAAATCCTCATCCAGATCACATGCTATCATTGTAGATGTCCCACAGGGCTCTGTCCTGGGCCCTCTTCTCTTCTCTCTCTGTAATATTCCACTTGGTGATCTCATCAGCTCTCACCATTACTGACAATTCTCAAATCTCCCCACCCTGCCCTAATCTTTCTTGCTCACCTCTAATCTCACATCTCCAACTGCTGCATGTACAGTAAGTATTTTAACTCAACGTGTCCAAAACCAAATTAATTAACTTTTCCCCCAAACCTTCCCGACCTCCTACCTTCCCTATTACCATAGAGGGCAACATCATCTTCCCAGTCCCTCAGACTCGAAACCTAGATGTCATCAATGCCTCACTGTCTCGCATCCCTCATATCCCATTTGTTACCAAGGTCTGCTAATTTTGCCTCTTCAGTGTCTCTTAAATACTCCTCCTTCTCTCCCTTGACTCTGCCACTATGCTGCTGCACGCCGTCATGACCTATTCCAACAGGCTCCTGGCCGCTAGGTGGAGCAGTGGATAGACTGACAGGCCTGGGGTCAGAAAGACTCATCTTCCTGAGTTCAAATCCAGCTTCAGACACTTGCTAGCTATGTGACCCTGGGCAAGTCACTTAACCCTGTGTGCCTCAGCTTCCTCATATGTAAAATGAAATGGAAATGGAAAACCACTCCAGTATCTTTGCCAAGAAAACCCTAAATGGGGTCACCGAGAGTCGGACAGGACTGAACAACAACAGAATTGCAGGTAGGTCTGCCTGCCTCAAGTCTCTCCCCACTCCACTCCATCCTCCGTTCAGCCACCAACATGATTTTCCTAAAGGGCAGATCTAACCACATGACCCCCCCATTTGATAAACTCCAGGGGGTCCCTATTGCCTCCAGGATCAAATGCAGAACCCTTTTTTTGATGTTTCATAACCTAGCCCTCTTCTACCTTTCCAGTCTTCTTTATCTTACTCTCCACCACATGCTCTTCAATCCAGGGACACTCACTGGCTTCCTTGCTATTCTGTAAATAAGACACCCCATCTCTCGGCTCCAAGGACTTCCTCTGACTCTCCCCCATGCCTGGAATTCTCCCCCTCTTCATCTCTGCCTGCTGATTTCCTTTAAGTCCCAGTTAAAATCCCACATACTGCAGGAAGCCTTTCCCAACCCCTCTTAATTCTGGTACCCTCCCTCTTCATGTTTTTTTCCTATTTATCCCATACGTAGCTTGTTTGTGCCTGTTTGCTTGATGTCTCTCCCATTTGATTATGGGCTCTTTGAGGGCAAAGACTGTCTTTTGCCTCTTCTTGTATCCTTAGCACACAGCAAGTGCTTAATAAATGTTTATTAACAGACAGACAGACTATGGCCTATAGCTTTGGGCAAGTGACTGTCTCTGAGCTTCAGTTCCCTCATCTGTAAAACAAAGGCATTGAAAACAACCTCTAAGGTCCCTTCCAGCCCCAGATCTTTGTGCCTATGAGCCATGAGCTTGGCAGTCTATCCTGTGCTGCCTTAACACATGACAAACACAGAACTAAACCGGGCCCTCCCTCCTTGAGCTCATCTCTTGCCAAATCCCAGCCAACCCCTTTTCTGTTCTATTCCCTCAGTTACAGGCGCATCGCCTGCTTCCAGTGTCTTTTGGCCAGTCTGTCCTCTCTAGGCCCAATCTATTGTCTATTGTGTTTTTACATCGAAGGTAGAGCGAGCTACCACCTCCTTCTGCCTGCCATATTCTATAGCTCGTCTCTATTGCATTGCAGCTGAAGGCTATTTCCTCCAAGAAGTCTTCCTGACTTATTACATGCTTGTTCTCCAAGCTATCAGTAATCTCTAACTCATCCTTGCCCTTCCCCTCTGCTTCTGGCAGGTCCAAAAGAAACTCATTCTTAGAAAATAATCTTCTAACTGAATATGATAAAAACCGTCAGAGTTCTGCTTAGCCCCAGAAGGCATGATAGGTGAGAATTACAGAGCCAGATTTCAGCTATAAGTAAATAGAACCTTCCTAAACCTTGTACAAACATGGAACAGGTTCTCTTGACTGAGAGCCCACCCCTCAGGCTCTCATCACTAGAGAGATGTTCAAGTGGATGCTGGAATGTGTCAAAAGGATTCTTTTTGGGGTATATACAGGGCCAGATAACAGCTGAGGTCTCTTTGAATTATGTGATTCTGTGGTATTGTGGCTCAGCTGATACAGAGGATCCTATATTTAGAACCAGAAAAGGTTTTAGAGGTCATATAAATCCCTCATTTTTTAGATGAATAAACTGAGGCCCAGAAAGGTTAAGTGACTTTCTCAGACTTAGTGATATTAGAGAACAGAGTCTGAGGACCCAGAGCATACATAGTACAGGACTGAGGACGTAGTACAGTCTGAGAACTCTGGCACATAGTAGGCACATAATAAATGTTTACTGAATGACTAACAAGAAAAGAACAGACTTTACAACCACTGTTGGCAAAGCAATGAATCATCTCTTACCACCTCTACCTCTCCAACCCCAATTCTCTCTGGAGCCCTGGTATTCCTCATCTCAGAGCCACATGTGGGAGGAGGGGAACTGAGACTGAGTCTCTTGGTGTGTTTCTCTAAATTCTGCCTTACCTCCCTTTTGGACAGAGGGTACACACTGGCTGGCCTCTTGGTAGTCTTCATCTCATCTTGCACCACCTTCCCACATAGGCCCCAAAGTCCAGACTGGCTCACATCCATGATCTGAACATAAGATGGGCACAAGGTCCTGGTTCTTCCTCATCTTCTAAGAATATCTTACATTCCTCACAAAAATCCTGTGAGATCAGACCAAGTATGATGATTCCCATTTTTCAAATCAAGAAACTGAGACCTAGGAAAGTCAAGTGACTTGCTAAGGATCACATAAGAGGCAATCAGAGCTTGATTAAAACGGAGAAATTTTGGCTCCCTAACCAGTACTCTGTTGGATGCTGCTTCCCTGAAGGCCCCCTAGATCTTAACACACACCCCTTCCCAATCTAATTTCCTTGCCTGGGAATGGGGTTCTCCACCGTCCACCTGTTCTCACCTCCCACCGCTACCCAAATTCAGCTGACTCCTTTGCGGTAAAGGAATGAAGGGCACTGGACTTAACTACACATGGGCTCTCTCTCCCTAGCAGCCCTCTCCCCTTCCCTGTGGATGTGACTTTCCAGAAAAGACACACCCAATAAGAAAGCCTAGGTATATATAACAGCCGGAGAATGAGAGTGTAAGGGCACGTGGCAACAGTCCCTAGAAGTGACCCAAACCCCTTTCTGGCTTTTAGAGGAATCCTGTGCAGGGGTCTGGAGGGAGGGAGGCTAGCAGATGGGGAAAACCATCCTCCTGGTTATAAACCCCCCTCTCTCACCCTATTGCTCCTAGAGTGCCCCCAACCTACCAGAACCCAGATCCCATTTTTCACCGCCCCCTCCTTGCCTCCTAGCCGCCCTCCCCCAATCTCCCTGCCTCCTGCAAACAGACTCAGCCAAAATACGAGGCTAGGGGAGGCTGCGTCCCCTGCAGCTCTAGGACATAGCCTGTGCCGGCCTTCCAATGCCGGCTTCTGTCTCTCGGCTGCTGAACGGTGAGAAAAAATGTTCCGATCCCTTATCGACCACCTCCCCGCTCCTACCCCGCCCCTCGGGCTCCCAGCTCACAGACACCTCCCCCTCCCCAGGCCAGAAATAGATTTCTCTCTTGCTAGCTTGCTCGCTCGCCCTCTCGCGCTCACTCTTACCTCCCTCCCTTTCGTCTTTTTTTTTTAAAATCCCCTCCCCTCTTCCTCAGCTCGGAGCCCTGAGCATCACTCCCCGCGGCAGCAGAGGCGAGCAGAGGGAGGGCGCCGGCCCCGGGTGTGAGGGAGCCGGGGGCTGACAGCGCACGGAGCAGCAGCAGCAGCTGGGAGAGCCAGCCTCGGTCGCGGCCAGGCTTGAAAAGCCCAGTCCTCGCCGTGCGCCTGCCTGCTGCGGCAGCGAATTCGAAGTGGCTGAAGGGCTGGGCATCTCTTCCATCCATCTTTATATTTATTTTTATTTTTGTTTCTCCCCACTCCACCCCTCTCTCTTCCCCACCCTTTCTCGCTTTCTCCCGCCTTCTTTTCTTCTATCTCTCCTTTCCCCCCGTTTTTTCTTTCCTGCCTTTCCTCCCTTCTTCTCCTCCTCCACATCCTCCCTTGCTCGTTTCCGTTCCTCCTTTTCCTTTTTCTTCTTTCCTCCTCCTCTCGCTTCTCCTCGGCGCCCCTTGGCTCTCTCCCTCCCTCCTCTCTCTTCTCCCTTCTTTCTCTTCTTTTTCCTCCTCCTTCCATTCCTCCTCCTCTTCTCCCTTCGTGATTCCAGACGCCCGAATCTTCAATGCGTTCCTGGCGGGCAGGATGCTGGGCACCTCCCTCAAGAGCCTGCAGCCTGATGTGGAACTGAGCGGCGGCGAGGGCTCTGAAGAGCTCAGGGGCTTCGGCAAGAAGGCAGGAGAGGGCAAAAGCATGATGCCCAAGCGGGCCAAGCCTCCCGGCAGCGGGGTGGCCAAGACCAGCGCCGGAGAGCTGAAGGTCTTCAAGTCTGGCAGCGTGGACAGCCGGCCTCCGCCGCCGCCGGCTTCCAACCTCCGCAAGCAGAAGTCTCTCACCAACCTCTCTTTCCTGACGGACTCGGAGAAGAAGATGCAGCTCTACGAGCCCCAGTGGAGCGACGACATGGCCAAGACCCCTAAGGGCTTCGGCAAGGGGGGGCCCAAGGGCCGGGAGGCGCCCCTCATGTCCAAGACACTCTCCAAATCGGAACATTCACTGTTTCAGGCCAAGATGACCTCTGGTGGGGTAGCCAAGCCCCCGTTGGCCCCACTAGCCCCGGGCCTGGGCAAACCGAGCCGAATCCCTCGGGGTCCCTACGCTGAGGTGAAGCCCCTCAGCAAGGCCCCTGAGGCGGGTGTCAGTGATGACAGTAAGTCGGATGACGAGCTTCTGTCCAGCAAGGCCAAGGGGCAGAAGGGGGCACCACCACCACCACCGGCTGGCAAGGGCCAGGAGGAGCGAGCCTTCCTCAAGGTAGATCCCGAGCTTGTAGTGACTGTGCTGGGAGACCTGGAGCAGCTGCTTTTCAGCCAAATGTTGGGTGAGTGCCTTGTCTCCTCACTATCCCAACCCCTACTGTCTTACTACTCCCTGTGCTGAGTTAAGGAGTTGTATCTCGAAGTTTTGGGGAATGAGGGAGGCTGCAGCCCACTCCGTTCCCCAGGGGTATCCCAGGGTAGGTCTGGTTGTGGTACTCCATCAGGGGTGGGTGTAGGGGACTGCTCGCTGTATTCAGTGCTAAGGCCACCGGTGCCCGATGTGCAATGCTGATATGACACCCCTCCCCATCTGTAGAATGGGACTGGAGCCTGACCCAGAGATGCTCTGACTTCCCTGACAAGTGAGATTTGGGGTTAGAGGAAGAGAACAGTGAGAAGCCTAAAGGAAAGAGGAATCTGGAGAGGTGAGACAGGGAGTGGCTGTGTTTTGGAAGGGGTGGGGGAGATTCCCCACTTCCTCCTGCAGGCATCTAGGGTAAGCTAGTGTGATTTCCAAGGCACTGGGAGTTGGACTCCAAGTGATAAGCTCTGCTGATGTGGACTTAATTCTCCTCCTCCCATTCGTAGCCCTATTTTCTTCAAGACTGGTGAAGGGGTCATGATTTTCAATGGAGCTTTTTCCTCTTTTGCCAAGGAGTTTGGCCTTTAAAGAAAACAAGGAAGCAGGCTCGAAGGAGGGAGTGTGGACACAGCCCCTGATGGCTTAGAACAATGCTTTCTTTGGCAAAGGAAGAAGAGAGATAGGCTCTATTGTTCTCGGAGCCCAAGTGTCAATTTTTAAAAACCTAAAGCACTTTGCTTGGGGTGGAGGGGGAGCCAATTCCTGCGGAATGGGAGTCAGGGATGGAACTTGGGGGTTAGGCAAGTATGGCAAAGCACCCCATATGGAGGAAGGGTGAGTGAGGCCTGGGCATGAGAAAGAATACTAGAACTAGAAGGAGCAGCAAGGCAGATTCTTGGAGGTCAGGTCTTACTTCATTGCAAAGAGACTTATCTTGGTATTGGGTGCTGATTTCCCTAGGGTGGGGGACTGGGAGAAGAGAGGGGGTGTGCCTACACTCCTGCGTAAAGGGGAAGGACTAAGCATGGGCTGCTATCTGAGTGACAGGGATGCAGCAGGAATAGGGAGGGGATTCTGGCTGGAGAAGGGGGGATTTGGATTCAACCAACCCCCTTGCAGATCCTTAAAGTAACCCACTTGACCTCTCAGTCAGGGAATCACCTGCCCAGAGAGAGGCAAGGGGGATGAATTCAGTGACTTCTAGGTATCTCCTCATGTGACTTTTGAACAAGAAGAGGGCACCTAAGAATAAGGGAAGGAGAATATTAGAGATGGACAAGAGCCACCCTGTTCCTTTTAGTGACCTTTCCACCTGCTGCTCACAACACTCATGTTAGAGAAAGACAAGGACTGATTGGCTAATGTCCTGAGTCCTAATTATGGAGATTCAGAGAAGGCACTGGGCTGGGTATCTGCAGAACAGTGGCAAGGGGGAGTGGTTTCCTGCCCTTTTAGGTATGGTGTTGGCACATCTGCAGGTGCCAAGAGAAGGTAAGGGATGGAGCTATGGCAGGCATTGCTGAGAACTACTAGATGATTGGTGAGATGAACTAACCCTCCCCCACCCACCCTGTATTACTGGCTAATGTGATGACTCAACGGATCTGGTCTCAAATCTGTATTCTTCCCCCCCCCAAAAAAAATTGGCCTGGAGGACAGGTCTCTAGGATATCCTACATCTCACACTGCCAGAACTGAAACCCATTCAATTTCTATGATGGGGGAAGGCAACTAATTGGTAATACCACTCAAAAATGGATTGAGCTTGGGAAGGTACCTAGAAATAAGCGGGAGGAGAAGGAAGAGATGCACACCTGTACATCTGTATAGTGCTTTTAGGTTATCAGGTCACTTCTAAATCCATCATCTCATGTATTTCTCAGAATAGCCCTGTGAAGTACCCTGGGAAGGAATATATTCTTTGTTCTCCTTGTTCAAAACTGAAAACTAGGGGTTAAGTGATGTCCAAGATCACCCAGCAGAACCAGGAGAGGCCAGATCTGCCTCCTGCTCTAGCAATCTTTCCAGACCAGATTTTGGAAGGCATGAGAAGGGAACCTATAAAGATGAAGGTGGTTGGGGCAGGCAAGCTTAGATTTGCCCAAGCAACAGCCCCCTCCCCTGAACCCCCAGGACTGGTATGGGGGGAGGGGGGAGTTTGAATTTGTTCAGAGAGAAGAGTCCCTCCCCAGGAACAGAACTCTGGCTCATCCTGACTTTGTCTTGGGCTCAGCGTAGGTGTGCTACCATTTACCTGATTTTCCCATTTGCTGGTGCCCACTCACCCCCAAATTACTTTGGATATATTTTATATTTATTTACCTGTGTACACATGTTGTTTTCTTCCTTGTAAGCTCCTTGAGCTTAGGGAGTATATCATTCTTGTCTTTGCATGGACAGCACCTAGCACATCATAAGGAATGAATGAATGAATGAGTAAATGTATTAATAAGAGAATAAGTGAAAAGGAGAAAAGTGATCATTTATTGTTCCCAGTCAGAATCAGGCAATATTCTGTTAGCAAGCTAAGGAGTAACTGCAGGATGATACCAGGCTCTGAAGCTGAGGGGGGAAGGAGTTTCTGGGTATGGGAAGCCACTGCCCTCGAAGCAATGCTTCCTGTCCTCCATTGTAGAAGGAAGAAGACAAGGAGAGACTACAGGGTACAGTTAGGGGTCAGCCTGTATCCCATGAAGGTACTGTAAGTGTCTAAGATAGAAACCCCCCAGAAGAGCCTATTGAGGCTAGGGTGAGAAGTTTGGGATCCACAGTCCAGTGCTCATGAAGTTGGTTATTATTTCTCTCATCCTAAAAAGCCAAGGTTGAGTTCTCAGGCCAAGAACCTGACAGCAGCCAAGTAATAAGGCCTGGACTGGGTTACTAGGACAGCAGGCACCAAGTGAGAGGCTTTCTGGAATGAAAGGGAAAAGTGGGGCTGAAATCTGATCACTCTCTTCCCAGGAATCAGCTGGGGCCCAGATGCGTAAAGGATTGCTCCCTCAGTCACCTTGAAATCAGCCAAATTGTTAGCAATCCAGCACTGGGGAAAATCCTGGGAAATTTGAAGTTGGGAAATGGAGTGAGGGGACCCACCCCAACAGGATTTGGGATTCATGAGATTTCATGGGGCAGGTTGGCTCCAAGGAAGAGATGGGAGTGTGGAGGCCTGGCCTAAGACAAGGCCAAAGACAAAATTCTCTCTGCCAACATACTGTGTGACCTAACTTAATTATCTGCAAATTAGGAAAAGCCCCTCCCATCTCCCTCTCTCTTTCTCTCTCTTATAAGGTGGGAACAAAGCCCTGAAAAATACCCTAAATTCTCTGGAAAAGAAAGTGGAGATATAATTGACTATTAATAAATGATGGTTAAATATTAATAATGTTGATAGTGTGACTCATAATATTTTCCTACCTTAATGTCTGGGGCCAAAGCAAGTTCAATTCCTTATGCCTCACTAAACATTCCACCTCCAGGCAAACTCAGCAAATGGGAAAGCTGAGGGTGACTCAAGTTCAAAGTGTGGACATCCAGGAACTTGGACATCTAGACCCATTCCCTCACAGAAATGACCTTATGGGCTTAGAGTTGCCCTGGCAATATCTTTGTGGTCAGGAGCCCAGGTCAAAATCCAATGAACTAGGATGGCCATGTCTGTCTAGGTTTGAAGGTCATTTTCTAAGTTCTTTGAAAAGTCATTTTCATTTTGCACATCAAGGAAAATTTGCTTTGAGATGTCCTGGATCACGAAAGGAGAAAGAACTTCAGAAAGGTTAATTTTTGCTATTATACGCCTAAAAGCAGGGATTAGTTTTTTGTTTGTTTTTTAATTAGGGTGTTGTTGGTTTTTTGTGGAGAGGGGGGTTGTTTTGTCTTTCTTTGTATCTCCAGGGCTTACCAAAGTACCTGGCACTTAGTACAGCTTAATAAATGCTTATTGATGACTTTCTCCAACCAGCAATGTGGCCCAGTGGATAGAGAACTGGCCTCAGATTCAGGGTGCTGTGGGTTCAATTACTGCCCATAGTATGTGACCCTTTGAGCAAGTTACCACCTCAGTGTTCTAGGCAAGTCTTGTGACTTGTGACTTGCCCAAGGACACACAAGTAGCAAGAGGCAAAGTCAGGAGTTGATCCCAGTTCTTCCTAATTCCAAATACAGTATTCTTTCCACTGGGACACTCTGCCTTGCCTCTCACCGCCAGGAAGAAAAAGAATCATTTGTACAACCTGATTTGACAGATGATGGCCCTCAGACCCAGGAGTCCTAGATGAATTTAGTTCTGCCTCTGTCATTTTTGTAAGTAAGGCCACCTTTGATTTGTCCAGTGGGTTGGAGTATTAAATGGAGCCTTGGAGAGGACTTGCTGAAACTAACTCTGTCTCTAGTTTTGCTGTGTGACCTTGAACAAATCTCTGTTTCTCTGGGACCTAATAGCTAATGGATGAAGTGTGGAGAGGTCCAATAGCCTAGTAATAACAACACACATTGTGATAACCTTTCAGGTTTACAAAGCATGAAGTACTTATAAGCTACTCAAAAGAATCAGTTTTGAAAGGAAATTGATGCTATTTAGGCTCCTACCTTGGGGTTAATGCTGAGGAATATGTTTCTCGTGATCCTTTTATTAGCTGTCTATAGCTCATGTCCTCTCAAAAGCCCTGCATTCGTATAGCTCAGGATGACAGTGGGCAGGATATCCTTTATCTGATTCATCCCTTTGGTCAACATTATGCCTAGAGAAGCTATAGGGAGAGACTGGCCTACTTCCAGCCTAGTCTAGTTCTTTCTTCCTGCTATGGTTTATATATTATTTGGAGAGAGATTCATAAGATCATAGGATTTAGAATTCGTAGGGGCCCAGAGAGGTTAAGTAACCTGCCCATGATCACACAGGTAATAAGTAACAGAGAGGTTAAGTAACCTGCCCATGATCACACAGGTAATAAGTAACAGAGCCCAGATTAAATCCCAGGTCTTTTGATCCTAAATCCAATATTCTTTCCACCATATCATGATTATCTGAGCATTGAACTTTGCAAATATATGTGTATGGTGGGTACTCAATGACCATTTTTTGAATGAATGCATATAAATAGGCCATCAGACTATCCTTTCTCCTAGGAGAGAGTAGAGGTGAGAGGCGGAAGCACATAAAACTTCTGTGCTTCGCAAAGTTTTGTGTAGATGAGGGAAGGGTTTTGAGGAAGGTGGTAAGGGGAAAGAGGGTAGGGAGAGGGAGAGCATTTCCTCTGCAGTGTAAACAGGCCTTGGGAAATGCCTTTCACGAGTCTTTGATATTAAAGCACCAGCCCAATTTTTAAACTCTGGGTTCTAAAATTGGGCAATAAAGAGGTGATCGAATTGTGTTGCTAGCCATTATATGCAGGGCCTACTTGACCACTTACTCCAGGTTAGGGGTGGGGTTGTGGTCACCAGCGTTGAAGGGATTGTTCTCCATACTCTATGGTGCTTCATCCCTGAGCAGGGAAGGGCAACAGGGACAGACTTGCCCCCCCACCATTTTTGCTATTTTGGGCCCTAGCAGCATGGATCTGGGCTCCATGCCAGCCTGGCATTCAAAGAAAACAGAGACCTCCTGCAGTAAATCCCCCCACCACAACCACTCCTTTCCAGCTCACATGGAAATCCTCGGGTGCCAGAGACTTTTATTTCTTTCCCAATGCCTCAAACAGAAATTGACCCTCCCACACACACCCATTCTACTGGCCTCAGGATATAATGATTTCTTGGAGGGTGAGGGGAGTTAAAGGAATAGAATCAGACTGAAAAAAGCCTAAATCTTTTCTAATCTGGGCATGTCCCTGAGGGTGGGGGCTGCTACTCTGACCAGTCTTCTTGATTCCCCTACCACTGCAGCACACTGCAGTACTTTCCCAGCTGTAGCTGAGGAGGGAGAGGCATTTACTTACACACACACACAGACACACACACACACACACACACACACACACACGCACGCACGCACGCACGCACGCACACGCACGAACACACGCACGCACGCGCGCCTCCTGCTTGTCCTTGGAATTTCCTAGAATCAGATCTACCCGGGTCATCTCTTGTACGAAAATCCTGCCCCACCCCCAGTCCCATCATCTCTAACAAGTGACTCCCTCCATTCTCTTGGAGGACAGCTTTAATTGTTAGAAAGTTCTTCCTAATATTGTGTTCAAATCTGTTTCATTGCAATTCCCACCCACCAGTTGTAGTTCTGCGCCCTCGAGCCACAGAAAACACAGATGACAAGCCTTAGAGCATATCGAGAGAACTATTATTACAGAAAGGCCTTTAGAAATGAGCTAGTCCAATGCCACCCCCCCATTTTATAGACATGTTAGCTGAGCCAGCCAGATCCCTGATTTGCCAAATGTCACATGGGTAGCAGGCAGCAGTGTGGGCACTGGGACCCGGGCCCTCTCCTTTCCCCGAACCTCAGTGCGTCTCTTATCACGACCCCCTTATTTCTCCCTTGATATTTTCCTTCGGAAAGAAGCTCATCAGTTGCCCACCTGCAGATTTTGATCCATCTCCAGAGAAGCCAGCGGCATCCCTGGGAGAAGTAATGACAACTCCTAATTCCTAGTAACCCTGGTGAAAAAAAATAGCCATTCACCTTCTGGGCTTCTGTCTGTCCCAGCCTGTCTCCAGAGTGGCTCATCTCCCACCAATATACAGAGCGGTTCGGGGCCTGCCAGGGACACTCGGCCCAGCACAAGGGAGCCTCCTCCCCACCTCCCTCCCAGGCCTGTCCCTGTGGCTCCAGACCATGAATGAGCGAGCGAGAGAGAGAGAGAGAGAGAGAGAGAGAGAGAGAGAGAGAGAGAAAGAGAGAGAGAGAGAGAGAGAAAGAGAGAGAGAGAGAGAGAGAGAAAGAGAGAGAGAGAGAGAGAGAGAGAGAAACTGAGAGAGGGAAAGAGTGAGGGAAGGGGAACTAGATGCCACATGTTTCTCATTTGCTCTGGCTGACCTCCCCCCACCACCATCACCAGCACCCTGTTTGGATTACCCAGGCATGTTTGATGTCCTGAGCCTATAGGCTTCCCTCTCCTGCACAGGAAGGACTAGGGGGCCGGGGACAGGCCTTGTGGGCTGGCTAAAGTTGGAGCCCCCAGCTGGAATATGAGGCTGACCCTAGAAACTAGAGCCAGTCCCTCCCCCATCTCCCCAGCACAGCTGCTTCTGGGGCTGGGGCCTCCTGCCAAGAGGGAGAAGACCAGGGACCCCTAAGTTCTCTCTTAGCTCATTCATCCAAGCAGGAGCTGGACTTCACTGTGGAGCAGCAGGAATGGAGGTTCATGCTGGGAAAATGCCTAGAGTGATGTTTGTATCTCCCTGCTGGGGGCCTAGTTTCTACCAACATAGATAAGTCAGGGGCAGGGCTCTGTGCTAAGGATGTGGCTGCTGCAGTTCTAGAAATGATCCCATGTACCAATGGGCTGTGGGGGGTATGGGAAGAAAGAAGTGTTTAAGTCGGCTAAGCAGAAAGAAGAAGCGACATCAGTCCTGGAGCTGGAGACTCTAAAATGTGCCTAGATGGCTTTTTTGAAAGCAGTTTACAAGGAGGGAGCCGCATGATGCAGAGGAACATGCCCTGGCTCTGAATTCAGAGGACCTGGGTTCGAATTCTAGTGTGACCTTAAGCAAGTCATTAACCTCATTGGGCCTCATCAGTAAAGGGAGTTGGACTATGGTACCATCACCATCTAGTCCTACGCCTTCATTTTCCAGATAAGGAAACTGAGGCTCAAAAGGTTAGATGAGTTGTCTAGGATGTGCATCTCAGTCTCTTGGGAGGGTAGGGAAAACGGGTAGAAGACTGTAGGAAATTGTGAGTAGAGCTAATGGGAGACGGAACAAAACAGAGAGTGCCCAGGCTCTGGAACACCTTTGTGGATTTGTAGGGTGCCATTCCACACTCCCGCCTATTCTGCTATAGTGAGCCCCAGGCCCAAGCTGGGGCTTGACATCTAGCTTTTCCTCCAGCCAAACCTCAGGGAAGTTGCCAGGGGATGCCAGCTACTCCAGCTTGGTTCCTGTCACCCTGGAATCTATTTTAAACATCTCAATGATACATTTCAGGGCCACTAGAGTTGCAGGGTTCTTGGCAGCATTTTCTAATGGTTACAAGGGAGGGGAAGAGGAAGGCAGCCAGGCATCCCTCACTGCTCTTCACAGTTCTAGCATCCAAAGAACTGGAGGTGGTAGGGTAATGTGGAGAACAGAGACACTTCCTTAGATGGCACCCCCATGGAATAACACTCTAGCCAAAGCATCTGGGCCTCGGTGTCAAAGCCAAGCATTGACATGGGTCCAGGTCATCTGTGGCCATGGGAATGTCATGGAAGCATAGCATGCTGGGTAGATTATGCAAGGAATGAGCCGCATGACAGGTGGAGGTGACTGAAAGGTGAGTCCCAAAAGGCAAGTGTGGTTCTGTAGTGTGTACACAAAGGCCATATCTGACTGCTCCAATGAGTATGAGCTCATGTGCATCTTGCATACATTCATGACTCTGCCTTTGGTTTGCATGCCTGTGGTTTGCATGTATGCGCCTGGGTCTCTTTGTGCTGGACTACATGTGTTTGTGCTTATGAGGACAGGGCTGGACAGATTTAAGAATCTGATATAATAGTAGCTCAAATAAGCTATGAAATAATAATAGCATTTTTATGAAGCTTTGTGGTTTTCAAAGCACATTACATCCATTGCCTCTTTTGATGTTCATAACAGCTCTGTGAAGTAAGTGGTCCCCCATTTTACAGATGGGGAAAGTAAGGCTCAGAGAGCTAAGATGGTCAAGTACATAAAAGCTAATAAGTAACAGAACTGGGATGGGCTAAGTTTCCCAACACTGGGGCCCACACAGATTTTTTGGAGGTTCTGTCTGCTGTGGTCCCATTCCTAGAAAAATACAGTGTTTATCAGTTATTATTACCCAAGTCCCTGGGCCTTTAGCCTCCTTTACTCTCTGGGGAAGTCCAGCCCTAAAGAGCAGCATCATGGAATAAAAGAAAGAAATCTGGACTGAGAATCAGAAGCCCAACTCACTTGACAGATGTGGAAATAGCCAAATGAAGTGATCTTGTCCAGAGCAGCCCTTTGCCTGGATCACATTCTGTCTTGTATCACTAAAGAATTAAATCCAGTAAATTTCCATCAAGCACTTGTTACAGGCAGGACAAGGTGCAGTGCTCTAACTAATGCCCCGTGTAAGAGGAATAGTGTTGGACTGTTAGCTCTAAGAGGGTTGAAACTGAGGCCTTCTTTTTCCCTATCTGTGACCCCAACACCTGGCACAGAAGCACTGGTTTTGTTCATCTAATTGAGTTGAGATTGGGATTGAAATTAATCTAGAGGCATACTTGTCTGTAGCATCTCTAGGAAAAGTTATATGAGTAGGTCATGTATCTGGAAGGGGCTGCCCAAAAAGGGGGGCACTGATCCTTGCTATTGATTCTGCAATTAATGAAGTGTGGGGGGAAGACCTCTCGGAAATGTTTCCTGAGATGATCAGAATGGAAGCCTTTGCCAGTCCCAGGTAATAGCAGGGCAAATGGCAGTGTGCTTGGCACCACACAGAGATAATTGCCCAGGCCTCGTCACTTCTCCTGGAGCTCACTGTCGATGAGAGACACACAGGCACAGGCAACAGGGGACAAACCCAGACAAAACAGGAGAGAAACATTCAGCTGAGATGTGAGTGAAAGGAAAAGAGCTTAGATTCTGTGAAGATCCAAAGGTCTAAGCAGACCCAGGGCCAGAGGCCTGGAAGAGTGGCCATGGACACCCACCTAAATCAGAGCAAGGGAAGCTGCTGCCTTTGGTCTGACCAATCTGGGCAGGATTGGTGCGAGAAACAGTGGCATAGCAATTGAGCACCGGAGCTGAAATCAGAAACCCTAGGCTTAGATTCTGGCCCTACGTTTTTGTTTTATTTTCTTAGCTCTGTGACCATAGGCAAGTCCCTTCCCCACTACAAGTTCCTGTCTGTAAAAGAGAGAGTTGCAGGTAGACAACTAAGTGATCCAGTGGTTAAGAACAATGGCCTTGGAGTCACAAAGATCTGAGTTCAAGTCTTAGCTCAGACACTTATTAGCTGTGTGATCCTGGACAAATTCCTTAACTTTTCTTTCTTTTTTTTTTTCATGTATTAATTATTTATTTCTAACATTCTTTTCTTCTGAGTTCCATATTCTCTCCCTCCCACTCACTGAGAAGACAAACAGTATGATAATCACTTAACATTTCTCAGCCTCAACTATCCCCTTTGTTAAAATGGGCATAATACTACCTCTTCTCCAAGGTTGTTGTGAGGATCAAATAATGACTGTAAAGTGTTTTGCAAACATCCAAGCTCTGTATAAATGTGAGCTATTGTAAAAGGGTCGCTAATGCTCCCTTCAAGCTTGGATTTGGAGCAGTCTTTAATGGAAGCATGAAAAATGTTGTGGCATCTGGCAGAGGGGAAGGGAAAAAGCATTGCAGGCACTTGGCTCTGGTCAAGGGAAGGCTAAGAAACAGGTGTGGGTGGAGCAGACTAAAAGGGTATGGACCAGGTCCTCTTGTGGGAAACAAAGGGAGAAGGAGTATGGCATGAAGAGCCAAGGGAAATGAGAGTGTCCAGGGTACCCTCAGTGCCAAAAACCAGCCCTTTGATATTCCCTGGAGCTGCTTTCGTTGCCATGAGGTCTGAGTGTTACCATAGGGCCCCAGTAGTCTCATGGGACCTAAGTATTGTACTGAGACTGTCGACTCAGACTAGTTGAATCAGAAGGGCCCTTAGAGATCATCTAATTCAAGCCCAGAATTTTAAAAATAAGAAAACTAAAAGCCCACAGACACTTACTAGCCATGTGACCCTGGTCAAGTCACTCAACCCTGTTTACCTCAGTTCCTCACCTGTAAAAGGAGCTGGAGAAGGAAATGGCAAACCAATCCAGTATTTTTACCAAGAAAACCCCAAATGGGGTCGCGCAGAGTCTGAAATGACTGAACAACAGCAACAACGACCATAAAGCCCAGAAAGAAGACTTTGACTTGGTCAAAGTCTCCTGACAAGCCACAGATCTGAGAACGGAACACAGGTGTCCTGCCGCCCAGGGTTCTTTCCACTACGTCCTGCTACCTCCGGGTGCTGCTGTTCAGAGGGGTCACCACGAATGCTCGTCTTCCCTTTCTCCAGCACGAGCCCGTGATCCCCTTTACACCTGGCACGTCAGGGGCAGATGACAGCAGCCTTGTATTTTTGTGTAGTTTGTGTATCCTTACTTTGTGTGAACTAGAGCTGGAAGTGACTGTAGAAAGCACATGGTCTCCTTCTGTAGACTATAAGCCCATTGAGGGTAAAGACTGTTTCATTTTTGTCTCTGTGTATTCAGTTCCCACCAACAGTGCCTGGAACGTGATAGGTGCTTAATAAAATGCCTGTTGGTGATTGATTGTTGATGTGGTGTCTGTTTATGAGCACTCAAGTTTGGCAGCACAGGAAGCTATACCAAGGGGCCTCCAGGAGCTTATCTGGATCCTGGGTGCTGGTACCAACACTTCTGTTGTCTTTGTTCGGTCATGTATAATTCTGTGTGACCCCATGGGATTTTCTTGGCAAAGACATTGGAGTGGTTTGGCATTTCCTTCCCCAATGTGTCCAGATGAGGAATTGAAGCAAATAGCTCAGACTCAACCCCTGCTCTAGAGGCCTTCAACTTTTCCTCTTGGTAAAAGGGGGGCCAGACCACCCCCAGTCCAGTACACCTTATGGCAGGACCTGCATTAGCTCTTCAAACTCTCCACCAGTTCCCCTGCCTTCTTTGTGCCCTTCCCACTCTCGGCTTTAGCCAATAACCTTCTATGTTGGGACTTACCGGGCTGAGGAATGATAAGAGGTCTGTTGTATCATGCAGCTGGGAAACCATCTGGGTACAAGGAAAGGACCAATAAATCCTGGCTCCTTCCCTTGTCTCTCACAGTGGAACAGGTGGGCAAGATCTGTCCTAGAAAGGGCATTGCCTACCAGTCTGGAGGGCTGGGAAGAGGAAGCTTGTGCCTCCTTCATCAAAGCCAGATTCAGAGGTGGTTTGACACAGGAGACCAGGGGCCCAGCCTGTGAAGGAAGAGCCAAGAATAAGGTATGAGGCTGGCTGGCCCCGTGCAGGAAATGGATTGCTTCTCATCTACCCAAAGAGGGATTCCAAAGCCAGGGAAAAGTCACTTCACCACTCAGTGCCTTAATCAATCAATGGGGGGGAGGAAGGGAATGGGGAAGGATGTTTGCCTACTGCAGTTGCCTTTTCTAAACCTCCAAGCACAAGTCTAGACCTAATTAGGCTATAGCCTCGGATTTCAAAGATCATTATTATTACCATTTCAGACCATCTCCTCCCTGACCTGAACACCAACCTTGTGTAGGATCTTGGGCTGGAAGAGAAAATGGGATATAAAAGAGGCATTAACCATTCAACAAGGTTTTACTAAGCACCTAATATTGATCAATAAACATTTATTAGTACCTACTATGTTTCAGGAATTTTGCTAAATGCCAGGGATACAAAAAAATGGCAAAAGACAGTCCCTGTCCTCAAGGAGCTTATGATCTAATGTGGGGAAAAATACATACCAGCTACTATGCTAGATGATGGAGAATACAAGGACAAAGAAAATAGTGCCTCCCCTCTGGAAGCTTACAATCTATTGGGGAATTGTAACAGCAAGCACCCCAGCACACCCAGGGCGGCTACTAGCACAGGTTCTTAGATCTGCTTTTCTAAAGGAAAGCAACTCAAAATGGGTTAACAATCTTACTTTAATTAATCAAATACCATTTACCTAGTTCAGGGGAAAAAGTCAGCGCCCTGAACTTCAGAGAATGCAAACAGAAGTTACAAACAAACAGAAAAACAGATCAGCAGACGGCTTCCAGCGTCTGACCATTACATCAGTTACCTAGTCAGTTACCAGAGAGGGAAGCACCAACATCTGGGCTTTTCACAGCCGGGGGGCTCAACGGCTGCCCAGAGTCTCGTCTGGCCAAATCACACAACTCTTCTCAAAG
>CM053584.1:81084969-81119564 GCA_028627135.1 Pseudochirops cupreus
TCTAGACCCACTGCCCAATCACAAAGCTACAAGGCACGGGGCATTCCTGGAAAACAAGCCTGGCGCCACAGGCTCCACGTGACCACATTCAGCCTATTAGGGAACAGAGTATACTTTCAAATATCCAAGGGTCCTCAGTCACGTAGACACTTTAGCAAAGGGCCTAGGGGCAGGGAAGATCTTCAGATTCCCATAACAGGAATGTAGCACATACACATATCAGGAAATATGGACTGGACATGTGATTTCATTGGTTTAGGCATTCCAGGTGAGGAAACTCCCTCTACCATTACACATCAGCACCTTTACAAGTTACAGTCTTAGAGAGCTGCCTGGGCGACTGAGAGATTAAGTGATTTGTCCATCAAGCCTGGAAAGGTAGGTCAGGCCAGATTGTGAAGGGCTTTAAATGCCAAACAAAGGAGTTTGGGTTTTATCTGAGAGGTAATAGGGACCCCCTGCAAATTTTTCAGCAGGTGAAGGACATGGTCAGACCATTGCTTTAAAAATATCACTTTGGCAGCAGGGAGACCAATTAAGAGCTATTGCAGTGTTCCAGCCAGGAGGTGATGAGGACCTGGGAGGCCAGATTGTTTGAGGGAAAGTCATGTCTATTGAAGCCTCCTACTCTAATGGCAGGAATTGGGCTGAAGAGACTGTGAGCCAGGAACTGAATTCCTAGAGTGAGAATGACCTGAGTGCCGTAGATATCTGCTGGGGAGATAAACTGAATGGAGAAAACCTCATAGTTGAAGAGTTTACTCAGTAATTGAAATAGAGGAGAAACTAGAAATGGGAAGCCAAAAGTACACTTACTGTTCTTCCTGGGCCAGTGGAGAAAAGAGTCCTTGAAGGCACAGTGGAAGGACAAAGAGAACTGGAGATCCCTTAGGGAAGGGACTACATGATGCCCCCTCACACTAAGAAATCGTTAAAGGAAGATACCAGTGTTGGAGGGGGGTAAATGCCAACTTCGTGCCCTCTAGAGTAAGTCTGAAAATGGAAAATCAGCCCCTCTCTCCAGGGAAGTTCAGTCTTTTTAGCCCAGTCCTCAGTTTCCCTTCAGTCTGCTCTCTTCAGTAAAATCCCTCCCCCATTAAGTTACTCTGCCTTCCAATCCTTATCACCCATTCTAGTAATCTCTGCAGCACTGTACCCCACCATAAGAGCCCATCTCAATCTTCACCATACGAGGATGGTCTCTAATCCCAATATCCCCTTCAGGACCATAAGGCCTGGCTAGAAATGTGCTAGAAATTTGTCTTCAGGTGTTTGGCACCTTCAGCTTCATTCCTCAGAATAGTCTAAATCATAGACTCAAAGACAAAATAAGCCAATTTGCATGCTGTTTTGCATGTGATTTGCATACCATCAAGCTGATCGAAATCTTCATATTTTTATATGTTCCTTCCTTTCTTTGCCAAAATTCTTAACCCTTAGTTTCTTCCTCCTTCCTCCCCTCCTTCTTAACCCCTGTTGTGCCCAGCTGAGTTGACCCAGCTCAGAAAAAAAAAAACTCTCAGTTGGGGTCCTCTTCAGTGTTCCCCACCTCTCTCATAGCTGTCTCTTGATTGTCCCCATTTGGCTCTTTCTGTTTCTTGCAGTTTTCCATGGAGCAACAGCAGATTTTGCCTCGGTACACTCTGTTCTCCTCCAACTCCCTGTACTCCCCATCATGCCTCCAACACTGTTAATGTTTGGAGCTCATTAGTATAGGTCCAGATGCTGGCTTTAGCAAGCAGACGCCTGCTTTGAGGACACCAGGAGGCAGGAAGGGGCCCAAACAGCCCCCAGTGCCAGAATGGAGCATCTGCAAAACCATCTCTTAAAAACTTGTCCCCACCTCCTTCCTCTAGCAGAGAAGGAAGCAATAGCTGTGGTCCTGGATTGGGGAAGTCAATGAGTCTTTTTCTGTGCTACCTTGGGTGCTGGGCTTAGGTACATGGGCTGATATCTTCTTACCTTCCCTAGGCTTCAAGTTTTCTCTTCTGTTAAATGGGTTCAAATCAGAAGGTCTTCAAGCTCCTGTCCACCTTTGAGAGTCTATGGTTCACCACAGACATACCATCACAGCTGCTGTGTTTGTGAAGCATTTTCCATATATTAACTCATTTGAGAGCCCTGTAAGGTAGATACCACAGGTATCATCCCCATTTTAGAGATGAAGAAACTGAGAATCACAGAGGTTGAGACTTGCCTGTTTATATAGCTAATGAATGTCAGAGGGGAAATTTGAACCTGGTGCTGGGTCAGGAGCTCTTCCTACTGCAGAATTTTTGCTAGGAAGGAGAGGGCAAAAAAGTCCTATGCTGGTGCTAAGGACCCCTGGCTCCATTTCTGGATCCATGCCAGGCTATGGAAAGATCCCTCATGAGGGAGAGCACTAGTCACCTCTGTCCTGCCACCCTATTTCCCCACATCCCCAGCAGATTGGCAAGAGTGCATTTACAACAGAATTGGTTTTTGTCAACCTCATGATCAATTCTCAGTTATCCATATCTTCAGAGGACATCAGTGCTATGGCTTATCTTTATAATCCAAAAGACATTTCCATGAAGTTAGAGGATGTAATCTATGATTAGAATGGAGGATTGGAGAGAAATGAGGAGGTATAGAGTCAATGTGATATGGTGAAAAGAGCACTGAATTTGGAATTCAGACAACCATGAATCCTCTTGGGTTCAAATTGACATTTGCATTCAATCTATCAAATGTGCAAATACAAAACAAAGGAAGCGCAGCCAGACAATTCATCACGTAAAAGTGACCCTAGTGTTTTAATGAACGATAAGCTCACCAGGAGTCAATGGTGTGACATGGCAGCCCCTCAAAATGAGTTTAATTTAGGTCATGTTAATAGATGCAGTTTCTCTGAAGACCGGAGCTGCTGATCTGCATTGGTAGATGGAGTTTCTTAGCAGGGAATTCCCTATACCAATGAAATCACAGTTCTAGATCCCTCTCTAAAAAAATGTCTAGAATAAGGAAGGAGTAGGTAGGCTGGTGATAAGTTTCATTGTATCTTGTCTTTGTCAAACACATCAGTTCTGGGTACCACATTTCAGGAAGGACTTTAATGATACTAGAATAGTATCATTAGAAGATAGATCTGAGAGATAGAAGATCTGATAGAATAGAAGATCTGAGCCTAGAATGTTGAAGGACCTTGAGCTGATGTCCATATGAGAATATGTAAAGGAACTGAAGGAAGTTAGCCTGGAGGAGAGAAGATTTACAGAGGGTACAACTGATTGCTTCTTCAAGTGTTCTAAGGGCTATCATGCAGCAGATAGGAATTCTTCTGGGCCCCAAAGAGAAAAAACTAGAAGCAATCAGTAAAAAGGACAGGAAGGCAGATTTAGGCTCCATGTAAAGAACAAATCTCATCCCAATGAAAGCTACCCAAAATGGAGTGAGGCAACTCAAAAAGTAATTGGTTCTCTATTACAAGTCTTGGAGATGAGAATACAGTAAAAAGGATTCACCTAGTCAAGAATATAGTAAAAAGGATTCCTATTCCAGTTTGGACTAGAAAAACTAATTCAACTGCTAGATTCTGTGACTTGGATTCAGATTCCAACCTTGACTTTTTACAAGCTGAGTGACACTCCTCTCCTGGCCTCAGTTTCCTCATTTGTAAAATGGGAATAATAAAAATTGCATTTGCCTACAAGGATCTGAGCCTATGGAACCTATAGGCTGGGATGCTGAGCCTGGGCAATGGAACTCTGACGCTCTCCATTTTCCACAGTAGACTTTATTTGTATTCTCCCAGTGACCTGCTACATTGGGTTCCTGAAGAGACTTGCCAGTATAGTGTAGATTCCAAAGCAATGGATTTGACTCAAGACACCTAAATTCTACAGTAGTGTCTACTGTACCCTGTCTTCTTGTGTGACCTTGGATAAATCACCTCCTCTCCCTGGGTCTGAGTTTTTTCTTTCATAAAATGAGCACACTGCACAAGAGAGTCTCTAAGGTTTCTATCAGCTCTTGTTCCACAATATCTTAATGGGCACCCACTCTCAGAGGCCTTAAGGCATGGCCTTAGAAGCTGATGCACTAACTTTCAGATCCATTTTGTCTGATTAGCTCAAGGGCTTCTTAATGTAGTGGACAAATGATTATGCTAAATTATGGGGGAGGAAGGGATGATGATATGGAGACATGTGCCTTCCTAGAAATCTAACCATTTTTCATTACATGGCTGGAGACTATCTACTTTGTCAGTTATCTGTAGAGGCTGATTTTTGTTTCCAGGCCAGATTCTCCACCACCCATTCCTAGCCCCTGCCTCCCTCACGTTCCCTGCCTGGATAAAATAGCCTCATAGATTTAATGCTAAGTGGAATTTTAGCATTCTAGATCTAATCCAGGAGTTCTTAACCTGGGGTCTATGAGTTTGGATTTTTAAAAATATTTTGATAAAAAAAAATAACTGATGTGTTTGACAAAGACAAGATTCAATGAAACTTCAGTATAACCAAATTCCTTTGTAATTTTGTGTACTTTATTTTATGCCTTTAAAAATATTTTTCTGAGGTCCAAAATGCAAAAATGGATCCATGATACAAAAGAGGTTAAGAACCCCTGATCTAGTCCAACCCTTCATTTGACAGATGAGCTCACTGAGGCACAGATAGTAAGTAAGTGGCCAAGCAAGGATTCACACTTATGCCTTCTGACTTCAGATTGAGTGTGGTCACTAAACTGCATGACTGGAAATGTGAATCGGGGTGGGGGAAGGGGAAGGGTTATGTTTTTATTGGTTTCCCTTTGTGGCCACACCCACCCACCCTCCGAGCCTTGAGCCCTTCCTTATAATGAGGTGTAACACAAATACAATTTTAAGCAAAACCACCTGACTCAGCAGTCAGATTTGACATTGTTTATCATGTAGGAACATAAATCTGGCTCCCAAAGTCTGGTAGAAGTGAACCTAGAAGAGAAGACTGAGGGAGGATTTCATTTTGAGTATACAGCGTAGGAACGAGGTGTAATTGTTAAGTCAACCAACATTTGACAATCCCTACCCTCAAGGAGCTTACATTCTAATGGGGAAAAGAGAGCTGGGAGGAGGGGAAAGAGGTGAAGTTACCCCAAATGCACCTGTTGTAGAAGTTGTAGAGAATAGGGAGTGAAGGACATGACTAGTCTGAGTCTCTTTAAAATAGAAATTCTAGAGGAGCCAGCCCATCAGAGGGAAGGGGGTGGAGGGTACTTCCAGTGTGTGAAATCCAGGAGTAGCATGAGCTTCCAGGCTGAAGATGTTTCTGGGGCATTGTTCTCCACATCCATTCAGGAGAAACCAAGAAGAAATTGTTTTAGCAACAAGGACCAAAAAGAACATCCCGATTTCAAACCCCAGAAATGAGAGTGAAGTGGGTTTTTGTCATCTCTCTTCCTGACCACCTTATAAATAAATCACTAGTCTCTAACACATTGGGAAAAATCCACAGTATGGCCTGTGATGAGGCTTAGAATAGAAGGGGCTTCCTTCCTTTTGAGGCAGGAGACTGAACTCCTTACCTTTACAACGCCCTCTTGGTCTGAGGTTTCGAGGATTGGAGGCTTCGAGGAGTCTGTGATAAATTGATAGTACATTACTAAATCTGGGCTCTGTTTCAAAGCCAGCAAGCAGCCACCCCTGGGCATGTCACTTTTTAGGATTTCTCTGAACAATATAAAATGGAGCCAGGAACAAGAGGAGCCTTCAGTCCCTCCTCCAAGGAGAGGAAGCCCAGCTTCTGATCCATGGGAGCCTTGGCCACTGTCCTCCTCCTAAGCGTGAGATGGCTGTCTTCCAGGTCCGCAAGGCACACTCACAGAATCAGAATTGTGGGAGGTAGAAGAGGTTTTAGAGATCAACTAATGCATGCTTCTCATTGTTCAGGTGAAAAAATTGAGACTTAGAAGTGAAGTGACCTGCTCGAGGTCAAACAGTGAGTTTAATAGCATATTTGTGATTTGATCCCATCGTACCAAACTGCCATCAGACACCTTGGCTTAAAAAAAAGTGCCATTTAGGACTGTTGACCCAACATTATCCCAGCTGCTGACAGTCCCACATGGCATTTGATCCATACCAACCACCAATGTAGGACATCCATTTTGAGACTCATTTTCTCCATCTAGTAAACATGATTAATAATTTCTGCCCTGCCTCTCTAATAGCTAGCATATAATGCTTTAAGGTTTGCAGAGGGATTTATAAATATCTTGTTTTATCTTCACAACAATCCTGGGACTTAGGTAGCCTTGATATCTCCATTTTTCAGATGAGGAAACTGAGGTAGACTGAGGTTAAGTGACATGCCCAGAGTCACACAGCTAATAAGTATCTGAGGCTAGATTTGAACTCAGGTCTTCCTGACTCCAGGTCCAGCACTCTTTCCACTTTGGCACCTAACTGCCTCAAATCACTGAATTATTATTAAGATTGAATGAGATAATGTTTTGGAAGTCCTTTGTAGCTTATAGGAAACTCACCTTAGGAGAAAGACCCCTAGAATGAGTTCCTTCCCTGAATGGACCAGTGAATTAGGGCTTACTTCTTATCATCATAAGAAACTAAGTGTCATGGTGGATTGAACACTGAACTTGGAGTCAGGAAAACCTGAGTTTGAATCTTGCCTCAGACACTTACTAGCTGTGTGACCCTAGGTGAGTCATTTAACCTCTCTTAGGCTCAATTTCCCCATCTATAAAAATAGAGATCCTAATGGCCCTTGCCACACATGGTTATTGCAAGGATCAAATGTCATAGCGTAATAAAGCACTTCATCAATCTTAAATGCTATGTAAGAACTGGCTATTGTCATTCCATGTAGTGGAGCCAACTAAAGCTATATGTTCTGCCCATGATCATGGATCCTGACCTCCCCAAAATACTCACTGCTACTACATCTGGGTGCCCCACTATTCTTTGCCCTCTAACATACACACACACTTCAAGCCACAAAAGTGCTTTTCCTAGGTCATGAAATCAGCCAATTAAATTGAGTGCCTACTATGGGCCCAGTACATGATGGTTTCTGGAGATACAAAGACAAAAATGAAATGGTCCCTGTCCAAAAGAACTTATGTTCTGTTGAAAAAAGCACTTTGAATTAAAGCAGCGGTTCTCAACCTGTGGGTTATGTTTGATTTGTAACAGTGAAAATACATCATGCATATCAGATAGATTCATGACAGTAGCAAAATTACAGTTATGAAGTAGCAATGAAAATAATTTTATGGTTGGGAGTCACCACAACATGAGGAACTGTATTGAAGGGTCGCGGCATTAGGAAGGTTGAGAACCACTGAATTAAAGGGTCATGTAAAAGCATTCTACCTCGACAAGTATCCTAATCCATCTCCAGTAGTTAACAATACCCCTAATCTAAGGCTTCACCATGATTTTCCTTAGGGCCTTAGAGCATCCAGCTATGTCCTCTGCTCTAAAGAGAAAATGTATTTCTGTTTTCAGTTCATTGTTCATATTATAGTCCTAGGCTCCCTCTTATCAAGTCAGGAAATATTTGAAGCTACGGTGGGATTATGGCGCTCAAAACCATCCAAAGAAAGTAACCAACATGTTCCTCCCTCAGGGAGAACTTCTAGGATCACTCTAGATCCTAGGTCTAGAGCTGGAAAGAATCTCAAAGGCCAGCTAATCCAACACACACATTTTACAGCTGGGGAAATTGAGGAGGGTGGGATAAGTAATTTGTACAAGGTAATCCAGGGAGTAAGCATCAAAGGTGAGGTTTGAACCTAGGTTTTCTGCCCCCATGACCCAACGGGTACATTACAAAGACGACATCACTGTATATAATCATAAAGATAAAAGAGATGCTCCACCAAAAGGTACAGATACATACACACACACACACACACCACATATACCACATACATGACTTTTTAGTCATGTGACCATAAAAGACCTAGACAAATTTGATCCATTCTAACTACTCAGTGTAACACCCACCAGGGCAGACCTTTTAGCCCTTTGTCCATAACTCCTTCAGTCATATAATTAGAAGTGAAGTTGTAAGGGAAAGAAGAGGGGGGAATGGAAATTTCTTCTCCTAGAGAAGGATCCTCTTCTCCGGGAATTTCTAGAAGACAAGAAGTAGGAAAAAAAAGAAGGTTAGATTTCAGTTTAAGGTAAAGGAAAAAATTCCTAATAATTAGACTTCTCCAGAAATAGAATGGGTTCTCTATTGCTTAGGAGGTAAATATTGGTTTCCTATTTGAGGTCTTCAAGCAAAGACTGGATGATTAGTTTGTGGGCATATTATGGAGAAGATTCCTCTTCAGGCAGAGGTTGGACCAGATAGCTTCTGAGTTTGCCTTCCATTCTGAGATCCTATAGGTTCTGTGACATGACAACAGGTGGGATATCACAGTAGTGCCTTGGTCAGTGGCTGCCTTGAGACATGACAACAGGTGGGCTATCTCACCAGTGCTTTGGTCAATGGCAGACTCTATGTAACACCTTATGAATTTTTAAAAACTCTGTTGAGGTTTTAGTGTCAAATAACAAACACGTCTCTTTCTGTGGCTATTAATCCTCATAAAATCTACCTTTAAGAGCCACTCCAGAGTTCCACCCTTCCATACATAGACATTAAATCCCTCAGCAGGAGCTGGGGCAGAGGCAGGGACAGGAGAAGTTCTGGCTTCAGAAGGCTTCCCGTATCATGAACATGGTTCAGCTTTTTTTTACCAGGTTCCTCAATTCCCTTGAAATAAAATGTTCTTTTCCCTGGGAAGCCCAGATGGTATAAACCTGGCTTTGTATGGGACAAATCAATCTGAACAAAATCCCCTAACTTCCCCATACTCAGGCCAATCTAGGGAATCATTTATTCTTCTCCTCTTAGAGTCCTCTTTGATTTACTCAGAGAAGTTTCCCCAGGTCAAGGTCTAGACCTGGTCTCATCTGAAAAATAATATCAGAACTTAAGCCCTGGTTCACCTGCTTCCATTTTCTCTTTGTTTCCCAAGGAACTGGAGACCTGTTATTGTTCTTACTCTGTTCTACTCCATGAGCCTCAGTTTCCCTTTCTCTGGGCCCCTTGGAGACAGCTTAGAGAGGCAAGCGGGGGTGGGGTGCTTTGCAATTTTAGCCCCCGATCCTGACTTCTTCCCCCTGATGGCTTTAACAGGCTTCTTACTCAGATGGAAAATCAAACTGTCCACACAGGAAATTAGGCTTCTCTCTGACCGCCTTGTCATCTGGGTGAAGTTTTTAGGGTGAAATGTGATGCCTGTTAATGGGGAATTTATAAGGCTTGGCAGGGAGCTGAAGTCTGCTGTGGGCAGTGGCTGTGTCAGCTCCCACTGTCCCAGGTGCCTGCTCTCCAATCCTTAGGTTCCCTCCTGGGGCCCTTCTCCCTGGTGTTGCAGATCCTCCTGAAGTCCGAAGTTTTCCTGGGACAGTCAAAGCCCTGGGGTGTCCTGAGACCCAGAGGCAATAATAAAGATTGTAAAGAGAATAAAAAAGAGACTCTTGGCCCTGGAAACTATGGCTAATCCAAGAACCAGCCCACCAGCAGTCCTGCCTACAGATGATGGAGAGGAAGGTGTGGGGAAATTACTTGCTTGGGGTCTCCTTGGCAGAGGCTGAGGGGGAAAAGGGGGTGGGGACTTGGGTGTGTGGTGGTGTTCACAACAGAAAAAAACTGTAACAACTCATTCTGGTGGTAAATTCCCTGTCAACCTCTTCCATCCCCCCTCCCTAATGCATAAATGAGAATGATTAAAATATTCTGACAGTAGAGAACAAAGAATACATCTTAGCTCTTCCAGAGAAGTAGAAGGAAGGAAGGAAGGATACAGAGAGAAGAAAGAAAGAGAAATGGAGAGAAACAAAGAAATAGAAGAAAGACAGAGGAAAAGGGAAGGAAGGAAGGAAGGAAGGAGGGAAGGAAGGAAGATTTATTAACCACAGTGTGCAAAACTCTATGCCAAATGCTGGAAATACCAATAGACAGTCCCTGCTCTCAAGGAGCTCACATTCTAATGGGAGCGAGAACTCATATAGAAGGTTTCAGTTACAATTCAGTTCAAAAGATCCTTTTATCCTTAGGGTACAGGGGCAAATCAGATGGTAACACATTTTCTTTAATGTTACAATTGATTAAAAAAAAAACCCATTGTTGATTTATTTATTATGTGGAATCATTTGACAATTTAAAGACATTAGTGTCAAGAACGTTCTTTTCACAATCTTTAGTAGCTGTTTCCAAGAAGTTAGAGACTGTAGCACCTGCAAAGGCAGTTAGTTGGCAGGTCAAATGTCCATAATGGTTATTCTCCTGGAGGATGACTGTGGAACAAGGCTGGTGGCAGAGTTGGTGGTCTGAGTGGCACCATTATTTCTGGGGATATTGGGCTTATTGCCCTATTATGGAGAGGTGGACAGCGGCTACTAGTGAGGCTGGTAAGGGTGGAGGGCCCCTTTTCCACAAGGGTTACATTCCTTCCTGGTGGCTGTAGGTACCAGGCTGGGTGTGAGACCACTGCTCTGAGAAGCACTGTATTTCCTGAGACTCTTAGACTCCAGATCCTGGACTAACTCCACCAGGCTCTGAGGGGAAGAAATGGAAATATATGATAGGAAAAAAATCACATAGTGAAGGTTTGATAGCATTTTCTAGTCTTTTGCCACCTTTATTCTTAGGAATTTCTTATTTGTGTTTCTTCTATGTTTTTCTTGCTATAATTCTTTTTTTGTCCACATCTCTTTTCTGTATAAAATGATGTGGGACTGTGGAAAGAGCACTGGGTCGGGAGGCCAAAGGGGCTCAAGTCCTGGCCTTGCCCCTAGTTTACCATGTGACCTTGGGCAAGTCGCTTTCCTTTTCTGGCCATGAGTTTCCTCTTATATAAAGTGAAAGGATTTCACTTGATCTCTAAGATTCTTTCCAGCTCTGAAATCCCATGATGCTTCCAGCAATGTGGAATTGTGAAGGGGTCTTGAACACTGGAATTTTGTTTTTTGTGTGTTCTATCTTTTCAGCCTTTTACTTTGTTTTAGTATGTCTTCTTGTGTCACGGAATCATTGGTTTCTATTTTGTCCATTCTAACTTTCAGGGAGTTTGTTGCTTGGGTAAAGTTTTTTTAACCCTTATGCCAAGCTATTATTCTCTTTCCAATTATTTCCTCCATAGCTCTTATTGCTTGTCCAACTTTATTCCTCAAATGCACTCAATTTATTTATAAAACTCTTTTTTAACTCTTGCTTCATCTCTTCCAGGAATAATAGTTGAATGCATGCCCAAGTTATGTTTTACACTGAGGCATTGCTTTTGGATGTTTGGGAGTTCTTCTTTTCTTCTGGGTTTGAGTGTCCATGCCACCATAATAGCTCATAGTAGGGTTCTTTTTTGTTTGCCTGTTCTTCCAACCTACTCTGTGACTCCAGATTTGATGTGAGGGCTGCCACACTGGAGGGAAGATGTGGGCTAGTCCAGTTGCTGCTTTCTTGGGGTATTGAATGTTGAGTTATTCTAGGATCTCAGGGACAGGGTGTGAACTTGCAAGTTTTCAGAGAATAATAATGGTAGCCAATAATAGCTAATATTTATATGGGGCTTACTAGGTATAGGCACTGTATAAATATTATCTTTGCAAATATTATCTCACTTAATTCTCACAACAACGCTGGGGGGTAGGGGCTATAATTATCCCCATTTTATACTGAGGGAAACTGAGGCAAACAGAAGTTAAGTGACTTAGCCAGGACTACACAGTTAGTAAGTATTTGGAGTTTTGACTGAACTCAGGTCTTCTTGACTCCAGGCTCAGTATTCTATCCATTGTATCATCCACCTACCAAAATATTCCTAAAGTGGCCTAATTGCTGTCCACGATCTCTGAGCTCTATACATTGCTGACTTGGGTTTCAGTCAGAGTAACAAGAAAATGATGCTGGAGTCAGCCCCTGTCAGCCAGGCGGGAAGTTCTGCAGGTTCAGACTGACAGCACTGTGGGTCTGGGATTCTTACCCTACAGATGCTTGGACTGAGATTCCCTTCTGCTCCTAAAGTCTTAGCCAAACTGCTCCTGCTTCTGCCTTCTGAACTTCCACCTTTCTAGTCTAACCACTCAGGGCCTCCCTCTGGACAAACATCCCAGTTTGCCGTGGATCTGTGACCCAGAACTGCATAGTGTGCTGCAATGCTGCCAGTTGGCACCTCTCACCCATTGCAGTTTCCCAATATGGGTCTAGGGGTGCCCCAATATAGGTCTGGGATTTTCTTTTTTCCTGGGCTCTGGAGTACACCTGGTTGGTACCTATGTGTTCCTGCCCTAACCCCATCCCTAGTCAGCAGACTTCTCTGTCTATCTCCCTCTGCTGATTTGGACCCAACAAAAGACTCACTGTGACATTTTTTTCTAGATCTCCTTACTGGGATTCAGTCTGGTGCATTTTCTAGCTCTGTTTGGAGGAGCTTTGTGGATGGGAGCTTGGTGGCATTGCTTCCTTTAAGTCTGCCAATGACTCTGATTCTACTTTAATCAATATTTGTTGAATTGAAGCTGATCCCTCACCTCGAGGAACTTAGAGTCTAGCTGGAGTCACAGGAATGTGGATGTGGAAAATAGATGCTACAGAAGCACCTATAATTAAGTGTTAAACTCTGATTCCCCTCTTGGCTTCTCTCCCCTTCTCTCTTCACTTACTCCCTTCTCTTCCCTAAGCTGATGTGAGGTTGGACCAGGTATACTGAATCTCCTCCCTTCAAATGGCCCATCTGAAAGCTGAATTGGGGAAGGATGACTGGATCAAAGGGGAGACAGGGTGAGACCACTGTGGTGGAGTGAAGAAGACAGGCAATGAGACAGCTGTTTGGGGGCTGGGTAGTGGGAATCCAGAGTTTCCATGATCTTGGTTGGCAATGCTTATCTCTGCAGAGAACTCACTCCCCAGCTGGTCACTCAGCAGACCAAACATACAAAGGGGTCTTTGTCTGAGTGTGTCTCTCCCAAGAGCCCTGGCACCAGCCATGGTGAAAAAGCTGTTTGTCTCTGGTGAGGGAAAGAAAGCTGTCTTGGGGTAGAATGTTGTCTGGACTTTAGGAGTGAGGGTTTATCTAGTCCTCAAGAAGCAACAGGACCAGCCCCAGCATGCTGCAAAATTGTGAATGAAATGAAGTTGATCTTGGCATCCCTGGCCTCCCACTTCTTCTAGCCACCTCCCTTACCCTCCACACCCATGCACTCCCTTCCCTCTGAGATTAGTTCTTACTTAAAGTGTATAGATCTTGTATGTACATAGTTGTTTTTATGTTACTTTCCCAATTAGAATGTGAGCTCCTTGAGGGCAGGTGCTGTGTTTTTACCTTTCTTTGTACAGCCCCAGGGCTTAACTTAGTACATGGCAGTAGTAACAATAAATGCTTGATGACTGACTGACTCCTACAGTTCAGGCAACCAGTGCCCATACTTTTCTTCCCTCTGTCAAAAGCCAGGCTTGGCAAAGGAGTTGAAACTTGTTCACCTTGAGCTGAGTGACTGATAAAAGCTTAAAGTGCACCCCCTCAGTCAGCCAAGTGGGTCCCTATGATAAAATAAATCTGGGCATTGGCTTAGAGCCCTAGACTGTGGGGGCAGGCCGCTGATTCTAGAACTAGGAATCTGGTCAATAATTCCCTCAAGTCTGGTCGGGAAGGAGGTGACTGCCCCAGTTAGGGCTGAAAAAACAACCTTCATTCCAGAAGCTGTGCTCCATCTTCTACTTCCGGTGTCCATCCCCGACCCTAGAGCAGGACTGTTCCTCCAGCCTTCCATACAGAGCCCTCAGGCTACCTTTTCAATGCCTTGTTCTCTCTTTAAAGCTCCCTTTGATGGTCAGTTTAGCCAAAATGTCCGGGGAGAAAAAGATCATGACTTCTGTGTGTTTCACTTTGACCTTCCCAGTTTTAGCATCTAAGAAGGTCAATATGTGCATGGCCATCATCATCACCCATTGGTAGTTGGATCTGAGTTGAATCCTGTCTGGAAAGAACTGGCTAAAAAGATCCTGGTCCCTGCCCTTCTTACAGGTCTTTGTAAGGCAGAGAAAAGAAAGAGAGCACCTTGGCCTTTCATCTCCTCCTCTGGTCTTCTGGCTAAGGGACAAAGAGAAGGTGGCAGGCTCTAAGAGAAGTAAACTGAAGGGTCTAGATAATCAGTCCCTATATCACTGTAATTTGGCTGTATTTCAGAACTAGTTCTCTCCTGTTACCCACTGGGGGAGCCTGAAGAACAGCAAGAAACAACCCAACATTGTCTTTGTCCCTATTCCCTGGGTCTGTCCAGCCCTATCCCCATACTATCTATGGGAGAAGAGCTATATTACAGTGAAATTCAACAAACTCAGCCCTACAGTGGGGATATGAAAATGAAAAGTGGCTGTGAAAACCTTCAGGGGCTACATAAATGTCAGGTATAATTAATACAGGTATATTTATACACACACATATGCATGTATATATGCAGGCATATACATGTGTACACTTATATAGATACATGTGTACACACATATATGTACACATGTGCACATATTCACACATACATTTATAGATGTCTTTGTCATATATTTTATAGATACAAATATTATAAAATTATCTCATTTGAGCCTTACAGCAACTCGATGGGGGCAGGTAGGTGATACAGTGGATAAACTCCTCTTCCTGAGTTCAAATCTAGCCTCAGACACATACCAGCTGTGTGACCCTGGACAAGTCATTTCACCCTGTTTGCCTCAGTTGTCTCATCTGTAAAATGAGTTGGAGAAGTAAATGGCAAACCACTCCAGTATCATTGCTAAGAAAACCCCAAAAGGGGTCACAAAGAGTCAAACATAACCAAAAATGATTGAACAAAACCCCCAAAACACTGCAACCCCATAGGCTGGTGCTGCAGGTGATATTATCCTCATTTTACAGATAGATAAACTGAGGCTAAGAGAGGTTAAATGATTTGCTAAACCTATAGTCTGTTATCCTGTAGTCATATAACTATTATGAGGTAGGTAAGGGTAGACAAGGATTTGAACCCAGATCCTACACTCTATCCATTGCCCCACGTACACAAATAACTGTAATTCAAGGCACAATGTAGTAGGGGTAAAGGATGAGTCTAGACCAAGTGCTGTAAGACATATAGACAAAGGAGTCCTTACTCTCCAGGAGCTCCCAGTCAGATGAGAAGGAAAGACACACACCACTAAAATAAGATAGAGGAAGTATAATATAAGGAAGAATGAATGAATACAGAGTTAACTGGTTATACAGCTTTAAACTATGCTAAGACTTTGGAGGCACCCTGTAAATATGGTGAGAAAAGGGGAATCAAACGTTTGGAGATAGCTGGGGTTAAGTCAAGTATTCCTGAAAGAGGTGAGCCTTGAATCCTATATGGAGAGAGGAGAGATACAGGAGCATCCTAGGTAAGTTCTGCCCCCTCCCCCAACCCGCAGCCTCTACCCCATTAGTTCAGAGCCCTCAGAGTACAAAGTCCTGTCCCATGTTTATTGCTGTGGGGAGAGGAGATGAAAGGAAGGTGGAAGGGTGGTCCAGGCCAGGGAAGTGCCTAGACTCTAGGCATAGATCATAGCCTCAGAGACAAGCATGAGAAACAGAGGGCGGCAATCCAAGCTCTTGTGTCTCCTGATCAGCTCAGGAAGGTCCTCTACACAATACTTAAGAGATCTAGTGATGTTCCAGGGGCTATAACCTATCTTTCCCTGGTTTCCTTCTCCCATCAGTCCTATTTGGATAGCAAGGAGTAAGGACCCTCCTCAACTGTGGACTGAAAGTCAAGTGAAGTCACCATGGTAACCAGTGGGATGCCAGGGACTCTAGTTGTCATAGCAACAAGTCTAAAATCCAAAAGTAGGAGGGGGAGGGGAGATACCATCTGTAATGTCTCTCTCTAATACTATTCTGTTCCCCCCAACTCCACCCCCCCCCTTAAGGATCCCTTGTGAAATGAGAATATACCCCTGAGACCCAGCCCTCATGTTCTGGGATGTCTCTATGAGGGAAGGTTCTCCAGCATAACTGGCATGTATCTCAAAACCTATGCTTTGAGGTTTGTATCTCCTCTAAATAAAATTGTAGAGCACAGAGGACACAGGTTCACCTCTTCTTTCTGTACCTTTCCTTTCATTCTCAATACCCCTCTCCCCCTTCCTAACTTCTCTAGGATAGTTAGGGTATCACTGTCCTTCCAGCCACCTAGGCTTGCAACCTAAGTACCACCCTCGACTCCTCACGCTGCCTTACCCCAACCCATTAGCCAATCTGTTGCCAAGGCCTGTCAATTTTGTCTTTGTACTATCTCTCAAATATTTTCCCTTCTCTCCTCTGACACTTCCACCCCTGTGGTGCTGGTTCTCATCTCCTCAAGCCTGGGGTATTGCAATAGCCTGCTGTTTGGTCCGCCTGCCACAAGTCTCTCCCCACACCTGCCCATCCTCCCTCAGCTGTCAAAGTGATTTCCATAAAGAGAGGGTCTAACCATGTCACCTTCTTACTCAGTAAACTCCAGGGGCTCCTTATCACCTCCAGGAGCAAACAGGAAATCCTCTGTTTGCTGTTCAAAGTCCTTCATAATCTGCCCCCCTCCACTTTTCCAGTTTTCTTAAATTTGCACTTTATGGGACCCCATCAAATCAACACTGGTCTGCTCTACTTGCAGGTGTAGTCAGTCCTGCTAAAGACAATGAAATGGTTTATCTATGCACATGCTCACAAGCCACTGTGGACATAATGAAGGGGAAAAAGCATTGGACAGAGGGGACCTGGGTTCTAATTCCACCTGGATCCCGGGCAGCAGGTGGTACAGAGAAGAGAGTACTGGGCCACGAGTCAGGAAGTTCAGATCCCACCTCAGTCACTTACTAGCTGGATGACTCTGGACTAGTCCCTTGACCTCTATCAGCCCCAGTTCCCTCAACTGTCAGATGGGGATAATAGCAGCACCTATCTTCCAGGGCTGCTGTGAGGATCAAATGGGATAATACTTGGCATGGTATGTGGCACATAGTAGGGGCTCTGTGTGCTTATTCCTGTCCCCCTTCCTCTTGTCCAGCCTCTTCCACTCACTAGCTGTGATCTTGGACAGATCACTTTGTCTGTAAGCTCTGGTTTCCTGTAAGATAAGGGCATTGGGTTAGATGTTTTCTCAAGCCCCTCCCAGCTCTAACATCGACTAGTTATCCTTTAGGATGGAGTAGACAATACAGAGGAACAAATCAGGCTTCCTGGAGGAGAGAGCCAAGGATGGGGAAATCCCTCAGGGAATGTTCTTGTGGCCTAACCCAGTGCCTGGTGGTCCCTCGCAGCTAGAGAGACATCTTCCTGAATCACGTCTCTGTCTCTCAGTTCATTGAAGGAGGGTTCTCAGCCCCCAAGTTCTGTCAGTGGCCAGGCGCCTGGCTGAGGGGCAAATGAGATTCTATCTGGCCTGAGCTTTGGCTTCCTCTGAGACATCCTGGGGCCTCCTCTAGCCTGGGGAGAATAAGAGAGACAGCTTGCCCAGGGATGTCTCCAGAGAGAGTCCAAATGCCGGCCCTCAGGAGCCCTCAGCCGTCCCAGCTCTCCTTGCACTTAAGAGGAAACCATAGCCTGAGAAAGTTCGCCTGTCTCCCGAAATCTGCTCTCACTTAAGCTGGGGGTGGGGAGTGGGCTGGGGGCTCAGGTTTCAGGGCTCACAGGCACTTTCTCTCTCTCTCTCTCTCTCTTTCTTTCTCTTTCCCTCTTCCCATGATTTTGGAGCAGCTGGCCAAGAAGTGCTGAGGAGGCTGCCGAGAAAAGCTTCCCAGGCTGAAGTCCAGCGCTTGCTAGCTCTCTCTCTCTCTCGCTCTCTCTCTCTCTCTCTCTCTCTCTCTCTCTCTCTCTCTCGCTCTCTCTCTCTCTCTCTCTTTCTCTCTCTCTCTCTTTCTTTTTCTCTCTCTGTCTCTCTGTATCTCTGTCTGTCTTTTTGTTGGTCTCTCTCTTTCTGTCTATCTCTCTGTCTCTCTCTCCTCTCCATCTGTAGACTTCCGAGGACCACTGCAACAGAAACAAAGCAGCCTGGGTACAAAGAAAGCATCTGAGATACAAAAGGGTCGCTCAGCTGAAGGGGAAGCTGTTCATTATAAGAGAGGGTAATGATGAAGTATCAGGGACCCTAATCACCCACCTCCTGAAAAGCTCTCATTTTCTCTCATGGGCAAAAAGTGATCTCAGGACCTAAAAATTTCTAGTATGACTCCAAGGGTAAAAAGATTCATCAATTTAGAGCTAGAAAGGCTCCTTCAAGGTTATCTGGTCCAGCACCTTCATTTTACAGATGATGAACTCAGGCTCAGAGAGGTCACATAATTTCCCCAAGTTCACACAGGTAAGTAGGCCACAGAGCTGGAATACACTCCAAGGCTTTCTCTTTTTTCACTGTACTACCCTGCTCAGGCCTTGGTTTCCCCCAAAGGGTTTTCATACTGAAATAATATAATATCTTGTATTACATTCCAGCCCTTCAAACCTTTTTTGAAGCACATTCATAGCCATCCATTTATTCTGTCATTCCTGTGGGGAATGGGGAAATCCATCTTTCACTTCTACCCTGGCACCCTACAACATTCCTCTGAGGTTGGCAGAGGAGTGAAGTGAGGCTCAAAGGGTTGAAGGGATTTGCCCCATTGGGCATACCATGGCGTATTAAAGGCAGAACTGAAGCTGGAGCCAGGATCTCTTGACTCCCAGCCCATTGCTTTTTCTCTCTATCCCACAATGCTTCCTACCACATCATGCTGCCTCCTTACCCACCCACCCACACTCATGCCACCTGAGCACATATTTCTTAGCTTCTTCTTGCCAAAAATGTTGCTTGTGAAAGTCCCCCCCCCAACTCTTATCTCTTTGGAAGGAAGAAATCCTTCAATCAAACTACGATAGAAGAATTTGTTTCACTATCTCCAGTATCATCTAGCCTCCCCTGGAAAAGGTAACCTTAGTTACCTCATTAACCACTTCATTAATTGTGGCAGTGCCCTCCACAACTTCCCTTTTGTCCATATCAATAGCTCAGACCCAAACCTAAACCTCAGGACATACCCACCATTCTCTTTACCCCCTCCCCCCATGTGCCACCCATACCCATCAAAGATGGATCAGGCAGAAAAGAGTTAAGGGGGTAGGGGGGCCCAAGAGCCTTTGGAATCCCTGTGGGGAACTAGCAGCCCCTCCCTCCCATCTGCTTCCAGCTGGGGCACAGGCTGCCTGAGGAGGAGGAGCAGAAGTGGAGACAAAGGTCAGGGGAAGCCCAGAAGGCTGCAGGGGAGAAGGAGGAATGGAAGGGGGTGAGGGGAGAGGGTGAGACTAGACTGATGAAGGGTTGTTGAGGATTGACAAATGGAAAGGGGTGTAGGTGTTCATGAAAATGAGTGGCCCAAATGAAGCCACGAATGGGGTAGCAACCCTTTCCCCCTCCAGTCTATGAAATACAAACTATGGAATCAGCCTCAAGGACCACTCCAAAGCCTTGGCAGGCTGGAGGGCATGGTCAAGGTTAATTAGAGCCAGCTGTGGCTTCTTAGACCAGCCTCCACTTTACTGCCAAGAAGAGAGAAATAGGGGTGGAAAAAAGAACCTTATTTAAGGAGCTCCAAAAGGAAAAATAAACCTTCTATATGTCTTTTGGACACAAAATCAAAGAGTCATCTAATGTCAGAGTTGGATGGACCTTAGTGAGCAATTAGCCCAACAATTTCATTTTACAGGTGAGGGAAGTAAGACACAGAAAGAAAAAATGATTGATTAAAGTCAAATAGCCATAGCACTTAGTGGTTGAGTAAGCACTCAAACGGAGGCCTTCTGAACCAAGTCAGGATCAGTGTCCATCTAGGGAAGCTGGGGCACGGATAGACTGGGGAGTTGACCTGACCAAGTTCTCCTACCATGGCATAATGGAAAGTCACTGCATTTGGAGCCAGGGGCCAGGTTCAAACTTCAGCTCTTCTGCTTACTGCCTAGGTGAACTTGGGCAAGTCAATTACAATTTCTTGGGGTCTCCGAGTCCAACCTCATTTTACAGTCGAGGAAGCTGAGACCCTAGAGAAGTGAATAGCCATTCACAACCCTACAGTTTTGTCACTAGACTCTTAGTGTGGAAAAATGAAAGAAACAGCAAAAATGGAAAGAGGGGTACGGGGAGAGCTCAGGAGGAACCTGACTGCCCATGTAGGATATAAGCTCCCTGAGGATAGGAGCTGTCTCATTTTGTCTTTATGTTGCTGACACACAGTTGGCACTTGATAAATGCTTCTTGGTTGATCGACCTTCCCTGTTTATACAGCTTAATGTATCTAGTGTGCTCATTTATAAGTAACGTGATAGAGTGGATAGAATAAGTATTTCTCCAGTACCGACTAAGTCCCAGGCACTCTGCTGAGCATTCTTACAAATATCTCTTTCAAGACACACAACAACAACCCTGCCAGGCAAGGGCTGTTATGATTCCCATTTCACAGTTGATGTAAGTGAGACAAACAGAAGTTCCATGCCTTGCCACCATCACACAGTTAGTGAGTGTCTAAGGACAGATTGGAACTCAGATCTTCCTAACTGCAGGCCCAGCAGGCTGCCTCTCCACAGTGTGATGGACTGGAGTCAGGGAAACCTTTGTCCAGAGCCCAGCTCTGATGTTAGCTGTGTGGACATGGACACTTAGCTTGGATGCCAAGTCTTAGTTCTTCCTCTATAAAATGGGGGTAACAGCTGTTGCATTTACCTCACAGGGCTGTTCTGAGACTCACACAAGGTATGTATATTAAGTGCTTGGCAGATTGTAAAGTGTTATAGAAATGTAGGTTATTCTTTAAAGAAACGACTACCTACTTCAGGTTTGTGTGGGTTTTCGGACCATCGGGAATCTCTCTTTTCCCTCCACTTGTGGGGGAAATCCATCTTTCTCTTCTGCCCCGGCTCAGTTATTCAGGGAAGGAGAGGTAATCCAAGCTGAGGTCTCAATGACCACTGTTTGGGTATTCCTGCTCATCTCCTCCTGTCTTGGGCTTACCACACATCCAATGCTTCCTGCGTGAGGTCAGATTGGCTGTATTCTGTTACCTTCACTGATCTTAATGGAAGCCAAAAGTCCCAGTGCTCCTCTGGGCCGTGCCTGACTCTCCTCAGCCCCAGGAACCTGCCCTTCCACTTCCTTCAGGAGATATTGTGATAATGCATGAGGTGTGCAGATTCAGAGCTAAGGAGTAGCTTCAAGGGCACGGTTTGTGTCGGTATTCACATGCTTGGGATCAAAGAGAATCAAAGACTCAGGAAATAATAGAGATCATAGAATCGCAGACTCAGCACTGGGATGAACTGTAGAAGCCACCAATTACCTAACCTTCAGATGGGGAAACTGAGGCCCAGAAAGGTAAAAGTCCTTGTCTAAGGCTACACAAGATAAAAAAAATAACCTAAATAAAAGGTAAAGTGAAAAAAGGCATAAGAAAGACATAAAAAGTCTTAGAAGAGCTCAGAGGAGAGAGAGAGCCCTTCTGCCAAGGGATATCAATCAGGCAAGGAATAGAGGCAACATTTGAACCCAGACCCTCTGACACCAAACCTAGTGCTCTTTCTCTCACACTCTCTCTCTCTCTCTCTCTCTCTCTCTCTCTCTCCCACACACACACACACACACACACACACACACACACACACACACACACACACACCCCTTTCTTTGCAAGGGTGGAACATCAAATATGCTGTTAGATTCAATTGCTGTTTCAGTTGTGATAAGTTTTTTCCTTTTTCTTTTTAATTCTTCGTTACAATGCTTTTTAAAAATTTCCAGGAAACTTGCTCCTCCTCCTAGCTTTCTAGTCCTGCTAAAGGATCTGTCACCTTCTGGTCACTGAGGCTCAGTCATTTGTAACTCTTCCTTCTTCGTGTTATTGCTGTTCAGTCACTTCAGTCATGTTCAACTCTTCATGATCCTTGGTGGAGACACTGGAGTGGTTTTGCCATTTCCTTCTCCAGCTAATTTTACAGATGAAGAAACTGAGGCAAACAGGGTGAAGTGACTTGCCTAGGGTCATACAGCTAGTGAGTGTCTGAGGCCCGATTTGAACATAGGTGTTCCTGACTCCAAGCCCAACACTCTTTCCCCTGCACTACCTCATTGCCCTTCCTTCTTCATTCAGAAAACCTAATCATTCACCAGATCCTATCACGTCTGCCCCCAAGATGTCCCTCACATGTCTCCTCCTTCTTTCTATTCCCATGGTCACTGGCCTAGTTCAGCTTCTCATTACTTCTTGCCAGGATTGTTATCAATTTCCTAACCATCTCTCCACCTTCTGTTCCTCTGATCTATTCTTCACACTGCTGCACAGATTAATCTTCCTAAATCATGGCTCTGACCACCGTGACTTCCTGGCTCAAAAACTTCTGGCTTCATTCTTCAGATATGGCTCTAGACTGAGAGCAATCTGACTCTGGCTCCCTCTCTTCAGCTTTATGTTTTTCTCATCCCTTCCCACACCCCACAATTCGGCCAAATCAGGCCACTTGGTTTCTCAGAATATGTCCCACACTCATTCACCTGGGTTTTTATTCATCTGGAATGCTGTCTCTCCCTATTGAAGTCCTACCCATTCCTTATGACCTAGATGAAAGGTCACCTCTTTCATGAGCCCTTTCCTAATCCATTGCCCTTGCCACAAGGGCTCTCTCCCTCCTCTGAACTCTGCTAAGGCTTCATACCTTTCTCATCCATTTTCTCACTATTCCTTTTATTTAGGTATTTGTCTTATCTCCCCTAATAGATTTCTTTGAGGGATGGAGCTATTCTGTATTCATTCTCACATCCTCCTCAGTGCCAAACTCTAGTGTCTTGATAATAGAACTTTAAAAAAAATTATTGAATGAATAAATGAATGCCTTGCCCCTTTTCCTCACTCATCTCAAAGTTCCATAAAGGGGTAACCAGTGGAATATAGACCTAATAGAATTAAAGTCTGAACTGTCTTGACTGTAAGAGGGAAGGACCTATTCAAAAATAATGAATGAATGAATGGATGGATGGATGGATGGATGAATGAATGAATGAAGTAGGCCTTCCTTTCTGTGCCCAACTCTCCACCCAGCCTTCCTTTTACACTATCAAGGAGTTCCTAGTACAGAGGACATTACACATGTTGCATTTTTTTTTTATATTGTACTGAAAATGTAGCTCAGGCGTTGTGGTACTGAATTTGACGTCATAGCTTCTGGATTCAAATTTGAGCACCATTGCCACCTTTGTGATGCTGAGTAAATTGCTTAACTTGTCTAGGCCTCAGTTTCTCTTCCATAAAATGGGTTGACCTAGATGACCTAAGGTCTCTTCCAATCCTATCTGGTCCTTTCCCATCTCCTACTCCCTTGATCTTCACAGAAGAAACACAGTGGCTTCCTTCATGCTGTTACCTAACTATCCAGAAATCCTTAATGAGGCTTCTCAGTCTTCCCAAAGTGCACCATACTTCAAGATAAATTCCCTTGCTCCTTCCTTGGCACCCCTTTGGTCCTAGGTGTTGGGAAAGCAGTCTGATTAAGCTAAAGAACATTCTCCAAATTCACAGATTTTCTGATTCAGTTTTGAATATTTGGGGAGAAAACTTCTCTCTTCCAAGGAGTGTAATGGTACTTTGTTACTGCCCTCAATACTTTTCCATTTAATAGAGTAACATGTATGGGATGAATGAACAAAGAGTCTTTGGCGTTGAACATGTAACCTAGCTGCCTTGACCTGCCTAATTCTTCCTCCCCTTGCTTCTTATCTTTTTCAGGAGTTTCTAGGCCTTGAAAAGAGTTGGGTTTTTTTTCCCCAAAACAGCAAAGTTAACAAATATATATAAAGTGGCTACTGTGTGCAAGGGACTGGCCTACATGCTGAGAAAATATCAAAAAATTAAATAAAATAATAACAACGAGCATTTTCTAGTGCCTACTTTGTACCAAGGTGCTTACAAGTATTATCTCATTTGATCCTCAGAACTGCCCAGGGAAGTACGTGCTATTATCATCCCCCATTTTACAGTTGAAGAAACTGAAATAAAATAAAACAAATAAAAGTTAAGTGACTAGCCTAGGGTCACACAGCTAGTAAGTGTCTGAAACTAAATTTGAACTTGGGTCTTCCTGACTGCAAGCCCAGCACTCTATCCACTCTACTTTCTACCTTCAATGAGCCTAAAAATCATTCAAGCTAGAGAAATAAAACATATAGTAATAAAGAGAATATTGATTAGAATATAATAAGCACATACATAAGCAGCATTGAGTGTCATGAGAGCTCAAAGCAAGAAGGGATTGCCTCTCTTGGGGGAGAAGCAGGAAAGAAAGACAAGCACAGGAGCTGACCCTGACAAAGGGGTCGGATTTTAGCAGAAAGAGACGGGATGTGATGGAGAAGGAATTCTAGGTGGAAGGAATGGAATGAACAAAGACAAGGGAGCATGAATATGAGGGACAGCAAGTGGTTCAGTTTGGCTTGAGTTTAGAGTGTATGAGGAGGAATAGTGGAAAATAAGGCGAGAAAGGTAAATTAGCACCAAGTCATAATGGGCTTTGGACGCCAGTTGAGAAGCTGACCCTTTATTCAGTGGTCGCTGAGAAGCCATTGAGAGTCTTTGAGCAACAGGATAATAGGATCAAAAAATATACTTTAACAGCATAGTGAAGAGAAATGAGAGGTAAGAAGACCTCTTAGGAGCCAATATTAGTGATGTAGGGGAGAGGCAATAAGAGTCTGAACTGCAGTGATGAAGTGGCCTTTAAGCTGGTTAAATAACCTCTTCCTATGCCCTTCCTTTGTAATTGAAACAAGAGAGGATTCTGGGAAAATGCGATTTCAGAAGACTACTTGGAGAAGGGGAGGAGATGGAAAGTAGAGGAATCTGGGAAAATGCATTAGGACAGAAGAATATTTCCCAGAGGCTGAGGCTATGTGTTCATAATCAGAGCTGGAAGCATTCCTAAAATGTACATTTTGGTTACTTTTCAAAACAAGAAATCTTTCTTTTCTTTGGGGGTTTTACTTAGGGGAAAGAGGACCAGATATCACAGTTATCACTGACACCTGCCCCTGATTGAAAATAATTATTCAAGGAATCCTGAGAGCCAACATAATTAGTCCAATTAATTTCAAGCGATGAATTATTCTGTCCGATAATCATCTTCGGAAGCAAAGGTTTCATTAGCATCTCAGTTTGACAGTAGGGAGTCAAATGTCCTCTCTTCTCTTTTCCCTTTCCCTGACAAGAGAGGTGAAAATGCCTCTTGCTTGGATGAGTGCCATCTACATTAATAGATTGCTTAGAGGAGTGGCTGAATCTGCTGCCTCAGTTTATCCAACTGTAAATGTGGTGGGGAGATCCACACTTCGTGGTCATCAACACTGGTCAAGGATTTCCTACATGTTTCCAAGCAGCACTTGTTCCTTTCACCCACCCTGGAAGGAATTGCTTCTTTTGAATCAAGTATGTGTAATTGGACTTCAGAGATAGAGGTGTCTTAGCCTTTCTGACATGAGAAGCTACTTTTAATTTTTCTGAAATCCAGGGAGAAGAGGTGCTGACTATTAAATCTCTGGGTGGAAGAAAAGGGAAGAATGCTCCCCAAAGGGAAAGTGTTAAGGAGATGTAAGATTCAAGTATGTCAGCCAATAGAACTTGAGCCCATGGTTAAACTGAGGAGGGGGAGAAAAAAGATAGAGAGCCCCTTGGGGCTGATGGGAGCTAGGCTAATGCCTCCCTCTCTCTCCTCTGTGGGAGGAAGAATGGGTTCTTTAAGGTCCTCAAGTGCTCTGAGCACTTGAGGACCTTAAAGAACCCATTCTTCCTCCCACAGAGGAGAGAGAAAGAGAGAGAGAGAGAGAGAGAGAGAGAGAGAGAGAGAGAGTGGTTTGGGGGGAGATAATGACAAAAGAAAGAGCATAAGAGCCAGACTTCAATCCCTTGGTACTTGGTACAGTGGCCTTACCAAGGGAAAATGGACAGAATCATTGATTTCGAGATGTAAGAGACATGGGAGGTCCTCTGGTCCAACTTACTCATTTCACAGATGAGGATTCTAAAGCCCAGAGAGGCCAAGTCACTTGCCCAAGGTCATATAGGTAGGAAGTGTCTAGCCAGCCTTGATCAGCTCTTCTGGAGATGAAGAGAGGGCATTCCTGTGGTGCCCTTGGGCTGCAGACTCTGCAGATCCCCACAGAACCTGGGCGCATTTCTCCTGGGCCTTCTCAGACTGGGCGTCTTCAAGAACAAGTCATGTCAGGCTCATCTCATTTCCTTAAACTGAAAGAAGACCAAGGGAATTCTAGAGACATCATTTTCCTAGATTTGAGCAAAGCTAATAATAAGGACAAAGGCTTGTTGATTGACTGACTGACTGATTGACAAGGCAACAGTAAAAATAGACGTGGTTAAAAAAGATAAGCTGGGAAACTACATTATGCTTAAAGGAACCACAGATAATGAATCAATATCAATACTTACATATATCATATACTTATATATTACTATATATTACACACATATCATTATTACAATATACAATTTTATATAGACCTTATAGTATAATTATAATGCATATGCAATTGTTACATAGCATATTTACAATTATATGTATGTTACTTAATATACTTAAAGTGTCTCACACTTCGCTTGTGGAAAAGATGAGGAAATGTGGACTACACAATAATACGATTAGGTGGATTTGGAATTGGTTGAATGATGGGACTAAAAGTGTACTTTAATGATTCAGTGTTAGTTTGCAGAAGGTCCCTAGCAGAGTGCCCCAGGAATCTGTGCTGGGTCCTATGCTATTGAACCATCTCTCAGTTACTTCTATAGAAGCATAGAGAGCACCTGATAGAATTTGCTGATGGCATAGATTTTGGAGGAATAGCTAACACAGTGGGTGGCAGGCAGAGTCCAAAAAAGATCTAGATGGACTTGAATTGGATTTAAACTTAAGCCCTAACAGTCATGAGTGGAAAAAGTTTAAGAAGCCCTGGCTAAAGCAGGGGGTCTGTAAACTATGGCCCAAGAGCCAGATTCAGCATGCCTGTCTTTAGATGGCCTTCGAACCAAAAATGATTTTTTATATTTCTAAATAGAATCAAACTTTATTTCAAAATGGAAAAAGACCATTCTTATCCAGAAGCAGCCAGAACTGGTCTTCAAGCAGTAGTTGACTAGATCAGCAGTTCTCAAACTTTTTGGTCTCAGGATCACTCTTAAAAATTAATGAACACCCCAAAGAGCTTTGGTTTATATGGGTTATAGCAATTGATATTAGCCACATTGAAAATTAAAAGAAATTAGTATTACTACAAAAATAATTTTGACCTCCCAGATACCCTGAAAGGGTTTCAGGGACCAGCAGAGGTCCTTGGACTATCCTTTCAGAACCACTGATCTAGCATATTGGGCTGAATTTAATCGAAATTCACTGGAGAGAAATGTCAAGTATCATACTTGGGTTCATTTGATCCTCACAACAGCCTTTACAAGGTAGGTGCTATGATTGCTGCCAATTTACAGATGAGGAAATACTCTGAGAGAGGTTAAATCATTTTATCCAGAATCTCACAGCATCTGAGGAAGGATTCAAAGCCAGATTTTCTTCTGGATCCCACGTCCAGTGATCTATCCAGTATCCCATAAAACCCCTCCCATCTTATCTTATAGACCCCAGATAATGTAGAAACTCTTGTCTAGCAAGGGGCAGGTCTTATCCTTCTATATCCCTGTAGTACCCTATAGGCCTTGGTGCCAAATAGTTGTCGATTGAGTGACTATTAGCTCCTCTTCCACCACCTGGCCCCAAATTACATTTCTCACAGTGATCTAGCGAGAAACGGGGACTGTCTGTGGGACGGTGTCTGTGGGACAAGCCTCTCTTCTTCCACTTCTATTAAAACCATAACTGTCAGAGGCTGGTGAGATTAAGGGGACCTTTTCAAGGGGCAGGATGGTCAAGGGAGCTATTGATGGAACTGGGAAGGGAGGGGGTGGAGACCAAAGATAACGGCTACTTTATGTGCCTGGTACAGTGACTTTTATTGTAGCATTCTCAATGTGTTTTAAAGTGTTGCATGACCAGTAAAAAATATATATACATATATGTCACTGTCTAGGGAAAATCGCTACTCCAATATAACAAGAGCCTATAATGTCCTGGAAAATGGAGGGAAGTCTTTAGAAGAGGTTCTTGGTCTCCATTTAAAAACATTTATGGTGTTGGGGGAGCAGTTGCTCCTTGATTTGTGTGTGGCAGGGGAGAACTTTAGTGGAGATGCCAGGGCCAAAGACAAAGGCACACATGCATCCTTATGCACAATGGTGGATTCTCCTAGGCCCTCATCATCCAGGAGCAAGCATTGATTAGGCACCCACAGCATGCCCTTTGGGGCATTTAAAGTCCTTTATAGCTACCTCCAACTTACTTTCCTAGCTTTATTTTTATATTAATCCCTTTCATGTATTGTGAGATCTCTTTACTATCCTCACAACTTGGTCTCTTTACCACTCCTCATAACCGCCTCTCCATCTCTCACCTTTCTCCCTCCCTTTGTACTGTTGTCCCCTCATGCCCAGAATGCATCTACTGCTGTGTACTCAGTACTGGGAAGGAAGAAGAGAGTAAGTCAAGGCCCCTGCTGTTATGGAGCTTACAGTCTGGGCAGCTAGAATGTGTAGACCCGTTAAATAGGATCGTATACACGCCAAAAGCCAGATAAGCAATAGAGATGCCAAGTGTATGGGAGTTCAGAGGAGGGAGTGATCGCTGTGGCCTACAGCAGACGGAATCTAAGTTGGGCCTTGATGAGGAGAGAAGAATGAGGAGAGAATTTCAGGTGGGAGGTATTAACGCACAAGGAAGGATGGTAGAAACAAAGGCACCGAGCCAGAAAAGTACAAAGGGTGTTCAGGCTGTAGCAGACTGTCCGCCTGAAATGGAGAGTCAGTGTAAGCTAAGAGCTAAAGACCAGTCTGGAAAGAGAGGTAGGGGCATCCTTTTGGAAAGCCTTCAATGCCGCATTAAAGCTATTGATGGAAGAGGATAGACACCAAAGGTTTTTGAGCAAGAGACAGTATGGAAAAGAGGATAGAGCACTGGGTTTGTAATCAGGAAGACATGAGGTCAAATCCAGCATCAGACACTTGCTCTCTGCATGACCCTGGGCAAATTGCTTATCCCCTTTGTGACTCAGTTTTCCCATCTCTAAAATGTGATCATTAGCCTTGATGGTTCTAAGGCCCCTCACAGCTATAAATTTGTGATCTTACAACCCTGTGAGGGTGACATTGTGAAACCTTCCCTAGGACATAGATGCATATGTGATGTATACTCATTATAAGCTGGCTGGACCCATCTTAAATCATGTACACCTCATACACACACACACACACACACACACACACACACACACGTATATCTGGTCACAGTCTCTGTCTGCTCACCCTTGTCCTCAAAGCCTCTGGTCCACTGTTTCCATGACAACCTCACCAATTCAGACAGGTGCTACTGTAGCTAGGAAGGGAGGCTGGAGAGAGTAGAGGGAGCCAGAGAGAAAGAAGGCGAAAAGCCTTGATAACAAAGGCAGATGACTGAGGGAAGGGGTCAGGCAGGAGGCAAGGGCCTTAGCATGGCAGTGCTAACTGGTATGGGAAGTAGTATGTAGGCCTCAGAAATCCCCAGAACCAAGACAACTCCCTGGCCTCATATAAGGAACTGGTACAGACTGAGGCTTGGAGCCAGAACCCAGGCATCCAGATGTCTAGCTACAGGCCCAGGGAAAACTGCTTGGGGGGGGGGGGGGGAGGCCTGCTTCCCATAGCACACCCTATGCTTCAGCTCCCAAAGGGACTTCGTCTTATTCCATAAAGCTCTTTTGCTTATAAAAGATAGATGACTCTTCCTTTTCCCTCGGGGAGGAAAAGGTCAGGAGTCACCAGCTGCTGGAGCCTCTGTCTGCATTTGCAGACTACGGATATAATTGCAGGGACTCCAGGCAGGAGAAAGGGTCCTGTTTCCAGAAGTCAGCCAGTAGGACTGAAGAATGAGATAAGGATAAGGGATAGTAATCATGGAATTCGGGAGTTTCAAGGGACCTCAGCATTCAGCCCGTACTTAGCCAAAAATCTTCTCTCCAGCATCTCCAACATCTTCTCATCGTCTTGGTTGCCCATTCTCAGGATGCTCCTCCCCTTATTAATGTCCTTGCTAAAAGGTGCTACTTAGAATTAAGTGCAATATCTGAGTGATCTTGGGCAGATCACTTCATTTTACTTTTATTTTTTTGGGAGGGGCAATTAGTGTCAAGTGACTTGCCCAAGGTCCCACAGCTAGTAAGTGTTAAGTGTTCATTTTACTTCTAAAGTCTATAAAACATGGATATATGGAATGTTAGAGATGAATGAGACCTCCTAATCCAACATATAAATATATATATATATATATGAGAAAACAGACTTTCCATAATAAATAATTGTGCTTACCTCCATTCCAAGAGATGTACTGAGAGCCAATCTCTGCTCTGATTATGCCCCTGAATGGGGAGTGCCAGGTAGCACAGGCATCTTAGCCAAAGTCTTTATGATCCCTAAGTGGGAAATGGCAACAAAGAAATCCTCCACTCATATGGAAGAAAGAACTAGGATAGAGAAGGCTCATATAAAGACTAGACACTGGATAGACCCAAGTTAGAATGAGTCGCCCAAGAGTAGTGGACAGTGGTGACTTCATCAGCTTTACTTTTGCCAAAGGTATGGATGCAGGACTGCCTAAAGGTGCTTCTAGTCTGGCAACATTGTTGGGTTACAGTCAACTTTCTGGTCTCTAGGAATGAATTTGCTTTCCTAGTGATCTGAGCTTCTTTGCCCTTCCCTGCCTAACTGATCAAAGTCCGAGCCAGAAACAGGATAGATGTGTGAGTGTGGTCTGAAAGCTCAGTATGGGTCAGCAGCATAATTCGGCAGCCAAAACAGCTAATGTGAATTCAGGAGGCATTAAGAGAGGAAAGAGCTTCCAGGAATAAGGAGGCAACAGTCCCATTGTAATCTACCCAGCCCCAGTCAGCCTCTATCTGGAGTATCATGTTCATTTCTGGTTACCACAGCTTGGGAAGGGTGTTGATAAGCTGGAAAGGATCCAGAGGAGGCAGACTGGATGAGGAAGTGCTGAGAGGCTAGGTCATATGAGGATCCATTAAAAGAAGCCTAGAGAAGAGAAGTCAAGTATTTATTAAGCTCTTTTGGTTTTTCGTTTAGTTGTTTTTTTAATCATGCCTGGCTCTTTGTGATCCCTGTTAAGGTTTTCTTGGCAGAGATACTGGAGTGGTTTGCCATTTCCTTCTCCAGCTCATTTTACAGATGAGGTAACTGAGGCAAACAGGGTTAAGTGACTTGCCCAGGGTCAGCCAACTGGTGAATGTCTGACGCCAGATTTGAACTCAGGAATGATGAGTCTTCCTAACTACAAGCCAGGCACTCTATCTGCTACACCACATAAGCACTTACTGTGTTCCGAGCACTGGACTGAAGCCAGGGCAACAAAGAAAGTTTAAATAGTTACTGCTCTGAAAGAGCTAATGGTCTGATCAGAGACAACATGCAAACAGCTGTGTAGAAACGAGATATGCACAGGATAAATGGAAGGTGATGCTAGAGGAAAGGCGCTGGCTAGCATCAAGGATTGGGATGGCTTCTTGTAGAAGCTACAATCTTAGCTGACAGTTGTAAGACTCCAGAGAAGCCCAGAAGAGATGAGGAGGGAGAACATTCCAGGAATGGAGGCAGCCAGTGAAAATACAATGAGAGATCTAAGAGAGGCTATGAGGCTGGTATTCAGATAAGGCTGTGCAGTGTAGGGTGAACTAGATTTATTCTGTCACAAAGGGCAGAAGCAGGGAAATGGGTCAAAGTTGCAAAAGGTCCAATTAAACTTCATGTCATAAAAATACTTCCTAATAATTAGAACTATTCAGAAGTGTAATGAGCTGCTTTGAGAAGTAGCAGGTTCCCCTTCACTGGGGGTATTCAAACAGAGGCTGGATAACTTCCTGGTCACATAGTATAGTGGAGGTTCCTTTGGGTTGAATTAGATGGCCACTAACATCCTTTTCCACCCTGAAAATCTAGGATTCATTGTCTCTGTATGTGTGCCAGTCTGTATATGTGCATACCAACTGATGGCATTCTCCAGTGATGTATAAATGGTTTGATAACCATCTACTGCCTTGATGCCACCTCATCCTCTATGTTAATGTGAAGATTCAAGAACAGGTTGTATTTGTCTTGCCTGGAAAACCCATTCCTTTCTCCCCGTTGCTTATCTAAGTCATAATGATCCTTTAAAATCCATTTCAGGGACCACCTCTGCAAAGGCTTCCCTAACTACCCCACCCTCCTCTGAACTGCCCCTTCCACTCACTCGGCACCTAGAATAGGCTGCCTTGCTTTATTGGTTGTGTATGGGTTGTGTCTTTTAAGTGAGATGGTATTGTAGAATCTCGTGCTGGATGGGACTTCACTGAGAGCCCAACTTCCTCATTTTATCGTTGAGGAAACTCATCAAAGGACCGACAAAAGGGAAATGACTCACCTAACAGCATTTAGGCAGTAAGTAGCCGAGCTAGAATTTGAACCCCAATTCATTGGATGAGTCTAGAAGCTAGAAGTGAGTGATCTTAAGAGCTCATGGAGTCACAACCCTCCCATTTTTCGGATGAGGGAACTGTACAGAGAGGTTAAATGACTTGCATGTGTTCACACAGGTAATAAATATCAAAGATGGAATTTGAACCCAGATCTGATGAATGGGTATAGGACAGGATACTTGAGCTGAGCTTTGAAGAAAACTAGGAATTCTAAGAAGTGGGGCTGCAGTGGGTCGGCTAGGTGGCGCAGTGAATAGAGGATCAGCCCTGGAGTCAGAAGGACCTGAGCTCAAATACAGCCTCAGACACTTAATACTTACTAGCTGTGTGACCTTCGGCAAGTCACTTGACCCCAATTGCCCTGCCTTCCTGCCTCCAAAAATTAAAAAAAAGAAAAGAAGTGGGGCTGGAGAAGGAGTGAGTTCCAGGCACGGAAAAGATGCAAAGATGCAGAGATGGTCTAAAGAGGCAGTTTCCTCAGTACCAATTTTTAACAGATCCCAAAGTTCCATTTTTCCAAGAGAAATTACATGCCAAATAATGCCTCCTTATCAGAGAGGCCTTCTGTGGTTTTGCTGCCCTAGAACCACACCTGTTATTAATCTAGCTCACAGTGCCAGGTGCTCCCTCACCCACTCCTCACTCATCCCCCTTTGCCAAGAGTGGGGGGCAGGCAGGGGTCAGATACTGCTGTGTCAAGTTCTTCACACACACACACACACACACACACACACACACACACACACACACGCGCACACACACACACACACACACACTTGGGCCCCTAATATCCTGGAACATCTTCCTGCAAAAGACAGATCTATAGAGGAGTCTGGCTCCAGCCTGGAGTTCCCCTTTTCTTCCTGACACTGTTCATTGCTTCGAGGTCAGAGCTGAATCTGTCTTTATTTAGCACATGAAGTGGGTTTTTTTTTCCCCTTCCCTTCCCCCACACATCTCCATTCTTTTCAAAGGTTTCCAGCAGGAAGAAACCACTGTGGGTTCTTCCAAGAGGCCTGACCACATTTGGCTGCATAAAGACAGGGGTTGGTGGTATGAGTGGGAGGGATTGCAGTGGGGGGTTCAACACCCAGATGGATGAGCCAGCCCTGGGTGCTGATGTGGCTTTGAAGTTGAATAGAGTTAGGCAATCTCTCCAGATCAGGCTTTGTCCAAATCATTTAGTCTTCATCCCATTCATGACTAGGTCAGGGAAATGCTTTCTCCCTGGAGCCAGCGCCTCCAATCCTGAGAACCTTGGTGGCGCCAGCAGAGGGTGTGGGCCTCAGTGGTCTGTGTGTCCCAGTGGGCAGCTGGTTTAGGTTGGGAAAAGGGTCAGGCAGTTCCCCAGATCATATGTTACTGACCATGTGGCAACCGACCTGACCTACCATCTTATAGGTCTCTGTTCTCCCACTGAGACTCAAAGTGGGTCAAACAAGCCCCACCTCCCAAACCCCAACAGACCTGCTAGAAACCAGTTGAACATTGGGGACCATGCCCAGGGACTTCTTCCCCACTGGAATCCTAGAATCATGGGATTTAGGAGCTTGGAGAAATGTACATAATACAGCTTCCCCGATGTACCAAGGACTTTTCTACTTATAGAGTACTCATAAAATGTTAGACCTAAAAGGGATCTTAGAAATAGTCTGGTCCAACTTGCCCATTTTACATATGAGGAAACTGAGGTCTAGAGGAATCCATTTGCCTACAGTCACATAGTTCAGCCTTGCTCACGTACTCAATGCCTTCTGAAGGAATCTGCCTTTCTTGGAACAGGCTGGCCAAAGTTTCATGATGCCTGGACATACAGCAAATCTTCCAGGAGCCAGGATATTAAACATGATTCTCTCTCTCCCTCAGTATATAAATATATATATATATATACACACACACACATATATATCAG
>CM053584.1:81120064-81157070 GCA_028627135.1 Pseudochirops cupreus
AAGATGTACCATGGTATAACAAGAGGCATTTTCATATAACTTTTATAAATGCACATATTTTAATATTGAAATAAATTCAATCCTTTTATTTCATGATAAGCCAAGTCTTATGTTTTATGGCAGACCCACAGATTCTGGTGGACAGTAACCACAGAGTCGGGGGGGGGGGGGGTAGCAATTTTCACACCTTGCAAAGAATGTTTAGATACCTTGTCCCAATTTTTCTCCCAATCATTTCCTCCCTTTGAGGCCTTTCCCATCCCCCCCCCACACACACACACAAAAGATAAGCATCAGAAGTGGGACAGTTGATACCTGGAAGAGCTGGGACTGGAGAGGCCCAATAATCATTTGGTCAGATACCCCTGGGTTAGTCTGACCCAAGAGCAAAGAAAGACCAGAGAAGACCCAGGAAGAAGAAAATCTCTTGAATGGCATTTCCCAAATATAGTGATTTAAAACTCCTCTCTCCCTCTCCATCCTACCCTTATCCCAGCACTTTCTCAAACCCCTTCTAAAGGGGGAAAGATACCAAGGCCCAGAAAGGCAGAGCACCATGCTGTAAGTGACCAGGCATCTCCCTGGCTCAGGCCTGCTTGTCATGTTGGATGGGTAAGGCAGTAGAGACACACTTGAGCTTCCCTCCAGAAAGAGGCAAGGGTAGTAGGAATGGGCCAGATTCAAGAAGAGGTGGGGAACAACCCGATCCTTGCGTCTCCACATGTGTGACCTAGTGAAAGGGAAGGAGAGGAAGCACTCGGAAGAGGAGACAGTTTAAAGCTGCTTTGGCTTCTACTGGTTCCCAGACTGTTGCAGCAAAGCCTAAATTGGATAGACAAGGCAAATTCTGAATGATCTCATTAGGCAGCTGAGCACGGTCTTTGGACTTGGCATGCAGGGCAACCTGCCTGCCAGACGCTCTAGGAAGGTTCATCAAAGTCCAGCAGTTTTATGATTGCCAGAGCCTGGGTAAGGCTGGGGCAGGGGCTGAAGGAGTGGAGTTGGGGGAAGGAGAGGGGAGGGGACGGGAGGTCAGGAGAGGATGCTCAAAAGAAAAGTAACTACCAGTTAGTCAACCACATGCATTTATTAAACACCTGTTGTGTGCTGGTTAATTCCAAGCGCTAGGAATATAGAAATGGAGATGGAAAGACAGTCCCTGCTCTCAAGGAACTCACAGTCTAATGCTGGGGGAGACGACATGCAAGTAACTATGTGCAAACAAGATAGAGCCAGGATGAACTGGAGATAATCAGCAGAGGGAAGGGATACTAAGGTCTACGTCTGCCAGCACCCCTGATTTTGAAAGTGTATAGGCTATTTGGGCCTTCCAAATTTATCTCCTCCATTTCCCTGCTCCTGGGAAATTCTGTATCTCATACTATTCCAGACATGTAGGAGATGAATCATGGAATCATGCGATCATAAATTCATCCAGAAAGGACCCTATAGATCACAAAGTCTAACCTCATTTTCCAGAGGAGAAAACTGGGAGGAAATGACTTGCCCAAGGTCACACAGCTAGCTAATAGTAGGACCAGGCATCTCTAGATGGTGCTAGGGGCTAGAAAATACTCCTCCTATCTGGCCTAAATCCCCCTTGCTGTAATTATTCCTTGATTTTTTAAAATCCCGGGGTCAATGGTCATCACCTAATCTTCTCCAAACTCATCATGAGTGACCATTCCACTATTTCGCTGTTTTCTAAATTGGAATTTTATTTTTTCTTTAAAGCTAAGCCAGTTTGCTTTGGTATGGTTTTGCCATCTCCTTGCCTTAGTCTCTGCTCCTTTACTGAGGCCAGGGCCCCATACATAAGCAGCAGAGCCTTCCTGGAGGCAGAGGAAAAGGAGGGAAGACAGATGGGCTGTGACAAGGGCTGTGGAGATGGGCAGCAGTAGGTCGCAGGGATCAGGGACGTGGAAGGCTTCACAGGAGTCGCGGGCCCTTTGGCAGTTGTTGTGGCCCAACTGAGTTGACAGAAACTCTTTGATGCCGCAGCAGATGTGTTACAGGCTGAGTTGAAGATAGAAGATCTGGGAAATTCTTCATGATAAGCCTGAGGCAGAGCAGGGGAAGGGGCAACAAGGACACACTCATTCCCTTCTGAGTCAGTCCTGCTGATTGCTGTCACGGTCATGGCGCAGGGACTCTCCTCAGACGGAATATTTACCACAACCTTAACTCTAGCTCCTATCCTGCTTCTGTCAGTGATTCACTTTGTGAGTTTGGGAAGGTGACCACATTTCTGGGCCTCAGTTTCCTTCTCTGTAAAAGAAAGGTGGGGGGAAGGGTGTCAGGGAACTAGATAGTCTGTATTGTTCCTTCTAGCAAATACATTCTGTGGTTGAGAACTGCTAGGTGCTGTAGTGGAAAATATACTGGATTTGAAGACAGAGAAAGTGGATTCCAATCCTAAGCCTACTATTTATTACTTGCATGGCCTTGGGCACATTGGTTGACATAGTCAGACTAGGTGGGCTCCAGATCTATGATTCTCTATAACTTTATAAAGCCCCCAACCCATCCCTCCCTCTCAGCTCTCATGCCCCACCCCTACATCCAATTCAAGGCCTGCAGACTGAACCTCCATAATATCTCTTGCATATGCCCTCTTCTGTCTTCTGACACTACCTGAACCTTTATAAGAACCTGCTGATTGATCTCCCTGCCTTAAGTGTCTCCCTGCTCCAACCCATCTCCCATTCAATTGTCAAACTGATCTTCCTAAAGCCCAAGTCTAACCATGTTATCCCTCTAGGGCAGGGTTGGGGAGCCTGCGGCCTCCTAGGTCCTCAGGTGCAGCCTTTTGACTAAGTCCAAGTTTGACAGAACAAATCCTTTTCTTAAGGGGTTTTTTTCTGTGAAGTTTCGATTCAGTCAGAGGGCTGCCCTTGAGGACCTAGAGGGCCACATTTGGCCTGGAGGCTGCAGGTTCTCTACCCCTGCTCTAGGACAACTAAGCGGCACAGTGGATAGAGCCAAACACCTGGAGTCAGGAAGACCCGAGTTCAAATACAGCCTCAGACTCTTATCAGCTGTGTAACTCTGGGCAAGTCACTTAACCTCTGATTGCCTTGGTTTCCCCAAGTGTCAAGTGGGGATCACAATAGCACCTACTTCCCGAAGTTTTTGTGAGAATCAAAGCAGATAATATTTATAAAGCACTTAGCACAGCGTCCAGCATACAGTAGGTGCTTAATAAACCTTTGTTCACTTCCCTTCACCCCCTTCCCATTCAGCAAACTCCAGTGGCTCCATTTTACCTCCTCTGGAGAGAGAATCTAGAACTCAAAATTTAAAAAAAGGAAGAAGAGGAATGTTAGAAATAAATCGATTAAAACTGTCCTCTTTATGCCTAGGGAACAACCTTTCTTATCTTACTCACTCTATTCTCCCCTCCCTTCTTTTATGCTGTAACTCAGACTCTCTATTCCAGAAAGCCTCCTCTGATTTATGTCCTTCCCCCCCAACCACCGCCCATCCTCTAGAATCTCTTCTGTCACTGTTTCCCCCACCTCTCAACAGAAACCCTGACCTAGTTCTCCCCCCTTAGCCAACTTGTTGATGTTGTTCAGTTGTTTGTGGTCCAATTCTTCACAACCCCATTTAAGGTTTTCTTGGCAAAGATACTGGAGGGGTCTGCCATTTCATTCTCCAGCTCATTTTACTGATGAGGAAACTGAGGCAAACAAGGTGAAGTGACTTTCCCAGGGTCACATAGCTAGCAAGTGTCTGAGGCCAGATTTGAACTCATGTCCTCTTGCCTCCAGGCCATATCCTCTATCCACTGCACCACTCAGCTGAACTATATTTCAGCCTGTCTGGCAGATCTCACAGGTGGTTCCCTGAAGGCAGGAGCTCATGCTACCCTGAAGGGCTCATTTCAGGGCCTTGCCCCTAATGAATGCAATTTCCCCCATGCAGCCACTGCTGGTCTTGACCAAGTCTATTTTGAAAGGGGCCTGCAGGTCGAAATCCAAAACCACTGAGCCCTGAGGTCATTGGATTATCAGGTTTAGAGGCAGAATGTACTGGTCTCAGAGGGTACCAAGCAGAGTTAAGACTGTGCCTCCCCTCAAGGAGCTTACATTCAAATGGGAAAAATAGAGATCTGTGCGAAGTGGGATACAAGTCACTGCGGGGAGGGGTCCAGAAAGTCCCTCTGCAGAAGGAGGAGTCTGAACTGAGTTTGCAAGGAAGGCGAGGCTTCTAACAGGCAGAGGTGAGACACAGGCCACAGGAGGTGCCAAAGCCCGCAGAGAAGAGATCAGTTGCCCTTTGAGGAACAACCAGGAGGCCAACGTGGCTGGCCTGCAGAGTCAGAGGAGGGAAGTAATAAGTCAGAAGGTTGGCAATGATAATAGCTAACATCTGTAAAGCACCCACCATCTGCCAGGTCCCGTACTAAGTGCTGAAGAATTAATATTTCATTTGAACCTTACAACAACCTTGGGAGGTAGGTGCTATTATCATCCCCATTTTTACAGGTGAGGAAACTGAGGCAAACAGCTTAAGTGACTGGTCCAGGGTCACACAGCTAATACATATTCGAGGTCACATTTGAACTCGGGTCTTTCTTGACTCCAGGTCAAATGCTCTATACCCTTTACCAACTCTCAAGGTAGTATAGGAAGGAGCCAGGGTGTGAAGAGTTGTAAGTGTCAAATAGATTAATTTCTATTTATTTGCTCCTAAAGGTAATAGGGAGCCACTGGAGTTTGTTGAGTAGTAGAATGAGGTGATCAGATTTGTGTTTTAAGAGAATCCCTGTCAGCCTTGTAGAAGATATCTTGGGGTGGGGACTGAGCTTGGAATCAGGAAGACATCTTCCTAAATTCAAATCTAGCCTCAGATACTTACTAGCTAGATGACCCTGGACAAGTCACTTAACCCTGTTTGCCTCAGTTTCCTCATCTGTAAAATGAGCTGGAGAAGGAAGTGGCAAACCAGTCCAGTGTCTTTGCCAAGAAAACCCCAAAAGAGAGTCAGGAAGAGTCAGACAGGACTGAAACAAGTAAACAACAACAAAAAGTGAGTAGAGACATGAGTCAGCAAGAAGAAGGCTGAGGCTTTGGGGTTTGCTTTGTTTTTCATTTTTGTTTGTTTCCTGTCTTCCCGTCAGGAGGGGACAAGGACCTGAATTAGTATAATGTCTGTGGGAGTAAAGAGACAAAGTTGTGTAAAAACCTTCCATTTTGCAAATGACGAAACCGAAGGTCAGAATGATGAAGGAATTTGCCCAAGGTCACACAGTGCCAAGGTTGAAGAGCTGGGATTGCACCCAGGACCTCCGATCATAAATCCAAGGCTCTTCTCACAATACTAGCCTTGGAGTATTTGCAGATAGGAGTGTTGGTGCCTGGGCAGGAGCCTCACGGAATCCCTGAGTCTCCTTCCCCTTATCTAGGCAGGAGCATCTCTGCTCTCTCTTGGCGGGGGCCACCCCTGGGAATACGTCCCCAGGCATTCTATTGTCAGTGACCATGTCTGTGAAGAGAAGAGTGGGGCAGGTCGGTGGAGGATCTCGAGAGCCTGGCTATGAGAAAACATGAATAAGGGGCAGTAGAAAAGCTGGGTCTGAAGAAATCAATCAGCCAAGAGTCCTTCAACAAACAAACTTCTTGGGGCTGAGCAGTAGGTACTGGTGACACAGAGATGACAGTGAAATGCAGTCCTTGCCTTCAGGAAACTTACATTCTGTCAAGGGACCGCAAGTACTCATATAAGCAAATGTGGATGCAGAAAATAACCCAAACCTTCCCTTTAGCCCTATAGGAAAACGCCACGGTTGTTGTTGTTCGGTCATGTCTGACTCTTCGTCACCCCGTTTGGGGTTTTCTTGGCAGAGATACTCGAGAAATTTGCCATTTTCTTATCCAGCTCATTTTACAGATGAGGAAACTGAGGCAAAACAGGTTGAAGTGACTTGTCCAGGGTCACGCAGCTGGAAAATGTCTGAGGCTGGATTTGAACTCAGGTCTTTCTGATTCTAGGTCGAGCTCTCTATCCAATTAACTACCTAGCTGTTCAAAAAATGTCATGCAAGTGAATCTAAATTCTCTTCCTGGCTGTTATTAATCCACGGTGCAATCCTGGCAAGTCACTTATGCTTGAGTTTCTCCATTTATAAGCTAGATTTTAGTAAGTAAAATAGACTTTGATTTCCTCTTTTGTACAATAGTCATAATAGTTGCAAAAGCTCTGTATAAGTACAAAGAATTATGGTTATTATACGCATACACCCTCCAGAAAATGTAATCAAGAAATGCCCCCAGGACCATTTCCAACTGCAGATCAACACCTGAAATGAGACCTCACCCCAGAGTAACCCTGTCCCTACTCCTCCTGTTACCCCTCACCTCAAGCTGCAGATGGTTCCCTCTGCTGTCTACACTGTTGCCATAGCAACTCCTCCCTGATCCAACGACGTCAACCTGTCAGAGCAGGGCATCTGGGCAGTATCGCTAATGGAAAACATCTTCCAGTAACTCTCAGAGTTCGTTTGGCAAGAAAACTTGGGGCCTTCCAGGGAACAGAGACTCAGCAGGCTTGGGAAAACCCTCACAGGGTCCCCAAGGCTAGGAGTAGCTTTCTACAGGAACCCTGCTCTGAGAGGGAGTAGGAGATGAGTTAGCTTGGACCCCCTCCAAGTCAGAGAATTTGAGTCTGTTAAGCTCCGAGGAAGAGAAGACTCAATTAATCCAGGTTCTTACACCCTAAATCCTTACTCTGACCCAGGCTGCTGCCATATAACAAAATAGTACTTAGAGGGAGGTAAAGGATATGATGCAGATGGCCTCCTGCAGAGCTGAGAGTGTTGGGAGTGGATAAGGTTGACTTTTCCCAGGGTACTAGATTAACGTGTTTAAGGTCCCTCATATCACTGGCATTCTACGACTTTCTAAACCTCTCCCACATCCATCCTCCTTAGACATCATGCAGCCACCATCTTTATTAGCATGAACACAGGCCAGGCCTGGATCAGCTGATGGGGGCAGCTCAAACTGCCCAAAACCAGACCTTTGCTCTGTGCCTTCTCTTATGCCTTCCCTGCTGCAAGTCCCAGTTTAAATCCCAGCCTCCACAGGAGGCCTTTCCCAGTCTCTATTTATTACTTCCTATTTATAATGTGTTTAGCATGTTCATATATAGTCATTTACATGGTTGTCTCCTCCATTAAATTATGAGCTCCTTGAGGTCCAGGACTGTCTTTTGTCTTTTATCTGCGGCACACAGTGCTTGGCACAGTGATGCTTTAATAAATATGTATTGACTTGACTGCACTCTAGAGCTTAGCACAATACCTAACACATAGGAGATACTTAAGAAATGTTTGTTGACTGGTCGATGGCCTTCAGCCTCTGTTCCCGCCCTGCTGTGCTAGCCAAGCTGTCTTCCTATAACCTTCTAATCTGTTCCTTCCTCTGAGTTATCATCTAAAGCTGTACCTCACCATGGTTCAGAAGTAAGCCTTCATTCTGAATGGTTCCACCCATAGAGGGCAGCCTCCACTGATGGACAGTGTATATATTGGCCTCATGACCAGCCTGGATCATGATAAAAGAGCTCCTCCCCAGCTTGGTCTCCTGCTTGTGGATTAGGGGACCACATCAGCTCTCAACCAGCTACTAAGTGGCAGAGGACACCAGAACTCCATCGTTAGGGGAGAGGGTACCTCCCTACCCTCCAAACTCATCCACACGTCATGGTGACATACAGAGAATCAGAGGGTAGTCCATTTAGAGCCAGGAGGAACCTTATTGTTGTTGTTTTCAGTCAAGTCAGAGTCTTTGTGACCCCCATTTGGGGTTTTCTTGGCAGAGATACTGGAATGGTTTGCCATTTCTCTCCAGCTCATTTTACAGATGAGGAAACTGAGGCAAACAGGGTTAAGTGACTTGCCCAGGGTCATACAACTAATAAGTATCTAAGCCCAGATTTGAACTCAGGTCTTCCTGACTCCAAGTCCAGAGCTTTAGCCACTCCTCTGTCCAACTACAGAAACTACTCTGTCCAACCCTTTCATTTTGCAGATGAAGAGAGTAGTGTGCAGTTAGGTCACATGGTCATACAGGCAGTGAGTGGCATAGGCAGGATTCTCTGTCTTCAGATCCACATGTGCCATAGTAAGTCTGCACATCTCCTGGAGGGAGGGGCAGGAGGGGCAGCTAGGTGGCACAGTGAACACAGCACCGGCCCTAGAATCAGGAGGACCTGAGTTCAAATCTGTACTCAGTCACTTGACACACTTACCTTGGGCAAGTCACTTAACCCCAACTGCCTTGCCTTCCCCCTTCCCAAAAAACAAAAAAAACAAAACTAGGAATAAGATCCTAAGGGAGGTGGTAGGGAGGTGGGAGTCCTCATGCTTCATTCATTCACTAGCTCAGTATTGCCTACTCCTGAAAAAACCCAAGTGTTTGGGGGACTAGAAGAAACTGTTGTTAATAAGGAGAACAGAAAACATCCCATTGGAGCAGAGCTCAGGAACAAAGCCGGCGTACTTTTCACCCTTTGCTTTCTTCTTAGGAAGGCAGCCCAGGCATTAGCAACAATACTGAGCTTCCTCCAAGAAGGCAGGGCTGGGATGCTGGGCAGGGTGGGAGCCTGTTTGGAGTGAAGGACAGAGCAGATCAGGGTCAGGTTAGAGCGTGAGGAGGATGTTATTCTGCGTGCACCATCGTCCTGGCCTCCTCCCCCACCCAGTGCACAGCTGCTGTTGGCCCAGAGGATGTGGCTTCCTGTCCTGACCTCACTGCAGGGTACTCTGGCCATGAGACTGGGAAACAGCTGCCACTTTCTCCTCTGAGGGGACTGCATTGTGGTCCATGGGGTGGGGGAAGGAAGGATTCTGATCTGCTGAGTGGGCCAGCTTCATGACTTTTGCTTTGGGATCAGTGCAGAGGAGATGAGTCTAGGCATCTGGGAGAAAGCTTGAGAAACATTTTCTCACTTCAGCCATTGAGGGGTGAGGGGTGGAGATGGGGCAGGGAGGAAATCCTGAGTCTTCCAGAAACCTTGACACTGACTCGGAACCAGTCAGGTGGAACAAAAAAGTCTTTCTTTAGCCCAGAGAAAAGGGAGACAGAAAAGACTGGGGGGGAGGGGGGAAGGGGACACAGAAAAGGTAGGATACAGTAGAAAGAATATTACTAGTCCTGAAGATATAGGACCTGGGTTCAAATCTCAATTGGATTTAGTATTTTAGAGTTGGGACTTGGATTTTAATCCTACCTCAGTCACTGTGTGACCCTGGGCAAGTCACTTAATCTCTTCATCCGCAAAATGAGGACTCGATGACCTGAGGTCCCTTCCAGCTCTTCGTTTTTGATCCTATGAGAAAACCCGGAAGAGTTCTTCAGAACAAGCAGGGAATATTGCCAGGGAGGCCAAGCCAAAAAAGAGTTTCCTGCAGCTCCTCCCCCCCCAAAAAAATAACTCCCACCCCCACCCCCCAGAACATGCTGTCTTCACAGGAGTCAGGGAGTTGGGTGAATGGTATTGTGCAAAGAATGAAAAGACCTGTCTTTGAATCCTGGTTTTGCTACTTACCTCATACATGACCTTGGCCAGACTGATTCGCCTCTCTGGGCCTCAGTTTCCATAAAATGAGTTTGTATAAAAGGAGGGAGTAGCCTAGATGGTCTCTGAAGTCACTTCAAGCTGTCAACAGAGGCAGCTAGGTGGTTCAGTGTCCAGAGAGCTGGATTTGGAGTCAGAAAGACCTGAGTTCACATCCAGCCTCAGACACTTATTGACTTTGTGACCCTGGGCAAGTTACCTGACCTCTCTCAGTCTTAGTTTCCTCATCCATTTAATGAGAAAAATAGTCCCATCTTACAGAGTTGTGAGAATCAAAGGAGACAGCCTATTGCAAACCTCAAAGTGCCATCTAAATTCTATGTTATTAATGATAATAAACATTATGCTCCTACCGCTAATAATTACTACCTCTGTGACCTTGAGAAAGACACTTTAATCTTCCTCAGCCTCAGTTTCCCTGTCTGTAAAAATGAGCGGGTTGGACCAGATGACCTTTGAAGATCTCTTCTGTCTGTAAACCCAGTCATTCCCTGTGTTGCTCTGACAGTGGTAAGAGAAACCAGTGGCAGTTTGGACATTTTTGTGGTTGGGATCATGGGGGTTAGAAAGCAGAACAGGTAGGACCTGGGAGTGGCTGAGCAGAATTCAGAAAGAAACCTGCCCTTGGGGCTGCTGCTGGGAGTCACAGCTACTCAGTATAGCTCATTCACTCTTCACTGCAGTGTTGTGTGGAGTGGGGAGCAGGCACTGCAGCAGCCTAGCAGATAGCCAGCAGCCCCATCTTGTGGCAGCTTCTTGTCAGCAAATCCCTGAAATGCTTATAGAAGGATATGGGACAGGGGGATAGGATCCCCTAATAAATACTGTTAGTTTTTAGGGTCCTGCTTCCCACCCCTGACAGACAGACAGACAGACAGACACACACACACACACACACACACATTATCACCACCACCACCATCACCATCACCGTCACCATCATTCATCTGGGCTGAGTGAGGGAGGAAAAGAGCATAGGTACCATCCTCTATGGAAAAAAGTCCACACTTAGTCCTCAGAATGACACGGGGGTGGTAGACTCATTCTCTTGGCGGGGCAGAGCATACCGAAGATTACCTGGAATGTTTGAGTTTCTCAAGTTAAAGGAGGAGGCAACAGAGGTTTGAATGCCATGAATCCTCTGCCCAGCAGCGTGGCATCGTTTATTATGTTGCTGAGTGGTCAGAAGACAGAGGATGAGGAGACTCATGTGGATCATTGTCAATCATAGAACAGAGTGTTATAGCTGGAAAGGACCTTAGGGGTCATTAATCTAGCCCCTTTATTCTACAGATGAGGAAACTGAGGCTTCAGAGAAGAAAAAAATTCATCTAACTCATTCAACTTATCAATGGCAAAGCTGGGACACTTTGACTCAATTTAGTGTCCTTAGAAATACACCATATGAATCCTACCCTAATTTCTCTCCCGCACACTCCCTTGTTTAGGGCTTTGGAGGAGATACTATAACCGTGCTTCTGTACTCCAGACTTTCTCAAACAAGGCATAAAACCCCTCCAGATTGTAATGCTGCCACCCCAGTCCTGGGGTCCTCATCACTCCATCCCCACCTGAATCTCCAACTATCCCTTCATCCCTGCCCACCATGTTCATGCCAGCTCAGCACTGGTTCTTCCTACCTATATAGCACCAAGTATAGGATTATATATTTAGAGTCTCAGAAGACAGCTGATCCATCCTCCACATTTATACACAAGAAAACTAAGACCTAGGGAAATTATATGACTTAAACAGGGTCATAGGTAGTGTTCTCCAGAGGTGTATTTAAACCCAGGTCTTCTGACTTCAGATCCAATGTTCTTTCTACCATGTTGTCTGCAGTAACTATTACTTGCCATTTCCCAACACACATAGCATCATAGATTTAAAGCTGGAAAGCATCTCGTTGTTGTTTAGTCAATTGATTAATTTTGTCCAACTCTTTGTGACCCCGTTTGGGGTTTTCTTGGCAAAGATACTGGAGTGATTTGCCATTTCCTTCTCCCGCTCATTTTACAGATGAGGAAGTTGAAGCAAATGGGGTTAAGTGACTTGCCCAGGGTCAACTAGCTAGTAAATATCTGAGGCAAGAGTTGAACTCAGGTCTTCCTGACTCCAGGGCTTACACTCTACTTCACCACCTAGCTGCCCAGAAAGCATCTTAGAGATCATCTATTCCAACCTGTATCATTTTATAGTTGCAGAAACCAAAGAGAAAGATTCTGTGAATTCCCTAATGTCATACAGGCAGTAAGTAAAAGAGCAGAAACTTGAACCCAGGCCTTCTGGTTCCCAGGTTAGCACTCTTTTCACCATACGCTGCTTTGTCAGCCAGTCTCTGGCCCCTGCTTCAGCCCAGTTGCTAGTTCCCAGGTTCTGGGGATTTCCCTGGAGATGACTTGATAACCTAGCCAACTCTTCTGGAAATAGGAGCATTTCATGACACTGTCAGAATTGATTCCCTTACCACAAGAGAGAAAACACTCAACCTGCGTCTGCTATGGAGGTTCCCTGACAACTGCCACAAGAAATATTGTGACTTCTTTGTGGGAATAAATGAGGCTACGAGATTAGTAATAGAGGGAAGAATAGTCCCCCGCATGCTCTTCTGAAAGAGGTTTCCTGTCTGCTAAAGTTCATATCCTTCTATTATTCCAAAAGCACTTCAGGTCAAAGCAGAGTTTGGGAAGGATACTGGTACTGGAGAGCGTTAGACAAAGGGCGGTCCTCCAGCACGAGCATCACATGGATTCCTAAGCCAAGGGTTAGTTGTGTGTCTGAAATACCCAGGCTCCCTTGCCACACTGGGAGGATGAACTCATTACCTTTCAAAGTAGAAAAGAATTGAGCTCAAGGACTATGACCCCAAGTCCCAGAAGTCCACATAGTAGAGGGTAATCTTCTTGAGTCCAGCAGGGGTTTGTTTGTTTGTTTGTTTTGTCTTGACTTTGTATAGCACCCTCTCTAGGGGTCATTTCCCCAGCTGGATACTCACAAGCATCACTTGCCCCTTAGAGGTTGTTTGACTGTTATTTCCCTCAAAGTCTTAAGGATAACGTTGTAGGATTGGTGGTTTCTAGTACTATTGTTTACAAGCCCCCACTGGTGTGCCTCCTACTGATTATCAACCAGACCTGATTAACTTTTAGAAAGGATATTTACTAAGCTGGTGTAGCAAGGATAACTGTTATAGACTAGAGGTGCAACTCTCCCCTTGCACATGCAAGATCCCAAGGGAGAATGGGCTCAAGCTTATAGTAAAATGACAGTGAGGCATAAAGGTAGAGAATTCCCATGTCTGTAGCTCTCTGCTGGGCTCTAAGAGCCAGTGCCCTGGTAGAGTCCTGAAGCTGCCTTTTCTCAGTGTTTCTAGTTGGTCCTTGGGGTGTGCCTCTGCCTTCTATGAAGGCAATGCCATCAGTTACTGCTGTTTCAATGACTCTGCTTCCAGCATCAATGAGAAATCCACATCTTCTCATCTTATGAAGTTCATAAGATCCTGACCTGTTCAATTCTCTCTAGATGCTCAGTTGCATTTTCTTGGGAGATCTGTTTGCCCTTAACATGTCCCTACTACCAGCTAGATGATTGTCTCCTACTAGTCTCTTCTCTTTAGTAACATGGTCAGTGGTGAGTAGGGAAGAGAGAGAAGTAGGTATGATCTTCTCCCCCAAAAGTGATTTCCTCTCAGGGGCCTAGGATCCTGAGCTCCCAATTTGGGCTCTTCTCCCACTCGACTGGCTAGCTCTGAACTAACTTGCTGTTTTCACATATAGCTCAAGAGGCATGACTTTATCTTCATCAACCAATCACAAGATGTATCTTATGTGATGTCTTTTCTCTTTATCCAAGAACCCAATGTCCCTATGATACTTTGAGACTGATTAAGGACTAATTCACATCTGGTTTATTTTTATTGATTAATTGGTAATAGAGGCAGAGCATTCTATGACTAATTGTGATGGACACTCATATCCATCTTTACATTTATAGCATCAGTGGTCAACACACTGCTTTGCACATAGTAGGTGCTTAATAAATATTTACTGAATTTAATTAAATTACATTTCCCTTACCTCTAATGAGTCAAAGCCTGGAATTTAAAACAGCTAAATAGGAAACTGAGATATACCTGGGAAGGAAAGAGGGGAGGATTTACTAAGCACCTACTATGTGCCAGACACCATGCTGTGCACTCTACAAATATTATTTCATTTGATCCTCACAAGAACCCTGGGAGGTGGACTCTATTGCTATATTCTTTTTACCACTGAGGAAATTGTGTCATATACAAGTTAAAATGACAAGTCCAGGGTCACACAGCTAATAAGTCTCTGGGAGGATTCAGAAGGCTGCTATAAAGACCAAATAGACAGAGTTTAGAAGACAAATGGCCTCATTTCAGGGTCTTGTCTTCAGATCAGAGCAGATTCAAAAGGGATCTGAAAAAGAAATGCGCTTTTTTTAATCGAAATATCATCACCATCATGATTTGCAAATATGGTTCAAAATTCCTTAAAACAAAGCCCTAGGGAGAGGTTTTGTGGTGTGTTTTTTTAATGGTGGTTATGTTGTTATTTTGAATAGCGCTTGAAATGAGTAGGCCATTGGCTTAGCATCAGAAATCTGTCCTCTCTTTGGCATTTAAAGCCCTTTACAACCTGGCTCTCGCCTACCTTCCCTGTCTAATTATCTTTTACTCCCCTTCACACACTCTCAGGTTCAGCCAAACTGGATTTCTTGCCGTTCTTCATACACAACATTCCATTTTCCATCCACAGGCCTTTATAAAGGCCTCCCCTGTGCCTGGAATGTACTCCCTTACATTTATGTCTGAGGAGCTCTGATTTCTTCAGGGATCAGCTCAAAAGACACCTTTCCTGATCCCCACTCCCAGCTGCTAGGACTTCTCCCCCCAAATCAACTAGTATTCATTTTATATATCCTTTGTTTGTATACATTTTACCCCTCCCACACCCCATAGAATGTAAGCTTCTTGAGGCCTGAGATTGTTTCATTCTTTTGTCTCTGAATCTCTACCACCTAGGACTGTGGCTTACATAGCAGACACTTAACAAATTCTTGTCAATTGCTTACTTGCTTAATTGGTTGATTGATTGACTTCTGAGGTGGTATTTATTGGAATTGAATCTGTCCAGTATTTACTGAGTTTCCACAATCTGCCGGATTTGGGAACACAAGGAGAGCCTGGCTCCTGTGCCACTCACTACCCAATGCCACTCACTACCCCATGCCACTCACTATCCAACATCAACGTTGATTAGGCCAGTAGAAAGGTTGTGCCCAAGATTGTGTCTGTTTGTTTACTACCTATGTAACTTTTCATTCTTCCTGCTTCAAGCTCTGATTCCCAGCAGGTCTGCACCAGAAACATTTTCCTAAGACTGATTTGATTTTCATGCTCTGGTAGTGTTACATGGAGAGGGATAGACTGTTACTTTCTTTAGTAACATGGTGCTATAGGGAAAGGGCTGGGTTTTGAGGCAGAGGATCTGAGTTCTAATCTCAATTCTGCCATTTTCCTATATAACAGTGGGCAAGTTCTCTAACCTCTCTGAGCCCAAGTTCTTCTTTAAAGTAAGGGGACTAGATGATTTCATAGGTCCTTTCCAGCTCTAACTGTATACTTCTACATTTCAAATGTACTTGGAGATTACAAGCCCAGGCTCCCATTCTGGCTTGGTCACTAATTGTAAGTCATTCAGTCATCAAAGATCTATTAAGTTATTTACTTATTTAGTGTTATTGCATAACATTCATATGTTATGTAATGTACTGAGCACTAGAGACACAAAGAAAAGCAAAATTTTGGTCCTGACTTCAAGGAACTTGCATTCTAATGGTGGAAAAAAACATACAAACGGCTGTGTACCTAACTGGTATGATATAGTGTAAATCTGAGATCATCTCAGTGGGAGGGCACTAGCAGTGATTGGAATCAGAAAAGGCCTCTTGGAGGAGGTGGGATTTGAGCCATCTGACCTAAGTTTCTTCATCTAAGGAACAAGGAAGGTGACTAGATAATTTGTGTTAAATCCATCTGTCTTCACCTCTCAGACTGATAAAGGCAAACTAAGCTATCTTTTGCCTTTTTTCTGACCTAGCCTTAAATCACTGAATGGATGTTGCCTTAGACAAACCGGGACCTGGGAAAGACCTTAGCCTAAAAAAGCTAAGGTCAGGGCAGCTAGGTGGTACAGTGAATAGAACACCAGCCCTGGAGGCAGGAAGACCTGAGTTCAAATTCAGCCTCAGACACTTAACACTTGCTAGCTGTGTGACCTTGGGCAAGTCACTTAACCCCAATTGCCCTGCCTTCCTCCCTCCAAAAAGAAAAAAAAAAAAATCAAGGTCTCCCACTGCATCTGGGGCCACCTCTAGTTGTCCTGACTTGTCTTGCCACTGGACCCCCATGGCTCCAGAGTGGAGAGTGAGGCTGATGACTTTGCAAGTCAAACCATCATCTTGCTGATGTCACGGGCCTCTTGGAGAATGAAGGACAAACAACATTAAATCCCTCTATAATGGGTGGCTCTTCTTCCCATCTGATGTCTAACTTGTGTCCTTACTGCTGCCACCCTCCTGTTGCTGTACTAATACCTAAGGCTTTCTCAGATTACGGACATAAATCATTCTGTCATTGGCCCTGGGCTAAACTTCTCATAAGAGTTCTGAAATCTGCAGTGTGGGGTGATTAAAATTTCAACAGATAGTTATTTCAATTTACTTAATTGCTGGCTAATTATTATTTGGGGAAGTTTGGCCGTTGAGTGAGGGATCTCCTTGCCTTTCCCGTACTTCCAGGACCGTCATAAATCTGTCATTTGTTGATACCACTCTCACTAGTTGTTCCCCATTCCTTACTTAACTAGATTTTAGAGATTATCCTCAGGGCCCTGAGGCCCAAAGTTTCCCATGACAGACAGGAACTCAAGGAAGGGGATGGAGAGTTAGGAGATTAAGCTGACTTGGGTTTTTATGATCGAGGCTAGAGGTGTGGGAAACCAGGAGGTTTTCAGTGACCTTCTCGTCCACTCCTGCCTCCAGCCAGCAGAGGCCCTGGCCCAGACCAAGCATCAGTAACTTGTGTGGGGAAGGGCTCCTCAAGAAAATTCTCACATACACACCTCTCCAGTTCCAATGCATCCTACAGGCCACAAGCAAGAGAAATGCAAGAGACAAAGAGGCAAATCCCAGGGACCCCATCTTAGGGCTGCTCTCTTTCTCCTTGCATCCCTAAACTCTAAATATCTGCCTTCTGAAAACCACATGCCAGACTCCCCTACAGTCTCAACACCTTGTCCTATCAGAGTGATTTTCTGGGTACTTGCAGGCTAAGAAGTTTAGGAAGGGCCAAAGCAAAAGCTTGCCTAGATTTATGCTGTAATAGTAGGCCAATATAGTCTTTTGAGTTTAAAGGTGAAAGGAGTATGGCAGAAGACAGATGTGGGAAGAGAAGGCAACATCCCAACACCCCAACTGCAGTAGGAATCTCCACTGGCTCCGATAATGACCAGTTAAAGGAAATGAAGGTGTTTAACCTGGAGAAAAGATGATTTCAGGATGTGTATGAGACTGTCTTCAAGAATCTAAAGAGCTGTCATGTGCAAGAGGGCTTCAGTTTGTTCTGTTTGGTCCCAGAAGGCCAAAGCAGGAATGAGGGGTGAAAGTCACAGACAGGCCAAGTCAGGCCCGATGTCAGGAAAAGTTCCCTAATCTTCAAGAGGTGAGGGCTTCCCTTTCATGGAGGGGCTGAATGCTTGCTTGGTGGGTGTATTATAATGGGGATTCTTTTTCAGATATGGGTTGGACTAGGTGACTGATGAGGTTGTTTTTTGACTCTCAAAATACTGTGATGCTGTGAACTCAGATCCAGCCTCCACTACTTACTTATAAAGGCTGAGTATTAGAGAATCCCCTCTTCAGCCTCCTCGTCAGCCAGATTTAGCCATCTCAATCATCTTGCTTCCTTTGGTATCACAATCTTCACTTCTTATCCTTTGGCTGTCTCCCCTCCTCAAAAGTGATCAGAGGGTGGTATGTACACTCAATCACTTTCCCCTTTGTGGTAACGGCCTCCATAGGCAGACAGTGTTTGTGTATGTGCCTGCTTATGTTTTAACATTTACCAGTACATGCCCGAGTCCAGCAGTATCTATAATTGCAATTCTATACAGGTTACATTCTTCAGATTTATTCTGGTATATTATACATACACATGTGCATGTGTGTGTGAGAGAGGGAAGACATGTAGACTCATCATCATTACAGTGACTATGGGTCAAACAGAACATTTATCCCAGGCTGGTGTAAGAGTCATCTATACATAAAAGGAACCACCACCCTACAATGTAGAAGCCCAGCTGCATGCTGGGTATGTGCAGTTGTTTATGTGAAGCTAGGGTGAGTTGCCACGGTGACAGCTAGGTTGGGGGAGCCTCTTATGCCTTAGAGACCCTGAATTAGCACACCCACCCCTCCAGTTCCCCAAAGCTGTTGCTCCATCTGTGCAGGGAGAAGGCTCCGGCAGCAGCTAGGGAAAATGGAGGGAGCTTTGGGAAGGCCTCTTGCAGCCCTCAGTCAAAGCCCCTTGGAGCTGTCCAGATAGGAAAATAGTTTTACACCACCTCTGTTGGGCCATGCCTGCCACCACCCTCACCTCCAATGGTTGTGCTGAGTTCTGAGAGAACTTGCTAGACAGAGGAAAGTTGTATACTACTCCACCCCTAATCCTAAAACCATTTTGGGCGCCCCAGAGTGAAAGGGGAGGACAGCTCTTCCAAACAACCCTTCCTTCCTTCCCATACCCCTCAGGGGGCTTGATGGTCAGGTGTAGCAGGATAAAGTGTTATTTCCATGCTATATTCTCAGGATTATATCCTGAATCTTTCTAGCCACCCTCAATGACCACCCCTCCCCATGATCCTCCAGGAGCAGAGCTCCTGTCCTAGAGTTTCCATGGGCCAAATCCAAAGGTGAAAGACCAATTGTCATATCCAACCTGGCCACCAGATGTCGCTTCTGGGAGACCCACCAAAAGTAGTTCTGCAGAAGTCCCAGATTTCATCATCCCTCATCTATGTCCCATGTCCTAGGAGGAGAGACCAGATCCTGGAGTGAAAGGCTTCCCTCTCCTGGAGTCCCTCTGCTCAGAATAGATATCTGTGGGACAATTTGAAAGAAGCATTTCCTAACACTGATAGAATTAGCTGGGAGAGGAGGGTGGGCATCATCCCAGGTGCTAAGATAAAGTATATTAGAGAATTAAGTTCCTGGGTGGGAATCAGGGGGAGACAAGTGGGAAATTCTTAGATAGAGAAGGACCCCTCCTTCATGTCATATTCTCTTTTCTTTCTTTGGAGATAATATCACTGCTGGACATCTGAGGACACAGTTCATTATTTTCTATAGCCTTCTTCCTACTCATCCAGCTACAACTACAGCTCTAAAGTTAAAGTTTTTGTTTTGTTTTGGTGAGGGGTTAGAGTGGGGCAGAACAAAACTGGCAGATTCAAGAACAATCTGGACCTGTGATTGCATCAATGTTAGGAACTCTCATTATGAAAAATCTCTTCTTCCTTCCTCCCCGCCCCCCCCCACCATACTTATATAACTTAGAGTCTTGGAGAATAGTCTGAAGACATGAAAAGTTAAGTGGCTTGCCCCAGGTTCACAAAGCTAAGACACATCAATGACAGAAATTCAATCTCCAGGTTTTCCTGACTCCAAGGCCACCTTTTTTTTTTTGGAGGGGAGAAGGCAGGGCAGTTGGGGTTAAGTGACTTGTCCAAGGTCACATAGCTAGTAAGTGTTACGTGTCTGAAGTCACATTTGAACTCAGGACCTCCTGACTCCAGGGCTGGTGCTCTATTCACTGTGCCACCTGGCCGCCTCCCAAGGCCACCTTCTACCCCATGCCTCTAAGTTGGAACTTAGGATCACAGATTTAAGATTCAAAAGAATGTAAGATCATTTAGCCTTCTTCCTTTCATTTTACTGATGAGCAAACCAAAGGCAGAGAGATTGATTTCTTCAAGGTCCAAATTCAATTCATCAAAAAATATTAAGCACCTAATTAATGTGTGCAAGGCATGGGGTCTTACTAAAACCTGGAGCTCAGAGATGGTTCCAAGTAACCTTCCTTAAGTTTATCCAACTAAAGGATGAAGGTTAATTCTCTCCCCTTTGCTTCTTTGTGGTATCTTCCTAACAAATAAAATAATCATGTCCTCTCTGCTATCAGTTTGGGATTCTTCAGGGGGGATGCTATCTTCAACAGAAGAAAGAGTCTCTGGGCTATCATTCCCTCTTTAGCCCACCAGGAGAAAAAATGCTAAGTGGGATTCCTGGGTCCTGTCATAGAATCTGAGTCATCTGGGAGTGAATAGTTTTCTTTGTGGGTCATTTGTATTCTAAGACTAAAGAAGGATCCCTGGTGGGGTGGCTAGATGGTGCAGTGAATAGAGCACCGATCCTGGAGTCAGAAGGACCTGAGTTCAAATCCAGCCTCAGACACTTGACACACTTACTAGCCGTGTGACCTTGAGCAAGTTACTCAACCCCAATTGCCTGCCTTCCCCCCCTGCAAAAAAAAAAAAAAAAAAAGAAAGCTCTCTGGGCCTGTACACTGAACAACTCACACAAGCTTCCTCTCCTTTCTTAGATCAAAGGGCTTCCTTCCTCCATCCTGCTCTGCAAGCTCCACACTAACAGTTGGGAATCATGAAAAGAGACCAGAAGGGGGGGGGGGGGGGTTAATTCAGGTACTTTGCTAAATGCCAGAAATGGTGCTGAGATATTTGCACAGGCCCATCTCTGAACTCTCTGACCTCTTTCTTACTGTCAAATCTGACCTTTTCTTCCCACCTGGGAAATATTGATTGGAGACTCTGGTATAATGTAATCAAAGTCTGTACAAATATGGTTTGTTTGCTGTATTATTAAAAAAAAAAACTCTTCTCTTCCTGACCTGGCTCTTATCCAGTAGGGCCTTACAAACCTACCCTCCTCCCAGACACACTCATCATCCCCTGCTTCCTAAGTGTCTCCAGCCTTTAAAGACATTTCTGTGGCACAGTGACCATGGTCTTGGACCTGTTGTTTCACTGGCATGTACCCTACTCCTGAAAGCCCCAATAACAATCATACTAGAACGTGAGGAACTCAGGCAGTTGGCAAAGGGGTCCGTTATTGTTTCATTTTTTCCTTGCCTACCAGCAGGGTGATCTAAAGAATTTTATCTGAGATATCTAATGCTGGTTGATGAAGAACCATATTGGATAATGGGATTTAATGCTATAAGTAACTTAGAGATCATATATTTCAATCCATTATTTTATAGATGAGTAAAGTAAAGCCAAGAAAATATTAAGGTACTAGCCTAAGTGAGAGAAAGGAAGGTGGAGCAGGTTTGGGTGTGGAGCTGAATTGTAGGAAAGGTGCCCTGGAGACCTCGGGAGAGGGAGTGGTTGCTGCCAGGACCTGGCTCCCTGCCCATCCCCACCCAGCCCTCCCTCCAGCTGGCAGACAGTCTAAGCAACCTCTTGCCAGATCCCAGGTTTCAGTCTTGGCAAAAGGGGGGAAAAACCAACCCTCGAAAGGATTCCAAAGTTTTCCCTTTTCCAGCTGAAATAACCCAACACTCCAGCTGAGTCTGTGGTGGGCCGCATGGGCAGCTTCATTCATGAGGGAGGAGGGAAGGAGAAATAAGGGGAGAAGGTGGGGGAGATTTCCTGGCATATCAGACCTCCTGAATTCTTCTTCTCTGTGAAGTCATGAAAACCTCTACCTCCTGGATTCCAGGGAGACATCATCAATTTGCTTCCACTAAGTGCTTTGAGATCCTTAGATAAAAGCATTTTGAGCTGTCAAATCCCCTTCTCTCTTGGACCATAGCTTTTGTCATACTATGAGACAGAAGGGAGGAAGGATCTGCTGACTTGTTTGCTACAAAAAGTCCTCCTCCTTCTAGAGTTCAGTTAAGTCATAAATATCACCTGGAGACAAGAAGGTAGATCAGATAACCTCAGGTAGGCTCTTCTTGCCGAAGAATTCCACAGTAGCCAAATCGGTATTTCAGTGTCATCAAAGGCACCTCCCAGAAGAGTATTGAACTGGTTGTCCCTGGCTTGCTTCAACATCCTTGGTCCCTAGCACCCATTCCATAGGCACCCTCCCAATCCCTGAATTGCCCCCTGGCCCTTCTAAACGCACACTACCACCACCACCCCCAAGGTAAGTTAAAGCTATCAGGTCTGCTAGGTTCCCTCCTGGCTCTGCTGTTGTGCCATCAGGTTAGTCAGAGAAACTTCTTTTAATCCTAATTAGCAGATGAAAGAACCCCATCTGATCTCCCTCCCAGGCCCCCCATTGGGAATGGTGCTTCTCCCTTCTGGCCAGCTGAGGCTCCAGAATGCGCCCCCATCAGACTGCCTAAGACTCAGAGATGGAGGGAGGGATAGTTATTGAGGCTAATTTTAATTGCAACAAACCTTGGCAGGGACCCTTGTTTGTAGGAAAAATTGTCCCTAAGGACAACAGCCAGGTGCTCTCACTATGCATATGGGAGAGGGGGTAGAAACTCTGAGGGACAGAAGATCTCATTTTTATTGACCATCTTTCAAGGCTGTTGTGCGCACGCACACACACACGCACACACACACACACACACACACACACACACCCCGGGCCTGAGGGGAGGCAGCACTATCTCCATTTTCACCAGTGGATTTTCCCCAATGATCTGACATCCCAGTGATTTGTCCTGCCTTGCTTATCCTACTGGGTAGAGGGTTCCCCATAACTGAAGTGTCCGCTGTGGTCAGTCTCCAGACTCATACCATCTCTTCCCTCTCACCCTCTGCAGACCCAGAGTCCCAGAGAAAAAGGACAGTTCAAAATGTCTTGGACCTTCGACAGAACCTGGAAGAGACTATGTCTAGCCTGAGAGGTTCCCAAGTAACTCACAGGTAAGCCTTGGGTTGAGGGGATCTCCCTTGCTCCCTTACTCTCTTTCACCTCTGCCTCTTCCTCCATGGAACAACCCAGTGTTTCTCCAACTCTCTCCTAGGTACAGGTATATGACCCACCCATCAGTGCCCCAGACTGACCAATTGCTATTTCTCTTTACCTTCCAATTGGCTAGATACCCTTTCACCTCACTAAAGCCCTTCCTTCTAACTGAGATGTCCTCCACCATCCTCCTGTATTCAGCTCTTTGACCAGCACTACCAGTGGACATCAGGGAGGGTCTTCTTGCCATCCTTAGCACAACTTCACACTGGCATCATTTCCTGCTTGTGCTTGCCCATTCCATCCCCCACCCCAAATGCAAAGGAGCTCCAAGCTCCTGGCTGAGTCCAAAGACCTCTTCTTCCCTCAGCACCTCTCCTCCAGCAGCCTGCTGGCCACAGTCTTTGCCCTGACTCAGTGTTTCCCTTCCCTGACTCTGCTGGCTGCCCAGATGAGCTCATGCTGTCAGCTCTGTGGGGGGCACTGGGGGCCATACTGGGCTCTAGGGGTAATAAGTATAGGAGGCAGCCAGGATTGGGAAATTGTGGGGTGTGAGAGAGAAAGCTGGGTGAGGGACAAGTCACACCCTCATCTGAATTACAAGTGGGTTCCTCCCCTATCTCCTGGGGATGGAATACTGAGAGCAAAATTGGAAAAGCTAAGGAGATGGCAGTGATGAGAAGGGTATTTCTCTAAGCCCATGCTCCCAAACCCATGATAGGACTATATTATAGTTCTCCAAGCATTAAGTATTTAGTCTACACACCCCAAGAAATTAGCATCACCCAACCCCCCAATTTGAGGCATTCTACCACTTAACTCTCAGACCTAGGTACTGAGTCCTAATTCCAAACCTCAGCCCTGCTGCTTGGATCCCATCCTCAAGGCTGAGAGTCTTTTTTTAATGTTTTCTGTCACGCCATTGAGGTCAGAGGATGAAGCATGCTACCCATATCCTGACAGAGAGATGATGGACACAAGATGTGGAGTGAGACATATATTTTTGGAGCTCCCAGTATGGAACTTTGTTTTGCTTGACTTGTATATTTGGTTCAAAGGTTTTGTTTTTCCTTCTTTTTTCTTCTTTTCCATTGAGGTGGGGAAGAAGAAAAAATAAATTTTTATTAATTGAAAAAAAATGAAGTTACAAGATGGATCCTTGAGCATGTTTTCAAAGTCTTCCCACCTGGGTTAGTGGCCGTGCTGGTGCCAAGCCAAACCTTCATCAGAGGATGGAGAAATCAATCTAAGGAGGAAAGATAATTGCTAAGAGGTATTCATTAAGAGGGTCCTGCAGGCCTTCTCCTAATCAGAATTCAGACCTCTCTGCTGTGTTCATCCTTTTCCCATTAGTAAACATAGGAGCACTTGCAAGTCTGGAAAACCAAACTGGGCATTGGAGTCTAGATCACTAGACATAACACTAGCAAGCCCAGTACTCATCAGATTGTTCCAATTCAGAGCAGACACTATCCCCATGTTTCCTAGAGACCCCAACTGCTGATACGCCCAACTAGTCTCCACACCAACCAAGCTTGGGAAAGAACTGGGATAGTCCCTCAGACCCTGGATCACCAGCCAGTTTCATCCCAGGGCAAAGAGAAAGAGCTTAGCTGCTGATGGGGTCACACCCAAAATGACTCATCCCTAGAGGAACAGAACAGCTTCCATTTCCTTGGCTGGACTAATTCTAACTTGCCAGATGTAGGACAGCTGTGACCAAGACTGTGACTGTTTATTGTCTTCGGGAATGGGGAATGGGGTTCAGGAGAATAGCTCTAAAACCCACATGGAGAACTAGAAAACTATCTCCTCTAGGGGAAAGTTCTAGACCTCTGACTTTTAAAGAAATGCAATCAGTCCAAAGCTGCTTTTTCCCCTCACTGTGAGCCCAAGTTGGTTTCTACCCGAACCTTTTGATCAGATATGTTTTACTTTTATTCTTATTATATATCACATATCATAACAGTGAACCACGGTAGTGTGAGGGAAAGAGAGTTAGGCTCAGAGCCAGGAAAACCTAGATTCAAGATCTGCCTTTAACACATACAGTTGTATGACCTTGGACCAGTCACTTAACTTTTTAACGCTCTAAGTAACTCTCTAAGATTGTGAGCTGAAGAGAAGACACCAACCTACATTGATAGAGGGGGTTCCTTGTAACAATGAATCCCTTGTCCAGTCCCTAGTGTTCCTGGATTTCTGTAACCCTTTCACTTTTCAAAGCACATCCAGCCAACTAGCCCATTTCAATTCTAACATAAGGTGTTGGCAGGTAAATTTAAGTATCCCCAGGTTACTAAAGAGACAACTTGGGGAGGGGAGTGAATTGACCCAGGAGGCCTGAGGTCTTACACGTTGTTGCTGGTAGAGCTGAGATGAGAACCCAGGTCTTTCTGACTCTAAGAAAAGGTCTCTTTCCACCAGACCACAGTGATGAGCTCCAAGGCTAGGTCATAGAGAGCAGGAGGGTCATGACTTACAGGACTGATGTAGATTCAATTCCTTTTCAGAAATCTTTGCACCCCTTAAGGCTCAGTTCCACTTCCACTATTTCTACCAGCAGTGATATTTCATTCTGAGACTGGATTAGGGGAAAGGGAGGATGGTAGGGGTCTTGTTGAGGAAGGGAAAAGGGAGAGAATCATCTGGAGCTGAGGGAGAGTGGCCATAGAGAAGCAAAACTTTCCATTCTCTCTGATGCCAAGCCTGCTCTCCACCCCCCTTCTCTGAGACAGGAACTGGAGGCTAGTGTGGAATTGGGGGTGGGGAGATGTCCTCATAAAGTCCAGTGACTTCTGCAATAAAATCTCTTCCTGAATCAAAGGATGATTCTCCCTAGGACCTTGGGGCCCTCACTTTCAGCAATTGCCCCAGGCTTTATTATGTCTGGAGAATAAAGAGAGGAAAGTAATTTGGGAAGAGGCTTGTTCAGCATCAGCTTGTCAGACAGGGGTCAGGACAAGAAGAGAATAATTCAAGAAGGGCTCAGCATCCCCATCTGATCACAGAGTTCTGTTTTGATGCTAACTGATATATAAGAGATTAGCCCCAACTTTTCTGGACTTTCAGAACCTTCCAGGGTTAGCTTATCATCCTAATGCCATGGTTTCATAAGGCACTTAGTTGAGTGGAAAACAGTGTGGACTTCTGGGTAGAGAAATTCAGACATGCTGCCCATGTCACATCTCTGTCACTCAGTTCAATATGTCTTTATTGAGTACCCCCTGTGAGCCCAGCCTTGCGCTAAGCCAAGATAAAGTACAAAAGTCTTGCTGGTCTTCATGAACAACATAGAATCACAGGATCATAGAGCTAAAGTTGAAAGGGATCTTAGAAGCCATCTGGTCTAACCCCCTCATTTCAGATCTGCAGAGGTTTAGTGACTTGCCCAAAGTTCCACAAATAGTCAAAGGCAGGATTTTAATCAGGGGCTCTGACACTCCATCCCGTGCTGTTCCCCCACATCCAGAATGTGCTGCCTTTTAGAATCCCTTGGTTGATTATTGAGTCATTTTTCAGTTGTTTCTGACTCTTCATGACCCCCTTAGGGGTTTTCTTGGCAAAGACACTGGAATGGTTTACCATTTAATTCATTCTCCAGCTCATTTAACAGATAAGGAAACTGAGGCAAACAGGGTGAAGTGACTTGCCCAGGGTCACACAGCTAGTACGTGAATGAGGCAGGACTTGAACCCAGGAAAATGGGTCTTCCTGATTCCAGTCCTAGCACTACATCCACTTCACCACCTAGCTGCCCTTAGAATCCCTAGTTTCTTTCAAAGCTTAGCTCAAACCCTGCCTTCTATCATTAGGCCTTTCCAGATCTCCCCAGCTGCTAGTGCGTCCTCTCCAAAATTGCCTCATATTTATTATGTACTCTACTTATGTGAGTACATGTTGTCTCTCTCCCTCAACAGGAGATAAGCTCTCTGAGGGCAGGCCTCTTTAATTTTGACTTGGTATCCCCAGCACTCTTCCCCATTCCTTACATGCTTAATAAATACTTGTTGGCTGTCTGATTGATGGAAACAACAGGAATTGAGATTGTCATGTATATAATAACAGAAGAGCACTATAAGTAGTGAGAAAGGGATAAATAGAATCGAATCACACAGCCAAATGGTGCTGACTCTCCTGCCAGTGGCCCCAGAAGAGGATTAGTGTAGGTCCCACACCTGGAGAATAGCACTCAAAATATGGCAATGGGTCACTTTGAAGTGGGTAGACAGGAGATTGATGGGCATTTTGGCTGGGAGAAGAGGATGGTGAGGTGGCAGAGGAGAGAGGCAGCTATCGGTCATGAAAACAATGCTGGGAGGCAGTAAGATCCAGTGAAGAGAGTCTGGGATTGGGAGGCAGTGTACCTGGGTTCTAGGCTTGGCTTTACCAATACACAAGTACCTGTATGACCTTGGACAAGTCCCTTTTCCTCCCCAGGTCTCAGATTCCTCCTCTGCAAAATGAAGGAATTGGAATGTGGCACAGTGGAAAGAGTGCTTTGGAATCATAAGACTTAGGTTCAAGTCTCAGCTTTACCACATACTACCTGTAGGAACATGCCTATGTGACCCTAGACATGTCACCTAACTTCTCTTATCTGTAAAATAAGGAATTAATTGACTCCTAAGATGCCTTCCAGCTCTAGAACTATAAAATAGATAGGCACAATGGTTAGAACACCGGACCTGGGGTCAGGAAGACTTGAGTTCAGACCTAGCCTCAGACACTTATTTACTGTGTGACCCTGAGCCTCAGTTTCCTCATCTGTAAAATGGGGCTAATTCTAGCACCTACCTATTGGGGTTGTTGTGAGAATCAAATGAGATAGTAATTGTAAAGCACATAGTATGGTGGCGGGCACATAGTAAGATTAAAAATGTTAGCTATTATCGTTATTATTATTAATTCTGTGATCTATTAAAAAAAATCTCTTCCAGCTCTGAAATTCTTTGATTCCTAAGAGCTCACCTTCTTCTTACTCCATAGCTCCCTGGAGATGACCTGCTATGACAGCGATGATGCCAACCCCCGCAGTGTGTCCAGCCTCTCGAACCGCTCATCCCCACTTTCTTGGCGCTACGGACAATCCAGCCCCCGCCTGCAGGCGGGTGATGCACCTTCAGTGGGTGGGAGCTGCCGCTCCGAGGGCCCTCCAACCTGGTACATGCATGGCGAGCGGGCCCACTATTCTCACACTATGCCTATGCGAAGTCCCAGCAAACTCAGCCACATCTCCCGCCTTGAGCTAGTTGAATCTTTGGATTCTGATGAGGTTGACCTCAAATCTGGCTATATGAGTGACAGTGACCTCATGGGCAAGACCATGACAGAGGATGATGACATCACCACAGGGTAAGGCTATGGCCCTTTCAAGAGTATGATTTAGAAGGGACAAGACTGGGGTCATCTTGGTTGGCTTGGTAGAGACTGGAGATGCTTAAGAGTTCTTTTCGATTCTTTACATTTTAACAAGAATGGAGATTTGATCCTCCACTTTGCTGTGGTTATTTAGAGCTCTGTGGAACCTCTCCACCAAGTTCTGGGCTATGTATTCGCTAGAAAGAAAGGTGGAGTTAAAGACATCAATAAATGGGAAGGGGAGAAGGAGGATGCCGTTTGTTTGTGTAGCATCTTCTCCCTGTGTATGGTTAGTATGGTTGCTGTGGTTTTATGGGGTAAGAAAGGCAGAAACTGGATTTTGTGGAGCTAGTCAGTCAATGATAATGAATCCCTTTTTAAGTTGCGGAGAAGGTACCAACCTGGATTGGTACAGGGAGTTCCTTTTATCAATGCAATAACAGCTCCATTCTCTATCCTCATTATAGCTTATTCTCTGATAGGTTGCTACCTAGACTTCCTCTCTTGGTATTGTTCCCTTCCCAGTCTTTAAAAGGTTCCTCGTCTCTACTTTCTTCCACAGAGACTCCTAAATCTTTTCTCCTTACTGCCCCTGTCATCTCTTAGTCATTCTTACACCTAGGGCAAATTCAGTTGAACTTGGACTGTATAAGATCCGAGCATTGTTGAGATGAATTAATGATAGAAATCATGGGAGTTAAACATATTGAAGAACTAGAATCCAGGGAGCTGAAAGGAAACAGGGATCGGAGTGGAGAAGACTGAAGCCAGGTATCAAGTGGACTGAGGAGAAAGTGATCTAGAGGTCTATAAATGGTAGCAAAAGAGGAATCCAGATAAGATGAAATGAACTTGACTTGTTGGTCAGTCATTGAGTTGTGGCCAACTCTTCATGACCCCCTGGACCAAAGCTCTCCAGGCCCTTCTGTCCTTCACCATCTCCCCAAGTCTGTCCAAGCTCATGTTCCTTGTTTCCGTGACACTATCCATTTTATCCTCTGTCATCCCCTTTTCCTTTCGCCTTCAATCTTTCTCAATATCAAGGTCTTTTCCAGTAAGTCCCATCTTCTCATTATGTGGCCAAAGTATTTAAGCTTCAGTTTTAGTATTTGACTTTCCAGTGAATACTCTGAATTAATTTCTTTAATTATGGACTGCTTTGATCCCCTTGCTGTCCAAGGGACCTTCAGAAGTCTTCTCTATCATTCAGCTATCTTCTCCCCTCCATTCTACACACTCTTGTACAGCAGTGAGAATGGATCCCTAATAGAAAATAGAGTCTCTTTCTTCCAGGGTATCTTTAAAGCTAAAAGAGCTTCCTTTCTGAACGGGACTATTTCACTTGAGTCTTGCCTTGAGGAAGGAGAGAAGACTTAATGAATTCTAGATGTCCTCTACAAGCCAAAGATTCTAGGATTTTTTTTGTCAGATGTTCTTTCTAATGATCAGGCCCACACCTGAAGTATTTCCAGTGAGGTAGGACTTCTTAGGCTTTGCACTCTCCAGGCAAATCCTTCAAGAGCCCAGGATCATCTCCACACTTTCATAAGACACCCAGCATCTCAGTGATATGCTATATCTCTGTTGTCTAAGAACCAACCTACCACAATTCTAATAAACTCATCTCCAGGGCAATGAATTTTTTGGCCACAAAAATTCTCAAATAACTAGTAGACCTAAGTTAAAGAACAATTTTGATCAAAGATGTGAAGGAAGTTTCCTATATCAGGGCTATCACAAATCCTTGAAGAATCAAAGTAAATATTCCTTGTAATAAGCCCATCATCATTTCCTAGTATTTATTGACATAGAAGTAATTTTCTTTTCCCATATCCCAGTGCCTTAGTAATGAACACAATCTTAAACATGTTGAAATAATGAAAAAGAAAGAAACAGAATTAGATCAAAGGAGATACTGATTGACTCTCCAGCTGAAGAAAAACACACACCCTTCTCAATGGGAGTGTTTTCTGATGATTTGCCCGAGAAACGTAGGAAAGAGTCACCAGTTCTATTTTGTATTCTGTCACAGTGGGTGGTTAGGACTAGTAATTTCTGTCAACTTGAATGTCTCTCCTGGTAATAGCAGAATAATATTTTTAAAAATTTCACACTCTTTACAAATGAGGTCAAAAAAATTACTATTTGCCTGTACAATATTTACTCATTCATCCATTTTTGTTCACCAAACACATATTTGTTGAGCATCTGTGATGTTATGGGGCCTGTTTCTGCTTACAATTGAACCCTCAAACAACGCAGTCTCTGATTGGTGACTCCCAAAGACTCCCAAAGGGGAGTCACCAATCAGAAACCATGTCACATGAAGCTAAGAGCTAAGACTAGAATAAGACCAGTGCCCTAACTATCTGAGTAAAATAGTCATCACCACTCTGGGCCTTGCTTTTCTCACCTTCCAAATGGATGGGTTAGACTAGATGCTTCCTGCGGGTCACCTATGGACTGTGAGGAAATTTACAGTCACTTGAGAAACTGGATAGCCCTTTTCTAGGAACCCACAGAACCATATGTCCTTCCTAGCCATATTGTTTTCTGAAACTTCAGTTAGCCTCTAGATGCTAGAAGGTATATCACATTACACTCACATTTGTATAGCTTTACCTGTGGTTGTAAATCACTTTCCTCCCTGCAATCCTGAAGAATGTAATGCAAATATTATTCTCCCTCCTTCCCATTTTACAGAGGAGTTAAGAGTTCGTTATGAGAAGAAGAGCTTCAGCTCATGCAGGCCACCAGCCCCTCCCACCTTGCTGCTCCTCCTTAGCACCCTGATCCTGTGATGCCAGACATCTTGCTGTAATAGGACTCCCCAAGTTACATAGTTCTCTACAGGTCTTTAGCTCTAGGAGAATCCAAAGGTCCCTGGGACCTTCACCCAGTTTGTTCCCCTTTTGACCCTGAATAAGGTAAGGGTATGGGAAGAAGGAAAAGGGACAAGCATTAAGCACCTACTGTGTGCCTGGTACCATGTTAAATGCATTACAAATGTTACTTCATTTGATGCTGTAAGTTTGGATACTATCATTGTCACTGTTTTACAGTTGAACATACTATGACTGAAGTTAAGTGACTTGCCCAAGGTCACACAGCAAATAAGTGTTAGAGTCCAAATTTGCACTCAGGACTTCCTGACTCCAGGCCTACTGAACTATCCACTGATCCACCTAGCTATAAAAGTAGGGTCAGTCTGGTGACAAGGGCTTAGCAAAACGGATGATAAAACGTTATCCAAAATCCTCCCAATTCAAGCTCTAAGCCTTAGACTTTAATATCTAAATAGCTTTCCCTCTTATTCCTTCCCTCTCAGTTCTTTCATTTTCATCCCTTATTCCTTTAAACTACTGGTCCCTTCTCTTCCAACACTATGAGCCCTACCTTCTGCCCTTTGGCACATAGTGATCCCTGATCATTTGTACATTTCCCTATCCCAAATCTGTCGGGGCTGAACCATGGAAAAATGACTCAGACCCAGATGGCAGTTTGGGGAGGAGAAAAGGGGAGGGACAGAAATGAAGGAGGGGGACACAGCGTTCTAGCTGACTGCTCCCATTCTCCAAGCCAGGAGATCCTAAAACACAGATTGGGCTCTAACTAGATCTCCAATCTTTATCTGGCAGGTCTCTAAACTTCCACCTTGTCGCCTTCTCTGAATTTGCTGAGATTAAAGGTGATGTAGTAGGTAAAACATAGGAGTTGGAGTCAGAAAGACCTGAGTTCAAATCCTGCTGCAGATACCTCTTCCTAACTGGGTGACTGAACAAATCATTTAACCTCTCTGTTCGCTTCCTCCTCTGTAAAATGAGTTTAATAATAGCACCAACCTCACCGGGTTGTTTTGAGGTTCCTATGAGACTACATACAAAGTGTTGCGCAAACCTCAAAGCATTATGTAAGTGGTAGCTATTGGTTATTAATCCCAATGAGAAAGAGAATAAAGCCAGCCATGAGGCCTCCTTCCCTGCTGATCAAAGGCTTTAACCAGAAACTTAGTCTCAATAACTCCTATCAGAAAAAAGTAATTCTTCTTCCTGAAGCACTCAGAAGCACCCAAAATAACAGTTTTGCTCCCTGGACTTTTTCCCACCCAAGCAGCCTGCTCTCTTCCTCAGCCTTCTGGGACAAATTTGGAGAGATCTGGACCAGGGAAGGTCCGGCCAATTAGGCAGCTTTGAAGCAAAACAACTGACTCATGTATAGGGTTGTTTACTGCCTGTTGACTCTGGGACTGGCCTGACCTCAGCTCCTCAGATCAGCCTGGCCAGGAGCTGGATTAAAGAGGAGGCATCCCAGCACACACCGTGCACTGAACTCCTACTATATACCCTGCCCTGTATCAGCCCAGTGGGAGATGGGCAGAGAGAATAGGCAGCCTTCTAGACAAGGAACAGAGTTTCTGCCCTCAGTATATTCTCTGTGGGATGAGGAAGTCATAATTTATGCCCTCATGCTCCTAGTCTAATGGGGGAGAAAGCCTTTTCCCTCAGGGAGCTAGTTCCCTATTCAGTGGCAGTGACAATCTCTTGTCTTCAGGAAACTTCCAGTCTGATGGAAAAGACATTCCATGCACATGTGTAGGCAAACACTTGTATGTAAAACTCAGGCCTAGTAATTGAGGGACCTAAGCACAGAGACCAAACTAATAGAAATTAGAAGAAGTTGTGGCCTTAAGCGTACTGTGTTCCTGCTGGGAGGACAACGAAAGTCCCTGTGCCTTTGTCTACAAATTGTTGTATTTCCTTTAATAAAGTAAATGTGTTCCTTGCTGGGGGGAGCGGGGTGTCAAGAGAGAAGCAGAAATCAAGATTTTGTAAATTGCTTCCACTTTTCCTGATTATTTATACAATTTCGAGGCTGTTTTGTCTTTGTTCTGATTGGTCTTTAGTTTTAACTTTTTCCACTCCTGGCTTCTCAAACAGGAAACCCAGAGTTCACACTGATGATCCCTTTGTAACCATAAGGATTTTTTTAAAAGAAATATGAATAATTGCTCCTCAATTTGTGAGTTGTTTAAAGTTTTAGATTTCCATCTCTCCTTCTTGTTTTGCTTTTGGAAAAGTAGGACACATCTGCGTCTCCAAAGAATCTTGCAGGGAATATGCCATGCTTGCTTAAAAACCAGTCTTTTAAGTTGTCATCATTTCAGAAAAGCCCTACCATTAGAAATACTCTGACCTATGTCAATGGCTTGGCTGCCTCTGTAGGACTAAGCCGGCTACCCAGCTTCCTTGTCTGGGCACTGAAAAGAATCTTTTCTCAACAAGAAACGAAACCAAGCTTTGGGTTCTCACTTCTCTAGTAGAATGAAGTTTGTGGATTTGTACCAGATAAGCTGTGAAAAATCAAGTTGATTCTGAGACACTCCCCCTCAAAAAGCTGTCCTCTGACTGGGGAAGAGGAATAGGAGAGTTCCCATTTGCCTGATGAATAAAATACAAACTCAGAGCCTTCTGGAGCCTGGCTCTACCCTACCTTTCCAGCCTTACTTTCTACTGTTCTCAACAGATTGCACTATGCTCCAGACAAACTAAAGTACTTAAAAATCAGGATCCTATATAGTTCTAGGCCTGGAAGGCTCTCAGAGGCCATCTGACCCAAACTTCTCATTTTACAAAGGCCCAGAGAGGGCCTTAATTTGCCTTGTCCAGAGCCAGACTGGTAGGTATCAGGCATGAGAATGCCTTTCCTACTGGCCCACACTGCTTCCCATGTATTCATCCTGCCTTTCCCTGCTCCTGTGCATTTTCACATGCAGTCGCCCACATGTAGAACAATTTCCTCCCACATCCCAACCCATGCAAATCCTTCTTCAATGACCAGCCCAGGTGTATCCTGAAGCCTTCTCTGTTTAATCTCACCCTCACCACTAGAAGCAATGCTTCCCTCCTTAAATCTCTTGTGTCATTCTATTTGACCTCTCATTTTTTTTCCACCTTTTGTCATTGTTAAATACTTGTCTGATGCCCCCCATCCGGGAGATTGTAAGATGTTTGTGCTTGGCCTCTACGGTGTTTGCCAACACCAGCACCAGAGCCTATTAGCTTTCACATAAAAGGCATGTAATAAATGATGTTTGAATTGAGGGGAAATACCATCAATTTCACCATATCATTCTAGCACAGCAAACACTCCTAGGATGGTGCCCTCTGTGCAGCATTTACCACGTAGTAAATGCTTAATAAATGCTCCTTCATTCATTCATTCATTCCTCCTTTGTGCTTTTAAGTCCCTCGCCAGGCTGCTAGTCTGATCTCAGCAAAGGCAAATTCCTTTTAATATCAGGGAGGGCAAACAGTCATAAGAAAGGCAAAACCAGTTGCTGCTACTCTCTTGTAGGTCAGGGTAGGGTGCATTCACTAATATTGTCATCTGTCAGGACTATTAGTTTGTGCTCAACTTGTAATCAGACTAAAAGTCCCGTCCTCCCTCCCTCCCTCCCTCCCCCCTCTCTTTTTTATTTGAACTCCTGTTGTCTTATCTCCTAACTTGCAGTTGATTTTTTTAAGTTAAATTTCATTTTGTTAATTCTAGCTTCCTGAGATCTTTGTTGCAAACTTGGTTCTCTCACTCATTGTCTCTCTTTTTAACATATTTGATGTTCATCCCAGCTCTTTACCATCTTCAGAGTTTCTAAGCAGGCTGTCTATGGCTTCATATAAGTTAATGAAAGGGCAGGGGGAGGGCAGAGCAATTGGGGTTAAGTGACTTGCCCAAGGTCACATGGCTAGTTTTTGTGTTAAGTGTCGGAGGCTGGATTTGAACTCAGGTCCTCCTGACTCCAGGGCCAGTGCTCTATTCACTGCGCCACCTAGCCACCCCTGTGTGTGTGTGTGTGTGTGTATATATATATATATATTTTTTTTTTTGAAGAAGAAGAAGAAGACTGGAACTTTGGGGCATAATAGAATAGACCTCTCCCCAGCGTGATATCAACACATTAGCAGCACTCTCTGGGTCTGGCCACTCCTATTTGGGATTAAACAGGCAAGGCTTCATAGCACACCTGGACTGAAGGAAGATTTTGATGGGTTGAGATGTTGACAGGGAAATCTGTTCTAGATATGGGGGACTGTTTGTGAAAATGCACAGGGGCAGGGGAAGGCAGGATGAGGTACAAGGAAGACAGTGTGGGGAAGTGGGAAGAATATAGTAGTAGGTTACAAATCTACCTAATTCCTCTCTCATTCAGCCTCTATTTCTCCATCTTATTCACAAGAACATTATCAAATACCTTGCTGCAATTTAATCTAGCTACTCTTGGCCTGAGGCAATTTTCCTATCTATCTATCAATCTGATTAATTTGTCCTATGTCAAGGTAGCAGCCAGGCCCAGGCATCTGTGTGAGCTGAGCCAGGTCCAGAGTGGGTAGTTAAGGAGAAGGCAAGGCTAGGTCCTAATCTGGCCACTAATAACAGGAAGAGTTGAAACTGATACAAATGTGGAAGGGCCAGGGTAGTGGAGTCCAGAGCAATTTAACTATGGGAAGATCTGGCAAACAAAAAATCATTCTCCGTAAGGGGCAAAAGCAGAATAGTCTAGGTAGATTTGAGTAGACTTTTACAGATTGGCAGTGATCAGAGCCAAGCAAAGTGTTGAGTGACAACCAAAGATGGAGTCAGAGTGGAAGAAGGGAGGCTCCTCTGAGGAAGGCAAGCATCCTAGAAATTTACTGGAGGTTGACTTTACACTCACAGGCCTGGGAGCTCTGGGAACCCTCCATTTTCCTATTTGTACATTTGCTAGTCTTCAGTCTCGGAGCACCTTTCTGGTTCACCAATAGTTACTCAAAAATTACCAATGCTACCTTATGCGTGATAGGACATTCAAAATAGCACTCCATTCTCTTGCCATATCCTGACCTCTCTTGACTTCTACTCTGTAATTATTCTACCCTTCTCGATATAAAGATCATAAATCACAGGGTCATAGATTTAGAGCTGTATGGCACCTTAAAGGCCAATGGGTCCAACCCTCTCATTTTACAGAAAAGGAAACTGAGCCTGTGAGAGGTTACATGACTTCCCAGGGTCACACAGCTACTCTCTGAGATTCCTGACTCTAAGTTCAGGGCAACACCCATTACAGTGCTTAGCATTACAGTGTCTGGCACATAGTAGGTGCTTAATAAGTGTTTATGGACTCACACACCACCTAGGTGCCTTCTTATAGGCAAAGTAACAGCAGAGCACATTTTTGTTTTGTTTTGTTTTGTTGTTTTTGGTCTTTTTGGAGGGGGGAAGGCAGGGCAATTGGGGCTAAGTGACTCACCCAAGGTCACACAGCTAGTAAGTGTTAAGTGTCTGAAGACAGAATTGAATTCAAGTCCTCTGGACTCCAGGACTTTACTCACTGTGCCACCTAACTGCCCCCATAGCAGAGCAGTTTTAACGTTCTCTCTTCCTTGTTCCTCTTTCTTTTAATTTGAACAGCTCCTCTTTTTATCCTTAGCATTTTTCACAAAGCCCAAGCTTATTCCAGATGTGAGTCTTCCTAAGGCTCCTCTTACAATTCCTTCCCATTATTTCCTTACTCGTCCTTAGAATTTCAGTTTTAAAAGTGGCTTTATTTAGTACAGAAGTATGAATGCCTGCATAACATCCCTAACAAACGGTCATCAGAGCTCTCCTGGAAGACCTCGGGAGACAGGAAACCCCCTCTCTTCCAGGTCAACCTAGGCCACTGAGTCTCTGTAGCTTCTGGCAAGACTCAACTTTGCTGCTAACCCTGTTTCCCAGCCTTTCTTGTCCTTTCACTTGTGACAGCTTTGCTCTCTCCTTCCTCAAATTAACTTGTGTTTCCATCAGAGATTCAGAGTGAGAAGGAACCTTAGAGGTGGGTCATCAGATCCAACTACCTCATTTTACGAATGAGGAAACTGAGGCCCAGAGAGGTTAAGTTGTTTGCCCAAGATCACACAGCTAGTAAGTGTCCATGGCAGGATTTAAACCTGGCACTTCCCAGACTCCAAATCCAACCCTATTCCAAGCTGCCTCTCTATGTGCTTTTTGC